>VDFB02373365.1:211425728-211537501 GCA_007258455.2 Sequoia sempervirens
ATGGATCTAGCTTTACATCCCCTAAATTTGTCATAGCTCCCAAGTCACTTGGTGAGCCAAGAAATGAATCTTGGGTGCCACCTACCTCATCTATTGAGGTCACACATGGAACTCCTATATTAAAGTGCATGTTTAACTATTTGGATGAGGTCATGGCCTTGTCAACAATCTTCACAAAGTCACTAACCATCACTCCACAAGAGCCTAGTGGAGAAGATCTTGTAGGGCCTTCTTCCTTAGCCCTTGTTGTGGGAAGGTTGAAAGCACCTCCCCTTAATATCCCACCATTCCAGGATCATCCACCTTCCCCTTATAATGATCTATATTGGGAAGAGGATGACCTCTTTGTTGATGAGTGTTAGTGGGAGGCCTCTTCTTTATCTTTAGAGTAGTTGTGTGTGTGTTGTGATGCTTTCCCCCATGCTTGCATCATGTGTTCTTGGATGACCCTTGTCACCCTTGTAGGTGCTTGGATACAAGAGTGATTATGTGTCATGAAACTTCCTCTATTTTTTCTGTCATTCTTCCTCTATTATGTGTATCGATTCTTAGAAAATTGGGGATGATGCAAAGTGTTGGGGGAATTTAAGCTTCCCTTCCATGTTGACCCAATCTTTTATTTTTACTTTGTCCTCTCATGCATTATTCACATGGTCTGATATAGTAGGGGGTTGATGACAACTCATTTATATACTATTACTATACTTATATATATTTATGAGTAGATCTAACATTGAAATATCAGATCACCCCTGTGTCTCTTGTTTGTGATGTTTCTATTTCTCTTTTTCTCTTTTCTCTTTCTCTCTCCTTTTCTTGAGTTGTCCCTCATATGTGTGACAATGTCACTTTCACAATGTTTCTCAATAAGCATTGCAAATCTTTTTCAAAAATTGTATTCTCAACTTGGACCCCTAACAAAATGTGTTTCCTTCATAATGGGTGATTAGTTGAAAAATTGATGCTTTATGGTTTAAGACATAGAACATCACTTTTATCCAACTAACATTCAAGGATGCCCTAGAGATCTCAACCCAATGAAGAATGAAGGAAAAGATCTATCAATAGGGTATCTTAGGATATGATTTCAGATTATAAGAAGGGTTCACCACCAAGTTTAGACTTGGAAAAGATAATGACATGTAAGATGTAACACTAAACCCTAGTTTGATATAATGACCTACAAAATAACCTAGAAAAGTATGTAAAACATAATAGAAAGCTGCAAAACAAAATATGTACACCTGGAAACTTGTAGAGACCTAAATGGAGATTGGAAATTTTGCAAATCCTAAAATTTTAGCTGACTAGGACTCATTTTCCATTCTAGGTGAATCAGTCCTAGTTCTGGATTTCTGTACATGAGTAGGTTTCATGTAAATAGGTATCCAAATCTACAAATATCTCTTAAAAACACTTATAGTGGGACTCATTCACCACTTGTGGCGAATGAGTCCATTTGGATTTTCTAGAACTTCAAAGTTTTGATTTGTACCTCTCAGCTTGCTCTTTTTGTTCCTTTATGTTTATGGATTCAAAACCCTGATTTTGGGGCTATAGGTGACCTTTTAATGAAGATTATGACCTTGCAAATAGGGAGACAACTCCAACAAACTTGTAACCTAATCTTCAATGATCTTCAAGTCTTCAAATCACCTAGATATGTAATTACACAAAGAGAGAGAGAGAGAGAGAGAGAGAAAGAGAGAGAAAGTGATTGTTATAGGGGTTTGCCTTGGTCAAACCCCTTCTAGGTAATTAAACCAAATGATGAAATAAGATAATGAAGCATGAAAATGAAATAATGTAATTAGAACCTTTCCATGATGATGGATCTTGAATTACTACAACAATTAATGAAGGATTCTGCCCTTGAATGCCTTAGAAATTATCTTGAAAGCTATCTTGACAACCTTGTAAATACTTGCAATGCTTAACTCTTGAATGGTTGATATTTCTTCTTATTAAATGAGGATTTGAAATCTTTCTTATATAGGCAATCCACTCAAATGACCATTAATTTGATCCCCAAGGCCAACACAGGAAAAATTTGAAGTTAAAACCCAGTTTTTCTCTCTCAAACCTCAAAAATAGCTCAAATGGGACTCATTCGCCATCCTAGGTGAATGAGTCCCACCTAGATGGGACTTATTCACTCAAAGTGGCAAATGGGTCCCACAAGGGCTATTTTGCTAGCTAGGATGTGAAGGAGTGAAAAAATTAAGCTTATATGTTGATATTGTCGGGTTTTTGATCAAAAATTTCCTTGGGATGTAGAATATGGGATCATAGGGGCCTATTAATGATGATATAAAGGTCATAAATGCAAGAGGTCCCAAGATTCAATGTGAAAGTGTAAATAAATACACTTTACAACACTATTTAATTAAGGAAAAATTGGGTCTATTTGGCTTAGAAGGGCCCTAAATCCCATGTGAATGTGTAAAACACATTACAACACTAGATTTGGTCCACTTTAGTTTACAAGCCTCCTCAATTTAATGTGAAGATGTAAATAAATATATTTTACAACATTTAATTAAGGCAGAGTTAAGTTAATTTAGCTTAAAAAGGGCCCAAAACCTAATGTGGATGTGTAAAACACCTCACAACACTAGATCAAGGTGATATCAAGTCAAATTTATCATTATTTTTTCCTGAATTAAGCAAGGTATACATTTTTCTACACTACAATGGGTTTTCAAAGAAGGAACTTGAGAACTTTCCCTTGAGGTGGGAGTAGCTTTTCCTACGTGAGAAGCCTCGACCTTCCCCTCACAAGGGGGTATTTTCTTCCTTTTGAATTCCTTGATGAAATGAACATCTTTTGAAAGGATTCCTTGATGTTGAATCAATTTGTGAAAAAACATTCTTACACCTTCAAACAACGTGTTCCTTGCAAGGACTCCTCTTCTTTTGAAGGGCTCCTGAGGGACCCCTTTGAAATCATTTCAATTTGTTGACTGTCTACGTGATTGCCTATGTGGCTACTTTTTGTTTTTTGGCATGTTTTATCTGCGGATTAATATGTTGCTTTGTAGGTGCACCTGTGAAGTCACTTTCTAGTTTGACTTTGCGGAGTCACCTTACACTAGGATTCCTTCATGAGAGAGTACTTGGGGGAATGCCTTCCTACAGGCTTGTAGGCCTGTAAGATGCTTACATCCTATGGTATTTTTCCATTATTGGTCTGAGGGCCTTCGGTGTACTTTGTGCAACTTCATAGTTATGCAGGGCTATGGAGTCATTTTGTTCAAAACTGATCAAGAGAAAGTACGTGTGGGTCATTCTCTACGTACCCTTTGCTTTCAAGCTCACCACATTGTGGTCTACTTCCTCGATGGTTCATGTATACATTTCTAACTCTTTGATCTACTTTATTGAAAACTCATCAATACTCGTGCTCGCTAAAGTGGGTGAAAAATGTATAGGAGCGAATTTGCACCCATTGTGTAAGTTCCCCTTTCACATACCCTCACCTTAAAAAATCAAATCTGAAGGAAAAATTCCACATCACCCATTCAAAATGAATCTACTTGGTGTTTTTCGTGTGTTTCAGTGAGAGAATATTTATTCCTAATGGATTCCCAAATCTGAAGTTGGTAGAGGCATTACACTTCCCATTGGGGATGAATTGTAACGTCCCTCTTTGACCAATTGACCCAAAAATGACTTATTCCTTCTCATCCCACCTTCAAATCCATTCATCTCACTTTCACTTCATCTTTTCACAATCTTTTTGGCATTCTTTCACAACTCCTTGACATTCTCAAGAACATTCTAGCACCCCATTTTGAGCATTGTGCAGTAGCTAGAAACTTCATCAACTCCAAATTGCATGTGTGAGGTCACCATAGAAGTAGTGATCTTGGAGTCTTGTGACACCTCCCTTCATCACTGTTGTGGCTATGGTGACTTTTCTAAGTTCGTTTCTTGCATTCTCCCTTCATTGGCCTTGAGAGCCTTTGGGTGGAGGTGGTAATGCTTCATTCCTCTCCTTTGTGATTTGATAGAGTAGTTTATTCTTTTATAGTGTTCATTGCAGTACTTTCTATCTTCTTTATCATATTCTACTTCATTTCTTTTTGGTTTTCTGTGGAGGTGGAAACACCAAAGCAAGGGTTTGACTGAGGTAGGCCCCCTATATAGCCCCAATTTTTTTCCCTTTTTGCTTGTGTGTAGGTGGACACATGCATGGAGCTAGCTGGCGAATCAATACTTTTGTGAGATCATAGTCATCACCTTAGCTTTTATTTACTTGCTTTATCATCTCTATCTTTATTTTTCATACTTCATCATCCTATTTACTTCGTTAAAAATAATTAGCTAGGTTCTTAGTAGGTTTTTGAGCTTTTCTACACTATATTTCTCATTTTTTGGTCGTACGGATGCTAGTGCGCCAAAGAGACACTAGTGCATCATGCTATTGTCCCAAACCTGTGTTGTCATCCTTAGATAGAGAATTGTTTGAGGTACAGTTTGGATCTGAGAAACTGACTAGTCTATCCCTAAATAGAATACTAGGTCTATAGAGTGACAAAAGTACTACATAGTGCTATTAATTCTCAATCCTCATCCCAAAACATCCCTTTAGAGTGAGATAAGTTAGGGAAGCCCTCTACTATCGGCTCTTCATGACTTGGAGCCTTGACGTGGTTGGTCCCCCTCTCTTACAATACTATTCATAAGATTCAACCAACCATGGAACAACCCTATATATGGTTCATATTTTTCTACCCTAATTATCATACAAATACAAGAGTAATTCTTCAACGATGTCTTTTGCAAATCCTTGTTCATATTATTTATCATAAAAAAGTTCTCTTGAGAAATAAGAAAAGCCTGCAACTTTGTGACATGTTTTATGAAATTTTATAGCAACCTCTTCAATTTCATTGATTTTTTGTGGTTTGACTACTTGTTCAAGAAGTGTAGCCTCATGGATTTCTCGAATTATTTGTTTAGAATGGTCTACAATTGATGAGTACAAATTTTCAATAGGATTTTGGACATATTTTTTTGAATTACTTGACTCCTCAAGGGCTGACGGATTTGAGACTAATGGTTGGGTTAAATGAAATTCATTTATGCTAGCCATTATCTAAATAAAAAATAAAACTAATAAATAAGTAACAAGTCATAAAAATACATGTGAAGATAGTTTTGATTTTTTTTTTTGAGAAATACTAACTAAATCCTTATCATTAAATATCTACACTTTTAATGTTTTAATTAGTTTTTTTTAAAATAGGTTTGAAACCTCATTAGGGTGAACATGATATTCAAAATATTTTTTATTTCCCAATTGAAATTGCTTTAGATTAATCTTAGGTATAATTGGTTCATATATGCCACATTGATAATAACATGCATAACAATCATGCAAATTTAGATGCTAGTGTAAATCATAAATAACTTGTCACCCATTCAACACTTAACCAAATATGTAGGTGATAATGGGAGATAGTGGGATTGTACACAAAGTTTCCTACACCATGAGTAAACTAATTGTCTAGGTTGTAAACATGAAATGAAATTTTCACCTATTTTGTTTGTTGTTCAGTGCACTTGTATTTCACAAACATTGATATTTAGTGTAAGAGGACAAAAGGTTGGAAATTTTCTACCAAGAAAAATCATGTCTATGCATGTCTATGGAGGTGTGCATTATTCAAACTTGAAGCTAAATTTTGTATGATGCTAAATTGACTTTTGAATCTAAATTTTACATGAAGTATCTTGTCAAAGATGACAAGACTAAAAGTACATGAAGTGTAAGCAATTACTTGATATAATATTTATCCTAACATAGAATATTGCTTGTATGTAGATATAGATGATAATAGTGCTACAAATGTTTGAAACGGGACAAGCCAATAATAAATGAAACAAAAAAGACACTAATAAATGTGAGATTGATTTTTTTTTGGTTTATTCCCACTTTAAATTGTTTTAAACAAATCTTAGGTATTATTATTTCATATATATGCCACATTCATAATAACATAGATAAAAATTATGAAAATTTTGATCATAGTGTAAATCTTAAAAAACTTGCTACAAGTATTTTATAAAAATTCAAATTTAGTGTAAGAGGAGTACATTAAGTGTAAGAAAGTACCTACTATTAAAGTTCTCCTAAAGTAGAAAGTTGGTTGTTTGTAGATATAGATGACAACATTGCTTCAAATTCCTGAAACACAAGACAACACTAAGAAAAGAAACAACAAAAAGTACTAATAAATGAAACAATGCAGGGATGAATTAGCCAAGGGTTTCAAATATGTACTTGCAAAAATCCATTGTGCCTATTTTATTGTTTTGTGTTTTTGATACTATACTTTTAGGAATGCATGATAATATAGTGTAATTGGTTTCTTTTCTTTTTTGAAATGTATATTTGAATCACATGACCATGATAATATAATGTCATAGGATGTGTGATTGGGTTGTTGACCCCTTTATGGATCAAGTCCATTTCCTATGTTACATCCCACCTTAGTTTCAAATAAATTTTAAATTATCCTTAATCCTAATGATCTCCATATTTTAATACATAATTTGGCATCAATACATTACACACTCATACACTTACAAAAGTGTAGGGTTTAACACAGTCATAAGTTCAATCTAGAATAATTGCAACATGTTTAACTTTTAGTTTAGAGTGAGTGGGGTATATTCCTCTGACTCTTCTAAGCTAATGACAATAAATTTAGTTGGATGATGTAGTTGTAGGTGCTCATCCTCCCTTTTAGTTTTATTAGATGGGTTGTTAGTATTGTTCCCACTCAATATAGGTCTAGAAAGAGTTAGTTCCCTTGGTTTAGGTCTCAAAGTGGATGGTTGATGGGCTAAATCTGCTACAATACTCACATTAGCTTTACCAACTTCCTTTAGCTCTAATCTATCATCCTTGTGTTGCAAGAATGAAGGCATTGTCATTGATGTCAACTAGTTTCTTTTGTCATTGATTTCATGGATGCAGGTTATTGGTTGTATATATCGAGGATATTGAGAAAATTGTAATGAAGAAACATTGTAGGTATTTAGTGGTTGCTCCAGGTTTTTCCCCAGATTTTCTCCTATGTTCGTGTGGTTCAAACATGTTGAAAATGGATGTTGAAATCTGTTGTATCCAAATTTTGGGTTTCTACATCATTGTACAGTGCGAGTTATGTTCACCAATTTTGAACTGTGTTTTTCAGGGTATCTGGCTGAGGTCTAGGAGAAATGTAGTTGCTCCAAATTTCTTCTTGGTTTATTATTGTGACTTGTGGTTCTAGCTCATTTAGTTATTATGATCATATTAAAGATAATTTTGTTGTCTAGAAAGATTAGATCATGTTAAGGGTTGCATGTGCTTAATTTTTCTATGTGTTTTATATTAGTTTGGACAACCTTGTGTTAAACACTACTTTTGAAGTTCATGAAGCATGTGTTTGGGTCACCCTCATTCTAATTCCTCCCTAAAATGTTATGGTGTTGACCTAATTTGAATTTAAACGATATATGGTCGACTTTGGATATATTTTAAAGTTGAAGATGGTATAAATACAAGATGAGATATCAATGAAAGTTGTGCAAAGAAATAGAGAAAGATAGATTCAAAATAGATGTAAAATAGTGTGTATGTGATGTGAGTTTGGAAGATCAATGTGAAATCTAATTGTTGACTTTCCAAAAGTAGTGAGCTGAAGGTGTACTCTATCATTCATGCATGTCTACAAGTGGTTGAGTGAATCATGGTGGAAAACTATGTTGCATTGAGATTGTCCTCTCTTTGAAACAAATCTCTTCTATCTTCTTTGTATCTATGTGGCAGTGAGCCCTTTAGGTGGTTAACCCTTATTTGTATACTGAGTGTTGATATGGATAGTGAGTCCTTGTTTTGGAAATGAGCCTACTTTGCAGTGATCCTTTCTAACTGATTTCGATATTCTTCATATTGTGAGCTAATCCTCATCATGGTTTTTCCCTTTTTCCCTTATTAGGTTTTCCACATAAATACTCGTGTTATTGTGTATGTGTGATGCTTTTTTAGTTTTTTCCTTTGCACTTAATGTTTAATGATTTTAGTAGAGTAAAGGATTTGTGATTGATCTGCTTTCTGTTGGAAGTTTTAAAGGTTAAAATTTGTCACAACTGATTCACCCCCCTCTTAGTTGCCTTGTTCGACAATTGGTATTAGAGCCTAGGTCCTAGGAGAAGAGCTTAACCACTTAAGGAAGGTCCGAGATGGCAGGGAAGATCACTTTTGAGTATTCAAAGTTTGATGGAACTAATTATTCTATCTAGAAAATGTTGATGGAAGAATATCTGGAGTATTGTGGATATGATGTTGAGAAAGCCTATAAGACTACTTACACCCCTCCTGCTAACAATCCGAGTACAACTGATGAAATCAAGGTGCATGAAGTGAACAATAAGGTGAAGTTATTTTTGAAGAATAGTATTGCACATTCTGAGTTGATTAAAGTTCAAATCTAAAGACTGCTAAAGAAGTCTGGGATGCTTTAGTAAAGGGGCAAGAAGCAGATGAGAGGGTCAAATAAGAAAAGTTACAAAATTTGGAGACACGGTTTGAGCTCTTCCATATGTCTAAAGATGAGAACATTAAATCCTATGTGCAAAGAGTGGATGAGGCGATAGGTGGAATGCAAGGACTTAGTACTACAATAGATAAATCTAGGATTGTAAAGAAAATTATTAGAACTCTTCTTGATGCATACAGTGAAAAGCTATCTACTATTGAAGAACATATAGACTGTTACCTACACTAAAGATTAGTTATTGGGAACTCTAACATCTTATGAGTTGAGAAAGCCAAAATTGAGAAATGGATCCAATTCAAAAATTGATTTTAAGGCTACAGAAGATGAAGATCTAGATGAAGAAAATATTGATTAAGTAGAAGCTAACTTTGTGAGAAGGATGAAGAAAGTCTGTGGTAAGTATGAAGGTAAGTTACTATTTAAATTCTTTAGTTGTGGAGGAATGGGTCATTATGCTTCGAGATGTCTGGAAAGAGTTAACATGAATAAACAAATATTTAACAAAGAGTAAAAGGGTAAGAAGATCAACAAAGCATATTATGCATGAATGAGGATGCTAGTATTTTTTATGAGGAATCTGATTATGGAGATTTTGATGAAAATGAATGCTTGTTCTTGACTATAAAAGATGAACCTACTTCTACTAAATCTAAAAGACAAGTGAAGGAATGTCCTTCGGAGAAAGCAAAAGAGGAAGATACTGTAATTTATGTCCTACATGCTAAATAGGAAAAGAACTATTGGGTTGTTGATAGTGGCTATTCACATCACATGATTGGTGATAAGAGTAAGTTTATTAAACTTGAAAAATATGATGGAGGCTTAGTTATGTTTGGAGATGATATTGGCGCTAAGATTTGTGGGATAGGTTTAGTAAGATTTGATGGAAAACATAATACTAATGATGTCTACTATGTTAAGGGCTTAAGGAATAATCTCTTGAGTGTTGGAAAGATGTATAGTAAAGGATATAATTTTGTATTTAATTGTGAGAGATGTGAAATCAAGAAAGGATTTGGAATAGTGATTGTTGTAGGAAATAAATCTAGAGAAAATATATATCAACTTAAGGGTGTTGATGGATGTTGCTTTATGAATTAGATTAATGAAAGTTGGTTATGGCATTGGAGAATGTGTTATATGAATTTTGATAACCTAATGAGGATCAGTGCAATACAAGTCATGAGATATTTACCAAAGATTATAAATAATATTAATGTTATTTATAGAGATTGCTAGTTTGGAAAGCAAGCAAGAAACTAATTCAGATCAAAGGAACAATCTACTATTGGACTACTGAATTTAGTTCATACAATTATTTGTGGTCCTACAAGAGTGAGAAGTCTACAAGGTTAAAGGTACTTTATGCTTTTGATTGATGACTACTCTAGGTATAGATGTGTTACATTTCTTAGAGAAAAATCTAATGCATTAGATAGACTCAAGACATTCAAAGCTATGGTTGAGAATGAAGTAAATTTGAGAATAAAATGCTTAAGGTCTGATAGAGGTGGTGAATTCACCTCCCATGAGTTTAATATGGCTTGTGAAGTTTATGGAATAAAAATATAGTTTTTGTTCTAAGAAATCCTCAACGGAATGGAGTTTTTGAAAGGAAGAATAGAAAAATTCAAGAAGTTGCTAGATCAATGATTATTGAAGGTGGTCTACCAGAAGTCTACTAGAGAGAATCTATTCACACTATTGTTTATGTATTCAATTAAGTTCAACCAAGAGTCAATAGTACTAAGACCCCCTATGAACTATGGTATTGAAGAATTCCTACTATTAAGTATTTCAAGGTATTTACAAGCAAATGTTATATCAGACAGGATGAAGAAAATTTAGGGAAGTTTGATGCTAGAAGTGATGAAGGAATTTTACTTGGATATTCTACTAGAAGCAAATATTATAGATGTTTCAATAAAAGACTGAGGAAGATTGTAGAAAGCACATATTTCAAGGTTGATGAAGTTGTTAGTGCCATTTCTGGTTCTTTCATTGTCTAGTTGTGTACTCTTGTTTTTCATGATAAAAATTTAGCTATGGGGTGTGTTTCATTTTGGCACGTGGGGTAAATGGGCTCCCATAAGGATTGAGCCCAGCGTGCTAGTTTTCATCTCTTCGATGGGGCGACCTGTGTTAGGGTTTTTCCTGGCTTTTCTTTTCCCCATTTTTGGGCTTTTAGTTTGGTTCCCATTTCTCTTTTGCTTGCCTTGACTTTTATTTTGTTTTATTGGAGGTGGAATGGATGCTTGAACGGAACTAGAAATTTTCCAAATTCTGAAGTTCTAGTTCCTGTTCACGCATCCATCCCGGTTCCAATTTCGTGTGATTGGAGTTTCTTTTCCTTTCTACCCTATGTCGGTCGCTGGTCGTTTTTCTCTCCGCATTCTTCCCTTTGTGTTTTTTTTCTTTGTTTCCTTTGGTGGGCACGGGAATGGAATGAGAACAGGTTTTGGAACCTTTTCAGGGGTTCTAGTTTCAGGTTATGTTCCGCTCCCGTCTCCCTTCCTTTATCTTTTGTAGAGGCGGATCCAGGTTGGGTTTTGGTCTCGGGTGGTCATTTTGGTTTTCGTCTCTTCCCCCACTTCGGCTCCACCTCCATCTCTTTCTTGGTTCTGGCTCCAACCTTGTATGGTTCTCGTTCCGCTTTCCTTTTGATTCATTGACCTGCCTGGCTGGTGCACCAGCAAATTAAGTTCCCCCCGAGCCCCTTTGTCTCATCGTTAACCGGCCCCTTGTTACCATTTTCACCGGCCCCATGTTGCTTTTGTTGTGACCTCTTGTGCTTAGGATAACCTCTTGGTGACCCCGTGTTGTCTCCCTGAGGTCTCTTTTCCGTCGGCCTATGTTGGTTGTGTCGGGGAGATGTTTCCCCGAATTTTTTGTGTCTCACTGATGGGCTTTTCCCATCGATGTGTTGGTGTCCACTCGAGGTGAGGTCTTCCCAACTCCCCTTGGTCTCCCTAGAATCCTTTTGCTGCCCCTAGTGTAATGCCATTGGTGTGAAGTCACAGCGAGATTGCAATGTTATACTGACCGATGGTGAATGGATGTGTTTCAACAAAAGTCAGGGTTCTCGGGATAAGGTCTTAGCGAAGATATATCGTCTCCCCGACTTGTGCACATGGAATAGTTCGTCAGCATGAATCAGATGGTCAGGCTAACATTCAAAGATGTCTCGGTGATAGGTGCATTTTGTATTCTATCGGCTTATGTTTTGTATTGCGGCAGGAGGTCTTGGCGAAGGGGTCGGGTCTTGCCGACATGATTTAAAGTGGCACTCGACAGGAGTTCTCTCTTCTCTCGGTTACCTAACATGCTCAGTTGTTTCGACATAACTTTTCACTCTACATAGCATCTCACTGAGGATTTCATGTAATGGCGATAGGTGGACTCTGTCAGTGAGAGAACCATTTTGTCTTGACGAATGTGAGTGACCTAGGAAGTTTTCGGCAAAGCAATGTGATATCTACAAAGGGTCTCCCCGAGACCAATAAGCTACAGTGACAATGGGTGAGTGCAAGAGCATCGGTATAGAAGGTCATAAGTCTCGGTGACATATAATGAATGAGCTGGGGTTTTTGGCAAGAGGTCTCGAAGAGTGACCTTCAGTTTTGCCGATGGAACATAAAGGGTCTTTGTCAGCATAGGCTTTGGGTTGTTTTAGCGACATCGCATGGGGGGTTTCTTTCATAAGCTCTTCGGTGAGAGTTATTTTCTTTGGGGAGATGTCTCCCCAACCATTGCCTATCTCGCTGATTGTGTTGGCCCCTCAATGTAGCATGTTCTCTTTGGCTAGACGTCTCCTCGAGTTCCTTCTGTTTGGCCGATATGCCAGGTGACTTCGGTGTAACTATTTTTGTCACCTAGAGGTCTTCTCGACACTGCTTTTTCTTGCCAACAGTGGTGGCCTGTTTCAACGGTCCAATGATATTTAAATGACAACCATCCAATCTCAGTGATTGACGGGGGATATTCAAACATGCGCATGGCTAGGGTTTGAAGGGTGTTTCCGCACAAAGAATAGAGGCCTGGAGAATTCATGGCAACAGGTGGAATGTGGCTGGCTCTGCTGAACCAACATTCATGGCAATGCAACTCTGGGACAAGGACGGCATGGCTTGAGTGTGGACGTGCGGATTCAGTGGCAGATTTGGTGCAAGTTGATTGATCTCTATCTATGCAGGATTGTCCCTCCTGACAGATATCTGACCAAAGGCATTTATGTAACCATAGAAGTTGTTGAAGGTCACAATGAGAGTTTTGATTGGTCACAATGCAGTTGGGGTCTGACATGGCATGTTGATGTGGCTCTGAGCTAGGTGACGATCCCTGGAATATTTAAAAGGAATTTTTGAATCATTTGTAAGGGTCTTCGGCTAGATACTGAAATTAGAACTAAAAGAGCACTAAGTCACAGAGTCAGGTTTTTACCAAATTTTGAGGTCTAGGATTACAGTTTGCAAATTATAAGGTTCTTGGACGCATACCAGAACCCGAATGTATCTGTTTAGGTCTTTGAGTCTCTCCTTTGGATTGTACATTTGAATTGTTAATGAAATTGATCAAGGATCATTCCATTAGCCTTTGTAATACTTTCTTGCATTGCCTATTTTGATAATAGCTCATGTTCAAGGAAAAGGTTAAATTGCTTTCATCATCTCAAAAATTCATATGTATGATTGAAGGATTTGATAAGTAGTCTTTAAGATTTGATCACTAGCTGTGGGATTAATAAGGTTAATTTCAAATAGGCTTTATTTTTCCAAGTAATCATTCCTTCTGTTTGCAGATTGTCTTGACTCCTAGCCCAATGGATATGGCACTGATCTGATATATGCTATTTTTCTTTAGGGTTTTAGTTATCTTGCTTAAGAACATTCATTCAAGTTAATGTTTCCTGTTTCATGAATGACATTTGTGTTTAATCCCATTCTCTATTAACTTTCCTTGCTTATCCAATAGTTTTCCATTTCTTGGATGAGTGTGTGCACTTTAACCATGGTCGAGAATGCATTTGCTTAATCGTATATGAGTCTTGTAGGAGTATGTACTAGTTGCTTACAAGAAATCTCAAAGTGTACTTAAGGAACACCCTCCTGGGTCTTGCAAAGCCCGAAGTGAAGGAGAAAGCAACAACAAGGTGTTGTATCTCATTAGTTGGCCACCTGTCTAGCAAGCATTCAAGCATTGAGTGTGGCAAGCTCATAGGTGTTTTCTCAGACCTACTAGTTAGTTGTTTCCTAAACAAGAAAAACAACCAACAAGATGGTGACTCTACGGGGGACCTATGTTTCATATTAAATAGAATCTCCAAGGTGTTTTATCCCATAGTTTGTTCATAGAGTCAGTCATTTGAGAATGTTGATCAAGCATAGCTTATGTCCCTGCCTTTGTGTTTATATTTCTGAGTGATTCCTAGTCTTATTCTTGTTAAAGTTGTAGTTACCAAGCTCTGAAAGTCTTGTTGTATTCCAAAAAGGAACACCATTGTTACTGATCTATCCCAAGAAGCTTGGGTGGTGACTCTAAAGTCTTTGTACCAGTGCAACCAATATTTAAAGATATAGAAGAAGTTTGGAGCAGAAATTCAAAGAGAGTCAAGAAGGCTGAAAGAATCCCAGTTCAAATGAGGAGAACACGAGGTTATTACAAAAACCATCTAGAGCAGGATTTGGAAGAAGAGTTTCCTAGAAACAAAGGAAAATGGGTGAATGCAAAACCAGCACAAAAAGGTATGTCTACATCGCATCCCACCCTTGAACATCAAGTTTCTTCTCATTTCGGTTCACAAAGTGAAAGAGATTTGGTAGATTTAGATGATAATGTATTCAATGAGAGAGGGGAAGTGCATATGAAAAATATTGTAAATGAATATTCATCAGATCATGGCCAAAATGCCATACAACAAAGGGGAAGGGGTAGATTCCAAAGGAATAATAGGAATACCCGGCATGCTAGGACCGTAGAATTCCCTACTCCCACACCTCTTAGGGCTACCTTTGTCCCAAATGATTCATCCACTGGGGATGGCTATTCCCACAACCCACGTCTATACCAAACTACTAGTACAACTTCTGGTAGAGAGTCTACATTACTTGATGAGGATGAGATCTCTGATGATATAAAAAGACTTAATCAATAGATTGCTGCACTAAATGAGAGTAGGAAACAGAGAGAAGCAGCAAAAGAGAAAAAGATAAGAGATGTTATGGATCAAAGGGATGAGCTGCGTAGAAGAGTTAAAGAGATGGAAGCCATGGATAGATTGGAAGCCCAACAAAATGAGGAGGATACCCTAGTATTGCCAGAAACTTTAGGAAGGATCCTCTCTGACCCCCTGGTTAATAAGATCACAAATAAATCTCAAAGTCATAGGGTTGAGGAACATGTTGTTCCTCTTCCTAGGGATACCAGTAAACAGCCTCAAAATGTGGACAAAGGTAAGTGTCCTATGCAGGAAAAGAAAGGAAATGAGGGAGTAAGGATAAATGAAGGAGGTGCTGAGAAGAATACAGATCAAAATAACACGGCCTCACTTTTTGATAACCTAATGAGAGAAAATGAGGAGTTGGAGAGAAAAACAAGGGAGATGGAATTACTTGCAGCAAACAAAGAAATGAAAAGGAAGCTTAGTTTCCTTGAATCTACTTTGAAGGACCCTACCCCTGATGGTCATAACACATGTGGTCGATCTATTTCTTCAAACCCTAATAATGGTGATAGAAGCTCACCCAGGGATAATCCTTCCAGTTCCCTTCCACCCCCTAGAGTTCATGAAAAGGCTATCCATTTTGTTGATCTACAAGAGCCTCAAGGTCGACAATCAGGTCATGAAGATGAAAGACAGAGAGACACTGATACCTAGGGTGAAGAAAGAAGACCTGTGAGAAGAGGAGTGACTCATACTGACAGATACAGGCAATTATGTTTTGATAATATCCCTGGTTACCCAAACCCTGTACCTGATAATGCTAGGAAACATGTGCCAAAGTTTGCAAGCAATAATGCTATCAGTGGTGAGGATCACCTTAAAGCTTTTCAAAGTTTTTTAGAGGACTTTGAGCTGTGGGATGAGGATGTATCCATGAAATACTTCATGCAATCTCTGACAGAGGATGCAAGAGACTCATACAAAAGTCTGCCTGATTTAAGCATTGATTCTAAGAATTATTTCTTCAGAATTTTTAGAGAGCAGTATGGTGACCAAATTGACCCAAGGTTCAGGCTACATGATTTCAATAATATCACAAAGGGACATAATGGATTGGCTATTGAATTTAATGCAAGATTCAAGAAAGAAATGGATAAGGTCCCTGTTTCTCTCTGACCTAATGAAAGATCATGTATGTTTACTTACTGTAATGCCTATTACAACAAGATGTGCTACTTGCTAAGAGATAAAGATCCACAATCTCTACAAGATGCCTACAAGATGGCTGTAAACATTGAAAATAATAGAATAACATCTGGTAAGATGGGTAGGAGAGATGATACTAGGCTTACCAAGGCTTCTAAGCCTTCAAATGAGAAGGGGGTCAAGGATGCAGCACCAAATGACAAATGGGATCAAGTTTTGAGGTTCTTGCAGAAACAAGAAAAGGCCAAAAAGCCTCAATTTCAGAGGAATGAGAGGCCCCCAAGGCTACAAGATTATCCATATCACACTAATTGGAATAATGGGAGGCCTATCCAAAATAATCAAAGGAACTTCCGTGGAGTGCCTAATCCGCTATGGAAGAATACCTCAAACATGGAAGATAATCTGCCATGGTGTGATGCCTATGAAATGCCACACTCCTCACATTAGTGTACTGTTGCGGCCAAAGCAGTGGAAGAAAAGCAAGGCAATTATGAGGAAGGTGATTATCCTGCTAACCCTAATGAGACTTCTAATGTGTTCATGACCAAGTCAGATTTGGAGTATGAGGAATATTCCTCTGACTATGGTGTTGATACAACTAAGACAGATATGCAAAGACAAGGTCTTCTTCATCAGTAGCAAGTATTTTCTGATGGAGAAGGGGATGATCAGTTTACTGCTTACAACCTTGAAACCTATGGCATTTCTTTGAGAAGACCTTCTAATGAAGAGATAGAAAGGTATGCGGTCAAACTGGCTGCCAAGGCTCAGGCTAGAAATGATATTCACCTCAGAAATAGGGTGGTAAAGGCTAATCCAGGTCACCAAGGGGGAATATTCATCAAAGAAAGTGATACTGATCCTAAAGGGACTAGAACTGAAAACATAAAGGTGAGTACCAAAGCTAAGGAAGTCAAAGAGCCAAGAATTTGGGCTAAAAAGAATGACAAAGCTAAGATAACCAATGAAGCTACTTCATTAGATACAAAGATGAAAGAATTGAGGCCTGCAAATCAAAGTGATGGTAAGAAAATAGATGCACTGACTTCTCATGAAGTTATATTCCTAGAGATTCCAAGTTATACACCAGTTGACATGTTTCAGGTCCCATCTCAGATAAGGGTCACAATACCACTTCTTGAGATGAGGATTGATGACCATAAGCATAAAACAATGGCAATCATCAAGAGCATTGTTGGGAACAATCAACCCAAAATGGAATCTCAAATACCTGAAACAGGTGCAGGTGAAGTGAAGGATGATGCAGCTGGACTGAACGCAGATGGGTATCCTGAAGTCTATCTAGGAACTACAATCACTACTAACCTTGATCTGGTCAACCCCTTCTTTCTGGCCCTGATTATCAATGGAAAGTTGCTTAGAAATTGTATGATTGATTTAGGTGCCTCAAATAATGTGATGCCTATCAAAATCATGAAGAAAATGGGCTTAAAGGTGGATAGAACTTATGGAAAATGCTATGCTATGGACTCAAGGGAGATCCCTGTGATTGGAATCATAAATGAAGTATCATATAGACTGGCAACTTACCCTGAGAAGGAACTTGTCATGAATGTCATAGTAGCTGACATCCCTCCAGCATATGGAATGCTACTCTCAAGGAAGTGGTGTGCTTCTATGGGAGGAAGTATACAATGTGACTTATCATTTGCTACATTCTTAATTGATCAGAAGGATGTTAAGATTGCCTGAGAGTCAAGGTGCAAGCATATGATTGAATCTGCTGATAAAATAGAAGAACCTCCACTCATCAACTTTGTTGACACTGATATCGATACCTTTCGAGTAGAGGAAGTAGAACAAGAGGATGTAGAGACCAATTTAGTACCAATAGTCAAAGAAGTCATGTAGATATGGACTATTTACTTTGATGGAGCTTGCTCCAAGGATGGCTCAGGTGCTGGTGTCTTGCTAGTATCACCACAAGGTAAGACTTTTAAGTATTCCTTTCTACTCCAATTTGCATGTACAAACAATATAGCTAAATATGAAGCCTTGTTGCTTGGCCTGAAAATTGCCTCTAAACATGGTATAAAATCACTAAGGGTTTTTGGTGACTCAGAATTAGTAGTCTCTCAAGTCAGGTCTAGATTTGTCACTAAGGACAAGCGCTTGAGGCAATATAGGAATGAAGTGTGGGATACCATTGAGGCATTTGATACCTTTGGAATAGATTGGGTAGAAAGAGGTAAAAATACCAAGGCTAACTTGCTGGCCAATATTGTTGTCAAACTGGATGAAGTGACCTTTAATGGTATTTCTAGCATTGAGGTACAAACTAGGCCTGTAGTGCCTGATAATATCTACAATTGGTAGGTGTTTCAAGATGACAATGATATCTTGAGATTCCTGCATTGTGTTGACCAATATGAACATCAAGAGATTGATTTTGGCTCATATGTGGTAGAAGAAAATGGTAGAGAGACCTTGTTTGGGAATGAAGTAATTCAACTGAAGAGCAACAAAATACCAAAAGGACGGGTAGCACTGGAAAGAATTTTTGAAGGACCAGACAAGTCCAATACATGACAAGTAGCTACCCATAAAGAAGACCTAGAGGAAATCAATCTAGGGACTGATAGTGCACCAAAAAAGGTATACATAGGTAAGAAGATGAAACCTCATGTAAGGAAGATGATGATTACCCTATTGAGGAAATATAGGCATATGTTTGCCTGGTCTTATGATGACTTGAAGGCTTACAGGGAAGACTTGTTCCAGCATGAAATTCCCTTGAAGCCTGATGTGAGACCATTCAGGCAAAAAAAAAGGTCTATCAATCCAACCTTGAGATCCAAGATGCAGGAAGAACTAACAAAATTGAGTGATGCAGGGATTATTAAGCCTATAAGGCACTCATCATGGGTGTCAAACCCGGTTCTTGTCAGAAAAAAGAATGGTGATCTCAGGTTGAGTGTGGATTTTAGAAATTTGAATATTGCATCATTGAAAGACAACTATCCACTCCCAAACATGGAGGCAATGTTGTAGAAAGTGACTGGGTGTGAATTGATTTCCATGATGGATGGATTCCCTGGTTACAACCAAGTCATGGTGAAAGAATCAGAGTGGTACAAGACAACGTTCACCACACCATGGGGAACCTATGTCTATGTGAGAATGCATTTTGGCTTAATTAATGCTGGTGCCACTTTTCAAAGAGCCATGGATGTGGCCTTTGCTGAGTTTTTAGACCTATTCCTTGTTGTTTACCAAGATGAATTGACTTCTCATAGCAAGAGAGAAGAGGACCATTGCTCTCACTTAGAGAAAATCTTTTTCAGAGCGTTGGAATATGGTATTTCCCTTAACCCCAAGAAATGTGCCTTTGGGGTTAAGGAGGGAAAATTACTGGGGCACATTGTCTCAAAAGATGGCATCAAAATTGATCCAGAAAGGATAGCAACCATTGACAAGATCCAACCACCAAAGAATGTCAAGGGGATACAGTCTTTCTTTGGTCAAATAAACTTCTTGAGAAGGTTTGTCACTAACTTTGCAGAAATCAATAGACCTATCTCCAAAATGTTGAAGAAGAATGAGAGGATAGTCTGGTCAGAAGAGCCCTTAAAGGATTTTCAAGCCATTAAAGAAGCAATAAAAGATGCTCCTGTGTTGCAGACACCCGACTATTCAAAGCCTTTCCAGTTGTTCACCTTTGCTTCTTTTCACACTATAGTAGGGGTGTTGTTACAAAAGAATGATAATGGTTTCAAGCAGCCCATAGCCTTCTTCAGTAATTCTTTACAAGCTACAGAATTGAAATATGACATAAATGAGAAATAGACATATGCACTAGTCAAGGTTGTCAAAGCTTTCAGGCCTTACTTAATGGGAGTTGTCATAGTTGCGTATGTGCCTAGTGCAGCTGTCAAAGACATTTTCACATAGTAGGAGGTGTTAGGAAGAATGTGTAGATGGATCAACAGGATCTAAGAAGTTAACATTGAGGTCCAAATTACTAAGTTGGTGAGAGGATAGGGATTGGCCAAGCTTATGGCCCAAGCCAATCTAGAAGCAAATCAGATAAACTCATTGGAAGAGGAAAACAGATCACACATCTGCAATATGGAGCACTCTGACTGGTACAAGGATGTGATCTATTATCTACAGAAGATGAAATTCCCTTACAATCTGAGTGAAAATGAAAAGAGAACGATAAAGCCTCATGCTATCAATTATGTTATTGTAGAGGGAAATCTCTGGTGGAGAAACAGAGAGGGAGTCATGCTGAAATGCATTGATCAGAATCAGGCATTAGAACATCTAAGGGAGATGCATGGTGGAGTTTGTGGTAGACATTACATGGCCAAGACAACTGCACACAAGGTGATGAGGGCTGGTTTTTGGTGGCCTACTATATTTAAAGATGCACATCTATTTGTGAGGACATGTGATGCTTGTCAAAGTTTCTCTAGTAAGCTAAAATTATCTGGTAACCTTCCTCTTAGACCAATTGCAGTGCAATCTCCATTCCAGACTTGGGGCATTGAGTTCATAGGTGAGATATTATACAAATCTAGTGGGGGCCACTCCTGGATATTGGTAGCCACTAATTATTTTACCAAGTGGGTGGAAGCAATCCCAACAAAGAAAGCAACTAGCAAAGTGGTAATCGACTTTTTGATGAATAACATTTTGACAAGGTTTGGATGCCCAGAGAGGATTGTATCAGATAATGCTATGTGTTTTAGATATGAGGAATATACTGAATTTGGTGAAAGATATGGTATCCAAATCTCCTACTCATCACCATACCATCCGCAAGGAAATGGACAAGCTGAGTCAAGCAACAAGAGCTTGATGAAGATCATCAAGAGAATCCTGGACCAGAACAAAAGGGCATGGGATTCTAAATTGTAATTGGCACTCTGGGCAAACAAGGTAACTGTGAAAAGGGCAATAGATTGTGCCTCATTTGACTTAGTTTATGGGATAGGAGCTAGATTGCCCCAAAAGAACCTGATAGAGATGTACAAGTTTATCCAGGTTTATGATGATGAAATTTATAGGGAGATGCCATTGAGAATGGATGCTCTCACAGAGCTAGATGAGACTAGAAGGGATGCTCAAAGGAGAAGTGCCAAGTTGCAAACACAAGTGAAGAATCTATATGACAAAAGGACAACTACAAGGAATTTTGAGAAAGGATATTTGGTCTTATTATGGAATGCCAGATTGGAAGATAAGGGAAAACATGGAAAATTTGATGCAATCTGGCTAGGTCCATTTGTGATCAGCAGCAAGTGGGGAGAAGACTCATATGTTCTTTAGGCTCTGACAGGCGAGATTCTTGAATTGCCAGTTCATGGATAGTTCTTGAAGTTGTACTTCTCTTGAGGTATCTCTTTTCCATGAACAGTAGCTTAGGGTTTGCTTTCCATTTTGTTTTCTTGTTTGTGTCTACTGGCTCTGTCCGAGCCAGTCCAAGGTTTGTTTTAGTCTTTTATGTCTGGTCTACTCTCCCAGTGATCTAAATTCTTGCTATGCCCACCAGGGGCATACATCCCCAATTGGAGCCTATGTTAGTGCCATTTCTGGTTCTCTCATTGTCTAGTTGTGTACTCTTATTTTTCATGATAAAACTTTAGCTATGGGTTGTGTTTCATTTTGGCATGTGGGGTAAATGGGCTCCCATAAGGGTTGAGCCCAACGTGCTAGTTTTCATCTCTCCGATGGGGCGGCATGTGTTAGGGTTTTTCCTAGCTTTTCTTTTCCCCATTTTTGGGCTTTTAGTTTGGTTCCCCTTTCTTTTTTGTTTGCCTTGGCTTTTCTTTTGTTTTATCGGAGGCGAAATGGATGCTTGAATGGAACTAGAACTTTTCCAAATTCTGAAGTTCTAGTTCCTTTTCATGCATTCATCCCGGTTCTGATTCTACGTGATTGGAGTTTCTTTTCCTTTCTGCCCTGTGTCGGTCGTTGGCCATTTTCCTCTCCGCGTTCTTCCCTTTATTTTTTTTTCTTTGTTTCCTTTGGCAGGCACGAGATCCGAATGAGAACAAGTTTTGGAACCTTTTCAAGGGTTCTAGTTTCAGGTTCTGTTCCGCTCCCATCTCCCTTCCTTTGTCTTTTGTGGAGGCGGATCTAGGTTGGGTTTTTGTCTCAGGTGGTCATTTTGGTTTTTGTCTCTTCGCTCGCTCTAGCTCTGACTCCGTCTCTTTCCTGGTTCCGACTCCGACCTTGTTTGGTTCCCATTCCACTTGCCTTTTGATCCATTGACCTGCCTAGCCAGTGCACTGGCAACTTAAGTTCCCCCTGAGCCCCTTTTTTCTCATCATTAACCGGCCCCTTGTTACTGTTTTCACCGGCCCTGCATTGCTTTCACTGTGACCTCTAGTGCTCGGGATAACCTCTTGGCAACCCTATGTTGTCTCCTCGAGGTCTCTTTTCCATCAGCCTGTGTTGGTTGTGTCAGGGAGATGTTTCCCCGACTATTTTGTGTCTCACCAATGGGATTTTCCCATTGGTGTGTTGGTGTCCACTCGAGGTGAGGTCTTCCTGACTCCCCTTGGTCTCCCCGAAATCCTTTTGTTGCCCCTAATGTAATGCCATCAGTGTGAAGTCACAACGAGATTGCAATGTTATATTGATCAATGGTGAATGGATGCGTTTCAGCAAAAGTCAGGGTTCTCAGGATAAGGTCTTAGCGAAGATATATTGTCTCCCTGACTTGTGCCCATGGAATGGTTTGTCAGCGTGAATCAGATGGTTAGGCTAACATTCAAAGATGTCTCGGCGACAAGTGCATTTTGCATTCTATCGGCTTATGTTTTGTATTATGGCGGGAGGTCTTAGCGAAGGGGTTGGGTCTTACCGACATGATTTAAAGTGGCACTCGGCAGGAGTTCTCTCTTCTCTTGGTGACCTAACATGCTCAGTTGTTTTGGAATAAATTTTCACTCTACATAGCGTCTCACCAAGGATTTCATGTTATGGCGATAGGTGGACTCTGTCGGTGAGAGAACCATTTTGTCTTGATGAATTTCAGTGACCTCAGAAGCTTTCAGAAAAGAAATGTGATATCTACAAAGGGTCTCCCCGAGACCAATAAGCTACAACAACAATGGGTGAGTGCAAGGGCATCGGTATAGAAGGTCATAAGTCTCGGCAACATATAATGAATGAGCTAGGGTTTTCGGTGAGAGGTCTCAGCAAGTGACCTTCGGTCTCACCGATGGAACATAAAGGGTCTTCGTCGGCATAGGCTTTGGGTTGTTTCAGTGACATCGCATGGGGGTTTCTTTCATAGGCTCTTCGGTGAGAGTTATTTTCTTTGGGGAGATGTCTCCCTGACCATTTCCTATCTCGCTGATTGTGTTGGCCCCTCGATGTAGCATGTTCTCTTCGGCTAGACATCTCCCTGAGTTCCTTCTGTCTGGCCGATATGCCCAGTGACTTCGGTGTAATTATTTTTGTCGCCTGGAGGTCTTCCCAACATCGCTTTGTCTTGCTGATAGTGGTGGCCTGTTTCAATGGTCCAATGATATTTAAATGATAGCTTTTTGATCTTAGTGATTAACAACGAAGATTCAAACATGCGTGTGGCTAGGGTTTGAAGGGTGTTTGCGTGCGAAGAACAAAGGCCTAGAGCATTCATGGTGATAGGTGGAATGTGGCTGGCTCTGCCGAACCAGAATTCATGGTGACACAACTCTGGGACAAGGACGACATGGCTCGAGTGTGGATGCATGGATTCAGTGGCAGATTTGGTGCAAGTTGATTGATCTCTATCCGTGTGGGATTGTCCCTCCTGATAGATATCTGACCAGAGGCATTTATGTAACCAGAGAAGTTGTTGAAGGTCACAACAAGGGTTTTGATTGGTCACGATGTAGTTTTGGTCTGATGTGGCATGTTGATGTGGCTCTGAGCTGGGTGAAACTCCCTAGAATATTTAAAAGGAATTTTTGAATCATTTGTAAGGGTCTTTGGCTAGATACTGAAATTAGAACTAAAAGAGCACTAAGTCATAGAGTCCTGGGTTTTTACCAGATTTTGAGGTCTAGGATTACAGTTTGCAAATTGTAAGGTTCTTGGACACATACCAGAACCCAAATGTATCTGTTTAGGTCTTTGAGTCTCTCCTTTGGATTGTACATTTGAATTGTTAATGAAACTGATCAAGGATCATTCCATTAGCCTTTGTAATACTTTCTTGCATTGCTTGTTTTGATAATAGCTCATGTTCAAGGAATAGGTTAAATTGCTTTCATCATCTCAGAAATTCATATGTATGATTGAAGGATTTGATAAGTAGTCTTTAAGATTTGATCACTAGTTGTGGGATTAATAAGGTTAATTTCAAATAGGCTTTATTTGTCCAAGTAATCATTCCTTCTGTTTGCAGATTGTCTTGACTCCTAGCCCAATGGATATGGCACTGATCTGATATATGTTATTTGTCTTTAGGGTTTCAGTTATCTTTCTTAAGAACATTCATTCAAGTTAATGTTTCCTGTTTCATGAATGAAATTTGTGTTTAATCCCATTCTCTGTTAACTTTCCTCGCTTATCCAACAATTTTCCATCTCTTGGATGAGTGTGTGCACTTTAACCATGGCCGAGAATGCATCTACTTAATCTTATGAGTCTTGTAGGAGTATGTACTGGTTGCTTACAAGAAATCTCAAAGTGTACTTAAGGAACACCCTCCTGGGTCTTGCAAAGCCCAAAGTGAAGGAGAAAGCAACAACAAGGTGTTGCATCTCGTTAGTTGGCCACCTGTCTAGCAAGCATTCAAGCATTGATTGTGGCAGGCTCATAGGTGTTTGCTCAGACCTGCTAGTTAGTTGTTTCCTAAACAAGAAAAACAACCAACAGAAGCAATGAAAAATTCAATTGAAGTTGATGGATATGTATCTAGTGAACTTGATTGCATAAGGATTGAAGAAGTTGTGGAAGAATGGAAAAAATATGAGCAAGAGAAGAAGAATGAAGAAGAAGAAGCTCTGGTGGTGTCACCAAAGAAACCTAAATATGTGGAGAAAAATCATTTAGATAGTCAAATCATTGGAGACAAGACAAAAGGAGTATTGACAAAAAGCAAAGCTACTGGTAGTGAGATAAATATGTGTTTACTTTCTGATATTGAACTAAAGAATGTAAGTGAAGCATGTAAAGATGAGAATTGGATGGAAGCTATGAAAGAAGAACTTATGCAGATTGATGAAGAATCAAACTTGGGAATTGGCCCCTAGACTAGTAGATAAAAACATAATTGGATCAAAATGGTATTCATAAAAAATATGAATGAGAATGGAGAAGTGGCCAAAAATAAAGCAAGGATTGTGTGTAAGGGCTACTCACAAGTAGAAGGCATAGATTTTTAGGAGACTTTTTCTCTAGTGGGAAGGATGGAAGCTATCTAGATGTTTTTAGCATTTGTTGCTCATAAATATTTCAAGGTCTATCAGATGGATGTTAAGTCTAAATTTTTGAATGGTGAGCTAGAAGAAGAGGTCTACATGGAACAACCAGAAGGATTTCAATTGTCAAATCAACTAGATATGGTCTACATATTGAAGCAAGCTCCTAGAGCTTGGTATGCAAGGTTAGAAATAAATTTGATTCAACAAGGTTTCAACAAAGGTACGACACATAGTAATCTATATTTTAGAGTTGAAAATGACAAAATCTTGATTGTGGTTCTATATGTTGATGACATTATCTTTGGAGGAAATTAAAATATGTGCAATATGTTTGCGGAAGAAATGAAAAAATAATTTGAGATGCCCATGTTTGGTGAGATGAATTTCTTTCTTGGGCTACAAATCAATCAAATAGAGAAAGGGATTTTTATTTCACAATCAAAGTATGAAAGAGAGATGTTGAATTTTTTTGGAATGGATGGTTCCAAACCAGTATGCACTCCTATGGTGACTGGTTGAAAGTTAAGTAAAGATGATGATTCACCTAAGGTTGACCTGAGTAAATATAGATCTATGATTGGTGGATTGTTGTATTTGACAACTACTAGATCAAATATTATGCATACAACCTATCTTGCAGCTAGATTTCAAGAAGATTCTAAAGAAACACTTGTTGTTGCTATTAAGAGAATATTCAGATATTTGAATGGCACTCTAGATTATGGCTTATGGTATCCTAGGGATACTAAATTTACACTAAGTTCTTATATAGATGTAGATTGGATTGGCTACGTAGATGATAGAAAAAGTACAAGTGGTGGTGCATTCTTTCTTGGTTGTAGATTGGCGGCTTGGTTAAGTAAAAAGAAAGATTCAGTTTCTTTTTCCACTATTGAAGCTGAGTATATTTCTTCTGCATCTTCTTACACACAAGTTTTATGGATAAAATAGACATTAAAAGATATCAGAGTAATGTACATGATGATCCTATTTTTATCTTCTATGATAATACAAGTGCAATTAACATTTCAAAGAATCATGCACTCAAGAACAAAGCATATATCTAACAGGTATCACTTCTTGAGAGAGAAGGTTGTGTAGAATGAAGTGAAACTTGAGTATGTACCTACGAAGTATTAGATTGTTGATATATTTATGAAGGATCTTCCTAAAGATACTTTTGAGTATCTCTAAGAGAAGTTAGGGGTGATTGCTCCTCACTTTTTGAACTAGATGCATATGGAGATGCATTAATCCATGGGGCTATGGATCTATATTTCTTTTGGACTAATGTTTTGGTGGCTACCTCTTAGGGGGAGTAGGTAGTGGGTATGTGTAGGATCATCATGGAAAAAACAAGCCCTTAAGTGGCAAAAATTCAGAAAAATCTCAGATAGGCAACTTGACATAAAAATTTGAATAAGTTATCTATATTATTTCAAAAATATGTAAGAATAGAATCTATAGAAAATTGAATTTAGTTTCTAAGCTACTAGGTTTGTTTAAAAAATAAATAAATATATTTAATGAAAATTTGAAATTTCAATGCAGAGTACTTAAATTTCAGCGAAAAAATAAGTAGGTGTTTATCTAACCACCTAACCACAATAAAATGATAATATTTTTTTATAATATTTTAGATATAAGTAGAGGACTCATGTCCTCGATGTGATACATATTTTTGAATTTTTTTTCCAAGAAAATAATTAATTATGATTTTTTATTACAACTATTAAAAAATGTAAAAAACTCGTACGTCTAACCACCTTAACTTGGTCAAAACTTCATGAAATTCAATTTTTCTTTTTTAATCCTCTAGTATATGAAGCATAGAATGTGACACATATTTTGGATTCAAAAAATGTGACACCGTTTCAAAGCTATATATGCTTTTCAATCAGCCTATCAATCAAGACTTTAGTCGTAATTTGAATAGAAAATAAATAATAATTACTTATTAAATTAAAAGTAAAGCATAATTTATATTGGTGGAAAGTTGACAATCTCCTTTAAAAACCCTTTTTGTTTCATCAATTTTTGGTTAAAAAAGGTCATCAGCCACATACCCATCATATCACCACTTTTTGGCCCATCATGATCCTGCACATACCCTAGTGTCATGTATTGGCATTAAAAGAGTATTTCATTCTTAATGTCAAGGGAGAAGTCAATGTAAATTATTCTTTGCCTTTGTCATTGATTTCAAAGGGGGAGATGAGGAAGATGTGAGAAAAATGATCTACTAAGGGGGAGAACAGAAAGTAAAATCATGAAAAATGAGTTTAGAGCTATTGTGTTAACTATCTTTGATGTTTTTTCACATCAAGTGTTTCTATCAATGAAAAATGGGGAGATTGTTTGAAGAATGAAGATGTTTTCATTGATGTCAACTGGTTAACTAGTTATCAACTAGTTGTTTTTGTCATTGATGTCATGGACGTAGGTTATTAGCTATATATGTAGAGGATATTGAGAAAATTGTAATGAAGAAAGGTTGCAGGTATTCAATGGTTGTTTCAGGATTTTATCCTATGTTTGTGTGGTTCACACATGTTTATCATGGTTATTGAAAGTTGTTATATCTAGATTTTGGGTTTCTAGATCATTGTACAATGTGAGTTATGTTCACCAATTGTGAACTATGTTTTTTAGGGTATCTGGCCGAGGTCTGGGAGAAATGTAGTTGCTCCAAATTTATTCTTGGTTTATTCTTGTGACTTTTGGTTCTAGCTCATTTAGTTATTATGATTGTATTGAAGCTAATTTTGTTGCCTAGAAATATTAGATCATGTTAAGGGTTGTGTGTGTTAAATTGTTCTATGCTTTTACACTAGTTTGGTTGACCTTGTGTTAAACACTAATTTTGAAGTTCATGAAGCATGTTGGGACTTATTTGGATCCTCATCAAGCATGTGTTTGGGTCGCCCTCATTCTAATTCCACCCTAGAATGTTTTGGTGGTGACCTAGTTTGAATTTAAATGATGTACGAAAAACCTTGGATATGTTTCAAAATTGAAAATGGTATAAATATAGGATTAGATATCAATGAAAGGTGTGCAAAGAAATAGAGAAATATAGATGTGAAATAGATACGAAATAATGTGTATGTAATGTGAGTTTGGTAGTTCAATGCGAAATCTAATTGTTGAGTTTCTAGAAGCAATGAACTGAAGGTGTACCCTATCATTCATGCATGTCTGCAAGTGGTTAAGTGAATCATGGTGGAAATATCTATTGCATTGAGATTTTCCTCTCTTTGTAACATATCTCTTCTATCTTCTTTGTATCTATGTGGTAGTGAGCCCTCTAGGTGGTTAACCCTTGTTTGGACAATGAGTCCCGATCTGGATAGTGAGTCCTTGTTTTGGCAGTGAGCCTTTATAACCAGTTTTGATATTCTTTATACTATGAGCTAATCTTCAGTGCCATGTTTTTTCCCTTATTGGGTTTTCCACATAAATACTAGTGTTACTGTGTATGTGTGATGCTTTTTAATTTCTACCTTTGCACTTAATGTTTAATCATTTTAGCAAAGTAAAGGATTTGTCATTGATCTAATTTCTGGTAGAATTTTTAAAGGTTAAATTTAATGTCACAACTAATTCACCCCACTCCTCTCAGTTGTCTTGTTCAACACCTTGATTCTGCTCATGGCATGGGAGAAGGATCCATCCTATCCAAGCCAAGGTTCCCCATCAATGTTTGTCCCTTCAATAGTTTTTTTTAGAGTTTTTTGCTCCTTTTTAGCTTGTAAGTATCATTCATTTCTAGAAATAGACTTCCTAGTAGTCTTCTTGGTACATACCATTTCAATAACAAGGTTTCCAAATATTAGTGTCAAAGTTTTAAATGCTTTACAAGTGCAATGACCCATCCAAATTATACTTATATGTAACAAAAAGTGTTAGAATACTTATCACTATTTTAACCACTTATCATATAATACTATACCTTAAAAAATTACTTGATATATATTATTTTCCTATTCCCACCATTTCCAGAGTGAGTGTTATAGTAGAGAAAACAATTACTCTTTATTTTTTATTTTTTGAATTTCATTTCCTTAAATTGCTATAGTAATATTTTGATGATACTATTAAATATTCTTGAACATAATCATCAAATATTATTAAATTAAAATACTTTCAATTTTATTTTTTTGTATTATATATAAGGGGGGTCACAAAAACATAACCAGATACATCAAAATGTACAAAAATAAGAGGCCAAGCCTCACATCAAGAGTATCACAATATCTACATATCAGATAGTCCTATACATAGATACACGAAGGAAACAAAAAGACTAGTGTAAGATATCATCATGGGTGTCTACCCATGCAGTC
The DNA here is from genome assembly GCA_007258455.2 of Sequoia sempervirens. Classification (NCBI taxonomy): domain Eukaryota; kingdom Viridiplantae; phylum Streptophyta; class Pinopsida; order Cupressales; family Cupressaceae; genus Sequoia; species Sequoia sempervirens. The sequence goes on from VDFB02373365.1 coordinate 211,455,388, forward strand.
CACCCCATAGATCCCTCCATCCACACAATGTTTTTCTTCTCCTAGATTCGTGTAAGCATAAGGATTTGGTCCTTTTTGGAGTTTTTTTTTTTTCTTAACCTCCTGGTTAAGCTTATTGCAAGTCCTCTCGAACATCTGTAGGTTATCCATATTCTCCCTCTATTCATATCCATCCTTCATCTCAAAGACAAAGAAAGTGGCATATCCCGTCTTCAGGAACCTTTTGAGATTTTCCTTATCAATCAACATAGTAGTATGAACCTACAAGAAGATTTTAAAATATGTAAGTTTTTGAAAAGACTCAGTAAGAACTCTGGGGTTATTTTGACACCTTTCCTCATTTCTACATTTCCAAATTTTCCATAAAATATTAGAAGAGAGAATGTTCCAAAATAGATTAGTATCTTTTTTTAGCCCATCAATATGCCCAATAATAATTTCAAGAATATTAATATTCATAGGATAAGTGATACCAAACATATGCCAAATTTCCTTAGCAAAAATACAATCAAAGAGAATGTGTCTACCAAACTCAGGTAGTCTGCACAAGTTACACTAATCAGCCACAAAGTTATCTTTTCTAATTGGGAGTCTGTCAAGAACCAACAACCATTTAAAACATTTTATCTTAGGCTCAATAGGGCCTTTCCACAATATATCAAAATATTTCTTCCAAGAGTACATGTCAAGGGTGGAGTACCAAACAGAATTGACATGGTCAATGATGGCATCATTATATCCAATCATATTATAGATGTTTTTAGCTTTGATTTTGGATATAATGGTCCCATCCAACCATTTACAGTTTAAATATCTATGAGAGTCCATATGAAAAGTAGTAGGTAAGTCCTTGGTAGCTTTAAGAATCATATTATAAGTTTTCTTCTAGGAGGTTGGGATATCAAAATTACTTCTAAGATCATCCCAACTAATTATCCTGTCATGCTCAAAGAGGTCAACCAATTGAGAAATTCCCATATTAGACTAGTATCTAGCAGAGTAGCCTTGGGAGAGGGCAAGGGGTTTGCTAGATAAGTGCAAGTTCCACCAGATGGACCTTTCACCATATAGCTGATTATCATCATGGAAGGCCTTGTTAGTAATATATTTCTTGGCATGATTCCAAGCTTTCCATATGGATCTAAAGACAATAGATCCTTGTACAACAATAGGAAAGTTGCCAATAATCTGATCATTAAAAGGCATATTCTTCCAAGATTTTGCATTTTTTGGGAATCCCCTTTCTATATTGTTCCTAACAAGGATCTTCCATGGATCATTACCATCCATAGAGTGAAAAATCCACTTGGCGGCAAGGGCAATCCCTTGGAGTTTAAGATCCTTCAAGCCCAAGCCCCCAAGGAGCTTATCAGTATGGCACCAATCCCATTTAACATCATGCATCTTTCTATTTCCTTTACCATCAGACCAGAGAAAGTTTCTGACGGCCTTTTGTATTTCCAAGATTTGGTAATTACTGAACATCCAAGTTGAGGAATAGTAGATATTGTAGGAAGAAAGAATTTTTTGGTAGACTTGAACTCTGCCAGCCAAGGATAAAGATCTGTTGTGCCACTTATCCAACTTCTTAGTGATTTTATCTTTAACCCAAGACCACATATCCTTGAGGGAGGGTTCAATAGAAAAAGGTATGCCCATATATCTCACAATTTTATGCGGACCTCCACATTGAAAATCATAGTTTTCAAATCAGTCAGGGGACTACTCATCCCATCCAAGACATATAGATTTGAAGTGGGATAAATGAGCACCAGAAATAGTGTAAAAAAAATTGAGTTTGTTTTGTAGAGCTTCAAAGTTGTCAGCAATGGCTTCAAAGAAAATAGCAATATCATCTGCAAATTGGTAGTTTATAAGCTCTTCATTATTAGGGAGAGATATGCCCCTAACAGCAGGGGAGATTGAGTTATCTCTAAGAATGTAATACAATGCATCAAAGGCAATAACAAAGAGGGCAGGGGCCAAGGGGAAACCTTGCCTAATGGATCTACCAAGGGGGAAGGAGTCTGAAAGGGAGCCATTAACATCAACCTGGGCAAAAGCATCATTGAGCAACATATTAACAGGATTGTAGAAAACACTAGGAAATCCAAAAGCCTCAAGCATCATGGAGATAAAGCTCCATTCCACCCTATCATAGGCCTTTTCAAAATCTAGAAGAAACATAACATAATTTTTCTGAGAGTAATTGGCCCAATTCATGGCTTCCCAGCTAGTGATCAGATTCTCAAGAATATACCTTCCTTTAATCAAACCAATTTGGGTAGAAAAAACAAATTTGGGCAGGATATTCTCAAGTCTCAGAGCCAGGATCTTGGAAAAAAATTTATAGGAAACATTAAGGAGAGTGATAGGTCTCCAATTTTTAATGAGAGCTTTGTCCCCATCCTTAGGAATCAACTTAATAATATCCTTGTTGATGGAGCTACCTAGGGAACCCCTAGCTAGGGCTTCTGAGTAGATATCTTGAAAATCTTTGCATATCCAACTAATATTAGCCTTGTAAAACTCCATAGGGAGGCCATTGGGCCTAGGGGCCTTGTCATTATTAAGGGAGTTAATGGATTTTTAAATTTCCTCCAAGGAGATATCTTTAGACAACAGGTCAGCATCTATAGTGGAGATCCTATTAGGGATAAGAGATCTGCACTAATTTCTAAGAGAAGTAGCCTCCTCTGAATTCTCAGAGGCAAAAAGATTTTGGTAAAATTCAACAAAGGCCTCTTTGATGTTGTCAAGGTCAGTTATTTCTTGATTATCAACTATAATTCTCTCTATAGTTTCATTGGACTGTTTATGCTTGATGAGGTTAAAGAAAAATTTAGAGCCACGATCACCAAACTGTAGCCAGTGAGCATGAGATCTAATTTGGCACCTCTAGTTTTAACCTGCTGGTGTTGTCTAAGGGCTTCCTTAGCATTAATCACATGAGATATGAGATCATAGTTTGAGGGATTGGCTTGGATGTTAGTTTCAACTTTATAAAGGTCAGAGGAGAGATTTTTTTCAGTAAACCTATAGTCTTTGGCCCTTTTTGGCCAATGGTCTTTAACAAATTCTGCCAAGCGAGAATGTTCATGTTCCATCTATCCGTGTAAGAGCTGGTGGGAAATTTATTCATGTTAATGAGTCTAATGATATGAATGGCACCAAGAGGATCCTCATCTTTAAGAAGACTAGTATTCAGGATAAACTTAGCATTGGAGCCTTTTCTGCGCATAGGGGAATTATTAATTCTAATACAAGTGGAGATATGATGGTGATCGAAGAATGAAGTGGAGGTGACGAGTGTTGTGCAGTTTTGCACACACACCCCACTGAAAGTGGGGACCCTCTTTTTTCTTTGGCTTTTGGTGTCTTTTGGCCTCTTAATTTTATTGATTTCATTGTCTTTGGAGGTCCTTAGATGTTCATCTTGCTTGCCCAAGTGATTTCCCTAGGTTGCACTTTGAAAAAACTAAGTTCTGAGCAAAATCTGGGTTTTTACCCCAATCTGAGATTTTCCAGCCCGTCTGGATTTTCCTGGATTTTGCCCCAAGTCCGGCTCTGTGCAAAAATCTGGGTTTTTACCCTGATCTGGGATTTTTCAGTCCATCCAGATTTTTCTAGATTCTGCTAAAATTCCAGATCTGAGTGAAGTCTAGGTTTTTGCCTGCATCCAGGATTTTCCACCAGACCCGAATTTTCCCGAATTTCTTCAGTTTTCCGGGTATGTGCCAAAGTCCAGAATTTTATGCCATCCGCGGAAATCCAGTCCACCCAAATTTTTCTGGATTTTCTGTCAGGCTCTATGCAAATTGAAATACTGGATTAAATTGATGAATTTGATGATAAATACTCAACACCCCATGCTTAATTTGATAGATTACACGATGTTTCACGCATTCTTGGTTCGTTTTGATGATTTATTGTTGAAGCTTTTGTCATATTTTGTAAAATCCTGTTCGGCTGGATTTTTCTAGATTCTGGTCTGGAATCCGCCTAACCTAGATTTTCCTGGATTTTCCCCTTGGTCTGGTTTCCCGAAATGAAATTTTTCTGAAAATAATTATTTATTCCAAAAGTGGAAATTTCTTAAAAATGATCCTGAAAATGAAAATTTCTTGAGATAAAGAAATCGAAAATAAAAATTTCCAAAAATGGAAAAAATTCTAAAAATGGAAAGTTTCCTTATGAAAATGTAAGTTTTTTAGAAAAGGTCAAAATTTTATTCAAATTTAATTTGAACATGTGGGCTATTAATAATGATATCTATTTGTTTAGGACTAAACAAATATTAAAAGGGGGGCTTGCATATGGATTCGTGCCAAGAGGGGAAATCTGGAAGTGTTCGATTTAAATTTTTTAAGTGGGACCTGCCTAAGAATCTGTGCCAAAACTATCTATAGCTGGAGGACTTTCTGGAAGAAACGTGAATTTGATCTTGCTAGAGATCGTGGGCCAACATGGATAATATTCATGCATTTAATGCAAATCTTGTCCTATTTTGAAATTCTCCTGGCCAACCTATTTTGGGGCCCATTATTATTGTAAAATCTAATTGGGCTGACATGTTTAGGGTTTTCTATAAATGGCATTTTTGCCTCATTTGCAATGGGGTAGATAGATAGAATAGAGAATAGAGGAATGCACGAATAGATACAAGCAAGTTCAGCAGTAGTTAGAGTTAAGAGATAGCTTCTTTCAAGCAAATGTTGTAACAGAACATTGGAATTGTTGTTGGAGTTTGGTGATTCAATACAATTGAAGGCATTATGATTTTCTGGTGATCTCTTTTGTGTTGACTTATCTTGCATGGTTCTTATGATTCTATCTTTCAAATTGCTCGAGGTTGTTAGATTTAGATTTAAATTTGATTCAATTATGTTTATGATTTAATGTTTGAAGTGTTTGTAGCAATCCCTGGTCCATACTTTTTGTAGTTAGTTGATCGTTAGTTGCTTTGCAAAGTTAGCCTGGACCTTTATATTCACTGTGCTTGGTTCAATTGTGGAGATTTATTCATTTCAACTGCAATGGGGTTGTCTTGGGTGAATGCTCATGATTTGAAAATCTTTAAAACCTTAGAAGATTGCACTATTTCTGTAAGAATGTAGAGTTATCTTGGTCAAGCAGAGATTGGTTTCGTTGGGATTGGTCCATTTTAGGTGTTTATCATTTGCATTGTTAGTCTTAGAAATAGTTTTGAATAGAATCTCTCTAAACCCTTATCTCTTTTGCAGTTTATTTTGAATCTGGGTTAGTTTTAGGATTGAAAGCATCACTATATTGTTGCATCTGATGAAAATTCACTTCCAGCATTGTTCATTTGTAAGGCCCCTTGTGATTACCAGCATTTTCACATATTATCTAAGTTGTTTATGCATTGTCATGACCTGACACCCAAGAGACCTTGGGGTGATTTTCAGCAGTTTATTGTTGAAGATTATCTTTCAAGAGAGATAGAATATCATTTTCTGTCTGAGTTGTTGCTGTGCAGAAAACACCATCAACAACGAGGACAGAGTTGCCCAGGTTATCAGGCAATATTTTGAAAATATTTTAAAGAATATACAAGAATCTAAAATATTTCGATGCAACATATAAAATATTTCTAAAAAGTATAAATGTTCAAACTTAACCCCTAAATCATGATTGCAAACATAGCTTCCAATTTGAAATGACAAGGATATCATCTTTTTCCTTAAGTAGGGACCTTTTATAGGCTTCAAGAATTAGATTATTATACTTTTCTTGAGAACAAAGTAACTTCATGTGATTGATGTTTTGGGTTCCTTTCTCCTTCTATGCCTCTGTGACTCTCAAACAAACCTCATTCACAATTTAATCAAGTGAAAATTCCCATACCTTTGAGTTCACCAAAGCATGCTAACACATATTAAATCTTCTCTAAATCCTTGTGTATGTGAACAATTTCAGAGGTTTTATAAAATCTATTCTTCCAAAAAACTCCCAAAATCTAATTGGTTGTGATTGATTAATGCCAATACTTCTTCATATTACAATGCCTTAACTGCTCTCTTGCACCAATCTATAACTATAGATAAAACTCTATGTTTGTATGTACAAGATGATAATAAAATAAAAAATGATCATGCATCAAAAATTGATCATGCATATCTTCATATTCAAAAAATCATCAAAATTTAACTATAGATCTAAAATATAATTCATCTGGACCAAATTTGAAAAAGAATCAATCTGATCTCAATGAAAAGAAGAATCATATATTGTTCTCTACAAAAATTAAATTTTAATCATTTCAAACCAAAAAAATTTAGTGTTGAGGAATTACCTTTGGCTATTAATATAAACCAGGGATTGTCTTATGAGCTATTAATATAATTGAGGTTTTTATGCCCTTTATCAACTGTTGTTGCTCATATTTCACTTCGGTTTGATCTTCCCATTTCTATTTCTGAACATTTATAATTTGTAATTTGTTTCATGCATATCATTCATATGGATGTTAGTGCCCTAATGCGAATTTTCAAACAAATCTCAGATACTAGTGGCTTTGTACTAGATCATCTTTGCCTTTTTGAGAAGGAAGATGAGTAGAATAATATTGATCAATTCTATTCACTTGTACCTTGTGCTCAGATTCTTCGCTTTTCCTTTGAAAAGTTTCCAAGATCACAACCAATTCTTACAACACAAATGAAATCTATGGGAGAAGCTATGAATTTGGGTCACACTTTCCAAGAATTATTTTAGAAAGATCTTCGGCCATCAGAAACTGGTCATTCTAGATGGGGTTGTGAATGGCTAAAAGAGTTGGATTGGGATTGGGAACAACTTAAATATAGTCTAAGAGTTCCTAGTCCAAATAGGATGCATGCACTCTATGCAGTCATGAAAAGAGGTATGAGTGTTGAAGAAATTGATGCACTATGCTATATGGACAAATGGTTCCTATCACAGTTTCAAGAGCTTCTAGATTACGAAGAGAGGATTCCTCTCTAACACAAAAGTAGCAGAACTTAGTAAACATGAATTTTATGAAGTAAAGAGAAGGGGATTCAGTGATAAGAAGATAGCATATGCAATAAAATCATCTAAAAATGATGTCTGGGTCCAATGCCTATATTTGGGTGTACATCCAGCCTATAAAAGAGTGGATACTTGTACAGAAGAATCATATATTGTTCTATACATAAATCAAATTTTAATCATTTCAAACCAAAAGAATTGAGCATTGAAGAATTACCTCCAGCTACATGTCAAACCAACCAAACATAGCCTTAGATATTATAACCAACTCAGGGATTATTCCTAGTTGTCACCCGGTAGATACCACATAGTGGTCAAGAGATATTCCTAGTTGAGGAAACTCCAATAATCTCACTAGCAAGAATTTAAAATATATGTTTTGTTTTTTAATATTTATTGTAAATATCAATATTTAATTAAAATTAAAAAAAGGGTGATCATTTAGTGTTGATAATAATTAATAAAAAAAAATCTTATAAATATCTAGATGTTCTCATAATAAATGAATATTTTTATTAAATTTTAAATAATTTTTAATTATTTATGTAAAATTATTTAAAATATTTGAATGAATTTTATGTTTTTTTTTTAAATGGAAAATATTAAAAATATATTTAAATTTATCACTATTTATCTTAAATAATTTTTCATAAATAATAAAAACCAAAATTTGTTTATCTTAAATAATTAACAATAAAAATTAACTATAATAATTAATTAAATATTCACATGTAAAAAAATATTCCATATAAAATTATGCATCAAATAATAAAAAGAAATTTAATAATGAAAATATTTAAAATATATTGAAATTTATCTTCCTTCACAATATTTATCTTAAATAATTTTGCATAAATAATTTAAAATTAAATTTTCTAGAAAATGAAAAATATTAAAAAATTATTTAAATTTACCTTGCTTCTAAATATTTATCTTATAAAAATAAATTTTAACTATAATAATTAATTAATCAATAATAAATTTATCTTCCTCCTAAATATTTATCTTAAAAAATATTTTTTAATTATAATAATTAATCAATAAATATTTTTATTTTTATTTTTATATTTATTATTATTATTTTACAATTCAAGTTCCAACAAAATGCACTCATTATAGTTAAACAAGTTTTGGATAACATAAATTGTTCGCAAAGAAGGGGCCACCTTTTAATTGTATTTAATCACTAGGAAGAAGAGCTCGCAAAGGAGGGGCCACCTTTTCATTGTATTTAATCACTAGGAAGAAGATGAAGCGGTAGATAAATATCATTGAGAATATAACAACCAAGTCCCACCATTTGGAATTAATCAATAAATATTCATCTTTAACATTTCATTTCAAATATTAAGTCATTCAAGAAACAATTTATAAAAAATGTCAAGTCATGCATAAAAAAAATAACTATAGTAATTAATAAATATTTTATTTCAAATATCAAGTCATTCAAGAAATAGTTTATAATAAATATTAATAAATATCAAGTCATACATAAAAAAGAAAATAGTTATTATAATTAATCAATAAATATTTATCTAAAATATTTTATTTCAAATATCAAGTCATTCAAGAAAAAATTATAATAAATATCAAGATTTACATTAAAAAAATAAAGGGGATGATTTCAAGTGATCTCCTTGATTTAAGGTAGAGTTTTTATGTACACACCTGAATGACATTGTAAGTCTTTTGATGTAATAAACTATAATACTTAGAAAATACACATTAACTCAAATAAATGCATAAAATTATGCATAAATTAACATAAGGAGTTAGGTTTTACCATTATTAAAAATGTAACAATGAAAATTAAAATTTTAAAAAATGGTTTTTAGATCAACAACCATTGATAGGGAAATTATTTATCACATATTAGCTCAACTAATTAATCTATGTTCCCAATTTCTAGTACTATATGTGTAAAAGATATCATATTCTAAAAAATAAATAGCTTGTTCACCTTTGCACATACAAATCTAGCCTCCTTGAGTGAAGATCCGATCTTCTTATTAACCTAATCATTAGATTTTATTATGATAAAATATATCCTTATTCAATTCAACCATTTATGTATTTATATCTAAAAATATGTAATGGATATTGGTTTTTATAGATATCTTTGGTGATTTTTTTGGATTATAAGGTTCATTTTCTACTAGGTTAAGTCCCTTGGTGGGATTCCTTTACAAATACATGTGAAACAATTGAAGAAAACAAGCAATATTTTAGTAATCTATGATGAAGATATATTTGATTATGCATCATATTAACTTTATTCATCTTCATAGTTCAAAATCTAATGAGATCAATAATTCATAGGTTATCTTTAGATGATTTTCAAATGTGTGATTGAATGTTCTTAATTACAACAACCAAACATACAAATCAAAATAATTTAGACTAAAATTGATCATTATGACTAGTGGAATGCTTATTCATATATAATTTTAAATTTTAAAATATATATATATAACTTGTAGAGTTAATTGATTTTAATTTGAAAAGATGAATAAAATGATTTTAATGCATAATGAAAGATCCCTTCTCACTATATTATAATCATATAAATTCGGAGACCTAAAATAATAGATGATGAAAAAATAAATTGTGATTAAAGCTTTATTTGAAAGAAATTTAATCTTATGAACAAATCTTTATGATTTAAATAATAATTAAAAAATCCAATTACTATCAATAATAATCAATATTTAAAAATCAACCACAAAATGCTTAAAATCACAACAAAACTGAGCTATGTAACTATCTCATTTGGATTTTCTTTCAAATCTGAACTCTTTATTTAAATCTACTTGTTTAGAGCATTAAATTTACTTTCAATTACTAGAAGATTAGTTTACTTCGGTTTCTAAAGATAACTCGGAGAAAGTAGATCGAATCAAAATAGAAAATTTCTAGAGAGTTAGTTTACTTTGGTTTCGTAAAGATAACGAGGAGAAAGTAGATCATATCAAAGTAGATAATCTCGAAGAGAAGTTATTATGGGCTGCATTAAATAAGCAAAGGTGGGAAGCATAATATTTGTTGGATGTGAATCATGTTCTGTGTGTTCTCAATGAAAGTGTTGAAGCTGAATAGATTATGTATTTTGATTCTGACTTTTGCTCGAGAAGCGTGTTTGGACGCTGCAACAAATCATAATAGTCCTAAATGCCCCGAGGATGCAGACGGAACGCGGTGCTCCTTATCTGCCTGTGCCCGCGGCAATGCACTGCCCCGCTGCACGTTTGGGTTCGCTTCCACTGTAACGGGAGGCGTAGGAGGGCAGTCTTACATAGTGACAAACTCTTTCGACTCCCCAAAGTCCCCGCAACCAGGAAGCCTCAGATACGGCCTTGGCAAGGGAAACGTGTGGATCACCTTCTCCCGAAGCATTAAGATCCATCTCAGGTACCGGCTGTGGCTTCCAAGCTCAACCACTATTGACGGTCGAGGCTTCAGCGTGACCATTGGCGATGCCCAGCTCGTCATTCGACGGGCCTCCAACGTCATTCTCCACAACATGGAGATCGACGCCCCGGCAGACAAGAGCCAGAACAGCATTTATGTGGACGAGAGTTCCACACTCATCTGGCTGGACCATCTCACATTTGTGGATCCCAGTCGCATGAGAGGCACTGGCATGATCATCTCTGTCAGCAACGCCAACACGGATGTCACCATTTCCAACTCGCTTCTCGCCAACACAAATTTCAGCGTTCTGCTGGGCAGCTCCGACGACGAACAGCAGGACAAAAGCATGCGCGTCACGTTGTACAGAAATTGGTTCAAGGATTCCACTCAGCGAATGCCTCATTGCAGGTGGGGATATTGCCATGTTGTCAACAACCTCTACACCAACTGGGGTTACTACGCTATTGGAGCCCGCGATCGTGCCACCATCAAGTGCGAAGCGAATGTGTTTGAAGCGGGGCAAAAGAAAGAGATAACGCCCTGGGATCCCAGTTTAGCTACAACATTAGACCAGACTCCCCACATCGACTCCAAACGTGATCTGCTACTCAATAGGGCCACTTTCCATCAATTTCTAAAAACAGCAGCGGCATCTGCTTCTCCCGCTCACAAATTAAAGCTCCCTCCCGTCTTGCCACCTCAACAAGTTTCTTCCCTGCTGCGACGCTGCGCAGGAGCACTCGATCCAGCGCAAGCTCGGGCATGTGTTGTTCCTTGACTTCCATTTTTCTTCTCCTCAACTAACCCTGACATAATATAGCATTGTAATCATTCTCTGCAATCCAATCGACGATCGACTCACTGAATTTTCTTCATCGTCTACTCTGTCATACGCGAAAAGCTCGCTTATTATATTTTTTATTTATTTATTATTTGAACCAAGTGTATATAATTTTATTTATCGTTAATCCTTATGCAATTATGGACTTTCACTTTTGCTAATCTTAAAAGTAACCGAATTGAATCGAAGAAGAGTCCTGCATTAGTGAAGAATTTGTTCAGTTCCAACTTCCAACCAATCAGATTTGTTCAGTTTCAATCTGTTCCGATCCAAATCTGATCCTTCAATTCCAAATCTGATCTGATTTGTGCAGTTCCAATCTATCCTCACCGCCGATCCAAATTTGATCTTATTTGTTCAAGTTCCAAGAAGAAAACTCCACCTTCAACTGATACCTTTTGCATGTACCGAGTGGAAGAAAACTCCACTTTCAACTCAAGAAGACTCGACATCCTTCTATGAACGAGGCGACCTGTAAAAGCATATCGACGGCTATTTTGCGTCCGTATCAATGCAAATACGACTAGCGATTGCACCTTGGTGTGCAGTGGGTACGCGGAAGAGTGTGGAATCTCAAAATAGAAAAAAATTTGATCTATGTTGTTTTTTCATGGATTTGTGCAATATATATTCATAATACTATCTATATAACTAAAATATATTAATTATAATAAATTATTAAAAATAATTTTATTATAGTTATAATTTTTTTTTTTTAAATATATTCTTTATTTAATATATAATATATATTATTAATAATATTATTATATATAAATTATGTGTATAATATATATAATAAAATAACTATAATTAATATATATTATTGTATATATTATTTTATAATATCAAAATTATAAAAATTATAATTATGAATACATATAATATATATAAAATAGTTATTGATAATATATAATCATAATATATAAATAATAAATATTATTAATAACTATAATATATAATTAACAATTAAAAACCAAAAAAATTGTTAAAAGAAAAACAAAAATTAAATAAACCCTATGCAGTACTTAATTAAAAAGGTCGTTTAGAAACTTAATGAAAATAGGTAAGCATCCACACAGGCCAGTTTAACTCGCATGAAAATAGTGATGATCAAGAATAAAAATAATTTAATGTACTACACACTGTAATAAATGTGGTCAGTCCCCAAAACGCGTTATTAAAGCTAGCCCAATGGAGAAACTAGTAGGAAGTTGGCGATCAACGGACAAAACAATTTCAATGGTCGGAAGATTGCTTCAGCCGTTAGATCGCCAATATTAGCTCGTGCATCTCAAGTAAGGATATACCTTCGGCGTAAATTAAACGAATTTGAGCTATTCATCATTTTTCACCATTTTTTCGGCTTTTTTTTTCCTTTTTTGCTGCTTTCGCCGCTAGTATCAGTTTCCTCCAAACTCTTCCTCGCTAGTATATACCAAAAAATAAGCTTTCAAGACAGTTTTAGAGTATGTTTATTAAAATGAAAATTATGACCAAGATCCTAATAATGAGCACAGTAACATTAGAGCATCCTTTACCTTAAGTATATATTAGCATAATTAATATAAAATAAATATTTAATATATTAAAAATAAATTATAAATAATATAATTATACTAATTATTATTATATATTTTACGCCAAAGGCGTGTCCAATGTGAAGATGAGCAACCTAGAATGTTTAATTGATGGTTAACATGTTTCAATAGACCTTTCCTACGATCAAACTAATCGTGGCCATGAATTTTTTCCCGCTGGTCTTTTATCTCATTTTTAATATTCATAATATGGAAATGTAGTTGTATTGTGTGTCCTTCATCCTATCAAAATGCAACTTGCATTTTATGGCAGCTACGACAACAACTTTGTATTTATTACGGAAGGGTACATGCTCAAAACTAGCGTGGATTTAATTATTTTGCAAGTTGGTGTGTGAATGCTCCTGTCAAACCATTTCACGTCAGAAAATTGCAAAACTTTACCATAAAACAAGTAAGTTTACTAGAAAACTACAAAACTTTATCACAAAAAGGGTCTAATCGGGGAATTTTCTCGACAGTTGTCTCAGGAGGAAATGTCTCAAGTTGCAGTTTTCCTAAATTTGTTGGATCTAAAGTAGAATGGGAAACAACTGTTGGCCAATGTCCTTTTATTTCTTCTGTAGGAATTAAAAATGATTGCTTTTATGAGGTAAATATTTGATATTATCTTGGATTTGTAGCAATTGTATCACATTTATACAGTATTTGATATGATTTGATTTGCTTTGAATTAATTTTGTGCAACTGCAAAATACATTCTATTGTATATCGCCACCCACGCTAGGTATAATTACAATGAGTATTGGGGGGAGAATTACAAAACAATTCCACAACAATTTGAATACAAGTAGATTTATGAGTATCACTGAGCAATATGAATTCATAAGGATCTTCAACCTACTGCACATGGAATCAAAGGATTGGTGGATCCTTCATGCAAGCCTCCAAGAAGCAGTCAAATGCTCATATTTAGTCGATTATGGTATTGATTTGTAAACAGTTACTCCAAAAAATTAGTATGATAAATGTATAACTAAAGATGGAGAATGCATAAAACAACTACAGAGATTGGAGAAGATAACTATATCTTGGGATTTTGAAAGCAAATATTTTAATTGATTTTCTCTTTATGATGTTTAGATTAATTGATTATCCTCAGTAATAGAAAAAGAATCTCTGCTTATGTCACCCACCTCAATCTTTAGCTAGAGATAAACACAATGAGCCTAGGAGGAAAAGAAAGTGGTGCCTACAAACCTTGGCAATAAGTAGCCAATGTTGAAAAGTACTAAAAAATGCACTTCAATTTTGGGGGAAATTGAATCTGAACCCAAACAGTCATCACTTTGTAGCTGGAAAGAGTCCTAGAAGGTGAAAACTTCACAAAGTTTTTCATTCAATAATATCCCAAACAAAGAGTACAACAATAATTTGTTTTGTTCATGTATAATGAAAAAAAACATTCTAAGAAAAAAATTCCCAAAAATACTCGTTGAAACAATGGCAAGTTAAGTATCTCAACATTCTCTAAACAAATTGTGTCATTATATCGATCATGCCAATGAAAACTATGGATATAGTTTGAAAAAATAAAAAATACTTTGAAACCCTACCATAGCAAATTTTTCGCCAAATTGTGGCAAACAAAAACAAATCTCAGCAGAACTGCTTCTTCAATCTTTTCACAGTAAATGGAAAGTAGATCTTAAAGAGCTACTAGATTTTTGAGCTCTAGACAAGATTTTTATAGCCAAACAGTTGTCAGTTCAAAAAAAATAAGGCATGAGGTGAGGAATGTTTTAGCTATCTAAAAGTTGTTCTTACTGGCATGAGACAATTTTGCACATATGCCCCATAAGCCAAATTACTTCACTCTATAAACTAATACCTATCAATTGATGTAACCATCAAGTGAAGGTCAAATGTTGTAGTTGCAACTGTCCTGGTAGACATGTATGCAAAATGTGGAAGCATAGACAAGGCACGTGTCCAAAGATCAAATGGAAAGCTATAATGCAATACTAACCTTGGGAGATTCACCCTGTCATTTAATGGAGAAAATAAACATTTACAAACATCCATGATTAAGATTCAAGTAACCTCGTCCATAGAACCATGTGTGTTTGTGGTTATTGCTGATCCCAAGTGGCCAAAGTAATCTTATCACTTGACCTGAAGCCAACAAATGAGTCAAAAAAACTACAAAACAGCTGTTTCTATATGGTGATCTTTCATTCTCACAAATGGGAAAAAGAGTTGTTGTATCATCATCTACCATGTTTTTTTTGCTCACAAAGTTAACAGCAATCAGAAACAGTGTTGGAAATAATCTTCTTTTGTTGACTCTTTTTGATGTTTTGGTCACTATGTGGCATTAAATATGTGAATGGTGATTCATGAAGAGCAGCATGAAGTTATTAGCAATCAAAGACGTTGGATCATTTTTTCACGTTTGTTTTATTATAGAATTGTATAAATATTTTATTCGCTGAAACTTGTATTAACGTCTTTCAATCATCTTTGTATCTCTAATCTAGAATTGAATGGAATTCCAACCCTGATTTGACATGTGGGCGTTGATTTTTTCCTGATTATCTTAACGGGATATTGTCTGTGTTTTTGGCTATAAGAAAACTATTCTTCGATATATTAGTTGGTGTTTCATTTTTATTTAAGGGACATTGGTCATGGTACCTGTCAATGTAAAGCCATGCCAAAAGACCAAATGGATTCTTTGATGATGCACTCACTTTCATTTGAATTTATTTTGTACACATTAACCTCTCCTAAGTGTAGGGTTAACACTTGTATTAACAGAGAACACGCCACTCCCAAAAGAAAATTTATCTAAAGTAGATTAAACTTACCTTAGGCTATTTGCATATCCAGCTAAAGTAAATTAGAATAACCTCAGGGTCACTTTTTATTATATTACCTTAAGGAAATCTGTTAGGGTAAAATTTCAAGTGACGTGATTAAGAACTAGTATCATTGGTGTGTTATTAAAGTATCTCTTGCTTTTATATTATAAATTTTTTTATTTTTTTTTCTCATAAGCATTACAAAAAACCTATTTTGGTTCAGTTTGCTCTAGTCTATCGAGCGATTGATAGTAATTTTGGGGATCTAGTCTTTGTCATTTGATCACTCTCTATGGGTTGATGTCTTTATCTTTGTTATTATTTTATCTATTGTGCGCATCATAATGTTGAAGTCTCTACAATTTAGGCGTCAATTGGCTGGTGTGTTTAAGGTTTGGTAATTTGAAAGCTTGTGTCAGACCATAAAGTTATTTGAAGTTCCCTATCATATATTTAATCATTTATTCTTATTGTTTTTTGAAACTATAAATCTTTTAAACATTTAAACATCTAATTATAATATAATTTTTGACACATTTTTTAGTTTCAACCAATCTATCTACACAATCATTACATGTGTATTTCAACCAATCTACCTAAACAACTTCAAATTTGTCAATACAATTATTCGGCGTAACCATTGCACACCAAAGTGAAATTGCTAGTATATTCATTAACAAAATTATTAAATGCATTTATAAAAATATTATTATTAATAATTAATAATTATTATATTTTTATATAATATAAAATATTATAATTAATATATTATATATATATTATATAATAGATTACATGATATATAATATAATTATATTTATTATTACATACAATAGTATATATAAGTTATACTGTTATTATTATTATATAATATATTTTACAATACAAATTATTAAATATAAATATGAAACTATTATAATTAATAATTAATATATTTTTTATGTATAACAAATTAAACTAATATATTAAAAAATTGATAGTTTAATTGATCTTTGGAGAGATTAGGATAAAGAAAGAGAGATAGAGGGGGAGACAATTCTATACAGAGAGGCATTTATACTAGCACTTCACCTAAAGGAAGTTCAAGAATTACACCCATAGAAAACTATATGTATGTTAACATGATACAGAGCATGGATGCATGTGACTAATTAACCAATTAATAATAAGTGCTAAATAATGGAATGTGTATACACCTAAAATTGGTCTGAATAATTAATTAATTAAATACAAGTTATTTAATTAATTGATCTTTATTTCGTCTACTTATAAATAAATTCTAAATTTATTTATATAGTTCATTTTTTAATTCTTCTATCTTAAATCATATTCTTCTGATCTTAATTAATAAACAAATTTAAATAGTTTGTTTCATTTAATTAACTTTTCTCTTATTAAATTTAAATTGTAAATTTGAATTTAGTCACATGTCTATAGCTTTTTCCTCCTTCCACCTCATCATGTGTCTCAACAAATTGAATATGTCAAATATTTAATTTAGCATTATCCTCAACAAATTTCCAAACAACTTTGGGACACTTGGCTCTCTTCTTCCATTTATTCTTCCTAACACTTGGTAGATTGTTTTACTAAAGGGAACACTCTCCTTGATTCTCTCCAACCTCTCCATCCTCCATTGTTCATCTCTCCAGATTAAATCCAAGTCATTGGTTGTTGCCACCTCAGAATATGCCTTAGAAAATCTATAAATACAGCCTCATTCTACAACAAAAAGGATCCCACTCTTGAGAAATCTTACTCTACAAGATTTTCACTAGAGAATTTCTGAGCATTTAGCATTTTTAGCATTTAGAATCATTTAGCATAATCATGGCTTGGTTGTTAGTTGCATCTTAGTTTTTGTAGTTTCATCACATAATTATCATAGCATAACCTTCATTTTCATACAACAACATTAATATCATTATCATAACACTCATCAATCATAAAGTTTATCAACCATGTAGGAATAGATTCCTTGCATTTTCTAGCATCTCATTCTTTAGGTTGTCATTCTAAAGGTCATAGTGCACAAACAATCTAAGAGCCATTATGATTTAATGAATCCTTGGAGATAGGGAACAATGGGACGATTTTAGAGAGTTTATTTTGTTTCAATTCGATTAGATTGTTATTTGAATTCTCTAATATAATGTTTCATTGGTGTGTTGTTTAACTTTAATTTACTTGTTCACATTTTAACATCACAAATAAATTGGCACCCATCGAGGGGCTTAGCCCTGTTTTTATTAACGTTTTCTAGAAATTTTGTTTAGAGAATTTGGATGGGAACATCTATGTAGCACACTCATTGTTTCTTTTAGCGCATACAAAACATCTTTCAATGCATCTAGGCCCTGTTTCAATGCATCTAACTCACCTTTTAGTGCATCTAGCTTGTCTTTTAGTGCATTCAAGGGTTCTTTTAGCGCATTTAGGGGTTATTTTAGCACATTTGGTAGTTCTTTTGGCGTATTTAGTAGTTATTTTAGCGCATCGATGTAGTCTTTTAGCGCATATGGTCTCTGTTTTAGTGCATTTGGTTCTATTTGCAGAAATTCAAAGTTCCAAGAACTGATCTATATTTTCTATGTTGTAGGTACTCAAATACATTGTAAAAGACAATTATCTGAAACTACTAATGGTGTTTGCAAGGATTGGAGTTATTTTTGCTTTCTTTTGATTAAGTTAAGCATCTAGTTTAATTAAGAGGTTAATGAACACCCTGTCTACTGTGCTTGTAAAGTGATAGGCCTATGCTCTCCCCTTCACTGGGTGACCAGGGTATCAGGACATAATAACCCAACCAAAATAACCCTGGACAGAATAACCCAGACAAAATAACCCAAGGACAAAATAACCCAGGGTCATAATAACCCATGGACAAAATAATATGTGGTCAAAATAACCCATGGATAGAATAACCCATGGTCATTTTAGATCAAGCTAGTAAACTAGAAATGACATAAAATAAATTATAAATATGTTTGTGAGGAACCATAGAGGCTATTTAGGTAATTTTTAGACCATATATCCATTATATACCCCTAAAATAGCCTTAAAAAACCTTTAATATGCTTAAATAACCTATAAATGGTAACTAATTATAAAAATAAAGGAAATTTCATGGGAGTAAGTTGATTAAGAGTTATTATGAAAAGATATTTTTCAACAGTTGTACACGATTCTTGGCTTGAAAACTGATGCAATATTTCCACTCATTTATATTCTTATGAGAAACAAAACAAGAACCACTTATACACAAGTACTTGCAGAATTAAAACAACTTCAACCTTATCTAAACCCAAAAACTATACTTATTGATTTTGAATTAGGTTTCATGGGAGCTATTTCTGAAAATTTTCCAAATGCCACTATTCAGGGATGTTTTTCCATTTATCTCAATTCTTGTGGAGGAAAGTTCAAGAAGAAGGTCTACAAACACGTTACAGTGTCGATGAAGTATTTTCATATGAGATCAAGAAAATTGTTGCATTAGCTTTCATGCCTCAGATAGATGTAATTGATGAATTTGAAACACTTCAACAATCTCCATATTATACAAAACATGAGGAGACCCTGTAACCCATAATTGATTATTTTGAAGACACGTGGATTGGAAGACTAACCAGAAGAGGCAATAAACGATCACCCAAGTTTCCAATCACAATGTGGAATTGATATTCAGCTACTCAAGATGATCTTCCCATAACCAATAATACTATTGAGGGATGGCACAAAGGATTTAGTGAATTGCTTCAAGCATCGTACAACTTAGTCTGGAAATTCATCAAAGCAGTGAAAAAAGAATAGAGTCTCCAAGAGAATAGAATAGAGAAATATATGGCTGGATACACTGGGCAACCAAGGAAAAAAAAATATTGTGAACTCAAAGAAAGACTAAAAAGATTGGTTGATGGTTATGACAACCATAACATTTTGGATTATATAAGAGGCATCGCTCATAATTTGACACTTTAATTGAAAATTTGAATAATAAAGTTTTTTTAGCAACATACATGTAATTTATAATTTTTGTTTTCCTTTCTCTATATTCTTATGGGGATATTTTGTCCATGGGTTATTCTGACCATGGGTTATTTTGGCTTGGGTTATTATGACCTTGGGTTATTTTGTCCTTGGGTTATTGTGACCAGGTTATTCTGGCCAGGGTTATTTTGGTCAGGTTATTATGTCCTGTAACCGGTGACCAGAATACTAAACTTACTCATTTACCTTCCTGCATTAACACCTTTAGAAGGCCTACCATAGTGGGAAAAAGTACTCACCCTATGAGGATGAGCTAAATGAGAACAACTAAAGCCAAGTTTTTTGACCCACTATAATCAAAAGTGAATTTGAGGAAACTCGCAATTCTATGGTAGTGTGCAAGATAACCATCCCCAAATCCTTTGTTCTAAAGTTTGGGAGGTCACTTGAGGGATTTTATCATTTTTCACACTAAACAAAAACCCTTACGTCAAACTTTAAGTGTAGAAGCCAACTGAGTTAGTCTTCGAACATTTTTAATATTCACAATGCAAGGGGAGGGAAGAATCTACCCCCAAGATACTCACCATATAACTATCAAGGATTACTTTCCAAAAGTGGACGATTCGACTTTGGTTAAGACCCGGGAAAGGAAAAAACACGAGTGCCCTCTAGGGGGTGACACGGCTATGTGAGCTAACATAGTTCTAAGATGTGGGTTGTGATATTATAAATGACCCTTGACATTAGAAAAGTGACTAATCTATTTGTTATTGTTTAATTCCTATGGAAATCAAAGGAATCAGACTAGATTCTTGAACATACACTTAATGTTTAGTTCTGTAGAAGAGGGGGATTCACTATTCATGAGTTCTCTTCATTCAAAGAGCCTCACAGGGGCAAATTGCCCTAAACTACCTCAAGGAATAGCAGTGAGAGTTCTAGAATTCAAAAGAGAAAGTCACAGATATTTTCTAGATAAATTGGCAAGCTCTTGGCCAAAGGACGTCAACACAGAATATGGATGACAATGCGATGTGTTGGCATCCCAGAAGCACATTGGCATCTTGTACAGACCAAAGAATGATTTTATCATAGAAAATTCCTAAATGACTGCTAGCTACCTGATTGCTAAGAATTTACAAAATGCGGTAAAGTAGTAGAATGCAATAGAACTGAAATAAAGTGAAATAGAAATGTTAGAGATAAGGAGAAGAAAGGAAAGAAATACTTACAACCACATGAGTGATGAAGCCTCCACCAAACAAATATCTTCAAAACCTCTATCTGTAAGATATCTAGAGAAAGTGTTAGGGCTGTATAGGGATTTTCCTTAGTCAAACCCCCATTTTGGTGTTCCCACCTCCACGGACAACCAAAAAGATAGAAGGAAAGAGTGGAATGAACAAAGTGTGTGGTGAAATAAAAACCCACTCGGGAGTAGAACCCACACCACCAAGTAGGAGTGATAAAAGCAAACCTCACTCAAGGAGGAGAACCCGTATCAAAAAAGAGGTGATAAAAGAAATCCACGCTCAAGGAGGAGAACCTGCATCACGAAGTAAATATGCAATAGATAAATGATATGGAATCCCAGGATGCTCAAAGGTGCATGAAATGCTTAGGAAGCCAATGAGGGAAGCCAAGAGAGTTGCAAGAGCTTGAGAGTGTGGTAAGAATGTGAAAGCTTAGAGCTGCTATAACAAAATAAGGGAGTTGTGCAAGCAATCAAGATAGGAGAAGGCTAAAATGAAGCTAGAAAGTAGAAGAGTGGAGCTAGAAATGGAGGAGAGGACCAAATGAATTGAAAAGATTACTTTTAAGGAGGGAAGAGAAGCTTCCTGGGTAGTTACAAAGCATCTCGAGCTATTACCACTTACCAAAGGAGCTAACAAGTGGAAAGCATACTAAAAAATGGTCACTTGAGCATTGAAACATCGTAGGACACTAGCGTAGTGTGCAAACATCTACGTGAAATGCTAGTGTATGGACATGTCATGTTACAAAACAACACATGCAAGAAAATCCCAAAGTTTGACATAAAGCAGACACACGAGGGTAGCTACTGAAAAGGGGCATTGGAGTATCTTGAGAAGGGAAAAGAGGCTGATGCAAGGGCTAAAATGAGCCTACACAAGTTCTAGGGGAGTGGATACTAAAGCGGATGCAAGAATGTATGTGAAATTGCGAGGGGTGCAATTTTACGATTATACAAGTTCATAGGCTGAAACAACTATTTCACAACTTGTTGTTGTGTTTGAAATCATTTTTCAAGAAATCATCCATTTAAGAACACTTAATTCACATAATTCACAAATAGGAAAAAGCAGATAAAAATAATTGTTCAGAAGATTATCCCCTGAAAACATTCAAATTCACTGATTCAAAGCAAAATAACAAGACAGACTTTGAAAACAGTGAAAAACTTCCAGTTTAGCGCATACATTCCTTGTTTCAGTGCATTGAGCTCATATTTTGGCACATCTAAGTCACTTTTCAGCCCATTTGACCAATTTTCTAGTGCATCTAGGTCCTTTTTTTCGCGCATTTGTTCCATCTTCTAGCACACTTGTAAATATATTTAGTGCATTTACTTGATAATCTAATAGAGCACCAAGTTGAATCATATTTAGGGGCATTCTAGGGCATCACTGACTTGTTTTAGTGCATTTGATCCATTGTCTAGTGCATCTAAGTCATTTTCTGGTGCTTTTGCATCATCTTTTAGAGCATCATGTTTCTGTTCTAGCACATCTAGGGCATAGTTTAGCGCATCCAGGCCATCTTTTAGTGCATCCATTCCATCTTCTAGCGCATCTATACCCTATTTTAGCGCATCCAATTAAATCACAAACAAAGAGTTAAATTCACCATTTGTCCGACAATTTGAACTACAGTTATGGATCCTCTTCAAAAAAAAATCATTCCTCAGTCACAACATGGGTTTAAACTTGAAGAAACTAGTCTTTGCAAGTGAATTTCTTTAACTAAACTAGGATCTACCACCTTAAAGTGCCTAAATCATCAAACCTATCATCTGATTGTTAGTTGAGTTTCATCATTAGGATATATCATCCTTCATCACAAAACAACATTATATAATCAAATTTCACCTTACTCCCATCAATAGGATTTTTCATTCTATTTGACTTGGGTATATCCTTGGTGCTCTCAAACAAAGATCAAAGTCTAGTCAAAATTATAACACTTGTGTGTCCATTTTAACAAGGTCTCAAAAACAAAAACTCAAAGAAAAGGAAATTGAAACTCAAAAAACCATGGCTGAAGGTGAAGAAAATCCTTTCCATAGATTCCACCAACTGGAAAGTGATGAAATAACAGAGGAAGACATCCAACATGCTCAACAAGATCCTAAGTTCCACAAATTCATGGAAAAAGTTCTAGAAAAAGATGGAGAAAAATACTTTCTAATGCTAGCTAATCTTGAGGTGTCAAATTTCCTAATGACTTTGATGAACTAATCAACTAAAAGGAGCTCCTAAAAGAACAAAAATTGATCCACCAAACATAGATCCAATGACTGCCTTAACTCATCAAATGAAAAATTTGCAACAACTTCTTGACATGCAAAGAGGAACCACAAAAAGATATCTATTGTAAGACATCTACCCATATCCTTTTGACCAAACTGTGAACATGATACCTTTTCCCAAGCATTGTGAATTTCCAAAATATGATAAATATAATGGAAAAACTGATCCTATAGATCATGTAAGGGAATTTCTCACCATGAACTTGGAATTTGCACACGAAGAGACTTATTTGATGAGATTATTTCCACAAAGTTTGGGTGACCAATGTATGGAATGGTTTTCCAAACTTCCACTAGGTATAAAATCTTTTGAAGAGCTGGTCAATAAGTTTATAACTCAATATTCTTACAACATCCAAAATGAGATAACCATGAAAGACCTTTGGAACACAAAACAAAAAAAGGGTGAATCATTTCTCATATTTTTACAAAGATGGAGAATATTTTTTGCTAGGTATGCCCGCCCTATACCTAAAAAGGAAAAGATAGAAATCTTCATTGATAATCTAAATGATGAGATGAGCTATAGACTCGAATTGCAATGTCCACCCAACTCTGAGAAAATGATTGAAAATGGACTCAAAATTGAAGCCTTCGTCAAAAGAGGAGTCTTAAAAATCTACAATGAAGGAAACAACTCAACAAACTCTTCCAACCATTATAACAACAATGATAAACCAAAATTTTGGCAAAGAGACAAAAATGTGGGTAACAATGATGCTACAATTGATACACAAAATGCAAAACCAATCTTTAATTTGAACATTGTTTCCTAGCTAAAAACAATCCAAACACCAATCAAAACAATAATCAAAATAATACTGAATCTAAACCACCACCATATTGAACACCATCAAATTGAAGAAGATTCACACCTTTGGGACAATTACTCAAATCAACATTAAAAGAGCTTCTTGTAGCCAAGCTTATAGCATTACCATAGGCATGAGATTTGGAACCAAGAGTTAAACCATCTTGGTGGAATGATGCATACTACTGTGATTTTCATTGAAACAAAGGCCTTAAAACAAATGACTATATGCAACTGAAACATTTGGTACAAGATTTGATTGATAGAAAGGAAATATTGGTAGAAGGGCATCAAATGAATAATGATCATGGAGCCTTTTAAAATCCTTTACCAAACTATGAAAAGGGAGAATCCTCTTCTGTAAAAATAAAAGGTAAAAATGTGAACTATGTTTGTGACACCACTATCCTTCATATTTTGGAAGTTGATGATAAAACTAATGACATTAAACAAGACATTTTTGTAGCTAATAATCAAACTAATGGCATTGAAATCAATGGAAAACAAGACATTGTTACAGCTAGTAATCAAACTAATGACATTGCAATAGATAAAAATCAACTCAATGACATCAACATCGAATCTCATCAAA
Organism: Sequoia sempervirens; assembly: GCA_007258455.2. Classification (NCBI taxonomy): domain Eukaryota; kingdom Viridiplantae; phylum Streptophyta; class Pinopsida; order Cupressales; family Cupressaceae; genus Sequoia; species Sequoia sempervirens. Next base: position 211,480,002 of record VDFB02373365.1, read on the forward strand.
TCAATGAAATCAAACAAAACATTGTTGAAACTGATAATCAGATTAATGTCATTAAAATTAGAGAAAAATAAGACAACCAAATAATCAATGCAACCATAAGAGGGCAGTCCAAATTAATATTGAAAGGAGTTGCATCTAAAACAAATGTTGCCTCTTCAACATCTAAAACATTTGTTGTTCCTTCAACTCAATACAACATAGTTGATCAATTGTAGAAAATCCTAGCTCAAATATCCATATTGGAACTCCTTAAAGTTTCACCAGCTCATAAAGAAATTTTGGAAAAATCTCTAGTGGCCACCACAGTACCAAATAATCTAGAATTTTGTCAATTCCAAGCTATGGTGGGACACTTGACTGCACCTCATTGCATATCATTTTGTGAAAATGATGATGCATCACTTACTCATCCACACAATGCTTCCCTCCACACTAAGGTTTTAATTCACAAACACTGGGTCAAATGTGTTCTAATAGATGGAGGATCTAGTCTAAATATTTACACTTTAAAACTTATCTGTGCACTAGGATATTCAGAAAATACAATTGATGCTAGAAGAAAGAACACTATACAAGCCTATGATGATGAATAGAGATCCTCCCAAGGATTGATAGTGTTACCAATTCAAGTGGGGCCAGTTGTAAAAGATATAATCTATCAAGTGTTAGACAAGGAGTTGACATACAATATACTCTTGGGATGTCCTTGGATCCATGAAATGCAAGTAGTGTCATCAACATATCACTAGTGCTTGAAGTTTCCTTATAATGGGCAAGAAATCACCATTTCAATTGATTTCGACAATCCTCAATACTGCAACATGCTCAAAATAGTCCAAGATACTTTTGTGCCATGTAACAGGGAAGTTCACACTCCTAGTTCATCAAACAATGAAAGACAACTAGACTCCTTGTAAAAATGGGTTAAGAAAAGGTTCAGTCAAAAGATAAGGGTATTAGTGATTCTACTCCATCAAGTAATGAAAGTCAATTAAATTCTTTGTCAAATCAGCTTGAGGAAAAGGTTCAATCAAAAGACAAAGGTGTTGGTGATTCTACTCCATCAAATCATGAAAGTCAACTAAATTCATTATCAAAACAATTCAAGAAAAAGATCCAATTGAAAGAAAAAGGAATGGGTGAATATTATTTTGAGTAGTCCTTATGTCTATCAAAACTATTGCTTTCTCCAAAATCATATGGGCAACCATCAATATCAAGACAACAATCCTCACAACCAATCACACTCTTTGATGATAAGTTTGTAAAAGTAGGCACCCTGGTGGATGAATCTGAAGACAAGGATGTTTTAAATTGGTCGTACAAAGATGAAGAAACATCACAAGCATCAACTTCCAATGTACAAAAAAAGCAATATGGAAAAGGATTCACAATCCTAGAAAAGATGGGCTACGAAGGAAATGGTCTTTTTGGAAAAAGAAAAGAAGGTATCATGGAACTGATTCAACCTATCATAAACAATCCAAAAGATAAGATAAGGCTAGGATACAAGGAAGAGACAAAAGAAGAAGTCAAGAAGCAGATTTGTGAGTGAATCCTACAACTCCAAGCTAGTTCAGAAATGGATTCCAATGAATATGAATGGGATTCACTGTCTGAAGAATCTTGTCAAGACAAAGAAGTTGATGTGATACAAAGGTACACACCCATATGTATGGAGGGACAAAGCTCAGGGTCTAGAACTCTTGAATTTGGATCACAACATTTCAATGAATCTAGTGAGGACAAGCAAACATTGAGCGAGATGGATGATTTGGAAGAGAGTAACATCATAGACCTTGACATTGCTATCAAACACTTTGACGACATTGCCATCATGACACTCACCCCTTTTGACCTTAACCAATCTAATGATTCTTTACCATTGGTACACCCCAAACTAATTGGTTAGGGCCAAACCCAGCTGCTTGATATCCCCATCTTTCCAAACGATGATTCCATTGTAAACTTCCTTTGTTTTTATAGTCCTGAAACATGTTCCACTAGTGAATCTCACAATGAAGCTTTACACAAGAGGAGTTATAAATCTCCTAGCTGCAAAATGAATATCAACAATTGATCTAATGGTGAAAACCATTTAATGGCAATATTAGATCATGAAAAAGTAAAAAATAAAGAGTGTAGATCCAATGGTGAAATCCTCTCTGAGGCACCGAAGGATGGGATATTTGACACTCTTCCTAAACACTATCATGAGAAATCTTCAATATTGGTGGATCCCACACAATCCATCAATATTGGTACAGCTGAATGACAGAGGAAGAGAAACCAAGCTTCACCAAATTCTTTGAAGAGAGACAAGTCAACCTTGCTTGGTCCTACACTGACATGCTAGGTATAGATCTAGATTTTATAATGCATCATTTATCACTGCCATCTGGGGTGAATCCAGTGAAGCAAAAATTGAGAAAAATGCATTTGCATATCGCCCTCCCAATGAAAGTTGAATTGAAGAAACTATTAGATGCAGGATTTATCTGACCTATTGATTATGTTGAATGGATCTCAAACATTATACCAGTTTCTAAACTAGATAAAAACATCAGGATATGTATAGATTTTAGAGATCTTAATAGGGCTTGTCTGAAGGATGACTTTCCTTTACCCAACATTAGCATCATCGTGGGTTTAATAGCGGGTCATGCAATTCTATCACTCATGGATGGCTTTTCAGGCTATAATCAGATAAAAATTGCACTAGAGGACCAAGACAAAACTGCTTTACATGTCCATAGGGTACATTCTATTGGAATGTCATGCCTTTTGGGTTAAAGAATGCAAGAGCCACTTCTCAATGTGTGATGACCACAATCTTTCATGACATGATGCATGCATTCATGGAAGACTATGTGGATGACCTGTTAGAAAAATCATTCACTAGGGAAGGACATTTGAAAATCTTAGATAAAATATTTACTAGGTTGGAAAAGTTCAATGTGTGTCTAAACCCAAAGAGGTGTGTATTTGGAGTGACATCAAAAAAACTCTTAGGATATATAGTCTCGGCTAAAGGCATTGACATAGATCCAGTGAAAGTCAAATCCATCATGGAAATGCCTCATCCTAACAACATCAATCAACTTAGATCTCTGCAAGGAAGATTTCAATCTATTAGAAGGTTCATCGCACAATTGGCAAACAAAATTCACCCTTTTACCCACTTTCTACACAAGAATGTTTCTTTTAAATGGGATGAAAAATGTGAAGCTACTTTCAATCAACTAAAACAATATTTGATGAGCCCACCTATCTTGGTATCACCAAAAGAAAGAAATCCACTACTACTCTATATTGAAACTACTGAAGTATCCTTGGGAGCTTTACTAGCACACGAAGACTCCACAAGAAAAGAAAGGGTGATCGATTACATCAACAGAATACTAAATGGCTATTATATTATTTTGCATTCATTGAAAAGGCCTATTTAACAGTAATGTTTGCTATGCAACAATTGTGACACTACATGTTAACACACACCATCAAATTGATAGCAAAGATAGATTCATTGAAATACTTACTCAGCAAAGCTAATTTAACAAGAAGACTAGCAAAGTGGGTAATGATATTGAGAAAATTTGACATCCAATATGTGGAAAGAAAAGAAATCAAGGGCCAAGCAATAGCTGACTAGCTAGTTGAAGCACCATTACAAGATGATCATCACATACACATCGAATTTCCAGATGTAGATGTTCTTACAATGTCAACACAATAGTGGATGTTATACTTTGATGGATCTTACACGCAATATGGATCGGGTACTAGAATTCTATTTGTAACTCCTCAGGGGCACACCATTCCAAAATCATATATGAACTGATGTTTCCTTGTACTAACAACATAGCTGAGTATGAAGCATTAATCATTGGTATCAAAGTAGCAATGCAATGGAAGATCACAAAGTTACAAGTCTATGGAGATTCTCAACTAGTCATAAATCATGTTAATGATGATTATCAAACAAAAGATGACAAGTTGATGCCAAACAAAAGAATGGTGGATGACTTCAAGAAGTACTTTGTTGAAATCAAATTTGAGCAAATTCCTAGAGTAGACAACAAAGCTACAGATGCCATGGAAACCATTGCCTTCTATAGATACCAAAGAAAAGAGCTCATTATGAATTCATGGTGGAACAACTGTTTAACCCCACTTATGATAACCCTAAATCCCAAGTCGTATACCATCTAGTTGAAGCTAACTCTTCAATCTACGGGAATATCTACACCTATCTAAAAGAAAATACCCTACCGCCTGATCTATCTTGAAACCAAAAATGTAACTTTATCTAATAAGTTTTCTGGCATGCCTTGATAGCAGACACACTCTATTGATGAGGTCTTGATGGTACTCTCCTTCGTTTTCTTGAATGTAACAAATTTGAGACGACATTACATGAAGTTCATGAGGTTATTTGTGGAGCTCATTCAAATGGACTAACTCTTGCTAAGAAACTCCTACACTTGGGGTATTACTGGCCGAACATGGAGAAGGATTCTTTTCAATTTGTTAAGAAATGCAAAAAGTTTCAAATCCATGGAAACCTCGTACATGCACCAGTGTAGGAGTTGCAACCATTCGCATCAACATGGCCTTCCTATCAATGGGGACTTCACCTTGTAGGTAAGATTCATCTGTCATCCTCCAATGGACACAAATTCATATTACAGCCACAAAGTATTTTACAAAGTGGATTGAAGTTGCTCCCTTAACCATAATCACTGAAAAACAAATTGCTTCCTTCATCCTAAATTACATTGTTTGTCGATATGGCATTCCTTAGTCCATTGTCACTGAAAATGGTAGACCTTTCAAGAATCAAGATGTCTAAGAACTTTGTGAAAGGCTTCATATCCAGCATCGATTTTCCACACCTTACTACCCTCAAGGAAATGGCCAAGTAGAGGCCTCAAACAAAACCATTTTGAAAATCTAAAAGAAAATTTTCAACAATGTTGGACATCACTGGCATGTTCAATTAAACCTTGCTTTGTGGGCATGTTGAACTAGCATTTTCACCCCAATAGGAGCCACACCATATTCCCTTGTATATGGATCAAAATCCATCTTACCTATTGAGGTTGAGTTACCATCACTCCAGGTGTCCTTGAAGGGGATCATTTCAGAGGAAGATTATCGAGTATCTAGGCTACAGAAGTTGGAACTGTTGGATGAATTCCATCAGCATGTTGTGGATCATTTGAAAGCCTATCAACAGAGGATGTCAAGAGGTTATAATCATAGAGTGAATCCATGAACATTTCAAGTTGGCGACTTGGTCTTAAAAGAGAATCCTCAAAATCAACAAGATCGAGAAAAGAAGGGAAAATTTGAACCAAATTGGTTAGGTCCTTTTGTCATTGTATCAGTCTATGGATTTGGAGCCTATCAGCTATCTACACCTGAAGGGGATTTGTTCAAGGAACCTATCAACAGTCTTCAACTCAAGAAGTTCTACACCTAACTCATCTAGTGCATGGTAAAAATTCCTAAAAAAATACAAAAAATGGGAAAATGTCTTGAAAAAAAGGTCACCCTAATGAAAACCTGGAAAATAGGAATCTTGGTGACAACAAAAAAAAAGAAAAAAGAAAAAAATCCAAAAAAAGTGAAAAATCGGAAAAAATAAAAAAAATCATAAAATCATAAAAAGTGCAATAAAAAACAAGTAGTGAAAACCTAACAAGCGCTATTTGTGATGAATTGTATTTTCCATCTATTTAAGCATGTGTCAACTGTTCACTTTTTCCATCATTCTACCTATCCATCAGAAAGCCTCATGTACATATCTTGGCATTGCAGTCATGTATAACCCTGGACTAGGGGCAAAATCTTGAACTCACTGGGGGCAATAAACTTTGAGCTTAAACCAACAGAAAAACAACATTCAGACAACACAACAAACAAAATGATCATAGTGCAACTTAACATTGAACATCAATCATCAAACTTTACACATCAGCCATCCAAATCAACAACGCAATCAATCAAAACAAATTTAAATGGATGATGTTCTTTCTGAATCATGGTTTTATCACTTTAGCATGAATGTTCAACTTTTGTATCTTGATTTTTGTTATCATTTCTCTGGAGTAACTCGAGGATGTCATGAACTAGAGGAGCTAAGATGGAGTATGATATTTTTCTTTGTCTATTGTCTGTGAGTTGATCATTACGACTATGTGAATTGTCACAAGGCATGCTCTACAAAGTATCACTGATGACATTCTAAATTTGCATAGGAAAATTATTAACTCTTGTCTGTTTTATGCAAGAAATGCTCAGGTCATCTCGCTTCAATTATACCTAGATGCTTGTGTTAACTTGCAATAACAAAAATCATGGAAGTAGTACTCAGGTCATCATGGTTTAATTATGCCATTGATGTTTGTGCTCACTTTCAACAATTCAAAAGCTCAATGATGATAAAAGAATGACAAATCAGCTGATACGATGAAAATTTTGCATATTTAGATTTCCATGGTTAAGTTAGATTGCATCCATATTAGTTTTGCATCTACATTATAGATTTTCCAAGGCTGGAAAAACTTAAAAATGATGTTATCTCTCTCATTAAAAGATTGAGAACATTTAACATTAACAAAAACAAATCATTCACATATAGTTGCATAATCATTTGCATATCATACATTAGAAAGAATTATTATCATAAATCATCCATCCATGCATGCATTAGATCATATATTTGCATTAAAATAATACAAAAAATAAGGTGCATCACATATCATTTACATAATTAAATCCATCTCATCTAGAATGAAAGCATCATCCATAAAACATGTAGAATCATAATTCATACATCATCATTTCATTGTTGCATCCATACGTAACCATAGCATATAGAATGGAAATTAAACACATCCATCATAAACACATATAGGCACCATATAAATTGAAAAGGTATCCGCTACATATCATATAAATCTCAAAATAAATTTCAAGTGTACAATGATATCATGAAATGTAAAGAGATATATCCACAAAGTCGCAAAAATCATCAATGTCCTCAGTGAAATCAATGTATACAAATGTCTCAAGTATATGAAATGTAATCAAATAAGGAGCTATGTGCTACTCCCCCCAGACGCTACTAGCCCTACACCTGGATCTCTATGAGGTGGCCCTGTCACACCCCTGTTGGTAGGCTGAGAGTGGCTTTTTCCTAATCTGGCACTCGCATAACTGAAATGTTGCTCTAAAGGGACTACCTCATGATATCGCAGTTTGTAATACTTAGCCTCTCTGGCTGAATGTCTGACCTCTCAAAGCATATCTTCTATGGAGGTACCCTCAGCAACTCTCTGCCAAGGACTTGACCTGCTCACACCGCTATCTCATGTTATCTCTCTCTTCTATGAGAGTAGCAATTTGTGCCTGTGTTTGTAGCTGTATTTGTACCTATTCCAACTGACCCTATAACATATGTACTTGAGCCTGTAAAGCTACTATCATACTATTGCTGATGGTAGGGCAACTGAATCTGAATCTACTAATGTCTTGCAGCCACTAGGGATCTCCTCCTCTAAGACACTCTCACATCTAACACTGGTCCACCTCCACCTGCATCCCCATCTCTGCCATCACCACCACCTCCACCATCCCCATCTCCATCATCTCCATCATCACTTCTATCACTCTCCTCCTCATCATCACCTCCTCCATCTCTCCCATGTTTGGGTGCATGTGGTGGTTCCCTCTCATCATCACCCAATGTTGGTACAGGCTCATCTGGATTGGATATCCTCGGGAAGGGATGCGCAAAGAAATAATGGGAATACTCATCTAACACCACAACCTCTATGATATTTGGATGGTAATCCCATGTAACTACCTATAATCTGAAGTACTCTTGATAGGTTGCATCATATGATAGTGACGGTCCCCACTCTAGTATGTCCACCTGTCTCCATGCATATAAAGCAAATCCCTGGGGCATACCATGTACTCACCTGTACTGTCACAACACTCTCATGAGAAGGAAACTCTCAATCACAAACGACATCCTCCCAATTAGGTACCTCGCAGTGCACACATACTACATCTTTGTGTCATCCTCTGGCCACTACTCATAGTATAAATAAGGTCGCCATGTCACATAATCCAGATCTTCCAACACTCATCTCTAGTACTCCATTTTTTCCATCTTATGCTAGACAACTAGACTTGTATATCCAAAAATTTATGGTCGACCAGTTAGATGAGCTCTATCTTCTACCAGACAAGTAATGGCTATATGCTCTCACGCCCATATCTGTAGCAGTGTGACCCTAGCTAAGAAACTAGCCCCTCTGAGATATACTACCTAATGAAGATCATGATACAAGTGAGCTAGCATACAAGAACCCTAGGCATATCAAGTCCTTTGAGTAATCATGCTCTCTAGAATCTAGCCTTAGCACACTGAGAGTCCCTTCGACCTACTATCAGGACATAGAAAACCTCCAATGAATCCAACAAGAACACATGGTAGTGGCGCATATGAATCAACCATCTCCTGCCATGGAATCTCATATCCACAAATTTGGTCATCAACAAAGACTCTCCTCAATGCATCAATACCCCCTACTCCGTGTGGTTGTAAACAACTAGCTCACCAACAATCGGAATCCCCAAGATATGGTACACATCCTCTCGCATGACTATCATCTCACCAGTAGCTAAATGAAAGGTGTTGTGGTCACTGTGCCACCTCTCAGCCAAAGGAGTCAAAAGTCCCCTGTTAATCCTATATTGGGGCATATCAATCAGAGAAGTCAACACACATCGTGAAATCACATCTAAATCAGCCTACACTAGTTGTGGAATCAAGTCCTAGGTCTTCGGGAATCATTCTCGAGACTGAAGGACTCTCGAAGGATCCTATCATCATAACATATCGCAAATCAACAATCTTATCAATCAACCTATCAATCTAATCAGCTCTAATGAGATTTTGATCAAATTTCATGAGCATCTATCATTGATCCTCACCTATCATGAGGTAAATCATCATCATCCTATCATTGATTCTCACCTATCATGAGATCAATCATCATCTAATCTATCAACATCATCAAAAAACATCAAAACATTGGTTGACCCGATCAACAATCATCAAAATCAAGGAGAATAATCAAAATTTCAACAATCTAGTATAAATGTGCTAGAACAGTGCTTCTATGCACTAAAAACATGGATGCGCTAGAAGACTTCATAAATGCACTAAAGTAGTGCATGAATGCACCAGAATTATGGATGTGCTTGAACATTTACCAAATGTGTTATTTCTTTGCACCTATGTGCTAAATCAATCAGTGCACTAATCTTTGTCTTCTATGCGCTAAATAATCTGATGCGCTAAAACATTGACTCTATGTGCTACAGAATATCCTATATGTGCTACAAAATTGACTCTACATGCTAAAAGTCTATATGTGCTAGAACAAACACCTAATGCACTAAATCGAGTTCCAAAAGTGCTAAACCGCAAAAAAAAAGAATTTTAAACATGAAAAATGTGAGAAAACTGACATTCAAATTTCATGAAGAGGTTTTTCGGGGTATGTACCGGAGGTCCATATGCAGTTGGGCGGTTGTGACATCGAACGCGCTTGAATCTATGGGTGTGGTAGGGGATCACCATCTTTCCCAATTTTCTCAACTCACTCAATCACTCCAATCTTCAAAATGCAAATGGCACAAATGAGCTCTTTTTCACATCTTTTTACCTTTCAAAGGGCTAATTAAGTGGGATTTAAGTGGGATTTTTTTATTTTTATTTTTAAACCAATGCCTTAATTAATCAACTAATCACCTGGCAAGTCAGTGTTTATTTTTTAGGAGATCAATTGTCTTAACATCATAAAATTTGAAAATCATCAGAAAATCATAAAAAATTCAAGAAGATCCTAATGATTCAAAAATCCCCTGATTTATCTCCCGAGGGGGCATATATCCATCATCACTCGAAAACCAGTGTCTAGGGCATATCAAAAAAAATTTGTCAGCATCATCAACAAATTTTTCTTCTAAGCAATGTGTAAACACATCACTTCAAAGGGGGGAAAAATGTATACACCTAAAATTGGTATAGATAATTATTTAATTAAATACAAGTTATTTAATTAATTGATCTTTATTCTGTCTACTTTTAGATAAATTCTAAATTTATTTATATAGTTCATTTTCTAGTTCGATTCTATCTTAAATCATATTCTTCTAATCTTAATTAAATAAACAAATTTAAATAGTTTGTTTCATTTAACTAACTTTCCTCTTATTAAATTTAAATGCTAAATTTTAATTTAGTCACATGTCTATAGCTTTTTCCTCCTTCCACCTCATCTTGTGTCTCAACAAATTGAATATGTCAAATATTTAATTTAGCATTATCCTCAACAAATTTCCAAACAACTTTGGGACACTTGGCTCTCTTCTTCCATTTATTCTTCCTAACACTTGGTAGACTGTTTTACTAAAGGGAACACTCTCCTTGATTCTCTCCAACCTCTTCATCCTCCACTATTCATCTCTCCAGATTAAATCTAGGTCAAAATATGCCTTGGAAAATCTATAAATACAACCTCATTCTACAACAAAAGGATCCCACTCTTGAGCAATCTTACTCTGAGGACTTTCACTAGAGCATTTGTGAGCATTTAGAATCATTTAGCATAATCATGGCTTGGTTGTTAGCTGCATCTTAGTTTTTATAGTTTCATCACATCATTATCATAGCATAACCTTCATTTTCACACATCAACATTAGCATCATTATCATATCACTCATCAATCATATAGTTTATCAATCATGTAGGAATAGATTCCTTGCATTTTCCAGCATCTCATTCTTCAGGTTGTCATTCTAAAGGTCATAGTGCACAAACAATCTACGAGCCATTATGATTTAATGAATCCTTGGAGATAGGGAAAAATGGGGTGATTTTAGAGAGTTTTTTTTGTTTCAATTCGATTAGATTGTTATTTGAATTCTCTAATATAATGTTTCATTGGTGTGTTGTTTAGCTTTAATTTGCTTGTTCACATTTTAACATCACATAGAATGAAATAAATTTAGATAAATCTAGATTTTTATATAACATAAAATATAATCAATATATTATATATATTTTTATATAATAGATTACATGATATATAATATAATTATATTTATTATTATATGTAATAGTATACATAGATTATATTATTATTATTATATATATTCTATAATACAAATTATTAAATATTAATATGAAATTATTATAATTAATAATTAATATATTTTTATATAGAATAAATTAAATTAATATATAAAAAAAATTGATATTTTAATTGATCTTTGGAGAGATTAAGGAAAAGAAAGAGATAGAGGGGGAGACAATTCTATATAGAGAGAGGTATATATAATAGTAGTTGCACCTAAAGGAGTTCAATAATTACGTCGATAGAAAACTATATGTATGCTAATATGTTAGAGAATTTATTTGTGCATGGATGCACTACAAATTTGAATTGCATGAGGCTAGATTAAACAATTCATAATAAGTGCTAAATAATGGAATGAAATAAATTTAGACAAATCTAGATTTTTTCTTTAAAGAAATTAAGTATTAATATCTAATTATGAAATATTTGCATACAGATTTAAAACATAAACCAATTCCAATAAAAAGATAAATTTTTCATCAAATTGACCAAAAATATTGTAAATGGAAATAGAATGTTCCCATCCAATTGTCAAATCAATATTTATTTAGAATTTTGAAGGTTTTAACCTAATATTTTAGAGGATTTTACCATTAAACTACAACCAATTTACAATTAAGTGGCAGTTGAAACTTGTTTTCCAATGACTCAATAATGATTTGTAGGTGTGAGACTTGTTTGAAGCTTAAATCTCACACTATATGTAGCCTATTGGCTAATAAAGAGAGATAAAATCAACAACTAGAGAATGAAAGAAAGAGACAAATTTAGATAGATAGATATCAACAAAGAGAGAGACAGATGGATATAGAGATTGAAAAAGAGAAGAATAGACAAAGAGAGATAGATCATGAGAGAGAAATATAAGAGAAACAAAGGAAAAGAGAAAAAGAGAAACTAGCTTTTGATTGGTTGTTTCATGTCAACAATCTAAGGATGTCATGTGTCCTTGGGGAGTTATGCTCAAGGTAGCATGTCATTTGATTAAGGGTATGATAATTCACCTTTAAGACCTCTTCAATGTACCCATTGCACACTTAAGGAGACATACATATAGAGAGAGAAAGATAGAAAGAGAAAGGAAGAGAAAAGGGAGAGGGAGATAGAGATAAGATATAAATAGGTGGAGAGAGAAAAAGAGAAAGAGTGCAAGAGAGAGGGATAAATGAGAAAAAAGAGGAGAAAGAGATGAAGATAGATAAAGAGAGAGGAACAAAGAAATAAAGGGATAAAAAGAGGGATAGGGAGAAAAAAAGAGAGAAGAGAGAAATAAAAATAAAGATAGAGAGGGAGATAAATATAAATAGAGAGATAAAGAGGGAGGCAAAGAGATATAAATATATAGGTAGAGATGCAAAGGAATAAAGAAGGACAAAGAAAGAGGTAGAGATAGTGAGGGAGATAGAGAAAAATAGATAAAGGAAAAGAGAAAGCGAGAAGAGGAGAGAGACATAGATAGAGATAAAGTCACATAAAGAGATAGGGAGATGAAGATAAATAGAGGGAAGAAAAGATATATATATATATATAGGTATGTGCAGGATCATCATGGAAAAAACAGGGCCTTAAGTGGTGAAAAACTTCAAAAAAATCAGAGTTAGGCAACTTGACTTAAAAATTTGAATAATTTATCTATATTAGTTCAAAAATATGTAAGAATAGAATATGTAGTAATTTGAATGTAGTTTCTAAACTACAAAGTTTATTTTAAAAAAAATCTATTTGGTGAAATTTTGAAATTTCAATGCAGAGTATTTAAATTTCGTGGAAAAAATAAGAAGTAGGTTTATTGACCACCCTAACCACAATAAAATGATAATATTTTTTTATAATATTTTAGATATAAGTAGAGGACTCATGTCCCAATGTGATGCATATTTTTTTGTAATTTTTTTCCAAGTAAATAATTAATTATGAATTTTTATTACAACTTTTAAAACTATAAAAACTCGTATGTATGACCACCTTAACTTGGTCAAAACTTCATGAAATTCATTTTTTAAATCCTATAGTATGTGAAGCATAGAATGTGACACATGCTTCAAATTCAAAAAATGCGATATCGTTTGAAAGCTATAGATTTTTTTTTCAATCAACCTATCAATCAGGACTTTAGTCCTAATTCAAATAGAAAATGAATAATAATTATTTATTAAATTAAAAGTAAAGCATAATTTATATTGATGGGAAGCTGAGAATTTCCTTTAAAAACCCTTTTCATTCCATTAATTTTGGGTAAAAAAAAAAGTCGTCAGCCACATACCCATCATATCACCACTTTTTGGCCCATCATGATCTTGAACATACCTGCCCATCATACTGCCACTTTGTGGCCCATCATGATCCATAACATACCCATATATATATATAAGAAACATATAGATAAAAAGGGAGACAACAAGATATAGAGGTAGAGAGATAGAGAGATAAAGATGAATAGATAGAGATATAAGGAGGGCAATTGATATATCTCTATCCATCACTCTCTATCTCTCTATATCTCCCACTATCTATGTCACTCCCTCTTCCCCTCTCTATCTATTGAGGTATCTCTCCCTCCCCCCCTCTCCCTCTCTCTTTCACTCCATCTCTCCTTGCATCCCTCGTACTCTATCTCCATTTCTCTCTATTATTGGAGTAATCAAGATAATGACTTGATAATTAATTAATCATTAATTAATTATTAAGTCCCTTATTAATTTAGTTCACTTAAGCTAAAATTAAGTGTTTCTTTTTCATTATTATTTTGGACTAAAGATAATACAAGTTGTCCCATTGCATGAGATTAGAACACTTGTCACTATCTTATCAAATCCTCATCTAGGGTTTTCTTGCACATGCTTTTATAAAGCTTGCACATTCATTTGTAATAATCATTGAAAAGCTATTTTCATCAATACAATTCTCAAGTTATTGAGCACAATCTTGCTTTGATCTCCTCTATTTGATAGGTAATTGCTTGAAGATGTTTCATGGGAGCTATGGATTGAATCATCAATTCTAAATGTTGGAAAATAATGTAACATTTGCATTATTACATAGGCACTTTCACCATTACTTTGGTTGCTCATGGTTGCTCACATTTATTTCAAATATTCAACCACTTCCTTTGTGTATAAATGCTGATATATACCATGAAATAAAAAAAATTAGTTTTATGAATATATCTGGCATATTGTATCAGAGCTACAATTGTCCCTATGCATGATGAAAATATGAGAATGGAGGCATGAAGATTGGGTATGAGCTGATGGTGAAGTCTGAAGAGAAGTTATGGTGGTGAGTAGATAATGAAGGGAACAATTTGAAAGTAGAATCTATGTTGAATTGCAATGTTCATCTTATATCAAGCATCTTGCTGGCCAACATGGTGTGAGGGGCATCCATAATAATGAGACGTATGGAGGAAGAGATGATATAGTGACATAGTGGTTGTAGTTCATGTTCATCGCCCATGAATACTAGTCTCCAATAGAAGTACACACAAAAATTGATTGTGAGACCCTTTGGTTTTTGGACACTCATTGTAGGCTTTGATCCATCAAGTGCATTTTTCATAAATATATAATCTCTTTTCTCTTCTATCTCTTGGTGTGGATTGACTATGGACACGAAAAAAATTGTTTGATAAAATGGCTTAGAGAAATTGATTCCATATATAGTGATAGAAAGATGCCACATTTTTTTTGGTGAGTTAAGTTTTCATGGGTATATAGAGGAGAGTGCAAGATGCAATTGCACTTAATATTGATGTGATGAAGTTCAGGACCAGGAAAGTATATTCATTTGTGTATGAAAAAAATTTGTTGATGATATAAGGAAACGATAAAGAGAAATTTTATTTGATACTCGTAATAGTTCATTTTAGAGAAGTTTATTTTGGTAACCTGCAAATGCCTTATAATCTTTGTGATCAAATGCACTAATCAAGAAACCACCTCCTCATTTTTATTATTCGAAATTCACTTTGTGAAATAAAATAATGCACACTTAGTCATTTGAATGCATAGTTTGGTATAGTCAAAATTTATGGAAGGTATTTAGAGGTGTTTATAAAAGGTGTGTGATTTATTTTTCCTTGGAGATAATAATGAGAGTCCATTGATCAAGGATTTTATAAATTTTGATGTTGGTAGTGTCATCATGGTTATTGGAAGCCATAATGGAGGATGTGTTGGAGTGATCAATATTAGGGAGAAGCATAAGGGAATAGAGTCTCCAGTATCTTTACCAAAAGATAAAGTTGAGTATCTTGTAGATGACTTTATCAATGTTACCAATAAATCTTCAAACAGTTATGCTTGGTCTTTCGAGGCCATATTTTCTATTAATGATGAGGTCTCCAAAGACTCATCTAAGATATTAAATGGATAAATTGAAACAAGATCAATTTGGAGGTTGGTGGCATTAGAGGATGGAGGAATTTCCATCATATCAAGTTAGATTCTCGCTTTCAGATGATGCTTTGTATGAGAAGCATTTTTGGTTTTATTTTATTTTCCTTGTTATTGCTAACAAATTTGAAGATACATGTATTGTGAAGTTTGATTTTTGGAGATAGGAAAGGGGTGTTGTGAAGAGCTCAATATGGATTGTTTACCAGATAGTTCATGAGACTATGACCAAGGATTACACCTTTACAAGGGCCGAGGAGACAACTTGGAGGATGGTTGTCAAGTAATTATGGTCAAGGACCAAGGGTTGTACCTTTACAAGGGTCGAGGAGACAACTTGTTGAGGGTGGTTGTTCAATAACTACAATCTATGGTTTGGTAGTTCATGGAGGAAGAACTCAAAAATTCAACTCAAAGCTTCTAGAGTTCTACTTGATTCACGATTTGTTTCTTCAAAAGGAAAATTTTCTCTAGAATGTATACATATTTTCTTGTTAGCAAGTTTTGTCCTGTAAGCCTTAACGGGGTGTCCCTTGGCAAGATGAATCCTAAGGTTTTATGGTCTTAGTAGCAATGTAATAAGGGGGGGAATGTTGGAAAATAATGTAACATATTACACTATTACATAGGCAGTTTCACTATTGCTTCAATTGCTCATAGTTGCTCACAGTTATTTCAACTATTCAACCGCTTCCTTTGTGTATAAATGTCGATGTATACCATGAAATAAAATTATAATTTAATTTATGTAATGTAATACATTGTTACATAGGGAATTTCACCATTGCTTTGGTTGCTCACAGTTATTTTAATTGCTCAACCACTTCCCTTATGTATAAATGTCGATGTATACCATGAAATAAAACTATATAGTCGTAAAATTGCACCCCTTGCAATTTCACATACATTCTTGTACCCGCTTTAGTGTTCACTCCCTTAGCACTTGTGTAGGCTCATTTTAGCCCCTACATCAGCCTTTTTCCCTTCTTAGGATGCTCAACACCCCTTTTCAACAACTACCTTCGTGCATCAGCTTTGCATCGAACCTTGCGCTTTTCCTGTTCTCGTCATTTTGTAGCGTGAGGTGTCCAGATAATGGCATGTCACATGGATTTTTGTGCATGGTGCTAGCATCCCGTGACATTTCAACATTCAAATGACCATTTTCTTGCACGTTTTCCACTTGTCACCTCCTTTGGTCGATGGTAACGACTCAAGATGCCTTGTAACCACTTGGGAAACTTTTTTCCTTCCTTAAATGCTATCTTTTCACTTCATTTGCAACTCTCTTCTAATTTTGACTTCTCTCTAGCTTTAGCTCCTGTCTTTTCATCCTCTCCCACTCTTGTTATTTTTTCTTGCACAACTCCATTGCTTGCTACAAAAATAATCTCTAAAGCTCTCAAAACTCCCTCTATAGTAATCTTGGCTCTTGTAGCTCCCTTTGTCTCCCTCTTTGGCTTGCTTAAGCCTTATAGCTGATATCTCCCTCATCTCATGCCTGTGAGAATCTTGGGATTTTTCACATCCTCTATCTATTGCATCTACATATTGTGATATGGGTTCTCTTGCTTGAGTAGGGATTGCTTTTGTCACTTACATCTTGTGATATGGGTTCTCCTCCTCGAAAGGGGATTTCTTTTATCACACATGCCTGGTGATGCGGGTTCTAATCCTAAGTGGGTTTTGCTTTCACCAAACACTTTTCCATTTTGGTTACACTCTCTCTTTCTATTTGGCTATCCATGGAGGTGGGAACACCAAAATGAGGGTTTCACTAAGGCAAACCCTTATATAGCCCCAATACTTTCTCTCAATCTTACAGATGTAAGTATTGAAGATATCTACTAGCTGGAGGCTTCATTACTTGGGTTTTCATGAGCATCTTCTATCCCTTATTCTCTTACTTTATCATTTATTCTTTACTTTTCTTTAGTTCTATCACATTTTTTTATTTTCCTACGATTTAGAAGTTCTCAACAATCAAAGTAGAAGTAGTCATTTAGCCATTTTCTATGATATTCTTGCTTTCTAGTCTGTATAAGATGCTAGCACACCTTTGAGACACCAACGCGATGCACTATCGTCCTTATTCCATGCTGACATCCTCTGGCCGAGGGCCCATTAGTTTTCTCAAAAAACTTGTGACCTACTCTTTTAGATTCTAGAACTCTCGATGTTGTTCCTTGAGGTAGTTTAGGGTATTTCACCCCTTGAGGCTCTTTGAATGAAGAGAACACATGAGTAGCGAATCCCCTTCTCTACATTTTAGTGAACCCGACGTGAAGAGGGTATTTTTCAAAAACGGGGCCATAACTTTTGACTCGGTGCTCAGAATTCAAAACTGTTTGCACCATTGGAAAGGTCTCCAAGATAACTAGTTTAGTCCCTAAAATATTGTTCCTTCGACAACCGAATTTTAAAGACTGACACATGTCTAAAAATGAAAATTACTAAAACCTAGAAAATACCAAAAAAATCTAAAAATCTAGATTTGTAATTTTTCTTAATTTTATTATTAGCTAGCTTGTTTATTCATTATTTATCATATTTAGCTTTACTATTTGCAAAATGAATTTAATATCTTCTTTTATTAGTTCAGTATCTAGTTTTATTCAAAGTGTTAATGATGTTCCATTTCATGCATGTGATGGTGACTTGGCCTTGCCTATGTCACTTGATATCTTTGATCCTTCTCACGAAAGTCCTCTGGCTTTGGAGGATATTTTGTTGCAAGAAGATGAAATCATTGATACCTTTCTTAACATTACTCTACCTTCTCTTCATTCCAATGCACTCTCTTTTGGAGATGATGCATTTGTGAATGATGAATCTCCTATACCTTCCAATGCACTCTCTTCTAGAGATGTTGCATTTGTGAATGATGAATCTCATCTTTGTTTTGATGCACTTTCTTCTAGAGATGATGCATTAGCGAACGATGAACCTCCTTCCACATATGATCCTCCTTCGATAGATGTTGAGAATATGTCTTCAAATGATTCTTCTACTACTTGTGATGATTTTGTAAATGTGATCTATGTTTCTACTGCCCCTCAAAGGCCTGAGAGACTAGTCATTTACGTGACTCCAACTAGTTCTTCTCCTAAAAGGGTTTATTCTATTAATGGTGTTCCATTTGATAGTGACTCTCTTGATCTTTCTAAGGCTCCCTGTTACAAAGTGGTAGCTGTACTTATAAGAATAAAATGAATAAAAAACCAAGTTTTCTTCAAGTACCTAAACCTACAACTAAAGCACCTAGTGATACAATCTTGTCGAGCAACTTTGAGTTGCTCCGACTAAGATCTCACTATGGGACTTGCTTTACTCTATTCCTATTTATCAAGGTATGCTTTAGGAAGCCTTGCAAAAGATCCTCTTGCCTTCTTCTGCTAGGCTGGAAGATGTTGATGCATTGATAACTCATTTTCATGCAGATTCACCAAATATTACATTCTATCCTCAAGAACTCCTGCCTCTGAAAGTACACAAGCAAGAAAATCCTCTAATGATTATAGTTAATATTAATAAAATTGGCATTAGACATACTCTCATTGATGTTGGTTTAGTACTCAATGTATGTAGTATTGATCTATTGCCTAAAATTAATATCGATTCATCTTCTCTTAATGCTTCTTCTCTTATTATTCGTGCATTCAATAATGTCGGTCAACAAGCCCTAGGCACAATAGTCTTTCCTTTGAGGTTGGGACCCATTACTGTACCCACCCTTGTTTATGTTATGTCAAAAAAATTGCCATATAACCTTCTTCTTGGTAGACTATGGATTCATGCTATGTGTGTAGCTTTGTCTACCTTGCATAAATCTATTAAGTTCATTTACAATAATCGAGTAGTCACAGTCAAGGCTAACCCTAATGCTATGCACTTATGTGAAATGGAAACTATTGATCAGGTTTTGGTTGTTCCTACTCTTATCCCTTCAGTGTATTCCAATGTGTCGATGTTTACTTTAGCAATACCTACTAAAAAGGATACTCTTCAAGGTATGTGCAAGATCATGATGGGCCAAAAAGTGGTGATATGATGGGTATGTGTAGGGTGTGTGGCTGACGACCTTTTTTTCCTCAAAATTGATGAAACGAAAAGGGTTTTTAAAGGAGATTCTCAGCTTTCCACCAATATAAATTATGCTTTACTTTGAATTTAATAAATAATTATTATTAATTTTCTATTTGAATTATGACTAAAGTCTTAATTGATAGGCTGATTGAAAAACATCTATAGCTTTCAAACAGTATCACATTTTTTGAATCCAAAACTTGCACCACATTCTATGCTTGGAATACTATAGGATTAAAAAATTAATAATTGAATTTCATGAATTTTTGACCATGTTAAGATGGTCAAACATACAATTTTTTATAATTTTTAAAATTTGTAATAAAAAATTAATAATTAATTATTTACTTACAAACAAATTACAAAAAAATATGCATCACATCGGGACATGAGTCCTCTACTTATATCTAAAATATTATAAAAAAATATTATCATTTTATTGTGGTTAGGATGGTTAGACAGACACCTACTTCTTATTTTTTCCCTAAAATTTAAGTACTACTGCATTGAAATTTTAAATTTTCACCAAATAATTTTTATTTTCTTTAAATAAACCTAGTAGTTTAAAAACTACATTCTATTTTCTACAAATTATATTCTTACATATTTTTGAAATAATATAGATAACTTATTCAAATTTTTATGTCAAATTTCCTAACTTTGATTTATCTGAATTTTTCTCCACTTAAGGGCCTGTTTTTTCCATGACGATCCTGCACATACCCTTCAGATAAATCTCCCCAAAGAAGATCCTTCTGAAGCAAGAAATCCTAAGTCTGCTCCTTCTACTTCTTCTCAAAGGAATGCATGTCTTGGTGATGATTGGGGTTCTTTATAATTTACAAAATCCTTCATTGGAGAGTGTAAAGTTGACCCGATTCACTTAAACCTTCTGATAACATCATCCAAATGTGCTATCAAAGATATTTGCTCTTTTGCATTACGGGATATAATGTGAACATAAATTGTAATATCCTTAATCTTGAACCTCCTCCTTCTAAGGAAGATGATCACACCTCTGTTAGAGAGGCCATTGTTGGTAGTCCTATCAAGAAAGATGATGGTGATCTCATAGAGGAGTATGATCCCCTTTGCCAAAATAATTCTCTCCATTTAGATCCTCAATTTTCTTCTATCTTCATGTCTTCCTCTTGTGAGTAGTCAAAATATTATTCACAAGAGAAGGGGTTGCTTCTTGCACCTCATTCTTTATCTTGGTAAGAGTGTATATTGTTGTGGCTTGTCAAAGCCCGCTTGATTACTCTTCCTTCTCCTGCACATAAGAAATTTCATAAAAAAATTGTTGGCAACTCAAGGGCATACAACTGAGGGGGGGTTGAATCAATTCTCGCCAAATTTCAAACTTATTCAACTTATTAACCTTATTCTTAGATCTAACCATTAATCATGAAAGCATAAATGAACAACACATCAGAATCACACATAACACAAATATTTTTATGTGGAAACCCTATTAGGGGAAAAACCACAGTGGAGGTAAGTCCACAAGATTATACCCTATTAAAAGTATAAGGAATTATTAATGGGGAATGCACATGCATTTAGCCACACTTCCTAGAGCTCACTACTCAAATACAAAATAGGCTTATTTCCTAAAGGAAGACACACTATCTTACAAAAAGGTTTTGATTAAATCCATCAGACTTTGAACTGAGAAAAGTAGCATCTACTAATGCCTGGTTACAGTTCCGTTTAAGCACATGAACACTTCTTCACTCTTCTTCCCTCTCTACTCTACCTTCAAATGATGTGAAATTTATTTTCACATAGGACTCTTACACTTCACACATACATACCTTCAAATGATAAAACAAACACTCTTATATGTCCACAACAAGAAATTACATCGCTATAAGTTGGCTCCAAAGAAATAATAAAATGAATATAAACAGTTGGCCCAAATCAGTAAAGATTATTCATGCAAATAAACCAAGGTTGGCCACAACATAGTGAAGACTAAAAATTACATCCTCAAATATGAACCAATTCAATTAATTACTCCTCAAAGATCCACAACACGCTTCAACACCTTGTCGGCCAAGAACATGAAAAACATGAACACACAAGAGAAAATATCATATCACAAGCACAACGATCAATGTGGACATGCAACATAGATAGAGCACAAACTAGAAACATCCACAAGCATCATGAAACATCATAGAAGCATCTGCAACAACTAAACTTACTAGAATCACATGATCTTCATTTAGGAACACAAACTGAAGTAACAAAAAAACTGTCAGAATACAAATCTTCATAACTCGATCAAATCTTCACGTGGATCTCTGAAACTTGACGTGGATAAGTTAGATATACTCAAAAAGAAACCCTTTAGTCCACAACCTCTGAATAGAAATGTAATGATCACGCTGACAAAAATAACTTCACTTCACCACTGACAACCTATAGCACTTATTATTACAATTTTCTCAATATCCTTGACATATACAACTTCTAATGCAGCAATGTTAATAATGTTGACATCAATGGCAACCACATATCAAAAATAAAACACAACATCCAACAATCTCCCCCTTTGGCATTGATGGCAACACATGATGTGAAAAATACCATCAACACAACTACACTTACTCCCCCTTAGGTTCTAACTCTTCTTTCATCAACTCTTCTCCCATTTTGACATCAATGGCAAAGATTTCTTCTATACTAGCTCTGAAACACATATCTGAACACCTAAACCTCTAAACATCTAACTACTCCCCTTCAGTAGCAGGCATAACAACATCAATCTAGATCAAAATATGATCATGAAATGCATGGATTGATGCAAATCAATGCATCCTTAGTTCCAATTAGGAGGGGTACTCACCCCTAACTTCCCTCTAAGATACTCAAAATTATCCTTGGGAGATGAACTGGAAAATATGTCTACAATCTGCTCCTTAGTAGGCACATACTCCAACCTGACTTCCTTTTCACTTACTTTCTCTCTCAAAAAGTGAAACTTGATAGATATATGCTTGGTCTTGGAATGTAGCACTAGATTCTCAGAAATGTTAATAGCAGTTGAGTTATCACAGAATATAGCAATAGGCTCATCATACACAACTCTGATATCCTTCAACATCTATTTCATCCATAGTACTTGAGTACAATTATTAGCAACAACAATGTATTATGCCTCTGCACTAGATAAAGAAATGGCATTCTACTTTTTTCTTAACCATGAAATCAACTTCTTTCCCAAGAAAAATGCTCCACCACTTGTATTTTTCCTATCATTCAAATCTCATACCCAATTAGCATTAGTAAAGGCACTCAAAGTAAGATCGTCATCTTTAGGATACCATAAACTAAAATCAACTATCCCCTTCAAGTATCTAAAAATCCTCTTCACAGTAGTCACATGAGATTCTTTAGGATCATCTTGAAATATAGCAACAATACATACAAAATTCATGATATCAAGCCTAGTTTGAGACAAATAAAGTAATCCACCAATCATTGATTTGTATCTAGTCTTATTTTCCTTCGGAGAATCATCATCAGTTGTCAACTTGCATCTGGTCACCATAGGTGTACCAACTAGCTTTGAATCTTCCATACCAAATTTCTTCAACAATTCTTTCACATACTTAGACTGAGATATAAAGATACATTTATCTAACTAAGTAATTTTCAATCCCAAGAAGAATTTCATTCTCTCCAATCATTGAAATCTCAAACTCATTCTACATCTCATTAGCAAACTTCATAGACAAGCTATCATCTCCTCCAAATATGATATTATCAACAAAAGCTTCCATAATCAAATCTTTATCATCATTCTTGAAATACAAATTACTATCAGCAGTACCTTTATTAAATCCAATCTTCACCAAGTACTTATCCAATCTAGCATACCATGCTCTAGGGGCTTGTTTGAGTCCATACAATACTTTCTTCAATCGACAGACCATATCTCCCTAATTAGTCAACTAGAATCCATCAAGTTGTTCAACATACACTTCTTCTTCCAATTCACCATTTAGAAAAGTAGACTTGACATCCATTTGATAAAATTTGTAGTCTTTGTAAGCAGCATAAGCAAGAACAAATATCAAAGCTTCAATTCTAGCAATAGCAACAAAGGTTTCTTCAAAATCAATACCTTCCATCTGTTAATATCCCTTACATACCAATCTTGCTTTGTTTGTAAACACTTCACCTTGTTCATTTAGTTTGTTTCTAAAGACCCATTTAGTTCCAATTACATTCTTATCCTTAGGTCTGGGAACAAGAATCCATGTATCATTCTTCTCAATTTGTTGTAGTTCCTCTTTCATTGCTTCAACCCAATGTTCATCTTTGCATGCTTCATTCACATTGTTAGGCTCAGTCTTTGAAATCAAACAATATTCTTATGCAATATTTCTCCTAGTCTAGACACCTTTTCTCTTATCACCAATAATTTGATCTTCTGAATGATTCAACCTTACATACCTCATATTCTTCTTAGAATGTTCTTCAACTTCAATCTCTTTTGATCTCTCTTTTGTTCTTCCACCAGTTTCTCCTTCCTCTTGATCTTCTTGATTCACCAAAATGATTTGGACTTGACTTGAGTTCTAACCTTTGTTTGTACTATCATTCTAATCATCAGAATCATATCCATAGGTTCTAGATAGTGTACCAAAGTCTTCATCAACCTTAACATTTGCACTTTCAACCATTTTCTTCAATCTCTTATTGTAACACTAATAGGCCTTACTTTTAGTAGAATAACCCAGAAAGATTCCTTCATCAATCCTAGCATCAAACTTTCCTATATCTTCATCTCTTTTGATATAACACTTGCTTCCAAAGATATTGATATATCTAATAGTAGGTTTTTGACCAATCCATAGCTCAAAAGGAGTCTTACAAGTATCACCTTTGATTTGTACTTGATTAAGTGTGTACACAGTAGTACTCACAACTTCTCTCTAGTAGATATGCGGTATATTTCCTTCCAACATCATGGTTCTAGTAGCATCTAGAATTGTTCTATTCTTCCTTTCCACAACTCCATTTTATTGAGGGGTCTGCGGTGTAGATAGTTGTCTCTCTATTCTATGCTCTTCACAAAAAGAATTAAGCTCACCGAAAGTGAATTCACCACCTCTATATGATCTCAGACATTTAATCTTTAGACTTCTCTCTGTCTCAACCATAGCCTTAAAGATCTTGAACTTTTCCAGAGCTTTAGATTTCTCTGTTAAGAAGGTAGCCCACATCATCCTTGAATAGTCATTAATAAGCAACATGAAGTACTTTTATCCTTGTAAACTTCTAGTTCTAGCAGGACCACACAAATCAGTATGCACAAGATCCAACAATCCATTTGAATTTTGTTTTTTACTTTGAAATGAAATTCTGGTTTGCTTTCTTAACTGACATTCTTTGCATATGGCATTAGTAGGTTTCATCAGCTTAGGAAGATCTCTCATAGCCTTAGTGGAACTTATCTTGAAAATATTATCAAAGTTAACATGACACATTCTCCTATGCCACAACCATCTTTCATCAATTTGAGCAGTCAAACAACTTTTACTAGCAGCACTCAGGTGGAAAATATTACCTTTTGTTTTTGTACCTGATGCAATCACATTTCTAGAATTTCCTAGTATTTTGCACTTACCATCCATGAACTGAAGATTGTATCCCTTATCAACCATCTATCCAACAATTAAAATATTATGCTTCAAACCTTCCATATACAAGACATCATCAATATTATGCTTACCATCAAGATAAATGCATCCTCTTCCATCGATCACACCAGCTATATTGTCACCAAATCTCACAAAACCACCATCATAGTTTTCCAAATTCATGAAATTAATTTTATCTCTTGTCATATGATGAGAGAAAACACTATCAATTACCCATTCATCTTTCTCTACAACTCGAGTAGCTATGGTTTCTCCACATTTGTACAACTAGTAGATTTAGTAGACACATGATTATTTTCCTTGATAGCAATAAACACAAATTCATCTTCACTTGCATTTCCTTTGTCAAATTCATCATTTGTCACACCTTCATCAGCAACATAGTAACACTTATTTTTGAATTCAGGCTTGTTAAATCTTGGCTTGGAAACTCTCTCAAGAAAGACTGATGCAAAATGACCTATCTTATTGCAAGATAAACATTTAATAGGAAAATTTCCTTTATACTTACCTTGTCCTCTGGCTTCTCTTTTCACAATCAATGCTTCAAGTTCTTCAAACTCTCTTTCTTCTTCATCAAGTTGTCTCATTTCATCCTCATACTTGAATGTCTTTATAGATGAGCCTTCACTCAGATCATATATATGCCTATCTCTTCCAGAAGTAGTGGCCTTGAATACAGATGCAATCACATTTCTAGAATTTCCTAGTATTTTGCACTTACCATCCATGAACTGAAGATTGTATCCCTTATCAACCATCTATCCAACAATTAAAAGATTATGCTTCAAACCTTCCATATACAAGACATCATCAATATTATGCTTACCATCAAGATAAATGCATCCTCTTCCATCGATCACACCAGCTATATTGTCACCAAATCTCACAAAACCACCATCATAGTTTTCCAAATTCACAAAATTAATTTTATCTCTTGTCATATGATGAGAGAAAACACTATCAATTACCCATTCATATTTCTCTACAACTCAAGTAGCTATGGTTTCTCCACATTTGTACAACTAGTAGATTTAGTAGACACATGATTATTTTCCTTGATAGCAATAAACACAAATTCATCTTCACTTGCATTTCCTTTGTCAAATTCATCATTTGTCACACCTTCATCAGCAACATAGTAACACTTATTTTTGAATTCAGGCTTGTTAAATCTTGGCTTGGAAACTCTCTCAAGAAAGACTGATGCAAAATGACCTATCTTATTGCAAGATAAACATTTAATAGGAAAATTTCCTTTATACTTACCTTGTCCTCTGGCTTCTCTTTTCACAATCAATGCTTCAAGTTCTTCAAACTCTCTTTCTTCTTCATCAAGTTGTCTCATTTCATCCTCATACTTGAATGTCTTTATAGATGAGCCTTCACTCAGATCATATCTATGCCTATCTCTTCCAGAAGTAGTGGCCTTGAATACAGATTCAACCTAGGAAGTGCATCACCAAATTCACTCAACTCAAAGGCAGTAAGAATCAAGCAAGGATCTAAGCAATTTAGCAACAATTTATGATTCGTCTATCTGTCCACCAGCACATCTGATACCATGCACAAGTTCATTCACTCTTTGCATGAAAGCAGTAACATTTTCATCATCACCCATTTTCAACTTTTCATATTTCCCTTTCACAATTTGTAGCCTAGAAATCTTCACATTAGCATCACCTTCATACAAGGTTTCCAACTTTTTCCAGATCTCATAAGCAACCTTCAGATCCATCACATTTTTCATCTCAATATCAGTCAAAGCACTCAACAACACCTCCTTAGCCCTGATATTATACTTAGCATCCCTAATCTTACCATAAGTAGTAGGACCATTCTATGGAATAACATATATATTTTTTGTAATGACTCTTCAAAACTTCAATTAGGTTGGCCAAAAATAAGATAAACAATGAATTCAATAAGTAAACTACCAAAAAATAATGTGGTCCTATTGTGAAGATAGAGAGGACAAAAAAAATTATTGCATCTTCTAATGTGATAAAAAATAATTCACATGTTGGTGCAGGGTGATCCCACAATAGTGGTTTACAATTTTTGGCCAAACTGGACACTGAAATTATTATTTTTAACTAAATCTTCACATTCGGGCACCTATAGTGGCTAAACCGTGAAGAATTTTAAGATGATGCAAACTAGAATCTCGTCACATTTTGTCTATAGATTCTAAAAATATTTTTTTCAAAATTTTTGGAATCAGATTGCACTTCTTTTTCCATCTCCCGCAAAAACTGATTTTTTTCAAAAAATAACATTTTAAAAAAGTGGCACACACCATATAACACATAACTTTTTTTCCATGAAGGATAAAATTCTAATTCTTTTGAATTTAGATTTGTAACTTTGATATCTAGTGCTTCCACTTGGTTAGACAGTTTTTTATTGAATATTTTTTCTTTAATCAAGTTTTGAAGTCAAACCAATTACAATTCAGACATAGCGCGACCATATAACACATAACCTTTTTTGTATATATAAAATTTCTTTCTTTTTTTTGTTGGATCAAGGACTTCAATATCTGGTGCACTCATATTTTTCCAAAAAAAAATTGATAATCTGTTATTTTTCCACATGTGCAGAACAAAGACCTTCATTTTTTATGAAAAACCTATGTTTAATAAAACTAAAAAAATAAATACATAATAAAACCAAAACATATTAAAATTATATTCATTGGATAGCTTGTTCTAAGGACTACCTGATTCCAATTGGGTTTGTGAAGATTCATTAATTTTCATCCTCAACCCGAGCTCCGAAGTGCAGAAATTCAAGGTTTTTTTTGTGTCTCGGTGGGGGATGAGGAATAAGGGGGGTTCGAATGAACAACTAGGGGTTCGAGCGAACCCATAGGGGTTTGCTCGAACCAGGGTTCATTCGAACCCCCCTTTTATAAGGGATTTTGTTGGCTTTTTTGGAGGGAAAGCATTAAAAGGTTTCGCCCGAACCCAGGTTCTAGCAAACCCCTAATGGGTTTGGTCGAACCAATAGGTTTGTACAAACCCCTAAAATCAATTTTTTTGCCATGCATTCATTTTTTGTGAGTTTTCCTTCCTCACTTCAATTATAAACCACTATTGTGGCTTCACCCTGCACAACCATCTAAGTTGACATGAAGGGAAACATGTAGATGAAACATGAAACACATAACTTATCAGCTCAAAATCATTCTTCCAATTGAATTTTCTCAAGGTGGTTCTAACGAAGACAGGTCAAGACCCAAATCTAACTTAACACATCTTCAATTGTTGGCATAGACCCCCAATCTTACAACAAAAGAAAATGAAAAAGCCTTGTCGGCTAGATATCTACAAATAACTCAGGAAGCCAACTCAAGACCCAATGCAACACCAAAGTGACCAAATAGAAACATGTATACCACATGGATATTTTCTCTGAACATCTAAAAAAACTTCCATAATCTTCTTTCATACTATCATGCCATCAGTAGCTATCGCAAAATAAATAGGAACAAAAAATTATATTCAAGAAGCACAAAATGCATGAACATGAGATATGACATTAACAAAATAACTTGTGGGTCACTTCATTACATGAATTTGGAATTGAGACAAAACATAAACATCGAGAGAAAATTCACCAAGCCCCAGGAGTAGAGACATCAATGTAGATAAATGCAGAGCATTTTTTGGACCAGTCTAGACAACCAATAACACTACCAACATTTTGTAATTCATACAACTCTCCTTGGCAACATAAGTGACTTGAAATGATAGGAATACAATGTAAATAGAGCACTAACATTGAATCCAAAATTTCAAGACCAAAACTTCAACAATGGAGGAATCTGGAGCATTCTCCTAGATAGACTTCAATGTAGCTTCCTAAACTAGAAACACTTAAGTACCTTCCAAAGGCCAAAGCTTTCTTTCAACAACATATACTTAATCAAGAACATTAGGAGAGAGAAAAAGACATACTATAGACCTTCAGTAAGAGTTCTCCATTATTATTCATGCTTCTAATCCTCATATAAATATATCATTATAAAAACAACTCTAGTAATAGCAATAGTGCACTAAAAATATTTTCTTGGTATGAAACTAGGCATGACATCCAACCATGAACTTTTTAAACTCTTCTTTAGATAAGGAATGACATCCAACTTTGAAATAAATATTCTCTATATAAGGCATTAAATGCAACCGTGAACTTCAAGAACTATTCTTTAGATAGGGCATGACATCCAACTTCAAAAACTCTTCTCTAGATAAGGCATGACATACAACAATGAATCAACCATCAGATAAGGTATGACATCCAATGACAACCAACAATCAATAATTTCTTTAGGTGTTGATATTAATGAAAACCACTACCAACAATCTCCATGTTTGGCATTGATGGCAACACACACTACTCACTCTCTCCCTTTGACATCAAGGACAAAGCGCTATAAATCAAAAGGAAGTTCTCTGACTTTAGGGATAAAGGGTAAACTTTGGATCTTCAAATGAATCAATATCACATTCTCCCCCTTTGACTTATAGTACTTTTAAAAAATAGCATAAAAAATCTCCCTTATTACCAGACCCCCATGAGTGGTAGCACACATCAATCTAGGAGAAAAGGATATGACATGAATTCCTCCCCTCAGATAGATTCGCCATCTATGTATCTAGTTAGAAAAAGTAGGAGCAATCACTTCTACTAGAGATACTAGAAAGTATCATTTCACAATACCTAAATGAAAATGTCTACAATCTAATCCTTGGTAGGCGTACTCCATTCTGACTTCATGTTCTTCGACTTTCTCTCTTAGAAAATGATACCTTTCTCTCTTAGAAAATGTAACCTTCTAGAGATGTATTTAGTCCTTGAATGCATTACCAAATTCTTGGAAATATTGATTACACTATTATTATCACATAATATAGGAATAGTTTCATCATAAACCACCTTCACATCCTTCAAATTCTTTTTCATTCAAAGCACCTAAGTATAGTAAGATGTTACAACAATGTATTTAGCTTCTGATGTGGATAAATATATTGAGTATTGATTTTTATTGAACCATGAGACCAATTTGTCTCCCAAAAAGAATGCACTTAAACTTTTACTTCTCTAGTCATCCACACAACCTACCCAGTTAGCATTACTATGGGCACTCAAAGAGAAATTTTTGATCCTTTTTATACCACAGGCCATAATCCAGAGTTCCCTTCAAATATCTAAATAATATTTTCATAGCTTTCTCATGAGATTGCTTAGGATTGGCTTAAAATATGACAACCAAACATACTACATGCATGATATCTGATCTAGAATCAATTAAGTACAATAACCCTTCAATCATAGACCTATAAAGAGTCTAATCAACTTTCAAAAATTCATCATACTTTCTTAGGTGAAAACCAGCCACCATAGGAGTACCCACTAGTTTGGAGTCTTCCATTCCAAATTTCTTTAACATCTACTTGACATATTTATCTTGAGAAATAAAGATACCATCATATTGTTGAATAATTTAAAGCCCAAGGAAGAAGGATATCTCATCAATCATTGACATCTCAAATCCTTTCTACATCTCTTTTGAAAACTTTTTACACATATCATCATCTCCACCAAAGATGATTTCATCAAAATAGACAACCACAATAAAAAAATTATCTTCCCAAACCTTAATGTACAGATAAATATATGTATTACCTTTCTTGAATCCTTGTTGAAGTAGGTACTTATCCAATCTAACATACGAGGCTTTGGGAGCTTGCTTGAGACCATATAGAGCTTTCTTGAGTCTTCAAACCATGTCAGGAACCTATGATAACTGGAAATGATCTAGTTTCTTAATATATACCTCTTCTTTTAGATCACCATTGAGGAAAGTTGACTTGACAAATCCATTTGATATACTTTGTGTGACAACAGAAAAAGCATCCCTTTACTTTTCCTTACCTGTTTGGGCCCTCCTTGTTGAACTAAGCTTAATGATTCCTTGACTTAGTGTTGTAATGTGTTTAACACACTCACATTAGGTCTTGGGCCCATGTGAACTAAAGTACTTAAATTATACCTTGCTAAGGTGTTGTGAAGTGTTGTAATGCACTTTCACACTAAAGCACCACAAATCTGCAAAATAGCTCAAACCTCAAAACACATTAGCATGTTAGTTCAAACTATGAAAATACCATAGTGCTCCTATGAGATAATAAATCATGCTTTAAAATGGAAACAAATTACAAGACGAAATAAGGCATATAAAACATGAAATAAATCCTATCCCATAGTGGATTGGTGCTATTGTGGAAAATAGCCCTTTCCCAATCCTTGATAGATAAGCTAAATGATGAAATGCCTCGAAGATGGAGTGATGGTGGGAAAAATCAGTTCTCTTGAAGAGAGTGACTTTACATGAATGATTGTGGACCATTTGAACAATAGAGGAGACCTCTATTTAAAGATTCTCAAGTTGAAATAATGCTTATGAGAGAGAAATGTGGGATAAAGATCTGGCCAATGAGATGGAGCCACTTGTTATCTTGTGATAGGTTTGAGGATGAGCACATTTTGGTCAATGTTCCAAAGAGAGGGAGATTTCAAATTTGAATTTGACAGTAAATGCTGAGTTTGACCTGTGCAAGGGACATGTAAGAGCCATGTAAGAGCTCATAAATGCTTTGTTTGATGTACATGTACACTTGCTTTTGAATTCAAACTTGAGGGAATATTCCTCAAAGATGCCATGTTGATGGAAAATGTTGATTTTATAAATGGATTAAAATGATTTATTGGTGCAAGTGGGAAAAGCTAGAGGATGTGATGGGTGGTTAGGTTAGATTAATCAAGATTAGATTAACTTAATGATGATTAGATGCTTTGACCCCTTTGACTTGAATATTTTGATTGATTTAAATCAAAAAGGGATGAAAGGTGATTTCAGACTTAATTAAATAAATGATTGATTTATTTAATCAAGGAGGGTGATGTTAGGATCAAGTTGATTTATTTAATTTAAACTGATGACTTTAGGAGATTGGTAAACTTGATTTATTTGCTAAATGGATGAATATGACCTAATTGAATGCATTATGCCAATTTTGCATGTCTACACATGCTTTTCTAAGGTTTTATTAATTAACTAAACATAATAAACCTATTTTTAACCAAAATATACCTTATTCATACCTTATTTAAGGTGTTGTAAAGTGTTGTAATACACTTTCACACTTTTCTAGGATTTTCATAAATAATTGGGCTTCTTTAAGCTTTAATTGGCCTTAGTTTGCATCCACAAGCCTCATTTAATGCATATTTTTTAGGATAATCCTAACATAAATCAACATCCAATTATAATTTAGGTGTTTCTAGGTTTTTTGGCCCAAATTTAGTGATCTGAGACCCATACGCCACCTTGGGCATATGAGTCCCACCTAAGGTTTTGGGTCCCGATCCTGATTTTACACCTTTCTAAGTATTTTTTAATTTCGTCCCATAAATTATGCCTAATCGGACTCATATACCACCTTAGGCGTATGAGTCCCATGTGGCCCAAAATAAAAATTAATTCAAATTCTTGGCAGGATTTTATCCTCCTAGATTTGATATTGGCTTGTAGTGTTGTAATTTTGGGAAATTTGGCATAATTAAGTATAAATACAAGGTCCTTTCACTCATTTTTACCTAATACTTTTGTGAGAGAATTCATAATAGCAATTTTGAGTTCACAAGAGCATTCGAGTGTTTACAAGACCATTCAAGAGCATTCAAGGGAAGATCATCAAGTATTTTAGAGCATTATTCAAGCATCAAGCATCATGTCAAAGTCTACATGTATCATATTTTTTTTGAGCTAACAATTGTTATGTAGGGTTTCATGATTCAGGAAAGTGTTCAATTCAAGATATATCATATTCAAGCAAGATTCAAGGTCTACATTCATTGGATACAACTCATACATGTTTGCAACACTTCATTGCTAGTGTTTGGTGAGCTGCAACATCATATTTTGTTCATTCATAATTCTTCGTTCCTATTTCATTTCATTTCAAGGTTTGATTACCAAAATGGGGTTTGACCAAGAAAAACACGTTTCTACTAATAAAACAACATTTTCCCTCTCTTTAGTGTGTGATTTGCAAGTTTAGGTTGACGAAACATTGAAGAGTAAGATTGGAGAAAGTTGTCAAAGTGTTCAAAGTTGTCAAAAATGCCACCTTGCATTGGAGATACATGGAAGACTTCTACAAGTTGCAAACCAAGGTTTTAGATATGGAAATCAATTAGGAAGAATAGAGTAGAAATTAAAGAGCATATTCAAACCTTGAAGATTCAGAAAACCCTAACTAGATTGATATGCCAGTTTTGGCATATGAGTCCTCGTTTAGGTCATTTTTTAGGTTTTTACAGTTTTAGACACCCATTTGACAGATTCCTATTACACAGAAACCAAAATTTGGCACTAAAACACCTAGTCTGGCATATGAGTCCCAATCAACATTAAAATAAGTGTTTTCAGTGTTTCAGGCCCTCATCTAGTCTTCATCAAATTTACAGGTGCACACATTTCATCTTGCAACTTTCTATTTTGTTTTACATGTATTTTTAGGCCATTTAGTGAAAGATTGCACTGCATTAGGTTTAAGAATTTTGAATTACATTGCATTTATCTTTCAAAGCCCTAGCTTGGTGGTGAACCCCTCATTAGCTTACAATCATACCCTAGGACAACCCTATTGCAAGATCTCTTTCCCCCTTTCATCATTAGATTGAGTTCTTTAGGGTTTCCCTTCAATGAGATAATTGGAAAGTGAGTTTTTGTCTATGTTCTAAACCATACGAAAGAAAGCATCACACCAATTTTTCATTGTTTCACTTTGAAATTATTATGAGCAACAAGAGTAGGAAACAACCTTATTGCCTCCAGTCTAGCTACCAAAGCAAAGGTCTCCTCAAAATAAATACCTTCAACTTGTGAATAACCCTTGCAAGCTAATTTGGCTTTGTTCCTTACCACTTCACCATATTCATTCAACCTATTCTTGAACCCACTTTGTTCCTATCACATTCCTCTCAGCTAGTCTGGGAAATAATTCCCAAGTCTAATTATTTTCTATATTATTCAATTCTTCCTCCATTGCCTTTATCCAATTATCATATTTGTTGGCATCAATAAAGTTCTTGGGTTCTACTATTAATAATAAGCACAAGTTTCCTTTTTTAGTTGCTAAATTGAAAAATTTATTCTTGTCATCAAACCTTCATTTTTTTCTCCAATGATCTTATCTACAGAGTTGCTCTTATGCACATATTTTGCTGGAGTCTTGAGATTCTTCACTAGTTCTAGTTCTTTTTCTTCTTTCTCTTCTATTTCTTCTTCTTATTCTTTAATCTATGGAAGCATATTAGATCTTGAAACCTCAGGTTCATGAGAGATCTAGCACAATTTTTATATACCTTGACATTTGTACTTTCAATCATCTTTCTAAATCTCTTGTTGTATAATCTATATGCCTTGCTCCCAGTTGAGTAACGAAGAAAGATTCCTTCATAACACCTTGAATCAAACTTTTCAAAACTATGCTCCATCAGTGGGAGCTTGTTCTCTATCCCAATGATGGTCCAATGAGTCTTCATGTATTCACTTAGTTCATCATCACTGAGATATTGCTTGGTCAATGGGACCCCAAAGGTTGTCCCCGTCACGACCTGATGGTTTGGTGTTGGTAGCTTGTTCTATCAGAATAACTTGGTCCTATCGGCGGGACCCTAACGGTAGTCCCAATGATAGCCCGATATAGTTCTTTCATTGGTGGGACACTATGTCATTAGTGTGACTTGGGGACTTCAGTGGGCATCTCCACTGTGTCTCGATGATGGATTGATGGCTATGGCAGGACCTGAGCTGACAGGTGCTGAGTGGTAGTTGATGTTGTCTTGGTCGTGTAGACCACATTGACCAGTTTGAACTTCATCAGTATGACATCCTCATATCAGTGAGAGACAAGTTATTGTCTCATTGATATGGCAATAAGGTTGGTCGATAGTGTACCATGGGAAGCACATATTAGTGTGACTCGAGTAAATTGGTGATAGATTGGTGTTTGTCTCACAGATGGCCTGATATGGTAATTGTTGATTGATGGTTTGTCTTTTGTAACGAATGGGAACAAATTGGTATGTTTCCAGCATGGGTCTGGTGATACAGATCAAATTGAGGAATTCTCTCAGAATGTAAAATTCTATAACTTTCTAATACATTTGTAATGGATGGTAGATAAGTTCTGAAATGAGACAAGACAAGTAGTGAGTCTGTGAAAAGAGAACGAGACCATTTAGTGTTGTATAGTTGCATGTATTGAGACTGAATAGACATCTGAGAGGGAGAAACTGTAACTTTGTATTTGAATCTTCTTCATTGTAATACAAAGACTTTTTTCTTGGTGTGGTGGATTTTTTCCCGAAAGGGTTCTCCCACGTTAAATTTGGTGTCCATTCTATTTTTTCTTGAATTTATTCTGCTCTTTTTCTACTATTGTGCATCTTTAATGAATTGTAATTGAAATTTGAACCTTAATATGTATTCTCTTCTTAGAATTTTCATTAGGAAAGTGATTATTCACCTTTTCTTTCCTTACACTTTGTGTTATCTTAGGTGATAAAAAACACTTGGATAATTCCTTTTGAAGCATAAAAATTTGATTCACCCTAAATTGAATGCATCAAGTCTAGGGTGTGTTTTATATTTTTTAAATGCTTCATTAAGATTCAAATCAACAAGGTGGATTGATTGACCATCAACATCAATTAAACTATAAATTACCTAATGCAATAAATATAACTATGTGACAACTAATAATAGAAATAGTCAAGTTTCAATAGATCTAGAAGATGCAAACTAATATGTACTTTCCCATAATATTTGGTTATGTTAGGCCTACAAGGACAAGGTCACCATATGGCTACTGAGTCCCCATAAAGCTTTTCTACTCAAATTTTGGGGTCCTCTAATGTTGTATCTGAGCTTCTATTTTATGCATTTCCCTCAATCAAAATGTTGTAAATAAATATTTTAAGTTTTCATCACTTGAAAATATTGATGACAACAAATGCAACAGTGCAAAATGGATCTTCAAGCTCCCTTCAATCAACTTCAATCCTACAACTTGCACATTCACAAAGAGGGAAAATTTTGTGCCATATAGGGGCTTACCTCAATCAAACCCCATGTTAGTGTTCCCACTTCCACCATGGAAATTTCAATGGTAAAAACATTAATGGAAAGGAATGAAATGATTAATGAACAAATACTACAACTCACCACCCTTCAATTTCTACTTGAAGGACTGAAGACATACACATCTCTTCAAGGGTCTTACATCTTGCTTGCTTGATTTACTTGGATGCTTGAATACTCTAAGACCTACAAAAATGTTAGCCTTCACATAGCATGAACCTAAAAACACATAAAATTTGGCATGATGTTGGATCTTGAATTGATGTAATAATGCTTTGATATGTTGCTCTTGAATTCTTTTAACAATAATATTTTATCTTGGATTGCTAGATAAAGTGTGTTAGATTTCAAATGATAAAAGACTAGGTATTTATAGGTGTTTATCTAATTTCTTGGAAATTATATTCCAAAATCCAATGCTTCATATTTAAATTTTGGATATTAAAATACTAATAATAACATATTTAAATTTGGGTCTTGGCTAAGGAGGGGGACCAATTCATCCTTGGGTGAATGGGTCCTGGCCCAAACTTCCAGGACACACTTGATCCAAGGTATTTTAATGATTGAATGAACTTGTTTAATATTCTTTTCCTTTCAAAAAATGGTAAAATATAGGCTTTGGAATGCATAATTTAGAAAACTAGAAGCTTAATTAATTCCAATAAATTAGGGGGTCAAAACATAATGTAAAAGTGTAAGCGTATACACTTTTTTACTATAGACCTTTTAGGAGGCTTACTTGGGGAATTTTTCACCCCAAGGGATGACCTCAACTCCCTTGTTCTGGTGAAGTATAAATTGCAAGAGGTGAATCAAAAGACACCTATCTTGGAAGTAGGATCTTGTTATTCTTTGCTAATCCTTTATACCTTTGGAAAGTTAAGATGGAGAGTGGGTTACCCTCTCTTCTAGTATATTTGACATTTTTTTATTTTATCTATGGATTTGGCCTTATGTATCCTTGAGGTATTTGGAGGACTCCATAGAAACCTTCATAATCCTAGTTTAAGACCATTTTCTCATAACTTCTTGTGGTGTAGGGTATGGTGGCATGCTCAAAGTTACTCATCATGTACTTTATCTTGTTGAGGTGACATATATCCCTTGGTAGCACCTAATCCTTCTAAGGTAAGGGTTGTAAAGGTGGTACATGACCTTTGCATGCCATAGTTGACCATTCATTTGAAGGTATTATGCATTGATAGGTGGTCCCACATTAAGTTTAACTCCCACTTTAATAATGCTAGGTTTGTAAGTGATTGGTGTTTCGTCTTGTCCAAAACCAATGATAGCTTAAAATATAACTCCCACTCAATCCAAGTTTTTTTTTTATGTTTTCAAGTCCACCACCTAGTCAAGCAAGAAAAAAAACCTTCAATCCAAAATCTATCATCTAGTATTTTCTTCTAAATTCTTCATCCATTCTTCCAATCCAATCCTTGAGCCCATACAAATCACCCAAAGAATTATAAAAAAAACATTCAAACCCTAGTTCACTTCCTTTTTTATTTAGCATCGTTGCATTGCTCTTTAGCACATTTATAAAATACATTCAAACCATTATTCAACACCTTTGCTACTTCAATTCCCTTGCGCTATGCTTTAGTAGATCTACAAAATACATTAAAAACCATAGTTCAATGCCTTTCTTGCTATAGTTCCCTTGTAGTGTGCTTTAGCACCTCTTCTAGTTCACCTTAAAAATTCCTAAATGTTACCCACAATCTAATTATCCTCATTGAGAAAGGTTAGGTCCATCTAATAATGACCTTAGATAGACCTAGTTGCATAATATACCATCCCTAAAAATTAGAAAATGTTCCTAAGCATCCCTATATCACCCCAACAATCTCTAATCATTCCTAAAATACATCAACTCATCCCTAATTAGTACCAACTCAATCCAAAATCTAAACCATAACCCAAATCCTAAACTCTAATCCCAAATTGAAACCATTGAAACCTAAACAAAACCCTCTTCATCACTTGTAAAGGCACTAAACCATTTGTAGGTGATGAACCAGGCATTGCAAAGGTGATAAACCATGCACATGCATTGAATCAGGCCTTGCAGAGGTTCTAAACCATGCATAGGCATGGAATTAGGACTTACAAAGGTGATACAATAAGCATAGACACTAAAATTAGGTCATTTTAGATAGTTCATTTAGCTTACCAAAAAAATCAGATCCACCCCCTGCAACCCCCTATCACTGGTGATGGGTATCCCAAACCCCTTTGGGCTACCACATATTTTATTTTAATCATCCTTAACCATCCTTATCATTCATCATAATCATCCATAATACCATACCTAATCACCCTCATCAACCATAACCCTATCCCTAATCCCATCCCTAATCACCCTCATCATGCACTTAACCTTTTTTATCATGTACTTGGCACATTGTCACCCTAGTGAATAACTTCAAGTACAATATCAAATCTAGGTTTCTTATACCACTACATCATTATTCTTATCCATTTATCTTAATTCCATACTATTTTTATTTGTCATCATCTAGTCCTCCTCTCCATTTTGAGAGCACACTCGTGTTCTTTGAAATTCCTATCCTCTTGAGGGATAATACCAATACCCCTTCATCATCCTTCATCGTCCTCTCTAGTGATTGGGGCATCATGACATGAGTCCTCATCCCTTTCTATCTACTATATTTTGTTCTTATTTGATACACTACCACTCCTTACATTCGTGGAACTATATCAAAGGAGAAAAATGTAGACATAAATATGTACATACCCAACCACACTTGACTTTACCCCATTCTATTCACTAATTAAATAAATCATATATATTTCTTTAATTCATCATTATCTCACCCTTAATTAAATAAATGTTTATTTATTAAATAATTAAATCTAACCTTAGCCCCCAAACCTTCCAACTAAATAAATTAATTAATACCTTCTTGTAGTGTCAAAAATTGTACTCACTTCTTGGAGATAGTACAATTTCACACTTAGTTTGGACCTATTTTAGTACCCTTGCATTCCTGATCTTTAAGTCATCATTAATAGGCCCCTAAGAATATTTATTTTAGATCCCAAGGCTTATTTCAACTAAAATCCCAACAAAATCAATAAATACATTCAATATTTCACCCCCGACATTCTCTCACCTCAAAAATTTATGGTGGGACTCATACGCCACCTTGGGCATATGAGTCCCCCTTAGTGGGACCCATATGCCACCTTGGGCATATGAGTCCCCTTGGTGGGACCCATACACCACCTTGGGTGTATGAGTCCCATTTGGGACCTTTTTAGGGTTTGAGGAGGAAATTAAGGTCTTTTTAATTCAAATTTCACTAATGGAATTTGGGATCTAATAAATGGTAAATTAGATAGGATGTGTATAAAATCTAAGTCTCACACTCATTTTTGACAATTAGGAACTAGGGAGAACAAGACAAGTGATCAAGTAAGCAAGAGATTCAAGAATTTGTATTCAAGAGAAAGGAGCAAGTAAAGTTGAAGTCTTGGAGCAACATAATTGTTAGAAAACCAAGATCTAATTGCAAACCAAAATAGACCTTCCATAGAAGAGGAAAATGAAAAAGTAAAAGCTTTGCATAAAAACATGCAATTTGATATATTCGAAGTACAATTAATTACAAGAGATAATTTTCTTTATAAAAGCAAAGATGCGACAACCTAAACTTATCTTGAGCAACAAGATAGCTCGATAAGATAAAGATAAGATCCTATAACTTAGGAATTAAATAAACCTAAGTAAACTTATGCAAGCGTAATTAAATATTAATTACACTAACACCCCCCCATAAGTTCAACTTAGGGAGAAGCTAATTATTATGCAAATATGAGTCTTGGCAACAAGGCCTGATCAAGTACTCATGTACAAATGTAAAGAGAGAGAAAACCCAGTGGGAAAAACCCCCCCTTCAGAGAGATGAACTGTTGCGAAGAAGCACTGGAAGAACTCTGATGAAGCAACACTGGAACCCCAAATCCGGCAAGCAAGGAAAGATAGTTTTGTTTGCAAGATACCAATCAGAATCACAAATGCAATAGTAGACCTGATGCCAAGGAACACTAGAAACTCACATACTGGATCAACCCTAGGATCTTTAAGCAATAGTAGATGAAAGATGAATGGACCCATAATGATGACAAATCTGGAAGTTGTGCCTCACGAAGCCAATGCCAAACTGAAACTAAAACTTCCCATAAGATGAGTACCATCAAGATTCTGGAACATTAACCATAAAAACATGGCCCTCAAATGAGAAAGATCTGAACCAATGCAGATCAAGAACTGTAAAATCCCAATGTGAAGTGTGAACCAAAGCAAACCAACAATGTGTCCATCAAAGCAAGAAAGAAGCTAGAAGGAGACAACAGAAACCAGACAAACTCATGCGAGTTGTCACCAAAATGAAAGATGGATGCAAGAACCCCCCTTAATGGAACTTTATATCAGTTCTTTATTACAATACCCAATGATTGCATATGGAGATAATGCAAAACTATAGAAACATGAGAGAAAATGAAAACCTAGCACACGAAACAAAAATGAATGCATGCATAAAATAAGTTACACATTTTTTGGAAATGACCTCATATCTACATAGAGGCTGAAACCAGCTTTCCGACGCCGCAAAAATCATGAAAATCGGATAAGCAAGTCACAAGATATGTCTCCTGGAGTGAAAAAAGAAACATCAGACTTCTAAGGCAGAAAAAGACATCAAAAAATAAAAACCAAAAAATCATACCTAGACTAATGCGTAGAGCTCAAAAACAGCTTTCCGGCAATATGTCGTTTGCAAAAAAATGATGTTGTATGAGAAAGTTATGATCGTTTCCGTGAAACTGTTGCAAAAAGGTCTGATTCGACCCCCAGAAGCCCTCAAGGGCTAAAAAAAATAAGGCCCCTAGTCGCATGGGCAGACCAGGGGCTGAAGAACAGGGACTGTTGGTGGAGCCCCCGGTCACCCATGTGGCCGGGGCGGGGGCTGGAGCTGTGAGCTCCCGGTCACCATATGACCAACAGCTAGACGGGTTAAGCCCTCGGGGGCGGATGTAGAACTGGCGGAGCAGGGGGCGGTGCTGCCGGTGGTGGTGGTGGCCCGGTGGTGCGGCGGTGGCCGCCGGGTGGTGCAGCGGCGACACTGCCATTTTAAACTGGTTACGCAAAAAACCCACGCGCATTTTGATTTTTTTATTAATTTTTATTTTTTTCGATATTTGTGCCTCGAAAACTGTGCCTGGGGGTCGTATGACCCTTGGGCAAAAAAATTTTGCCTCTCCGAATGACTGTGTCCAAATCTGACAAACTTTATATGGAAATAGGGATTTTTGGGCTCTGCGAATCCAACAGCGAGGTCCGTTTGGGCCCGAAGTGCTTCGAAAATTAGGTGACCCCCAGATCTATCAGAAAAATCATTGAGCTTGAGACCCTCACAGATCTAGCAAACGGTGACCAAAATAAATGAAATAAAAGTCATTTTTGACTTTTTTTGGTGCTCTGAATCCAACAGAAAACCCCGATCTAATCCAAGATGCTCCAGAAATATGCTCAAGGATTGAAACCCTCGACGGACCTCGAATGAGCTCTGCAATGAAATTCTCCAAAAAGGCTGAGAAGGGGCTACGAATTGAGGCTCTGATACCATGTTAGAAACCCATGATCTGATTGCAAACCAAAATAGACCTTCCACAGAAGAGGAAAAAAAAAAAGCAAAAGTTTTGCATAAAAACATGCAATTTGATATATTCGAAGTACAATTAATTACAAGAGATAATTTGCTTTATAAAAGCAAAGATGCAACAACCTAATCTTATCTTGAGCAACAAGATAGCTCGATAAGATAAAGATAAGATCCTATAACTTAGGAATTAAATAAACCTAAGTAAACTTATGCAAGCGTAATTAAATATTAATTACACTAACAATAATAGTGTTTTCATAGGTCTTCAAACTCACTTTCATTTCAATATCAAGCATTTTCAAAGATTGATGATGGTTTCCTATGGAGGTTCATGATGGATTCTAGGTTGAGGAGATACAACTAGCCATCGAACCAAGCCTAATGACTTGTTTCCTAAGTGATTCCATCTTCCATTATCATTCTACTTTCTACCAAAAGGAAGGGACATGCATTCTTATGGCTTATTAGGGTGATTGAAGATCTCCCAAAGTGAGTCATCATCATTTTCATGTTTCATGTATGCATCCTATTCTAACACATTAGAACTTAGGGTTTCATTGCATTCTAGATCTCTTTTAATCTTAGGCATACTTAAGATTAGGACTTTCACACACATTGCCATTTCAAATCTATTCTTTCTATCAAAGTTTAATTACCAACTAGGGGTTTAACCGAGCAAAACCCCCCATAAGCAAATCAACACAACATATTGCTTTATAAATTTTTGATAGGTTTGGATCCGAAGTCAATGTTTGAGTGACATAGGAAGGAAGTGCAGAGATAGGAGGATAGTTTCAAATCCTCTTTTTTCATAAAGGTAGAACGGGACTAAATCGCCACCTTGGGTGTATGAGTCTATGTATGTCTTTTTATCATTTTTTTAATAGATCTTGATTAGTCAC
Source organism: Sequoia sempervirens (assembly GCA_007258455.2). Classification (NCBI taxonomy): domain Eukaryota; kingdom Viridiplantae; phylum Streptophyta; class Pinopsida; order Cupressales; family Cupressaceae; genus Sequoia; species Sequoia sempervirens. The sequence goes on from VDFB02373365.1 coordinate 211,523,202, forward strand.
TGAGAGATTCCAAATTCTACCCAAAAACCCTAGACTAGGACTAAATTACCCAATCTAGCACATGAGTCCCAATACACATCAGAAACAATAATTTTTTAGGGTTTTCAAGCCTTGTTTAGTCATCTTTGAATCCTCTAGGTACTTTTCTATATCTTTTTGTTTAGTGATCTGATTTCATGTTCTAATTTTCTAGGGTTTAGTTTGTTCAAATTTATATCTCTCCTTAGAAACTTCATTTAATGGTGAATTAATCACACCTAAGGAAACCCTCCTAATTTCCACTTCCCTCAACTAAGTAACTTGGTTGAGGGATCTTTAGGGTTTCCTAATGAACCAAGAGTGAAATAGGTCCTAACCCCTAGTTCCATCTCCTAAAAGGTGGAACTCTATTTCCTTTGATTCACTACCTAATTAATTTATTTAGGCTAATTAATCTTCATTAGTATTTTATTTTTATTTAATTCCAGAACACCAGTAATCATTGTTGACTCAATTTTAGCCCTTGAATCCATCTACATGGATCAAGATCTAAAATTTTCAACATATGACAAGTTCCCTAACCTACCTATCCTACCCCTTGCTGACACATGTGTGAGCATATCTCTCACACATGTGAAGCCACCCTACCCCTTACACATGTCATAGAAATGTCACTTTTCCAAGCTATCCAACCTCTTACACGTCATAGACATGTCTCTTTCATGTTCTTTCTAATGTGTGCTCACACATGTGTGAGCACACCTTGATATAGCACATATTTTTCTCTTGTGACACTTGTCACAAGGCCCATCTTTCATCATCTCATTCAATCTTGAACCTCCATTTAGTCAATTCTTCTAGGCCATTGATTTCGTCCATCAAAAATATATAAACTAAGGCATTTACTCTCATTTTGTGTCAATGAACTGCCATCACATCCTTATGTTGTTATTTTCTTCATCAATCTTACATCCCATCATGGTGTTGGTATAAAAAACCACATTACATCCTACAAGAATCAAAAGGAGCACAACAAGTAGATAAGGATACATCTACTTCAGTTCAATCCATTAGGTGAAAAAGGTAAAGGCAAGGTAATTGTTCTTTATTTGCATTTATCCTTTTTTTTGTCTTTTTCCCCTTTTGTTCATCATCATATTATTCTAAGGATGTTGTGGTTGCCTCCTTATAGCCTTCAAATATTGGTTCACATATTTCAACTAGTAATACTAAGGATTCCAATCCTATTACATCCTCTACACTTGAGTCAATAACTCACACAATCAATGAGTATATTTTTGACTTAATTATTTCCCCTTCTCTATCTAATTTATATTTTCTCATGATTCTTCTATTAAACATTTTCAAAAACTGGTTCCTACTTTTTCTATCCCTATTGTACATGAGGTATAGTATCTAAAAAAGTATTATCTTCCATGCATTTACATTATGTTTAAGCATAATACTAGATTTCATCACAAGTACAACCACAAAAGAACTATAATAATGTTCTTGCAACACTATAAGAATATGGGTATGATGAGGATAAAACATACATGCAAGGATGTTAATGAACTCTACACTATGGAAACATTAAGAAATTGATACCTTTGTAGGTTTAGCTATGTAAACTAGTGAGTTGTGTGTGTCCTAAGATAATATGTTGATTAACTAATATGTGTTATTTTATAATGACCACTTGAATTTGAAACATGAGACCTAGAAAAAGATAATACAAATTCAATAACAATAGCATAGGTAGAGATGTATGTAAGAAAGGATTAAAATTTTGAACATGGGTATAATGAAAATATTAGGACAACAGTACTTCTATTTTTCTTCTTCTAGAATTATGATATTCTTAGACCACAATATTATTTTATTCAAATCTCTCATTCACTCTATGGTTTCTTCTAGAACTTGTTTTCTATGAACACTTTAAAATCATACATTTCCTTGTTTAGTTTCATGAATGAGTAAAATGTTAAAATTTGGTAGACTTTATTTATTTTTATTTTTGTTACTTAAGATATTATATAGGTCTTACTGGGAAGCAAATTTAGGTTGTGAAAACACATTATATCTATTAATTGCTCAGGAAATATGAAAGGCCAAAATAATGGTTTGATCACCTTCGTAGACTCCTCTACAATCACTCCCTTTTCGGTTATCCTAGCCATAAGTTTCTTGTTAAAATTTTCTCTTTATACTTGATATTTCACTTGATGGTTTCATATTCAAAATCTCTTATGATATTTCTAATAATTTCCTTATATACATTAATATGTCATATTTTGGTTTTTTGTTCTTTTTATAATATATCAATCTTGAAATTTCTTCTATTTTTTTATTGTTTTATTCCCATTTTTATATATAAACAATAAATCCATAACTAGACAATAACTACCACAAATTTGGTGGCATCACATAATAATAACTACAACTTCTTGTCCTCTCTTATTTTTTTCATTTCATTTATCCAAGATCAAGCATTTGTATCAGAACAATTAAACCAAATTATAGTTTCTAATTCTATATAACATCTTATTTAATTAGCATAAATTTATTTCCTTATTTATTGTCTAAAAATAAAGAATTAGACCTGACCTAAGTTAATTGTAGCCGCATTTTCTCTCTTTCATTTGATAGTAACTAAATATAGTTTAACTCAGATGCTGTAAATGCTAGGGAAACCAAAGTAATGAAACATGAAGCTTTAGCTATTTATTAACTCTAGCTTTCATTATCACTATTTATTTGTGGTGAAACCCGCGGGAGTAGCTCACTGCAGCCAGCCAGCGTAACTAACGCATTTCGATATTCATTTAAATATATAGTTTAGACCATCGAAAATCGACTTTACTTAATATAGGGTTAGTTTACTTCCCCACTATCCAAGTTTTAATAAAGACAGCCAGGAGAAAGCATATCAAATCAAATTAAACAATCTCGAGGAGATGTGACCAAAATTATTAAAATGATAGAGATGCGTGATTGGGCAAGAAGCAAACAATAAGGTGACTTCCAATGAAATGTTTTGAACTAAGTTCTGTTGCGGCTACATTTAATAAGCAAAGGCGAGAAGCATTATATTTGTTGGATGTTAATCATGGAATGCAACTCTATAAATAGAGGCCGGCAAAGACTAATTGCATACTGTTATACATACTAGCTGGTGTTGCAGCACCTGAAATCCGGAAGTGTTCTCTATGGAGGTGTTGAAGCTGAATAGATTAGGTTTTTTTGGTTCTGATTTATGTTTGGGAAGCGTGTTTGGGTGCTGCAACAAATGATAATAGTCCTAAATGCACCGAGGATGCAGACGGAACGCGGTGCTCCTTGTCTGCCTGTGCCCGCGGCAATGCACTGGCCCGCTGCGCGTTTGGGTTCGCTTCCACCGTGACGGGAGGCGTGGGTGGCCAGTCTTACGTGGTGACGAGCTCTCTGGACTCCCCACAGTCCCCGCAGCCGGGAAGTCTCAGATACGGCCTTGGCAAGGGAAACGCGTGGATCACCTTCTCCCGAAGCATGAAGATCTTTCTCAAGCACCCCCTGTGGCTTCCAAGATCCACCACCATTGACGGTCGGGGCTTCAGCGTGACCATTGGCGCACCCAGCTCGTCATGCGACAGGCCTCCAACATCATTCTCAACAACCTGCAGATCGACGCCCCGGAAGACAAGAGCCAGAACACCATTTATGTGGACGAGAGTTCCACGCTCATCTGGATGGACCATCTCACATTTGTGGATCCCAGTCGAATGACAGGCATTGGCAAGATCATCTCCGTCAGCAACACCAGCACGGACGTCACCAATTCCAACTCGATTCTCGCCAACACAGATTTCAGCGTTATGCTGGGCAGCGCTGACGACGAACGGCAGGACAAAAGCATGCGCGTCACGGTGTACAGAAATTTGTTCAAGGATTCCACCCAACGCATGCCTCATTGCAGGTGGGGATATTGCCATGTTGTCAACAACCTCTACACCAACTGGAGTTACTACGCCATTGGAGCCCGCGCTCGTGCCACCGTCAAGTGCGAAGCGAATGTGTTTGAAGCGGGGCAAAAGAAAGAGATAACCCCTTGGGATCCCAGTTTAGCTACAACATTAGACCAGACTCCTCACATCGACTCCAAACGCGATCTGCTCCTCAATGGGGCCACTTTCCATCAATTTCACAAAACAGAAGCGACGTCTGCTTCTCCCGCTCACAAATTGAAGCTCCCTCCCGTCTTGCCGCCTCAACAAGTTTCTTCCCTGCTGCGACGCTGTGCAGGATCACTCGATCCCTCGTAAGCCCGGGCATGTCTTGTTTCCTGACTTCCTTTTTTCTTCTCCTCAACTAATTCCTGGCATAACATAGCATTGCAACCGTTTTTAACGATCTAGTCAATTACTGAATCTTCTTTATCGTTTTTCTCCGACCCTTGAAGCTCACTTTTTCCTCAAATTTTTAACATTAAAAATCGTTTTCTCTCTAAAGGTTGTGGTGCTCCTAGCTTATATGTTAACTTTTTTTATTAAATTTTTATTTATTTATTATTTGAATCTTTCCATTTTCTTATGTGAATCTTATTTTATTATATTTTTTATTATTTATTATTTGAATCTTATTTAATTATATATAATTTTATTTATTGTTAATATTTTTCTCTATTATTGAATTGTGTTTTCTTGGTATAGAACAGTTACATGAATATAAATTTAAATAAACAAATAAAATTAATAATTTTTTAGAATTATAAACATAAATGAATAGTAAGATTGAAAGAGTTCATATTAAATATGTTGTTAATTTGAATATTTTGATGGACACTTAGACATGTCTTAATTTAATTATCAGAATATGATTTTTTATGAGAATAAGTTTTACAAAACATTCAACCCCTACCTTAAACCCTCCCTAAACACATGTCAATAAAATCCTCACCACCTCCATCTAAATTGTGATTATAAATATTTATGTTGTATGCATTTAATATCATTATAATGAATATGTAAAAAAACATATATATATTAATCTTTTCCTTCATTTAAGTTGTAAGGCTTATAAATTATTTTATTGTTGTCTAACTCTCCTCAATAGCTTTCAATTGGAACACATAAAAGTAAAGTTCTACACAAGAAATTTAATCCTAAGAATATCAAATATGAAAAACATCCAAAAAGTTAAGAAATTATTTTCTCTTTCAACTTTATATTTGGAAAATATTAAATGCCTATTGCTTTTTATGGCACCAAAAACATATCAATATTTCTTTTAAATATAAAAATACATGAAGATTAATATTGATAGAATTCATATTAAATGTTTGATTATTTTGAAAGTTTTGATTGGTACTTAGACATTTCTTAATTAAATTATCAAAGTATATTATTTATGAGAATAAGTTTTACAAAACATTCCACCCCCACTATAAACCCTTCCTAAACATATGCCAATAAAACACCCACCACCTCCATGTGAATTGTGATTATAAATATCAATGTTTTATGCATATAATTTCATTATAATGAATATGTAAAATAAGATTCATCTTTTCCTTCATTTAAGTTGTAAGGATTATAAATTCTTTTATTGTTTCCCAACTCTTATGAATTAGCTTTTAATTGGAACACATAAAAGTAAAGATCTACACAAGAAATTTAAGCCTAAGGATATTAACTATAAGAAAACTCTAAAAATTTAAAGAATTATTTTATCTTTCAACTTTATATTTTGACAATATAATAAGCATTTTTTTTTTTATGACACCAAAAACATATCAATAATTTTCTTACAAATTGTTATACTCTTGTAGTGGCTAAATTTGCATCCAAGAAAATTCCCCTTTAGTTTTGTGTTTATTTTGCATGAATTTATAATGCAATTGCACAATCTTGTATGAAGTTGTCCTCAATTCTCAATCCTTCACCTTCAATAATTCCCCTACATTTCGGATTTCCCTCATTCATCAATCTTATTACTCTCTTGTCTTGGGATCAATCACACATTGACAAAAATTACTTGTAAATTTTAAATTTTCAAGTTAAAGGTCCATTAACTTGCACCCATTTTATTCTCACCTTTAGCCAACTGAATACAAAATTTACATAATTTATTGCTATGTGTATCTTACATAATGACATTCATTTGGACACACATTCATAATTTGATCATGTTAGATTCATTTTCAACTTAGTTGACCATTCACATAACATTCATTAGAGGAAAAATTCAAGTCGTATATTAAAGGAACAAAATTTAATTTATAATGATCATCTAGGATATTTGTGTAGCTTCTTATTGTCTATTTATCTTTTACATGATTGCAAAGCTATATATCTAATATTTAACCTAGGAGAACTTACTTCTAGTGATTTGGAAGACTCCTTAGAGATCAACAAGAATTAGAGAATATAATGGGCTATGAAAAATAAGTGTATAATCAACAAGACTAAATTTGGAGGTTGCCAATCAATTTCAAAGCCACAAAAGTGTTTCAAACCCATTAAATTTTGAATTATTTGATTGTAAATGTCATGGCTAAAGTAAGTTAATCTAGGTTGATTTATATGTATGTGTATACATTTTATTGGATTCACCTAGTTTGTAACTAGGGAAAGATTATTTTCCATTACTCTATACATATCCATTCATATATGAATACCCACCACCTCCTCGAAATAGTGATATTAAATAAATAAAATCTAATTATGTGTGTTGTATTATTGTTCATATATGAACATTCACCACCTCCTCCAAATAATGATATTTAGGAAATAAATTCCAATTACAGTTTTATTATGTTGTTGAGAGTGACATATCTATTATTGATTCATCTATTATATCACTTGATAAAATATATGGTCCAATATATTATTTTTTCCAAAAATGGGAAATAAAGACATAGGCTAGGTCCTATGGACAAGGCACATTTAAATTATTACACTTACAAGAAAATAAGGATGATTGAGATTTTGGGTGCATGCTTAATTATCTTACCAAATGGTTGAAAGAGTGGAAACAAAAAGGATATTAGAACTTCCAAAATTATTTTTAATATAAAGTCTACAAAATTAATCAAAAAAATCCTTGAGCCTATTACAAAGAATAAAGAGAGAAGAAAAACAAGAGAAATAAAAAAATAGAAATATTAAGACTCATGGTTAGGTTGATGCTTAATACTAACATAAAAATAAAATAAATATCTTTGATGATGTTGAGCTTAGATTTGATTCATCAAAAATAAGTGATCCTAGATTGAAAGAGCCAAGTTAGAAAAATTCATGAAACCGAAAAAGAAACTTCAAAAACCATTATTACCCAAAAGAAATTTTAATATAAGAATTAAATAGATAAAATCTACAAAACTATGAATTGTGCCAACTAGAAGCCTCTGAAATATTTTCCAATACATATTTTGGAAATTACAAATAATAGTCAATGGAAAGAGATCTATGAGTTAATTTTACCTAGCTAGCTAGAGATTAAAACACCCCAACAAGATTTTCATGAAAGTCCATATATGTAAGTTTTTTAGAATTGGCTATGGAGATAACCTACCAAGATCTTAAGGCTAAATGGAAAGCACAAGAGAGAAAATGAATATGACAAGAATAAACTATATTCTTATCATTTATGCAAATATGATTCAATGTTGTGAGTGTATAATGTATGAGAGACCCCTTGGTTAAATAGCCAAGGTGATACATAAGATGTCATAAGATTATGACAAGTGTATTAATCATATGTCATGAGACAACTTATCACAACTACCTAGGTCACCTGTGTTACAAGTGAAAAGATAAGATAAGAACTAATGACAAAAAACACTTTCTAGAAGGATTCCTAGGACCTAAGTAAACTTAACATGTAAATAATTTGCCTATGTCCCCTAGTAATGAATTAACTAGGTACAAGAATTCATTTACACCAACACCCCCCTTAAGTGCAACTTAGGGAGTAGCAAATTATTATGCAAATGACATAAAGATGCAAGGATGGGTCCTGACTACGAGGCCATGTTAGGTACCCATGAACAAATGCAAATGAAATCTCTCATAAATCAAGAAAAGGAGAAAACCCAGTGGGACAAAAGTCATCCCCAAAAGAGAGATGAAGGATACAAAAAAGAAATGCTCTCAATGAAGAATGAGAATGCCAAAACCCCATGTGAGGAAAAAGACCCCCCATAAGAGAGAAGAAGAAGAGAGACAAGGTAGCCCCCACTCAATGTTGAGTCTCCTGTAATGACAGTAGAAGCTCGACATTGAATGTTGAAGATGATCCAAAAGCATTGAACAATGTTCCTCCCCTTAGGAAGAAGCAAAACCATGGATTTATGTAGGATTTCAAGAAGATGGATGATGTATGATATCACTAAATCATGCTCAAGTGTCTCCATGTCAATGTTGAAAGCTGACACACTCCAAATAGGCATTCTAGGCCATATTTTAAGTCCTCATCCTTCACCCATCCTTTTTTATTTTATTATTTTATTCTTACATCCATCATAGTATGTGCCTTGTTATACACTAGGGGAAAATGCATACATCCTACTTTGGAATAGATATTTTTTTATGTAATTTCGCTCACTTAGTGACTAGGATTCCTTCCTTAATAAGTTTCATGAATGATCCACTTCTCCATTAATAAATGTAAATACCTACATAAAACATCAACATACACTTTCAAACCTTCAAACAACACACCTAAAACATCATGCTTTCAACCAAAAACCTAAAAAGTCTAAATCAACCTCAATAACATACAATTGTCACATCATTTTCCATTATTAAATGTTCCTTTTCCATCCATCATTTTCCTATCCTTTCCCAAAATAGGCATAATTATCATCCATCTCTTTATTCTTTTAACACCTTGGCAAGAGGTAACATTGTTGTGTGTTTAATTGATTTTTTATTTCTTTGATTTATCTTTTTGATCCTTATATTTTTTATCCATACTATGCCTACAAGGTCACCATGATCATTCAATATTATGGTGAAACTTGACTAGTGTACATTGGGGTATGGTCTATTTTTTCTATATGCCATGTTTTTTGTTATGTTGATTATCTCATCACACACCTGCCAAGAGCATCAAATGTCTTTAAAAATTTTGGTATGTTGAACTCTACACTATGGAAACATTAAGAAATTGATAGCTTTGTAGTTTTAGCTATGTAAACTAGGGAGTTGTGTGTGTCCTAATATATAATATGTTGATTAACTAATATGTGCTATTTTATAATGATCACTTGAATTTGAAACATGAGACCTAGAAAAAGATAATACAAATTCAATAACAATAGCATAGGTAGAGATATATGTAAGAAAGGATTAAAATTTTGAACATGGGTATAATGAAAATATTAGGACAATAGTACTTCTATTTTTCTTCTTCTAGAATTATGATATTCTTAAACCACAATATTATTTTATTCAAATTTCTCATTCGCTCTATGGTTTCTTCTAGCACTTGTTTTTCTATGAACGCTTTAAAATCATACATTTCCTTGTTTAGTTTCATGAATGAGTAAAATGTTAATTTTTTGTAGACTTTATTTATTTTCATTTTTGTTACTTACACTATTATATGGGTCTTATTGGTAAGCACATTTAGGTTATGGAAACACATCATATCTATTAATAGCTCATGAAATATGAAATGCCAGAATAACAATTTGATCACCTTGGTAGACTCCTCTACAATCACCCCCTTTTCGATTATCCTAGCCATAGGTTTCTTATTAAAATTTTCTCTTTATACTTGATATTTCACTTGATGGTTTCATATACAAAATCTCTTATGTTATTTCTATTAGTTTTCTTATATACATTAATATGCCATATTTTGGGTTTTTGTTCTTTTTATACTATATCAATCTTGTAATTTCTTCTAGTTCTTTATTGTCTTATTTCCTTTTTTATACACAAACAATAAATCCATAACTAGACAATAACTACCACAAATTTGGTGGCATCACATAATAATAGCTACAACTTCTTGTCTTGCTCTTATTATCTTTCATTTTATTTATCCAAGATATAGCATTTGTATCACAACAATTAAACCAAATTGTAGTTTCTAATTCTATATAGCATCTTATTTAATTAGCAAAAAATTATTTCCTTATTTATTGTCTAAAAATAAAGAATTGGACCTAACGTAAGTTAATTGTAGTCGCATTTTCTCTCTTTCATTTGATAGTAACTAAATTTAGTTTAACTAAGATGCTATAAATGCTAGGGAAACTAAAGTAATGAAACATGAAGCTTTAGCTATATATTTACTCTAGCTTTCATTATCACTATTTATTTGTGGTGAAACCCGCGGGAGTAGCTCACTGCAGCCAGCCAGCGTAACTATCGCATTTTTATTTTCATTTAAATCTATAGTTTAGACCATCGAAAATCGATTTTACTTAATATAGGGTTAGTTTACTTCCCCACTATCCAAGTTTTAATAAGGACAGCCAGGAGAAAGCAGATCAAATCAAATAAAACAATCTCGAGGAGATGTGACCAGAATTATTAAATGATCGAGAGGCGTGATTGGGCAACAAGCAAACACTAGAGAATTTGGAATGCGAGCCTGAGATTGGAATCAGGTGACCTCCAATGGAATGTTTTGAGCTAAGTTCTGTGCGGCTGCATTTAATAAGCAAAGGCGAGAAGCATTATGTTTGTTGGATGTTAATCATGGAATGCGACTCTATAAATACAGGCCGGCAAAGACTCATCGCATACTGTGATACATACTAGTTGTTGTTGCAGCACCTGAAATCCAGAAGTGTTCTCAATGGAGTTGTTGAAGCTGAATAGATTAGGTTTATTGGTTCTGATTTTTGTCTGGGAAGCGTGTTTGGGTGCTGCAACAAATGATAATAGTCCTAAATGCACCGAGGATGCAGACGGAACGCGGTGCTCCTTGTCTGCCTGTGCTCGCGGCAATGCACTGCCCCGCTGCGCGTTTGGGTTCGCTTCCGCCGTGACGGGAGGCATGGGTGGCCAGTCTTACGTGGTGACGAGCTCTCTGGACTCCCCACAGTCCCCGCAGCCGGGAAGTCTCAGATACGGCCTTGGCAAGGGAAACGTGTGGATCACCTTCTCCCGAAGCATGAAGATCCTTCTCAAGAACCCGCTGTGGCTTCCAAACTCCACCACCATTGACGGTCGGGGCTTCAGCGTGACCATTGGCGGCGCCCAGCTCGTCATCCGACAGGCTTCCAACGTCATTCTCCACAACCTGCAGATCGACGCCCCGGCAGACAAGAGCCAGAACACCATTTATGTGGACGAGAGTTCCACGCTCATCTGGATGGACCATCTCACATTTGTGGATCCCAGTCGCATGACAGGCACTGGCAAGATCATCTCTGTCAGCAACGCCAGCACGGACGTCACCATTTCCAACTCGATTCTCGCCAACACAGATTTCAGCGTTCTGCTGGGCAGCTCCGACGACGAACGGCAGGACAAAAGTATGCGCGTCACGGTGTACAGAAATTGGTTCAAGGATTCCACCCAACGCATGCCTCATTGCAGGTGGGGACATTGCCATGTTGTCAACAACCTCTACACCAACTGGAGTTACTACGCCATTGGAGCCCGCGCTCATGCCACCGTCAAGTGCGTAGCGAATGTGTTTGAAGCGGGGCAAAAAAAAGAGATAACCCCTTGGGATCCCAGTTTAGCTACAACATTAGACCAGACTTCCCACATCGACTCCAAACGCGATCTGCTCCTCAATGGGGCCACTTTCCATCAATTTCTCAAAACAGCAGCGACATCTGTTTCCCCCGCTCACAAATTGAAGCTCCCTCCCGTCTTGCCACCTCAACAAGTTTCTTCCCTTCTGCGACGCTGCGCAGGAGCACTCGATCCCTCGCAAGCCCGGGCATGTCTTGTTTCCTGACTTCCGTTTTTCTTCTCCTCAACTAACTCCTGGCATAACATAGCATTGTAACCGTTTTCAACGATCCAGTCAATTACTGAATAAAGCATCGGTTGTGCTGCTCACTAAAATCTTTCCATTTTGTTATGTGAACCATATTTTATTATATCTTCGTTTATTTAATATTTGGTCTTATTTCTTGTTATAGAACAGTCATGAATATAAATTTAAGTCAAATAAAAATCGTGTTCTCTCAAAAGCATCAACCTCTTACTAAAATCTTTCAATTTTATTATGTGAACCTTATTTTATTATATTTTTGTTTATTTAATATTTAATCTTATCTAATTATATATAATTTTATTTATTGTTAACATTTTTTTCTATTATTGAGGTGTGTTTTTTTTGTTATAGAACAGACACATGAATATAAATTAAGTAAACAAATAAAATTAATAATTTTTTAAAAATATTTTTTTAAAATTCTATAACATACATGAATATTAAAATTGAAAGAGTTCATATTAAATAATTTATTATTTTGAATGTTTTGAGGGACGCTTAGATATGTCTTAATTTAATTATCAGAATATGATTTTTTATGAGGATAAGTTTTACAAAACATTCAACCCCACCTTAAACCCTCCCTAAACACATGTAAATAAAATCCCCACCACCTCCATCTAAATTGTGATTATAAATATCAATGTTGTATGCATATAATATCATTATAATGAATATGTAAAAAAAGAAAAAAATATTCATCTTTTCCTTCATTTAAGTTGTAAGGCTTATAAATTCTTGCTCTCGTGAATTAGCTTTCAATTAGAACACATAAAAGTAAAGGTCTTCATAAGAAATTTAATCCTAAGAATATCAAATATGAAAAACTCCAAAAAATTAAGGAATTGTTTTCTCTTTCAAATTTATATTCTGAAAATATTATATGCCCTATTGTTTTTTATGGCACAAAAAACATATCAATATTTTTTTTAAATATAAAAATACATGAAGATTAATATTGATAGAATTCATCCTCCTTTTCTACTTGGGAGGCATCTGTAATTTTTTATCTCATTATAATAAAGGGAGTGGGCCCCTAGTCCCATAGCTTATGAATCAAAAAAAAATTGATAGAATTCATATTAAATGTTTGATTATTTTGAAAGTTTTGATGGGTGCTTAGACATTTTTTAATTAAAATGTCAAAGTATATTTTTTTATGAGAATAAGTTTTACAAAACATTACACCCCACTAAAAACCCCCCTAAATATATGCCAATAAAACACCCACCATCTCCATCTAAATTGTGATTATAAATATCAATTTTTTTTGCATATAATATCATTATAATGAATATGCAAAAAAGATTCATCTTTTCTCCAGCTCTTGTGAATTAACTTCAATTGGAACACATAAAAGTAAAGATCTATACAAGAAATTTAAGCCTAAGGATATTAATTATGAAAAAACTTTAAAAATTTAAGGAATTATTTTATCTTTCATCTTTATATTATGGAAATATAATAAGAATATTTTTTTCTATGGAACCAAAATATATCAATAATTTTCTTACAAATTATCATACTCTTGTAGTGGCTAAATTTGCATCCAAAAAAAAATCCCCTTTAATTTTGTGTTTATTTTGCACGAATTTATAATGCAATGGCACAATCTTGTATGAAGTTTCCCTCATTCCTCCAATCTTATTACTCTCTTGTCTTGGGATCAATCACACATTGACAAAAATTACTTATAAATTTAAATTTTCAAATTAAATGTCCATTGACTCCCACCCATTTTATTCCCACGTTTAGCCAACTTAATACAAAATTTACATAATTTATTGCTATGTAGTGATATTTAATGATATTCATTTGGACACACATTCATAGTTTGATCATCTTAGATTCATTTTCAACTTACTTGACCATTCACATAACATTCATTAGAGGAACAATTCAAGTGGTATATTCAAGGAACAAAATTTAATTTATAATGATCATCTAGGATATTTGAATAGTTTCCTATTGTCTATTGGTCTTTGACATGATTGCAAAGCTATCTATCTAGGATTTAACCTAGGAGAACTTACTTCTAGTGATTTGGAAGACTCCTTCTTGGAGATCAGCAAGAAGTAAAGAAGATAATGGGCTATGAAAAATAAGTGTATAATTAACAAGACTAAATTTGGAGGTTGCCAATCAAATTCAAAGCCACAAAAGTGTTTCAAACCCATTAAATTTAGAATTGAATTATTTGATTGTAAATGTCATGGCTAAAGTAAGTTAATCTAGGTTGATTTATATGTATGTGTATACATTTTATTGGATTCACCTAGTTCATAACTAGGGAAAGATTATTTCCCATTACTCTATACATATCCATTCATATATGAATACCCACCACCTCCTCCAAATAGTGATATTCAAGA
>VDFB02373365.1:211537601-211570337 GCA_007258455.2 Sequoia sempervirens
CACATAAACATAAATCATCATCAACATCATCCATAATAAAATCATTCATATACATATACATGTAAATCATCATCAACATATACATATATCACATCATCATCATAATCATCCATAATAAAATCATATACATATACATGTGCATAAGTAAATCATCCATCACATAAACATGGCATAATGTAAATAAGAGCTATGCCATATCGTATAAATATCAAAATATAATGTCCGTCACATGACCAATAATAAAGTCCATCATATCATCAAAATACATATCCATCATATACATTAGTAATTAATGAATAAAATATAGGTACAAGGCTAAATGAATCAAATGTGATCTCTACTGCTCTGTACTGCTCATCCACCCTGCACCTGTCAAAAATTTGTACAATGTCATCTATCCTCTATCACCCCTACCCTAAGCTGCTCACATCCGACCTTTGCTATGAGTCTAGTACTCCCCCCTACATGGAGGTGTCTCTCGATAGCTGCTATATCCCCGTGTGTGCGTCCCTAAGGACTATGGTGGCACTGTAATTTGTGGCACCGATTTGACGTAGGGAGGTACACGTTCTTGATCTAGGACAGCCATGAAGTAGGCTATTGTATAATAACTCACCTCCCTCATGTACTCATCCCTCTCTAGCACCTGTATCCTTGCCACATCTTGCTCCATCCTGAACCTATCCCATGACCTGATCATCTGTCTCCTCTCTTGCTCTTAGGAATCTTATGCTAGCATTAGCTGGTCAATCTGTGTGTGCATCCATGTCACCAACCCTGTTTCCACCACTGTGTCCCTCTCACACTGCAAATTCTATACCTGTACCTCTGCTACATTCCTCTTGTGCTGCAGTGTTTGCATCTGTCCTGCTATCATATCCCTCTCACCCTGCAGAGTCTATACCCGTGCCTCTGCTACATCTCGCTCACCCTACAAGGATCGTATCTATGCCCTTGTAGCCTCCTCTGTCTCCAACATCAACCCTGCATCCCCAACTATTTTCTCTATCGCCTCTGCTCTATCACAGAGCTCATCTCGCTCCCACCTTAGATTGGTCCTCTCTCAGTAGATCTCAAACCTGCCTCCACAAATTCTCCAAATCTCTCTCCACCTCCTCTAGGGCTTGTACAAATACTTGGTCCACCAACCCTCCATGGTCCCTTTGTCCCCCTGCATGTAGTCTACTAACCTCGGCCTACAATATGTCCCTCTTCACCACCAACTCACTCCTCTCCAACATGACCTAATCTTCCAGCTCCCCATAGTCTCTCTGTCCCTTTGCCTCGAGTCTGGACACCTCTACCTCCAGTTGAATCACCTCTACTCGTAAACTACCCACCTTGGCCCGCAGTCCATATCTCTCTATATCTACCTCATACACATGTTGTACTACCTCATATGCTAAGGTCCTATAACTCCTCTCTACCTCTGTGCACACCCTTTCCACCTCAGCCAATAGCTTGCTCCTCTTTCACTCCAAATACCTAAGTCTCTACTTTGCAATCTGCAGCCTCACTATAGCCCCTCTCAATAGTATAGCTGGGTCCTCTGGTGGTGGTGGTATGTATGGTACTATCACCAGTGGATCCACATCTAGGGCATCCACCTCCATCGCCTCCTCCTAAACCACCCCCCGTCGGTTGTCTCTCTTCCTCTACCTCAGCCTCCTCCTGTACTCACCTTTGTTGTCCTCCTCTCCACTTGACTCTTTGATATCCTCTCAACCTCCTCTTGTCCTCTGAACCATAGCCCAATGCCTCTCTGATCTGATGCACTGTCATAATCTGTAATGGCTGATGACGTCCCCACCATGCGGAATACCTCATTGTCACCCCTGTGTCTGCCTCTCCTCCTCTCCTGCCTAGGTAAGGTACTTGTTGTAGCTCCACCCACTATTGTCTAGCAAAATATGCTGGGATTAGATCACCTCATAATTGCTCTTGGGAGACTTGTCTGAACCTCTGAGGTCTTGAGGGAATGTCCTACTGTACTCCAAACTATCTCGACACTCTATCTGCCCTGTGGAGCTCCACAATACCTGGGTCCCTCCCGATCAAATAGGATATTGTGTAGAAGTATCCTCTATGCCTTGCCTAATTCTCCCTCCATCTAGAAAATTGTCGCATCATGTATGGCCTCCATACTATCTAGTATGCCTATAAATCGTCCAATCTCCTCCATCTCTCTAGATCACCGGTGTCCTGATAGTGAAATTGCTAGCCATACTTAGTCCCGTACTAGTATGCCACTAGTAGTGTAGGATCCTACTCTCCTCCTATCAAAACTCCTAGTCTAGCAACACTGATATGCTCCCATGCCCAAACCTGTAATAGCATCACATATGTCACGCTGAATTCCCGTCGATAACACACCACATGCATGTCCCTATACAACTATGCTAGTATGCATGGACCCCATGCGAACTCCCCCTCCCTATGCTCCACAATATGTCTAACAACCTCAATAACCTTGAGGCTGCAAAAGCATCCACTTGTGTCTAGCATCAATAGCCCACTAATAAAACCACAGAGATATAAGGGTAATGGTGGTACTCCCAACCCAAAACACCCAACCAGATCCAACTCCGTCTCGTGAATTGATAAGTTTGCTCATCTCAAGAGGACCCATAGGGTCTGGTCCTACTATCCCTCTGACCTTGTCCAACTCATGAGGTTACCAACTATCAATAACCGTAAAATCCTCCATATGTCCTCCAATGTAACCATCATCTCCCCCATCGGGAGATGGAAGGTGGATGTCTTTGAACTCCACCGCTTTATCAGTGCACTCAATAGTGCTTGATGCACTCTGATAGTAGGATATCCTAGCATATGTAGCAAGCCTACTCATGCCAACGCTGCATGATCTTCCCCATTCATCACCGATATCATCACCTTCAAAACCATCGAACACCTCTCCCACGTCTGAGGTTGTCAAAATGCTGCATCCACATCAAGCAACATGTTCATCAATGTCCTTTCATTCCATCACTTTCATTTTCCTCCTTCCCTTTTCTTCCCCACACTGGGCTATCTTCTCAAATTTTTCTGCCCTCTTTTTCCTTTGTGCGAATTTTCCCAATTTGGGAAAATTTGCCCAAAATCTTCCATTTGGGTAGATTCACCCATTTCTTGGGTGAATCTGCCTCAAAGTTGCCCTTGGGTGGATCTGCTCACATTGTGGGTGAATCCGCCTCAGACCTCGCCTATTGGGCATATCCACCCACATTGCAGGTGAATCTGCATGGGTCCAGTTTTTGGGTGGATCTGCCTAGGTTTGGCCATTCAACAGATCTGCTCGCAGAGCGGGCAAATCCACCTCGGACCTGCCCGTTGGGAAAATCCACCCACATTGTGGGTGAATCTGCCTACTTTGCGAGTGAATCCACCCATGCTCAACCCCTCAAGTGAATTCTCCTATGCTATGAGTGAATTCACCTGTAACTACCTGTAAACCCCCTTCCCCGGGCAGATTCGCCCGATTCTTAGGAAAATTCACCCCTTTTTGCTACACTTTCACCCTTTTTCTCTTTGTTTGGGAAAATTCACCTCTAGAATAGGTGAATTCATTGCCCAAACTTGACACTTTAACAGGCGATTTCGCTCCAAAATTTGGGTGAAATCGCATTTCTCTTGACAACCCATTTTTCTAAAGTGCCCATTCCCCAAAACCCATGTTTTCAAAATGCATGAAAATTTTAAAAAAATTGCTTAAAATCACAAAGATGGTTTTGGCACTAACCTGGAATGGTACCATGAGCTTGTGGTAGTACCGCCGTACCTCATCACCTCGATGGATGACCTCGTCCTCCATGAACCACTCGTCCTCACTTGCCATGTTAGCCATCCTCGTCACCTTCCTCCTCTTCTCTCTCTCACTCAATTTCCAAGTGTGCAAATGAGGAATAGTAATTCTAAAATTACTATATATTACCCTTTCCCTCCTTTTTACCCTTTTTTAGGTTTTGGGTATTTTTACCCATTATTTACATTTCTTTTTAATTAACTAATCCTCTAACTTCTGCGGTCCGCTATTTACACACAGTGTGCTATTTTCCTCCATTCAAAAGCCAATCTTCATGG
The DNA here is from genome assembly GCA_007258455.2 of Sequoia sempervirens. Taxonomy (NCBI): domain Eukaryota; kingdom Viridiplantae; phylum Streptophyta; class Pinopsida; order Cupressales; family Cupressaceae; genus Sequoia; species Sequoia sempervirens. The sequence continues at coordinate 211,541,685 of VDFB02373365.1, forward strand.
TTTTTCGAGCTCTATCTAATGGTACCCATTGTTTCCTCATATCAAGAAGTTTCTCGGGGCCCCTTTTTCTTCCCCAACCACCCTCTTGAGGGGGCATACCCTATTATTTTCCTCCATTCTTCCATCACAATCATTTCCTTGTGACACTAGGGCATTTCCCTGCATTTCCCACCAGTTGGATATCTTACTCAACTTCTCCCATGTTGGGGCATCATCTTTTAGTCATTTCCTCTATCAATTTATTTGCATTTTATTTTTCTTTAAAACATTGTTATTCTAACAGTATTTCGAAGAGGGGAAAAATCTAGACATCTAAATTTGACCAATCCCATATGGTCAAATTCATCCCCTTTATTCATCTATTTCAACTCCCCCATCGATATTAATTAAATGATTTATTTAATTAATATTCCTCTTTTTCCTAAGGTTCCTAAGGTATTTAATTTAATAATTAAATACTTTACCTTTTACCCCTTCTTCTCTAAATTAAATAAATACATCAATTTATTTAACTTAGTCATTTGGCCTTTTGAATTTAAATCAATTTTAAATTCCTCTTTTTCTCTCTCCTTTTCCCATCCTCCATAATCCCCCTTTAATTTGGATTAGTTTAATTAATCCATGATTAGGATGTGCACACCTTTAATTAGGATTTATGTCACATCCTCCATATCTTGAAACTTGCTTCTAATCCCTCATTAGCCCCCTTAATCACTTGTTTGCACAACCTTAATCAAATGATTGGGTCAACCTAATCCCCATGCCATTTGTGGCATATTTCCAAGTCAACCATCATAAATGCTTTCTCCATTTAGCTAAGGCAACCTCTTCCCCATGTGAATTAAAAATTCACATTTATTCCTCCAAGGCTTTCCTCTTCCCAATGTGGGTTATTGAGGAATTTTAAATTCCTCATGTGTCACATCTCCCACATGGGGACAAGGACCTCCTTTATGAGGAGACCTTGTCCCAATCCCAAGGTACTTACAAGTACCTTCACATCATGTGAATTAAAAATACACATTTATTCCTCCAAGGTTTCTCTCTTCTTCATGAGGATTATTGAGGAATTTTAAATTCCTTATTTGTCACATCCCCCCACAGGGGGACAAGGACCTCCTTTATGAGGAGATCTTGTCCCAATCCCAAGGTACTTTCAAGTACCTCCACATCACCTTCACCCTTTACACCTCATTGTCACATGGCAAGATGTGAGGGCTTGTGAGTTCTCAACTCACCATAGCCCTTCATCTTGTCCATCATGGCTAAATCCTAGCCCTCCATTTATTTAGAGTCCTTTCCCCTAAAATAGAGGATTTTGACCTCATTTTCATTCATTCACATTCAAGCCATCAAGCCTTCAACTTTTGCATCCTCCATTGCTGCAACTTTCAAGGTCACTTTACATCCATTTTGTGCACTTCTCCAAATATCCACCTTCACCATTGCATTCCCCATTGCATCTACATCATTTTTCATCTAGTTTGATGTGATTTTCTATCCAAAGGAGCACACATATCAATCTATCAACAAGGGAAACCAACCAATCAACTTGGGCAAGGTAAACAACTTGTTTTCATCCTTTCTTTGTTCAAGTTCAACTAGGCTAATCTTGAGGTGTTGTTTTGTGTTCTTTCTCCTTTGCATTTCATTTGTTTTGCATTATTTTAGGGTAGAAAAAAAATTGCACACACCTGGATAATAACTTCTAGTGTGATGAAGAGTAAAAGTTGAGTTCACCAGTTTGTGAACTAGTCTAGCAGAGTTGTTTGTCTGTGGACTGGGAGAAATGTATTTGCTCCACAATCCTTCGTTGGTTTTTTTTAGGTATTGTGGATCTATAAGAAGGCTTGTAATTGTGTTATCTCTATTCTATCAAAAGTATTCATGGTTTGGTGCCCCAGAAGACTAGTTTTAGATTTATTATGTGTGTCTGTGCAGTCCAAATGGACTAATGGAAAGTGTTCTATGTATGAAGGTTGTTGCAATAGCTGCAAATGAATATGAAGGAATCTAAGACGTGTTCCAGTGTATTTTGAAGCATGTTATGTGGTCTGCATGTTATCTTCTTGTTATGGAAGCATGCACTTCAAATTTCATTGGTGTTTTCATTAGGTTTGGATGACTTGGTGTTTACATGTCATGTGAAGGATAACTATCAATTAAGGGAGTCTGTGATTGAACCAAGGTGTTGTTTTGGGTCCTGGTTAAGTGTTGGTTTTGTCCTCTCTTGTTCTCATCCATCACGGTAATGTTGAGTTGCTGACCTAATTTGAATTTGTAAAATGAAGCATGTGTAGCCAACCTTGGAGAAAGTTTCTAAGGTTGAAGATGGTATAAATACAAGACAAGATGTTAAGGATTTAATGCCACAAGTGTGAGAAGGAAGGTAGATGCGAGAGATTGTGTGAAAGTGAAATGAGGCAGCAAGGTTCAATGTGTTAGACTCCTGGAAGTAGTGAGTTGATGGTGTCTGCAATTCTTTGATCAAGGCTATGGATTTGTGCAAGTTACTATGGTGGATCTTCTATTGCATTGAGATAATCACAATTCAGATGGAGATGGTGGGTGTTTTATTGGCATATATTTAGGGGGGGTTTTTAGTGGGGTGTAATGTTTTGTAAAACTTATTCTCATAAAAAAATATAATTTGACAATTTAATTAAAAAATGTCTAAGCACCCATCAAAACTTTCAAAATAATCAAACATTTAATATGAATTCTATCAATTTTTATTTATTCATAAGCTATGGGACTAGGGGCCCACTCCCTTTATTATAATGAGATAAAAAATTACAAATGCCTCCCAAGTAGAAAAGGAGGATGAATTCTATCAATATTAATCTTCATGTATTTTTATATTTAAAAAAAATATTGATATGTTTTTTGTGCCATAAAAAACAATAGGGCATATAATATTTTCAGAATATAAATTTGAAAGAGAAAACAATTCCTTAATTTTTTGGAGTTTTTCATATTTGATATTCTTAGGATTAAATTTCTTATGAAGACCTTTACTTTTATGTGTTCTAATTGAAAGCTAATTCACGAGAGCAAGAATTTATAAGCCTTACAACTTAAATGAAGGAAAAGATGAATATTTTTTTCTTTTTTTACATATTCATTATAATGATATTATATGCATACAACATTGATATTTATAATCACAATTTAGATGGAGGTGGTGGGGATTTTATTTACATGTGTTTAGGGAGGGTTTAAGGTGGGGTTGAATGTTTTGTAAAACTTATCCTCATAAAAAATCATATTCTGATAATTAAATTAAGACATATCTAAGCGTCCCTCAAAACATTCAAAATAATAAATTATTTAATATGAACTCTTTCAATTTTAATATTCATGTATGTTATAGAATTTTAAAAAAATATTAATTTTATTTGTTTACTTAATTTACATTCATGTGTCTGTTCTATAACAAAAAAAACACACCTCAATAATAGAAAAAAATGTTAACAATAAATAAAATTATATATAATTAGATAAGATTAAATATTAAATAAACAAAAATATAATAAAATAAGGTTCACATAATAAAATTGAAAGATTTTAGTAAGAGGTTGATGCTTTTGAGAGAACACGATTTTTATTTGACTTAAATTTATATTCATGACTGTTCTATAACAAGAAATAAGACCAAATATTAAATAAACGAAGATATAATAAAATATGGTTCACATAACAAAATGGAAAGATTTTAGTGAGCAGCACAACCGATGCTTTATTCAGTAATTGACTGGATCGTTGAAAACGGTTACAATGCTATGTTATGCCAGGAGTTAGTTGAGGAGAAGAAAAACGGAAGTCAGGAAACAAGACATGCCCGGGCTTGCGAGGGATCGAGTGCTCCTGCGCAGCGTCGCAGAAGGGAAGAAACTTGTTGAGGTGGCAAGACGGGAGGGAGCTTCAATTTGTGAGCGGGGGAAACAGATGTCGCTGCTGTTTTGAGAAATTGATGGAAAGTGGCCCCATTGAGGAGCAGATCGCGTTTGGAGTCGATGTGGGAAGTCTGGTCTAATGTTGTAGCTAAACTGGGATCCCAAGGGGTTATCTCTTTTTTTTGCCCCGCTTCAAACACATTCGCTACGCACTTGACGGTGGCATGAGCGCGGGCTCCAATGGCGTAGTAACTCCAGTTGGTGTAGAGGTTGTTGACAACATGGCAATGTCCCCACCTGCAATGAGGCATGCGTTGGGTGGAATCCTTGAACCAATTTCTGTACACCGTGACGCGCATACTTTTGTCCTGCCGTTCGTCGTCGGAGCTGCCCAGCAGAACGCTGAAATCTGTGTTGGCGAGAATCGAGTTGGAAATGGTGACGTCCGTGCTGGCGTTGCTGACAGAGATGATCTTGCCAGTGCCTGTCATGCGACTGGGATCCACAAATGTGAGATGGTCCATCCAGATGAGCGTGGAACTCTCGTCCACATAAATGGTGTTCTGGCTCTTGTCTGCCGGGGCGTCGATCTGCAGGTTGTGGAGAATGACGTTGGAAGCCTGTCGGATGACGAGCTGGGCTCCGCCAATGGTCACGCTGAAGCCCCGACCGTCAATGGTGGTGGAGTTTGGAAGCCACAGCGGGTTCTTGAGAAGGATCTTCATGCTTCGGGAGAAGGTGATCCACACGTTTCCCTTGCCAAGGCCGTATCTCAGACTTCCCGGCTGCGGGGACTGTGGGGAGTCCAGAGAGCTCGTCACCACGTAGGACTGGCCACCCACGCCTCCCGTCACTGCGGAAGCGAACCCAAACGCGCAGCGGGGCAGTGCATTGCCGCGAGCACAGGCAGACAAGGAGCAACGCGTTCCGTCTGTATCCTCGGTGCATTTAGGACTATTATCATTTGTTGCAGCACCCAAACACGCTTCCCAGACAAAAATCAGAACCAATAAACTTAATCTATTCAGCTTCAACAACTCCATTGAGAACACTTCTGGATTTCAGGTGCCGCAACACCAACTAGTATGTAGCACAGTATGCGATGAGTCTTTGCCGGCCTGTATTTATAGAGTCGCATTCCATGATTAACATCCAACAAATATAATGCTTCTCGGCTTTGCTTATTAAATGCAGCCGCACAGAACTTAGTTCAAAACATTCCAGTGGAAGTCACCTGATTCCAATCTCAGGCTCGCATTCCAAATTCTCTAGTGTTTGCTTGTTGCCCAATCACGCCTCTCGATCATTTAATATTTTTGGTCACATCTCCTCCAGATTGTTTAATTTGATTTGATCTGCTTTCTCCTCGCCGTGTTTATTAAAATTTGGATAGTGGGGAAGTAACTAACCCTATATTAAGTAAAATCGATTTTTGATGGTCTAAACTAGTAGATTTAAAGGATAATCGAAATGCGATAGTTACGCTGCTCCAGCGAGCTACTCTGGCGAGTGGCGGGTTCGACACCAAATAAATTAGTGATAATGAAAGCTGATTCCAATCTCTGTCTCGGATTCCAAATTCTCTAATGTTTGCTTCTTGCCCAATCGCGCCTCTCGATCATTTAATAATTCTGGTCACATCTCCTCGAGATTGTTTAATTTGATTTGATCTGCTTTCTCCTGGCTGTCTTTATTAAAACTTGGATAGTGGGGAAGTAAACTAACCCTATATTAAGTAAAATCGATTTTCGTTGGTCTAAACTATAGATTTAAATGAAAATCAAAATGCGATAGTTACGCTGGCTGGCTGCAGTGAGCTACTCCCGCGGGTTTCACCACAAATAAATAGTGATAATGAAAGCTAGAGTTAATAAATAGCTAAAGCTTCATGTTTCATTACTTCAGTTTCCCTAGCATTTATAGCATCTTAGTTAAACTAAATTTAGTTACTATGAAATGAAAGAGAGAAAATGCGACTACAATTAACTTACGTTAGGTCCAATTCTTTATTTTTAGACAATAAATAAGGAAATATTTTTTTGCTAATTAAATAAGATGCTATATAGAATTAGAAACTACAATTTGGTTTAATTGTTGTGATACAAATGCTATATCTTGGATAAATAAAATGAAAGATAATAAGAGCAAGACAAGAAGTTATGTGATGCCACCAAATTTGTGGTAGTTATTGTCTAGTTATGGATTTATTGTTTGTGTATAAAAATGGAAATAAGACAATAAAGAACTAGAAGAAATTACAAGATTGATATAGTATAAAAAGAACAAAAATCCAAAATATGGCATATTAATGTATATAAAGAAACTAATAGAAATAACATAAGAGATTTTGTATATGAAACCATCAAGTGAAATATCAAGTATAAAGAGAAAATTTTAATAAGAAACCTATGGCTAGGATAATCGAAAAGGGGGTGATTGTAGAGGAGTCTACCAAGGTGATCAAATTGTTATTTTGGCGTTTTATATTTCATGAGCTATTAATAGATATGATGTGTTTTGATAACCTAAATGTGCTTACCAATAAGACCCATATAATAGTGTAAGTAACAAAAATGAAAATAAATAAAGTCTACAGAAATTTAACATTTTACTCATTCATGAAACTAAACAAGGAAATGTATGATTTTAAAGCGTTCATAGAAGAAAAAGTGCTAGAAGAAACCATAGAGCGAATGAGAAATTTGAATAAAATAATATTGTGGTTTAAGAATATCATAATTCTAGAAGAAGAAAAATAGAAGTACTATTGTCCTAATATTTTCATTATACCCATGTTCAAAATTTTAATCCTTTCTTACATATATCTCTACCTATGCTATTGTTATTGAATTTGTATTATCTTTTTCTAGGTCTCATGTTTCAAATTCAAGTGATCATTATAAAATAGCACATATTAGTTAATCAACATATTATATATTAGGACACACACAACTCCCTACTTTACACAGCTAAACCTACAAATCTATCAATTTCTTAATGTTTCCATAGTGTAGAGTTCAACATACCGAAAAACTAGTGACAATCAACATACCAAAAAATTTAAAGGCATTTGATACTCTTGGTAGGTGTGTGATGAGATAATCAACATACCAAAAAAATGGCATATAGAAAAAATAGACCATACCCCAATGTACACTAGTCAAGTTTGACCATAATATTGAATGATCATGGCGACCTTGTAGGAATTGTATGGATAAAAAATATAAGGATCAAAAAGATAAATCAAAGAAATAAAAAATCAATTAAACACACAACAATGTTACCTCTTGCCAAGGTGTTAAAAGAATAAAGAGATGGATGATAATTATGCCTATTTTGGGAAAGGATAGGAAAATGATGGATGGAAAATGATGTGACAACTGTATGTTATTGAGGTTGATTTAGATTTTTTAGGTTTTTGATAAAAAGAATTATGTTTATGTGTGTTGTTTGAAGGTTTGAAAGTGTATGTTGATATTTTATGTAGGTATTTACATTTATTAATGGTGAAGTGGAACATTTATGAAACTTATTAAGGAAGGAATCCTAGTCACTAAGTGAGCCAAATTACATAAACAAATATCTATTCCAACGTAGGATGTATGCATTTTCCCCTAGTGTATAACAAGGCACATACTATGATGGATGGCAGAATAAAATAATAAAATTAAAAAGGATGGGTGAAGGATGAGGACTTAAAATATGGCCTAGAATGCCTGTTTGGAGTGTGTCATCTTTCAACATTGACATGGAGACACTTGAGTATGCTTTAGTGATATCATACATCATCCATCTTCCTAAAATCCTACATACATCCATGGTTTTGTTTCTTCCTAAGGGGAGGAACATTGTTCAATGCTTTTGGATCATCTTCAACATTCAATGTTGAGCTTCTATCATCATTGCAGGAGACTCAACATTGTGTGGGGCCTACCTTGTCTCTCTTCTTCTCTCTTATGGGGGGTCTTTTTCCTCACATGGGGTTTTGGCATTCTCATTCTTCATTAAGAGCATTTCTTTTTTGTATCCTTCATCTCTCTTTTGGGGATGAATTTTGTCCCACTAGGTTTTCTCCTTTTCTTCATTTGTGAGAGATTTCATTTGCATTTTTTCATGGGTACCTAACATGGCCTCATAGTTGGGACCCATCCTTGCATCTTTGTGTCATTTGCATAATAATCTGCTACTCCCTAAGTTGCACTTAAGGGGGGGTGTTGGTGTAAATGAAGTCTTGTACCTAGTTAATTCATTACTAGGGGACATGGGCGAATTATTTACATGTTAAGTTTACTTAGGTCCTAGGAATCTTTCTAGAAGGTGTTTGTTGTCATTAGTTGTTATCTTATCTTTTCACTTGTAACACATGTGACCTAGGTAGTTGTGATAAGTTGTCTCATGACATATGATTAATACACTTGTCATAATCTTATGACATCTTATGTATCACCTTGACTATTTAACCAAGGGGTCTCTCATACATTGTACACTCACAACATTGAATCATATTTGCATAAATGATAAAAATATAATTTATTCTTGTCATATTCATTTTCTCTCTTATGCTTTCCATTCAGCCTTAAGATCTTGGTAGGTTATCTCCATAACCAATTCTAAAAAACTTTCATATATGGAATTTCATGAAAATTTTGTTGGGGTGTTTTAATCTCTAGCTAGCTAGGTAAAATTAACTCATAGATCTGTTTCCATTGACTATTATTTGTAATTTCCAAAATATGTATTGGGAAATATTTAAGAGGCTTCTAGTTGGCACAATTCATAGTTTTGTAGATTTTATCTATTTAATTCTTATATTAAAATTCCTTTTGGGTAATAATGGTTTTTGAAGTTTCTTTTTCAGTTTCATGGATTTTTCTAACTTGGCTCTTTCAATCTAGGATCACTTATTTTTGATGAATCAAATCTAAGCTCAACATCATCAAATATATTTATTTTATTTTTATGTTAGTATTAAACATCAACCTAACCATGAGTCTTAATATTTCTATTTTTTATTTCTCTTTTTTTTCTTCTCTCTTTATTCTTTGTAATAGGCTCAAGGATTTTTTTTATTAATTTTGTAGACTTTACATTAAAAATAATTTTGGAAGTTCTAATATCCTTTTTGTTTCCACTCTTTCAACCATTTGGTAAGATAATTAAGCATGCACCCAGAACCTCAATCATCCTTATTTTCTTGTAAGTGTAATAATTTAAATGTGTCTTGTCCATATGACCTAGCCTATGTCTTTATTTCCCATTTTTGAAAAAAATAATATCTTGGATCATATATTTTATCAAGTGATATAATAGATGAATCAATAATAGATATGTCACTCTCAACAACATAATAAAATTGTAATTGGAATTTATTTCCTAAATATCATTATTTGGAGGAGGTGGTGAATGTTCATATATGAACAATAATACAACACACATAATTAGATTTTATTTATTTAATATCACTTTTTGAAGGAGGTGGTGGGTATTCATATATGAATGGATATGTATAGAGTAATGGAAAATAATATTTCCCTAGTTACAAACTAGGTGAATCCAATAAAATGTATACACATACATATAAATCAACCTAGATTAACTTACTTTAGCCATGACATTTACAATCAAATAATTCAATTCTAAATTTAATGGTTTTGAAACACTTTTGTTGCTTTGAAATTGATTGGCAACCTCCAAATTTAGTCTTGCTGATTATACACTTATTTTCCATAGCCCATTATATTCTCTACTTCTTGTTGATCTCTAATAAGGAGTCTTCCAAATCACTAGAAGTAAGTTCTCCTAGGTTAAATATTAGATAGATAGCTTTGAAATCATGCAAAAGATAAATAGACAATAAGACACTATGCAAATATCCCAGATGATCATTATAAATTAAATTTTGTTCCTTTAATATACCGCTTGAATTTTTCCTCTAATGAATGTTATGTGAATTGTCAACTAAGTTGAAAATGAATCTAACATGATCAAATTATTAATGTGTGTGAAAATGAATGTCATTATGTAAGATATACATAACAATAAATTATGTAAATTTTGTATTCAGTTGGCTAAAGGTGAGAATAAAATGGGTGCAAGTTAACGGACCTTTAACTTGAAAATTTAAATTTTATGAGTAATTTTTGTCAATGTGTGATTGATCCCAAGACAAGAGAGTAATAAGATTGATGAATGAAGGAAATCCAAAATGTAGGGGAATTATCAAAGGTGAAGGATTGAGAAGTGAGGAAAACTTCACACAAGATTGTGCCATTGCATTATAAATTCATGCAAAATAAACACAAAACTAAAGGGGAATTTTCTTGGATGCAAATTTAGCCACTACAAGAGTATAACAATTTGTAAGAAAATTATTGATATGTTTTTGGTGCCATAAAAAAAAATGCTTATTATATTGTGAACATATAAAGTTGAAAGATAAAATAATTCTTTAAATTTTTAGAATTTTTTTATAGTTAATATCCTTAGGCTTAAATTTCTTGTGGAGATGTTTACTTTTATGTGCTCCAATTAAAAGCTAATTCACAAGAGTTGGGAAACAATAAAAGAATTTATAAGCCTTACAACTTAAATGAAGGAAAAAATGAATCTTATTTTACATATTCACTATAATGAAATTATATGCATAAAACATTGATATTTATAATCACAATTCACATGGAGGTGGTGGGTGTTTTATTGGCATATGTTTAGGAAGGGTTTATAATGGGGGTGGAATGTTTTGTAAAACTTATTCTCATAAATAATATACTTTGATAATTTAATTAAGAAATGTCTAAGTACTGATCAAAACTTTCAAAATAATCAAATATTTAATATGAATTCTATCAATATTAATCTACATATATTTTTATATTTAAAAGAAATATTGATATGTTTTTGGTGCCATAAAAAGAAATACACATTTAATATTTTCCAAATATAAAGTTGAAAGAGAAAATAATTTCTTAATTTTTCGGATGTTTTTCATATTTGATATTCTTAGGATTAAATTTTTTGTGTAGAACTTGACTTTTATGTGTTCCAATTGAAAGCTATCTGAGGAGAGTTAGACAACAATAACAAAATTTATAAGCCTTCAAACTTAAATGAAGGAAAAGATTAATATTGTTTTTCTTTTTTTTACATATTCATTATAATGATATTAAATGAATACAACATAGATATTTATAATCACAATTTAGATGGAGGTGGTGGGGATTTTATTGACATGTGTTTAGGGAGGGTTTAAGGTGGGGGTTGAATGTTTTGCAAAACTTATTCTCATAAAAAATCATATTCTATAATTAAATTAAGACATGTCTAAGTTAGGCCCTAGCTCGGTTGGCTAAATCTTTCCTGTTGTAGGTGGTTGGTCACGAGGTTTAGTCTCCCCCACCCTCATGGTACCGGAGGGCGTGTCGCACCATTGCCACCGTTCATGTTAAAAAGTTTACCAGGCGCACTGCAGTTTATAGGGGGTCATTCTAGTCGATTCCTGCAGTCTAATAAAAAAAAGAAAAAAAAAAGACATGTCTAAGTGTCCATCAAAATATTCAACATAATAACATATTTAATATGAACTCTTTCAATCTTACTACTCATGTATGTTTATAATTTTAAAAAATTATTAATTTTTTTTTTATTTAAATTTATATTCATGTAACTGTTCTATACCAAGAAAACTCACTTCAATAATAAAGAAAAATATTAACAATAAATAAAATTATTTATAATTAAATAAGATTCAAATAATAAATAATAAATAATATAATAAAATAAGATATAAGAAAATGGAAAGATTCAAATAATAAATAAATAAAAAATTAATAAAAAAAGTTCACATATAAGCTAGGAGCACCACAAACTTTAGAGAGAAAACGATTTTTAATGTTAAAAAATTGAGGAAAAAAGTGAGCTTCAAGGGTCGGAGAGAAACGATAAAGAAGATTCAGTAATTGACTAGATCGTTAGAATCGGTTACAATGCTATGTTATGCCAGGAATTAGTTTAGGAGAAGAAAAAAGGAAGTCAGGAAACAAGACATGCCCGGGCTTGCGAGGGATCTAGTGATCCCGCACAGCGTCGCAGCAGGGAAGAAACTTGTTGAGGCGGGAAGACGGGAGGGAGCTTCAATTTGTGAGCGGGAGAAGCAGATGTCGCTGCTGTTTTGAGAAATTGATGGAAAGTGGCCCCATTGAGGAGCAGATCGCGTTTGGAGTCGATGTGGGGAGTCTGGTCTAATGTTGTAGCTAAACTGGGATCCCAAGGGGTTATCTCTTTCTTTTGCCCCGATTCAAACACATTCGCTTCCCAACTTGACGGTGGCACGAGCGCGGGCTCCAATGGCGTAGTAACTCCAGTTGGTGTAGAGGTTGTTGACAACATGCCAATATCCCCACCTGCAATGAGGCATGCGTTGGGTGGAATCCTTGAACCAATTTCTGTACACCGTGACGCGCATGCTTTTGTCGTGCCGTTTGTCGTCGGCGCTGCCTAGCAGAACGCTGAAATCTGTGTTGGCGAGAATCGAGTTGGAAATGGTGACGTCCGTGCTGGCGTTGCTGACAGAGATATTCTTGCCAATGCCTGTCATGCGACTGGGATCCACAAATGTGAGATGGTCCATCCACATGAGCGTGGAACTCTCGTCCACATAAATGGTGTTCTGGCTCTTGTCTGCCGGGCGTCGATCTGCAGGTTGTGGAGAATGATGTTGGAGGCCTGTCGCATGACGAGCTGGGCGCCACCAATGGTCACGCTGAAGCCCCGACCGTCAATGGTGGTGGAGCTTGGAAGCCACAGCCGGTGCTTGAGAAGGATCTTCATGCTTCGGGAGAAGGTGATCCACACGTTTCCTTTGCCAAGGCCGTATCTGAGACTTCCCGGCTGCGGGGACTGTGGGGAGTCCAGAGAGCTCGTCACCACGTAAGACTGGCCACCCACGCCTCCCGTCACGGTGGAAGCGAACCCAAACGCGCAGCGGGCCAGTGCATTGCCGCGGGCACAGGCAGACAAGGAGCACCGCGTTCCGTCTGCATCCTCGGTGCATTTAGGACTATTATCATTTGTTGCAGCACCCAAACACGCTTCCCAAACATAAATCAGAACCAAAAAAACCTAATCTATTCAGCTTCAACACCTCCATAGAGAACACTTCCGGATTTCAGGTGCTGCAACACCAGCTAGTATGTATAACAGTATGCAATTAGTCTTTGCCGGCCTCTATTTATAGAGTTGCATTCCATGATTAACATCCAACAAATATAATGCTTCTCGCCTTTGCTTATTAAATGTAGCCGCAACAGAACTTAGTTCAAAACATTTCATTGGAAGTCACCTTATTGTTTGCTTCTTGCCCAATCACGCATCTCTATCATTTTAATAATTTTGGTCACATCTCCTCGAGATTGTTTAATTTGATTTGATATGCTTTCTCCTGGCTGTCTTTATTAAAACTTGGATAGTGGGGAAGTAAACTAACCCTATATTAAGTAAAGTCGATTTTCGATGGTCTAAACTATATATTTAAATGAATATCGAAATGCGTTAGTTACGCTGGCTGGCTGCAGTGAGCTACTCCCGCGGGTTTCACCACAAATAAATAGTGATAATGAAAGCTAGAGTTAATAAATAGCTAAAGCTTCATGTTTCATTACTTTGGTTTCCCTAGCATTTACAGCATCTGAGTTAAACTATATTTAGTTACTATCAAATGAAAGAGAGAAAATGCGGCTACAATTAACTTAGGTCAGGTCTAATTCTTTATTTTTAGACAATAAATAAGGAAATAAATTTATGCTAATTAAATAAGATGTTATATAGAATTAGAAACTATAATTTGGTTTAATTGTTCTGATACAAATGCTTGATCTTGGATAAATGAAATGAAAAAAATAAGAGAGGACAAGAAGTTGTAGTTATTATTATGTGATGCCACCAAATTTGTGGTAGTTATTGTCTAGTTATGGATTTATTGTTTATATATAAAAATGGGAATAAAACAATAAAAAAATAGAAGAAATTTCAAGATTGATATATTATAAAAAGAACAAAAAACCAAAATATGACATATTAATGTATATAAGGAAATTATTAGAAATATCATAAGAGATTTTGAATATGAAACCATCAAGTGAAATATCAAGTATAAAGAGAAAATTTTAACAAGAAACTTATGGCTAGGATAACCGAAAAGGGAGTGATTGTAGAGGAGTCTACGAAGGTGATCAAACCATTATTTTGGCCTTTCATATTTCCTGAGCAATTAATAGATATAATGTGTTTTCACAACCTAAATTTGCTTCCCAGTAAGACCTATATAATATCTTAAGTAACAAAAATAAAAATAAATAAAGTCTACCAAATTTTAACATTTTACTCATTCATGAAACTAAACAAGGAAATGTATGATTTTAAAGTGTTCATAGAAAACAAGTTCTAGAAGAAACCATAGAGTGAATGAGAGATTTGAATAAAATAATATTGTGGTCTAAGAATATCATAATTCTAGAAGAAGAAAAATAGAAGTACTGTTGTCCTAATATTTTCATTATACCCATGTTCAAAATTTTAATCCTTTCTTACATACATCTCTACCTATGCTATTGTTATTGAATTTGTATTATCTTTTTCTAGGTCTCATGTTTCAAATTCAAGTGGTCATTATAAAATAACACATATTAGTTAATCAACATATTATCTTAGGACACACACAACTCACTAGTTTACATAGCTAAACCTACAAAGGTATCAATTTCTTAATGTTTCCATAGTGTAGAGTTCATTAACATCCTTGCATGTATGTTTTATCCTCATCATACCCATATTCTTATAGTGTTGCAAGAACATTATTATAGTTCTTTTGTGGTTGTACTTGTGATGAAATCTAGTATTATGCTTAAACATAATGTAAATGCATGGAAGATAATACTTTTTTAGATACTATACCTCATGTACAATAGGGATAGAAAAAGTAGGAACCAGTTTTTGAAAATGTTTAATAGAAGAATCATGAGAAAATATAAATTAGATAGAGAAGGGGAAATAATTAAGTCAAAAATATACTCATTGATTGTGTGAGTTATTGACTCAAGTGTAGAGGATGTAATAGGATTGGAATCCTTAGTATTACTAGTTGAAATATGTGAACCAATATTTGAAGGCTATAAGGAGGCAACCACAACATCCTTAGAATAATATGATGATGAACAAAAGGGGAAAAAGACAAAAAAAAGGATAAATGCAAATAAAGAACAATTACCTTGCCTTTACCTTTTTCACCTAATGGATTGAACTGAAGTAGATGTATCCTTATCTACTTGTTGTGCTCCTTTTGATTCTTGTAGGATGTAATGTGGTTTTTTATACCAACACCATGATGGGATGTAAGATTGATGAAGAAAATAACAACATAAGGATGTGATGGCAGTTCATTGACACAAAATGAGAGTAAATGCCTTAGTTTATATATTTTTGATGGACGAAATCAATGGCCTAGAAGAATTGACTAAATGGAGGTTCAAGATTGAATGAGATGATGAAAGATGGGCCTTGTGACAAGTGTCACAAGAGAAAAATATGTGCTATATCAAGGTGTGCTCACACATGTGTGAGCACACATTAGAAAGAACATGAAAGAGACATGTCTATGACGTGTAAGAGGTTGGATAGCTTGGAAAAGTGACATTTCTATGACATGTGTAAGGGGTAGGGTGGCTTCACATGTGTGAGAGATATGCTCACACATGTGTCAGCAAGGGGTAGGATAGGTAGGTTAGGGAACTTGTCATATGTTGAAAATTTTAGATCTTGATCCATGTAGATGGATTCAAGGGCTAAAATTGAGTCAACAATGATTACTGGTGTTCTGGAATTAAATAAAAATAAAATACTAATGAAGATTAATTAGCCTAAATAAATTAATTAGGTAGTGAATCAAAGGAAATAGAGTTCCACCTTTTAGGAGATGGAACTAGGGGTTAGGACCTATTTCACTCTTGGTTCATTAGGAAACCCTAAAGATCCCTCAACCAAGTTACTTAGTTGAGGGAAGTGGAAATTAGGAGGGTTTCCTTAGGTGTGATTAATTCACCATTAAATGAAGTTTCTAAGGAGAGATATAAATTTGAACAAACTAAACCCTAGAAAATTAGAACATGAAATCAGATCACTAAACAAAAAGATATAGAAAAGTACCTAGAGGATTCAAAGATGACTAAACAAGGCTTGAAAACCCTAAAAAATTATTGTTTCTGATGTGTATTGGGACTCATGTGCTAGATTGGGTAATTTAGTCCTAGTCTAGGGTTTTTGGGTAGAATTTGGAATCTCTCAGTGACTAATCAAGATCTATTAAAAAAATGATAAAAAGACATACATAGACTCATACACCCAAGGTGGCGATTTAGTCCCGTTCTACCTTTATGAAAAAAGAGGATTTGAAACTATCCTCCTATCTCTGCACTTCCTTCCTATGTCACTCAAACATTGACTTCGGATCCAAACCTATCAAAAATTTATAAAGCAATATGTTGTGTTGATTTGCTTATGGGGGGTTTTGCTCGGTTAAACCCCTAGTTGGTAATTAAACTTTGATAGAAAGAATAGATTTGAAATGGCAATGTGTGTGAAAGTCCTAATCTTAAGTATGCCTAAGATTAAAAGAGATCTAGAATGCAATGAAACCCTAAGTTCTAATGTGTTAGAATAGGATGCATACATGAAACATGAAAATGATGATGACTCACTTTGGGAGATCTTCAATCACCCTAATAAGCCATAAGAATGCATGTCCCTTCCTTTTGGTAGAAAGTAGAATGATAATGGAAGATGGAATCACTTAGGAAACAAGTCATTAGGCTTGGTTCGATGGCTAGTTGTATCTCCTCAACCTAGAATCCATCATGAACCTCCATAGGAAACCATCATCAATCTTTGAAAATGCTTGATATTGAAATGAAAGTGAGTTTGAAGACCTATGAAAACACTATTATTGTTAGTGTAATTAATATTTAATTACGCTTGCATAAGTTTACTTAGGTTTATTTAATTCCTAAGTTATAGGATCTTATCTTTATCTTATCGAGCTATCTTGTTGCTCAAGATAAGATTAGGTTGTTGCATCTTTGCTTTTATAAAGCAAATTATCTCTTGTAATTAATTGTACTTCGAATATATCAAATTGCATGTTTTTATGCAAAACTTTTGCTTTTTTTTTTTCCTCTTCTGTGGAAGGTCTATTTTGGTTTGCAATCAGATCATGGGTTTCTAACATGGTATCAGAGCCTCAATTCGTAGCCCCTTCTCAGCCTTTTTGGAGAATTTCATTGCAGAGCTCATTCGAGGTCCGTCGAGGGTTTCAATCCTTGAGCATATTTCTGGAGCATCTTGGATTAGATCGGGGTTTTCTGTTGGATTCAGAGCACCAAAAAAAGTCAAAAATGACTTTTATTTCATTTATTTTGGTCACCGTTTGCTAGATCTGTGAGGGTCTCAAGCTCAATGATTTTTCTGATAGATCTGGGGGTCACCTAATTTTCGAAGCACTTCGGGCCCAAACGGACCTCGCTGTTGGATTCGCAGAGCCCAAAAATCCCTATTTCCATATAAAGTTTGTCAGATTTGGACACAGTCATTCGGAGAGGCAAAATTTTTTTGCCCAAGGGTCATACGACCCCCAGGCACAGTTTTCGAGGCACAAATATCGAAAAAAATAAAAATTAATAAAAAAATCAAAATGCGCGTGGGTTTTTTGCGTAACCAGTTTAAAATGGCAGTGTCGCCGCTGCACCACCCGGCGGCCACCGCCGCACCACCGGGCCACCACCACCACCGGCAGCACCGCCCCCTGCTCCGCCAGTTCTACATCCGCCCCCGAGGGCTTAACCCGTCTAGCTGTTGGTCATATGGTGACCGGGAGCTCACAGCTCCAGCCCCCGCCCCGGCCACATGGGTGACCGGGGGCTCCACCAACAGTCCCTGTTCTTCAGCCCCTGGTCTGCCCATGCGACTAGGGGCCTTATTTTTTTTAGCCCTTGAGGGCTTCTGGGGGTCGAATCAGACCTTTTTGCAACAGTTTCACGGAAACGATCATAACTTTCTCATACAACATCATTTTTTTGCAAACGACATATTGCCGGAAAGCTGTTTTTGAGCTCTACGCATTAGTCTAGGTATGATTTTTTGGTTTTTATTTTTTGATGTCTTTTTCTGCCTTAGAAGTCTGATGTTTCTTTTTTCACTCCAGGAGACATATCTTGTGACTTGCTTATCCGATTTTCATGATTTTTGCGGCGTCGGAAAGCTGGTTTCAGCCTCTATGTAGATATGAGGTCATTTCCAAAAAATGTGTAACTTATTTTATGCATGCATTCATTTTTGTTTCGTGTGCTAGGTTTTCATTTTCTCTCATGTTTCTATAGTTTTGCATTATCTCCATATGCAATCATTGGGTATTGTAATAAAGAACTGATATAAAGTTCCATTAAGGGGGGTTCTTGCATCCATCTTTCATTTTGGTGACAACTCGCATGAGTTTGTCTGGTTTCTGTTGTCTCCTTCTAGCTTCTTTCTTGCTTTGATGGACACATTGTTGGTTTGCTTTGGTTCACACTTCACATTGGGATTTTACAGTTCTTGATCTGCATTGGTTCAGATCTTTCTCATTTGAGGGCCATGTTTTTATGGTTAATGTTCCAGAATCTTGATGGTACTCATCTTATGGGAAGTTTTAGTTTCAGTTTGGCATTGGCTTCGTGAGGCACAACTTCCAGATTTGTCATCATTATGGGTCCATTCATCTTTCATCTACTATTGCTTAAAGATCCTAGGGTTGATCCAGTATGTGAGTTTCTAGTGTTCCTTGGCATCAGGTCTACTATTGCATTTGTGATTCTGATTGGTATCTTGCAAACAAAACTATCTTTCCTTGCTTGCCGGATTTGGGGTTCCAGTGTTGCTTCATCAGAGTTCTTCCAGTGCTTCTTCGCAACAGTTCATCTCTCTGAAGGGGGGGTTTTTCCCACTGGGTTTTCTCTCTCTTTACATTTGTACATGAGTACTTGATCAGGCCTTGTTGCCAAGACTCATATTTGCATAATAATTAGCTTCTCCCTAAGTTGAACTTATGGGGGGGTGTTAGTGTAATTAATATTTAATTACGCTTGCATAAGTTTACTTAGGTTTATTTAATTCCTAAGTTATAGGATCTTATCTTTATCTTATCGAGCTATCTTGTTGCTCAAGATAAGTTTAGGTTGTCGCATCTTTGCTTTTATAAAGAAAATTATCTCTTGTAATTAATTGTACTTCGAATATATCAAATTGCATGTTTTTATGCAAAGCTTTTACTTTTTCATTTTCCTCTTCTATGGAAGGTCTATTTTGGTTTGCAATTAGATCTTGGTTTTCTAACAATTATGTTGCTCCAAGACTTCAACTTTACTTGCTCCTTTCTCTTGAATACAAATTCTTGAATCTCTTGCTTACTTGATCACTTGTCTTGTTCTCCCTAGTTCCTAATTGTCAAAAATGAGTGTGAGACTTAGATTTTATACACATCCTATCTAATTTACCATTTATTAGATCCCAAATTCCATTAGTGAAATTTGAATTAAAAAGACCTTAATTTCCTCCTCAAACCCTAAAAAGGTCCCAAATGGGACTCATACACCCAAGGTGGTGTATGGGTCCCACCAAGGGGACTCATATGCCCAAGGTGGCATATGGGTCCCACTAAGGGGGACTCATATGCCCAAGGTGGCGTATGAGTCCCACCATAAATTTTTGAGGTGAGAGAATGTCGGGGGTGAAATATTGAATGTATTTATTGATTTTGTTGGGATTTTAGTTGAAATAAGCCTTGGGATCTAAAATAAATATTCTTAGGGGCCTATTAATGATGACTTAAAGATCAGGAATGCAAGGGTACTAAAATAGGTCCAAACTAAGTGTGAAATTGTACTATCTCCAAGAAGTGAGTACAATTTTTGACACTACAAGAAGGTATTAATTAATTTATTTAGTTGGAAGGTTTGGGGGCTAAGGTTAGATTTAATTATTTAATAAATAAACATTTATTTAATTAAGGGTGAGATAATGATGAATTAAAGAAATATATATGATTTATTTAATTAGTGAATAGAATGGGGTAAAGTCAAGTGTGGTTGGGTATGTACATATTTATGTCTACATTTTTCTCCTTTGATATAGTTCCACGAATGTAAGGAGTGGTAGTGTATCAAATAAGAACAAAATATAGTAGATAGAAAGGGATGAGGACTCATGTCATGATGCCCCAATCACTAGAGAGGACGATGAAGGATGATGAAGGGGTATTGGTATTATCCCTCAAGAGGATAGGAATTTCAAAGAACACGAGTGTGCTCTCAAAATGGAGAGGAGGACTAGATGATGACAAATAAAAATAGTATGGAATTAAGATAAATGGATAAGAATAATGATGTAGTGGTATAAGAAACCTAGATTTGATATTGTACTTGAAGTTATTCACTAGGGTGACAATGTGCCAAGTACATGATAAAAAAGGTTAAGTGCATGATGAGGGTGATTAGGGATGGGATTAGGGATAGGGTTATGGTTGATGAGGGTGATTAGGTATGGTATTATGGATGATTATGATGAATGATAAGGATGGTTAAGGATGATTAAAATAAAATATGTGGTAGCCCAAAGGGGTTTGGGATACCCATCACCAGTGATAGGGGGTTGCAGGGGGTGGATCTGATTTTTTTGGTAAGCTAAATGAACTATCTAAAATGACCTAATTTTAGTGTCTATGCTTATTGTATCACCTTTGTAAGTCCTAATTCCATGCCTATGCATGGTTTAGAACCTCTGCAAGGCCTGATTCAATGCATGTGCATGGTTTATCACCTTTGCAATGCCTGGTTCATCACCTACAAATGGTTTAGTGCCTTTACAAGTGATGAAGAGGGTTTTGTTTAGGTTTCAATGGTTTCAATTTGGGATTAGAGTTTAGGATTTGGGTTATGGTTTAGATTTTGGATTGAGTTGGTACTAATTAGGGATGAGTTGATGTATTTTAGGAATGATTAGAGATTGTTGGGGTGATATAGGGATGCTTAGGAACATTTTCTAATTTTTAGGGATGGTATATTATGCAACTAGGTCTATCTAAGGTCATTATTAGATGGACCTAACCTTTCTCAATGAGGATAATTAGATTGTGGGTAACATTTAGGAATTTTTAAGGTGAACTAGAAGAGGTGCTAAAGCACACTACAAGGGAACTATAGCAAGAAAGGCATTGAACTATGGTTTTTAATGTATTTTGTAGATCTACTAAAGCATAGCGCAAGGGAATTGAAGTAGCAAAGGTGTTGAATAATGGTTTGAATGTATTTTATAAATGTGCTAAAGAGCAATGCAACGATGCTAAATAAAAAAGGAAGTGAACTAGGGTTTGAATGTTTTTTTTATAATTCTTTGGGTGATTTGTATGGGCTCAAGGATTGGATTGGAAGAATGGATGAAGAATTTAGAAGAAAATACTAGATGATAGATTTTGGATTGAAGGTTTTTTTTCTTGCTTGACTAGGTGGTGGACTTGAAAACATAAAAAAAAAACTTGGATTGAGTGGGAGTTATATTTTAAGCTATCATTGGTTTTGGACAAGACGAAACACCAATCACTTACAAACCTAGCATTATTAAAGTGGGAGTTAAACTTAATGTGGGACCACCTATCAATGCATAATACCTTCAAATGAATGGTCAACTATGGCATGCAAAGGTCATGTACCACCTTTACAACCCTTACCTTAGAAGGATTAGGTGCTACCAAGGGATATATGTCACCTCAACAAGATAAAGTACATGATGAGTAACTTTGAGCATGCCACCATACCCTACACCACAAGAAGTTATGAGAAAATGGTCTTAAACTAGGATTATGAAGGTTTCTATGGAGTCCTCCAAATACCTCAAGGATACATAAGGCCAAATCCATAGATAAAATAAAAAAATGTCAAATATACTAGAAGAGAGGGTAACCCACTCTCCATCTTAACTTTCCAAAGGTATAAAGGATTAGCAAAGAATAACAAGATCCTACTTCCAAGATAGGTGTCTTTTGATTCACCTCTTGCAATTTATACTTCACCAGAACAAGGGAGTTGAGGTCATCCCTTGGGGTGAAAAATTCCCCAAGTAAGCCTCCTAAAAGGTCTATAGTAAAAAAGTGTATACGCTTACACTTTTACATTATGTTTTGACCCCCTAATTTATTGGAATTAATTAAGCTTCTAGTTTTCTAAATTATGCATTCCAAAGCCTATATTTTACCATTTTTTGAAAGGAAAAGAATATTAAACAAGTTCATTCAATCATTAAAATACCTTGGATCAAGTGTGTCCTGGAAGTTTGGGCCAGGACCCATTCACCCAAGGATGAATTGGTCCCCCTCCTTAGCCAAGACCCAAATTTAAATATGTTATTATTAGTATTTTAATATCCAAAATTTAAATATGAAGCATTGGATTTTGGAATATAATTTCCAAGAAATTAGATAAACACCTATAAATACCTAGTCTTTTATCATTTGAAATCTAACACACTTTATCTAGCAATCCAAGATAAAATATTATTGTTAAAAGAATTCAAGAGCAACATATCAAAGCATTATTACATCAATTCAAGATCCAACATCATGCCAAATTTTATGTGTTTTTAGGTTCATGCTATGTGAAGGCTAACATTTTTGTAGGTCTTAGAGTATTCAAGCATCCAAGTAAATCAAGCAAGCAAGATGTAAGACCCTTGAAGAGATGTGTATGTCTTCAGTCCTTCAAGTAGAAATTGAAGGGTGGTGAGTTGTAGTATTTGTTCATTAATCATTTCATTCCTTTCCATTAATGTTTTTACCATTGAAATTTCCATGGTGGAAGTGGGAACACTAACATGGGGTTTGATTGAGGTAAGCCCCTATATGGCACAAAATTTTCCCTCTTTGTGAATGTGCAAGTTGTAGGATTGAAGTTGATTGAAGGGAGCTTGAAGATCCATTTTGCACTGTTGCATTTGTTGTCATCAATATTTTCAAGTGATGAAAACTTAAAATATTTATTTACAACATTTTGATTGAGGGAAATGCATAAAATAGAAGCTCAGATACAACATTAGAGGACCCCAAAATTTGAGTAGAAAAGCTTTATGGGGACTCAGTAGCCATATGGTGACCTTGTCCTTGTAGGCCTAACATAACCAAATATTATGGGAAAGTACATATTAGTTTGCATCTTCTAGATCTATTGAAACTTGACTATTTCTATTATTAGTTGTCACATAGTTATATTTATTGCATTAGGTAATTTATAGTTTAATTGATGTTGATGGTCAATCAATCCACCTTGTTGATTTGAATCTTAATGAAGCATTTAAAAAATATAAAACACACCCTAGACTTGATGCATTCAATTTAGGGTGAATCAAATTTTTATGCTTCAAAAGGAATTATCCAAGTGTTTTTTATCACCTAAGATAACACAAAGTGTAAGGAAAGAAAAGGTGAATAATCACTTTCCTAATGAAAATTCTAAGAAGAGAATACATATTAAGGTTCAAATTTCAATTACAATTCATTAAAGATGCACAATAGTAGAAAAAGAGCAGAATAAATTCAAGAAAAAATAGAATGGACACCAAATTTAACGTGGGAGAACCCTTTCGGGAAAAAATCCACCACACCAAGAAAAAAGTCTTTGTATTACAATGAAGAAGATTCAAATACAAAGTTACAGTTTCTCCCTCTCAGATGTCTATTCAGTCTCAATACATGCAACTATACAACACTAAATGGTCTCGTTCTCTTTTCACAGACTCACTACTTGTCTTGTCTCATTTCAGAACTTATCTACCATCCATTACAAATGTATTAGAAAGTTATAGAATTTTACATTCTGAGAGAATTCCTCAATTTGATCTGTATCACCAGACCCATGCTGGAAACATACCAATTTGTTCCCATTCGTTACAAAAGACAAACCATCAATCAACAATTACCATATCAGGCCATCTGTGAGACAAACACCAATCTATCACCAATTTACTCGAGTCACACTAATATGTGCTTCCCATGGTACACTATCGACCAACCTTATTGCCATATCAATGAGACAATAACTTGTCTCTCACTGATATGAGGATGTCATACTGATGAAGTTCAAACTGGTCAATGTGGTCTACACGACCAAGACAACATCAACTACCACTCAGCACCTGTCAGCTCAGGTCCTGCCATAGCCATCAATCCATCATCGAGACACAGTGGAGATGCCCACTGAAGTCCCCAAGTCACACTAATGACATAGTGTCCCACCAATGAAAGAACTATATCGGGCTATCATTGGGACTACCGTTAGGGTCCCGCCGATAGGACCAAGTTATTCTGATAGAACAAGCTACCAACACCAAACCATCAGGTCGTGACGGGGACAACCTTTGGGGTCCCATTGACCAAGCAATATCTCAGTGATGATGAACTAAGTGAATACATGAAGACTCATTGGACCATCATTGGGATAGAGAACAAGCTCCCACTGATGGAGCATAGTTTTGAAAAGTTTGATTCAAGGTGTTATGAAGGAATCTTTCTTCGTTACTCAACTGGGAGCAAGGCATATAGATTATACAACAAGAGATTTAGAAAGATGATTGAAAGTACAAATGTCAAGGTATATAAAAATTGTGCTAGATCTCTCATGAACCTGAGGTTTCAAGATCTAATATGCTTCCATAGATTAAAGAATAAGAAGAAGAAATAGAAGAGAAAGAAGAAAAAGAACTAGAACTAGTGAAGAATCTCAAGACTCCAGCAAAATATGTGCATAAGAGCAACTCTGTAGATAAGATCATTGGAGAAAAAAATGAAGGTTTGATGACAAGAATAAATTTTTCAATTTAGCAACTAAAAAAGGAAACTTGTGCTTATTATTAATAGTAGAACCCAAGAACTTTATTGATGCCAACAAATATGATAATTGGATAAAGGCAATGGAGGAAGAATTGAATAATATAGAAAATAATTAGACTTGGGAATTATTTCCCAGACTAGCTGAGAGGAATGTGATAGGAACAAAGTGGGTTCAAGAATAGGTTGAATGAATATGGTGAAGTGGTAAGGAACAAAGCCAAATTAGCTTGCAAGGGTTATTCACAAGTTGAAGGTATTTATTTTGAGGAGACCTTTGCTTTGGTAGCTAGACTGGAGGCAATAAGGTTGTTTCCTACTCTTGTTGCTCATAATAATTTCAAAGTGAAACAATGAAAAATTGGTGTGATGCTTTCTTTCGTATGGTTTAGAACATAGACAAAAACTCACTTTCCAATTATCTCATTGAAGGGAAACCCTAAAGAACTCAATCTAATGATGAAAGGGGGAAAGAGATCTTGCAATAGGGTTGTCCTAGGGTATGATTGTAAGCTAATGAGGGGTTCACCACCAAGCTAGGGCTTTGAAAGATAAATGCAATGTAATTCAAAATTCTTAAACCTAATGCAGTGCAATCTTTCACTAAATGGCCTAAAAATACATGTAAAACAAAATAGAAAGTTGCAAGATGAAATGTGTGCACCTGTAAATTTGATGAAGACTAGATGAGGGCCTGAAACACTGAAAACACTTATTTTAATGTTGATTGGGACTCATATGCCAGACTAGGTGTTTTAGTGCCAAATTTTGGTTTCTGTGTAATAGGAATCTGTCAAATGGGTGTCTAAAACTGTAAAAACCTAAAAAATGACCTAAACGAGGACTCATATGCCAAAACTGGCATATCAATCTAGTTAGGGTTTTCTGAATCTTCAAGGTTTGAATATGCTCTTTAATTTCTACTCTATTCTTCCTAATTGATTTCCATATCTAAAACCTTGGTTTGCAACTTGTAGAAGTCTTCCATGTATCTCCAATGCAAGGTGGCATTTTTGACAACTTTGAACACTTTGACAACTTTCTCCAATCTTACTCTTCAATGTTTCGTCAACCTAAACTTGCAAATCACACACTAAAGAGAGGGAAAATGTTGTTTTATTAGTAGAAACGTGTTTTTCTTGGTCAAACCCCATTTTGGTAATCAAACCTTGAAATGAAATGAAATAGGAACGAAGAATTATGAATGAACAAAATATGATGTTGCAGCTCACCAAACACTAGCAATGAAGTGTTGCAAACATGTATGAGTTGTATCCAATGAATGTAGACCTTGAATCTTGCTTGAATATGATATATCTTGAATTGAACACTTTCCTGAATCATGAAACCCTACATAACAATTGTTAGCTCAAAAAAAATATGATACATGTAGACTTTGACATGATGCTTGATGCTTGAATAATGCTCTAAAATACTTGATGATCTTCCCTTGAATGCTCTTGAATGGTCTTGTAAACACTCGAATGCTCTTGTGAACTCAAAATTGCTATTATGAATTCTCTCACAAAAGTATTAGGTAAAAATGAGTGAAAGGACCTTGTATTTATACTTAATTATGCCAAATTTCCCAAAATTACAACACTACAAGCCAATATCAAATCTAGGAGGATAAAATCCTGCCAAGAATTTGAATTAATTTTTATTTTGGGCCACATGGGACTCATACGCCTAAGGTGGTATATGAGTCCGATTAGGCATAATTTATGGGACGAAATTAAAAAATACTTAGAAAGGTGTAAAATCAGGATCGGGACCCAAAACCTTAGGTGGGACTCATATGCCCAAGGTGGCGTATGGGTCTCAGATCACTAAATTTGGGCCAAAAAACCTAGAAACACCTAAATTATAATTGGATGTTGATTTATGTTAGGATTATCCTAAAAAATATGCATTAAATGAGGCTTGTGGATGCAAACTAAGGCCAATTAAAGCTTAAAGAAGCCCAATTATTTATGAAAATCCTAGAAAAGTGTGAAAGTGTATTACAACACTTTACAACACCTTAAATAAGGTATGAATAAGGTATATTTTGGTTAAAAATAGGTTTATTATGTTTAGTTAATTAATAAAACCTTAGAAAAGCATGTGTAGACATGCAAAATTGGCATAATGCATTCAATTAGGTCATATTCATCCATTTAGCAAATAAATCAAGTTTACCAATCTCCTAAAGTCATCAGTTTAAATTAAATAAATCAACTTGATCCTAACATCACCCTCCTTGATTAAATAAATCAATCATTTATTTAATTAAGTCTGAAATCACCTTTCATCCCTTTTTGATTTAAATCAATCAAAATATTCAAGTCAAAGGGGTCAAAGCATCTAATCATCATTAAGTTAATCTAATCTTGATTAATCTAACCTAACCACCCATCACATCCTCTAGCTTTTCCCACTTGCACCAATAAATCATTTTAATCCATTTATAAAATCAACATTTTCCATCAACATGGCATCTTTGAGGAATATTCCCTCAAGTTTGAATTCAAAAGCAAGTGTACATGTACATCAAACAAAGCATTTATGAGCTCTTACATGGCTCTTACATGTCCCTTGCACAGGTCAAACTCAGCATTTACTGTCAAATTCAAATTTGAAATCTCCCTCTCTTTGGAACATTGACCAAAATGTGCTCATCCTCAAACCTATCACAAGATAACAAGTGGCTCCATCTCATTGGCCAGATCTTTATCCCACATTTCTCTCTCATAAGCATTATTTCAACTTGAGAATCTTTAAATAGAGGTCTCCTCTATTGTTCAAATGGTCCACAATCATTCATGTAAAGTCACTCTCTTCAAGAGAACTGATTTTTCCCACCATCACTCCATCTTCGAGGCATTTCATCATTTAGCTTATCTATCAAGGATTGGGAAAGGGCTATTTTCCACAATAGCACCAATCCACTATGGGATAGGATTTATTTCATGTTTTATATGCCTTATTTCGTCTTGTAATTTGTTTCCATTTTAAAGCATGATTTATTATCTCATAGGAGCACTATGGTATTTTCATAGTTTGAACTAACATGCTAATGTGTTTTGAGGTTTGAGCTATTTTGCAGATTTGTGGTGCTTTAGTGTGAAAGTGCATTACAACACTTCACAACACCTTAGCAAGGTATAATTTAAGTACTTTAGTTCACATGGGCCCAAGACCTAATGTGAGTGTGTTAAACACATTACAACACTAAGTCAAGGAATCATTAAGCTTAGTTCAACAAGGAGGGCCCAAACAGGTAAGGAAAAGTAAAGGGATGCTTTTTCTGTTGTCACACAAAGTATATCAAATGGATTTGTCAAGTCAACTTTCCTCAATGGTGATCTAAAAGAAGAGGTATATATTAAGAAACTAGATCATTTCCAGTTATCATAGGTTCCTGACATGGTTTGAAGACTCAAGAAAGCTCTATATGGTCTCAAGCAAGCTCCCAAAGCCTCGTATGTTAGATTGGATAAGTACCTACTTCAACAAGGATTCAAGAAAGGTAATACATATATTTATCTGTACATTAAGGTTTGGGAAGATAATTTTTTTATTGTGGTTGTCTATTTTGATGAAATCATCTTTGGTGGAGATGATGATATGTGTAAAAAGTTTTCAAAAGAGATGTAGAAAGGATTTGAGATGTCAATGATTGATGAGATATCCTTCTTCCTTGGGCTTTAAATTATTCAACAATATGATGGTATCTTTATTTCTCAAGATAAATATGTCAAGTAGATGTTAAAGAAATTTGGAATGGAAGACTCCAAACTAGTGGGTACTCCTATGGTGGCTGGTTTT
>VDFB02373365.1:211570437-211721068 GCA_007258455.2 Sequoia sempervirens
GAATCAAAAGGAGCACAACAAGTAGATAAAGATACATCTACTTCAGTTCAATCCATTAGGTGAAAAAGGTAAAGGCAAGGTAATTGTTCTTTATTTGCATTTATCCTTTTTTTTTTGTCTTTTTCCCCTTTTGTTCATCTTCATATTCTTCTAAGGATGTTGTAGTTGCCTCCTTATAGCCTTCAAATATTGGTTCACCCTATTTCAACTAGTAATACTAAGGATTCCAATCTATTACATCCTCTACACTTGAGTCATTAACTCACACAATCAGTAGTATTTCTTTGACTTAATTATTTTCCTTCTTTCTAATTTTATATTTTCTCATGATTATTCTATTATACATTTTCAAGAAGTGGTTCTTACTTTTTTATATCCCTATTGTGCATGATGTATAGTATCTAAAAATTATTATCTTCAATGCATTTACATTATGTTTAAGCATAATACTAGTTACATCACGAGGTACAACCATGAAAGAACTATAATAATTTTTCTTTGCGACACTATAAGCATATATGGAGCTGATGAGGGATAAAACATCCATGCAAGGATGTTGTCTACACTATGGAAACATTAAGAAATTGATAGCTTTGTAGGTTTAGCTATGTAAACTAGGGAGTTGTGTGTGTCCTAATATATAATATGTTGATTAACTAATATGTGCTATTTTATAATGATCACTTGAATTTGAAACATGAGACCTAGAAAAAGATAATACAAATTCAATAACAATAGCATGGGTAGAGATATATGTAAGAAAGGATTAAAATTTTGAGCATGGGTATAATGAAAATA
Source organism: Sequoia sempervirens (assembly GCA_007258455.2). NCBI lineage: Eukaryota > Viridiplantae > Streptophyta > Pinopsida > Cupressales > Cupressaceae > Sequoia > Sequoia sempervirens. The sequence continues at coordinate 211,571,236 of VDFB02373365.1, forward strand.
TTAGGACAATAGTACTTATATTTTTCTTCTTCTAGAATTATGATATTCTTAAACCACAGTATTATTTTATTCAAATTTCTCATTCGCTCTATGGTTTCTTCTAGCACTTGTTTTTCTATGAACGCTTTAAAATCATATATTTGCTTGTTTAGTTTCATGAATGAGTAAAATGTTAATTTTTTGTAGACTTTATTTATTTTCATTTTTGTTACTTACACTATTATATGGGTCTTATTGGTAAGCACATTTAGGTTATGGAAACACATCATATCTATTAATAGCTCATGAAATATGAAATGCCAAAATAACAATTTGATCACCTTGGTAGACTCCTCTACAATCACCCCCTTTTTTATTATCCTAGCCATAGGTTTCTTATTTAAATTTTCTCTTTATACTTGATATTTCACTTGATGGTTTCATATACAAAATCTCTTATGTTATTCCTATTAGTTTCCTTATATACATTAATATGTCATATTTTGGTTTTTTGTTCTTTTTATACTATATCAATCTTGTAATTTCTTCTAGTTCTTTATTGTCTTATTTCCATTTTTATACACAAACAATAAATCCATAACTAGAGAATAACTATTAACTATCACAAATTTGGTGGCATCACATAATAATAGCTACAACTTCTTGTCTTGCTCTTATTATCTTTCATTTTATTTATCCAAGATATAGCATTTGTATCACAACAATTAAACCAAATTGTAGTTTCTAATTCTATATAGCATCTTATTTAATTAGCAAAAAATTATTTCCTTATTTATTGTCTAAAAATAAAGAATTTGACCTAACGTAAGTTAATTGTAGTCGCATTTTCTCTCTTTCATTTGATAGTAACTAAATTTAGTTTAACTAAGATGCTATAAATGCTAGGGAAACTAAAGTAATGAAACATGAAGCTTTAGCTATTTATTAACTCTAGCTTTCATTATCACTATTTATTTGTGGTGAAACCCGCGGGAGTAGCTCACTGCAGCCAGCCAGCGTAATTATCGCATTTTGATTTTCATTTAAATCTATAGTTTAGACCATCGAAAATCGATTTTACTTAATATAGGGTTAGTTTACTTCCCCACTATCCAAGTTTTAATATTGACAGCCAGGAGAAAGCAGATCAAATCAAATTAAACAATCTCGAGGAGATGTGACCAGAATTATTAAATGATCGAGAGGCGTGATTGGGCAAGAAGCAAATATTAGAGAATTTGGAATGCGAGACAGAGATTGGAATCAGCTTTCATTATCACTAATTTATTTGGTGTCGAACCCGCCAGAGTAGCTCACTGGAGCAGCGTAACTATCGCATTTCGATTATCCTTTAAATCTACTAGTTTAGACCATCAAAAATCGATTTTACTTAATATAGGGTTAGTTACTTCCCCACTATCCAAGTTTTAATAAACACGGCGAGGAGAAAGCAGATCAAATCAAAAATCTGGAGGAGATGTGACCAAAATTATTAAATGATCGAGAGGCGTGATTGGGCAACAAGCAAACACTAGAGAATTTGGAATGCGAGCCTGAGATTGGAATCAGGTGACTTCCAATGGAATGTTTTGAACTAAGTTCTGTGCGGCTGCATTTAATAAGCAAAGGCGAGAAGCATTATATTTGTTGGATGTTAATCATGGAATGCGACTCTATAAATACAGGCCGGCAAAGACTCATCGCATACTGTGATACATACTAGTTGGTGTTGCGGACCTGAAATCCAGAAGTGTTCTCAATGGAGTTGTTGAAGCTGAATAGATTAGGTTTATTGGTTCTGATTTTTGTCTGGGAAGCGTGTTTGGGTGCTGCAACAAATGATAATAGTCCTAAATGCACCGAGGATACAGACGGAACGCGGTGCTCCTTGTCTGCCTGTGCTCGCGGCAATGCACTGCCCCGCTGCGCGTTTGGGTTCGCTTCCGCCGTGACGGGAGGCGTGGGTGGTCAGTCTTACGTGGTGACGAGCTCTCTGGACTCCCCACAGTCCCCGCAGCCTGGAAGTCTCAGATACGGCCTTGGCAAGGGAAACGTGTGGATCACCTTCTCCCGAAGCATGAAGATCCTTCTCAAGAACCCGCTGTGGCTTCCAAACTCCACCACCATTGACGGTCGGGGCTTCAGCGTGACCATTGGCGGCGCCCAGCTCGTCATCCGACAGGCTTCCAACGTCATTCTCCACAACCTGCAGATCGACGCCCCGGCAGACAAGAGCCAGAACACCATTTATGTGGACGAGAGTTCCACGCTCATCTGGATGGACCATCTCACATTTGTGGATCCCAGTCGCATGACAGGCACTGGCAAGATCATCTCTGTCAGCAACGCCAGCACGGACGTCACCATTTCCAACTCGATTCTCGCCAACACAGATTTCAGCGTTCTGCTGGGCAGCTCCGACGACGAACGGCAGGACAAAAGTATGCGCGTCACGGTGTACAGAAATTGGTTCAAGGATTCCACCCAACGCATGCCTCATTGCAGGTGGGGACATTGCCATGTTGTCAACAACCTCTACACCAACTGGAGTTACTACGCCATTGGAGCCCGCGCTCATGCCACCGTCAAGTGCGTAGCGAATGTGTTTGAAGCGGGGCAAAAAAAAGAGATAACCCCTTGGGATCCCAGTTTAGCTACAACATTAGACCAGACTTCCCACATCGACTCCAAACGCGATCTGCTCCTCAATGGGGCCACTTTCCATCAATTTCTCAAAACAGCAGCGACATCTGTTTCCCCCGCTCACAAATTGAAGCTCCCTCCCGTCTTGCCACCTCAACAAGTTTCTTCCCTTCTGCGACGCTGCGCAGGAGCACTCGATCCCTCGCAAGCCCGGGCATGTCTTGTTTCCTGACTTCCGTTTTTCTTCTCCTCAACTAACTCCTGGCATAACATAGCATTGTAACCGTTTTCAACGATCCAGTCAATTACTGAATAAAGCATCGGTTGTGCTGCTCACTAAAATCTTTCCATTTTGTTATGTGAACCATATTTTATTATATCTTCGTTTATTTAATATTTGGTCTTATTTCTTGTTATAGAACAGTCATGAATATAAATTTAAGTCAAATAAAAATCGTGTTCTCTCAAAAGCATCAACCTCTTACTAAAATCTTTCAATTTTATTATGTGAACCTTATTTTATTATATTTTTGTTTATTTAATATTTAATCTTATCTAATTATATATAATTTTATTTATTGTTAACATTTTTTTCTATTATTGAGGTGTGTTTTTTTTGTTATAGAACAGACACATGAATGTAAATTAAGTAAACAAATAAAATTAATATTTTTTTAAAATTCTATAACATACATGAATATTAAAATTGAAAGAGTTCATATTAAATAATTTATTATTTTGAATGTTTTGAGGGACGCTTAGATATGTCTTAATTTAATTATCAGAATATGATTTTTTATGAGGATAAGTTTTACAAAACATTCAACCCCACCTTAAACCCTCCCTAAACACATGTAAATAAAATCCCCACCACCTCCATCTAAATTGTGATTATAAATATCAATGTTGTATGCATATAATATCATTATAATGAATATGTAAAAAAAGAAAAAAATATTCATCTTTTCCTTCATTTAAGTTGTAAGGCTTATAAATTCTTGCTCTCGTGAATTAGCTTTCAATTAGAACACATAAAAGTAAAGGTCTTCATAAGAAATTTAATCCTAAGAATATCAAATATGAAAAACTCCAAAAAATTAAGGAATTGTTTTCTCTTTCAAATTTATATTCTGAAAATATTATATGCCCTATTGTTTTTTATGGCACAAAAAACATATCAATATTTTTTTTAAATATAAAAATACATGAAGATTAATATTGATAGAATTCATCCTCCTTTTCTACTTGGGAGGCATTTGTAATTTTTTATCTCATTATAATAAAGGGAGTGGGCCCCTAGTCCCATAGCTTATGAATAAATAAAAATTGATAGAATTCATATTAAATGTTTGATTATTTTGAAAGTTTTGATGGGTGCTTAGACATTTTTTAATTAAATTGTCAAATTATATTTTTTTATGAGAATAAGTTTTACAAAACATTACACCCCACTAAAAACCCCCCCTAAATATATGCCAATAAAACACCCACCATCTCCATCTGAATTGTGATTATCTCAATGCAATAGAAGATCCACCATAGTAACTTGCACAAATCCATAGCCTTGATCAAAGAATTGCAGACACCATCAACTCACTACTTCCAGGAGTCTAACACATTGAACCTTGCTGCCTCATTTCACTTTCACACAATCTCTCGCATCTACCTTCCTTCTCACACTTGTGGCATTAAATCCTTAACATCTTGTCTTGTATTTATACCATCTTCAACCTTAGAAACTTTCTCCAAGGTTGGCTACACATGCTTCATTTTACAAATTCAAATTAGGTCAGCAACTCAACATTACCGTGATGGATGAGAACAAGAGAGGACAAAACCAACACTTAACCAGGACCCAAAACAACACCTTGGTTCAATCACAGACTCCCTTAATTGATAGTTATCCTTCACATGACATGTAAACACCAAGTCATCCAAACCTAATGAAAACACCAATGAAATTTGAAGTGCATGCTTCCATAACAAGAAGATAACATGCAGACCACATAACATGCTTCAAAATACACTGGAACACGTCTTAGATTCCTTCATATTCATTTGCAGCTATTGCAACAACCTTCATACATAGAACACTTTCCATTAGTCCATTTGGACTGCACAGACACACATAATAAATCTAAAACTAGTCTTCTGGGGCACCAAACCATGAATACTTTTGATAGAATAGAGATAACACAATTACAAGCCTTCTTATAGATCCACAATACCTAAAAAAAACCAACGAAGGATTGTGGAGCAAATACATTTCTCCCAGTCCACAGACAAACAACTCTGCTAGACTAGTTCACAAACTGGTGAACTCAACTTTTACTCTTCATCACACTAGAAGTTATTATCCAGGTGTGTGCAATTTTTTTTCTACCCTAAAATAATGCAAAACAAATGAAATGCAAAGGAGAAAGAACACAAAACAACACCTCAAGATTAGCCTAGTTGAACTTGAACAAAGAAAGGATGAAAACAAGTTGTTTACCTTGCCCAAGTTGATTGGTTGGTTTCCCTTGTTGATAGATTGATATGTGTGCTCCTTTGGATAGAAAATCACATCAAACTAGATGAAAAATGATGTAGATGCAATGGGGAATGCAATGGTGAAGGTGGATATTTGGAGAAGTGCACAAAATGGATGTAAAGTGACCTTGAAAGTTGCAGCAATGGAGGATGCAAAAGTTGAAGGCTTGATGGCTTGAATGTGAATGAATGAAAATGAGGTCAAAATCCTCTATTTTAGGGGAAAGGACTCTAAATAAATGGAGGGCTAGGATTTAGCCATGATGGACAAGATGAAGGGCTATGGTGAGTTGAGAACTCACAAGCCCTCACATCTTGCCATGTGACAATGAGGTGTAAAGGGTGAAGGTGATGTGGAGGTACTTGAAAGTACCTTGGGATTGGGACAAGATCTCCTCATAAAGGAGGTCCTTGTCCCCCTGTGGGGGGATGTGACAAATAAGGAATTTAAAATTCCTCAATAATCCTCATGAAGAAGAGAGAAACCTTGGAGGAATAAATGTGTATTTTTAATTCACATGATGTGAAGGTACTTGTAAGTACCTTGGGATTGGGACAAGGTCTCCTCATAAAGGAGGTCCTTGTCCCCATGTGGGAGATGTGACACATGAGGAATTTAAAATTCCTCAATAACCCACATTGGGAAGAGGAAAGCCTTGGAGGAATAAATGTGAATTTTTAATTCACATGGGGAAGAGGTTGCCTTAGCTAAATGGAGAAAGCATTTATGATGGTTGACTTGGAAATATGCCACAAATGGCATGGGGATTAGGTTGACCCAATCATTTGATTAAGGTTGTGCAAACAAGTGATTAAGGGGGCTAATGAGGGATTAGAAGCAAGTTTCAAGATATGGAGGATGTGACATAAATCCTAATTAAAGGTGTGCACATCCTAATCATGGATTAATTAAACTAATCCAAATTAAAGGGGGATTATGGAGGATGGGAAAAGGAGAGAGAAAAAGAGGAATTTAAAATTGATTTAAATTCAAAAGGCCAAATGACTAAGTTAAATAAATTGATGTATTTATTTAATTTAGAGAAGAAGGGGTAAAAGGTAAAGTATTTAATTATTAAATTAAATACCTTAGGAACCTTAGGAAAAAGAGGAATATTAATTAAATAAATCATTTAATTAATATCGATGGGGGAGTTGAAATAGATGAATAAAGGGGATGAATTTGACCATATGGGATTGGTCAAATTTAGATGTCTAGATTTTTCCCCTCTTCGAAATACTGTTAGAATAACAATGTTTTAAAGAAAAATAAAATGCAAATAAATTGATAGAGGAAATGACTAAAAGATGATGCCCCAACATGGGAGAAGTTGAGTAAGATATCCAACTGGTGGGAAATGCAGGGAAATGCCCTAGTGTCACAAGGAAATGATTGTGATGGAAGAATGGAGGAAAATAATAGGGTATGCCCCCTCAAGAGGGTGGTTGGGGAAGAAAAAGGGGCCCCGAGAAACTTCTTGATATGAGGAAACAATGGGTACCATTAGATAGAGCTCGAAAAACCATGAAGATTGGCTTTTGAATGGAGGAAAATAGCACACTGTGTGTAAATAGCGGACCGCAGAAGTTAGAGGATTAGTTAATTAAAAAGAAATGTAAATAATGGGTAAAAATACCCAAAACCTAAAAAAGGGTAAAAAGGAGGGAAAGGGTAATATATAGTAATTTTAGAATTACTATTCCTCATTTGCACACTTGGAAATTGAGTGAGAGAGAGAAGAGGAGGAAGGTGACGAGGATGGCTAACATGGCAAGTGAGGACGAGTGGTTCATGGAGGACGAGGTCATCCATCGAGGTGATGAGGTACGGCGGTACTACCACAAGCTCATGGTACCATTCCAGGTTAGTGCCAAAACCATCTTTGTGATTTTAAGCAATTTTTTTAAAATTTTCATGCATTTTGAAAACATGGGTTTTGGGGAATGGGCACTTTAGAAAAATGGGTTGTCAAGAGAAATGCGATTTCACCCAAATTTTGGAGCGAAATCGCCTGTTAAAGTGTCAAGTTTGGGCAATGAATTCACCTATTCTAGAGGTGAATTTTCCCAAACAAAGAGAAAAAGGGTGAAAGTGTAGCAAAAAGGGGTGAATTTTCCTAAGAATCGGGCGAATCTGCCCGGGGAAGGGGGTTTACAGGTAGTTACAGGTGAATTCACTCATAGCATAGGAGAATTCACTTGAGGGGTTGAGCATGGGTGGATTCACTCGCAAAGTAGGCAGATTCACCCACAATGTGGGTGGATTTTCCCAACGGGCAGGTCCGAGGTGGATTTGCCCGCTCTGCGAGCAGATCTGTTGAATGGCCAAACCTAGGCAGATCCACCCAAAAACTGGACCCATGCAGATTCACCTGCAATGTGGGTGGATATGCCCAATAGGCGAGGTCTGAGGCGGATTCACCCACAATGTGAGCAGATCCACCCAAGGGCAACTTTGAGGCAGATTCACCCAAGAAATGGGTGAATCTACCCAAATGGAAGATTTTGGGCAAATTTTCCCAAATTGGGAAAATTCGCACAAAGGAAAAAGAGGGCAGAAAAATTTGAGAAGATAGCCCAGTGTGGGGAAGAAAAGGGAAGGAGGAAAATGAAAGTGATGGAATGAAAGGACATTGATGAACATGTTGCTTGATGTGGATGCAGCATTTTGACAACCTCAGACGTGGGAGAGGTGTTCGATGGTTTTGAAGGTGATGATATCGGTGATGAATGGGGAAGATCATGCAGCGTTGGCATGAGTAGGCTTGCTACATATGCTAGGATATCCTACTATCAGAGTGCATCAAGCACTATTGAGTGCACTGATAAAGCGGTGGAGTTCAAAGACATCCACCTTCCATCTCCCGATGGGGGAGATGATGGTTACATTGGAGGACATATGGAGGATTTTACGGTTATTGATAGTTGGTAACCTCATGAGTTGGACAAGGTCAGAGGGATAGTAGGACCAGACCCTATGGGTCCTCTTGAGATGAGCAAACTTATCAATTCACGAGACGGAGTTGGATCTGGTTGGGTGTTTTGGGTTGGGAGTACCACCATTACCCTTATATCTCTGTGGTTTTATTAGTGGGCTATTGATGCTAGACACAAGTGGATGCTTTTGCAGCCTCAAGGTTATTGAGGTTGTTAGACATATTGTGGAGCATAGGGAGGGGGAGTTCGCATGGGGTCCATGCATACTAGCATAGTTGTATAGGGACATGCATGTGGTGTGTTATCGACGGGAATTCAGCGTGACATATGTGATGCTATTACAGGTTTGGGCATGGGAGCATATCAGTGTTGCTAGACTAGGAGTTTTGATAGGAGGAGAGTAGGATCCTACACTACTAGTGGCATACTAGTACGGGACTAAGTATGGCTAGCAATTTCACTATCAGGACACCGGTGATCTAGAGAGATGGAGGAGATTGGACGATTTATAGGCATACTAGATAGTATGGAGGCCATACATGATGCGACAATTTTCTAGATGGAGGGAGAATTAGGCAAGGCATAGAGGATACTTCTACACAATATCCTATTTGATCGGGAGGGACCCAGGTATTGTGGAGCTCCACAGGGCAGATAGAGTGTCGAGATAGTTTGGAGTACAGTAGGACATTCCCTCAAGACCTCAGAGGTTCAGACAAGTCTCCCAAGAGCAATTATGAGGTGATCTAATCCCAGCATATTTTGCTAGACAATAGTGGGTGGAGCTACAACAAGTACCTTACCTAGGCAGGAGAGGAGGAGAGGCAGACACAGGGGTGACAATGAGGTATTCCGCATGGTGGGGACGTCATCAGCCATTACAGATTATGACAGTGCATCAGATCAGAGAGGCATTGGGCTATGGTTCAGAGGACAAGAGGAGGTTGAGAGGATATCAAAGAGTCAAGTGGAGAGGAGGACAACAAAGGTGAGTACAGGAGGAGGCTGAGGTAGAGGAAGAGAGACAACCGACGGGGGGTGGTTTAGGAGGAGGCGATGGAGGTGGATGCCCTAGATGTGGATCCACTGGTGATAGTACCATACATACCACCACCACCAGAGGACCCAGCTATACTATTGAGAGGGGCTATAGTGAGGCTGCAGATTGCAAAGTAGAGACTTAGGTATTTGGAGTGAAAGAGGAGCAAGCTATTGGCTGAGGTGGAAAGGGTGTGCACAGAGGTAGAGAGGAGTTATAGGACCTTAGCATATGAGGTAGTACAACATGTGTATGAGGTAGATATAGAGAGATATGGACTGCGGGCCAAGGTGGGTAGTTTACGAGTAGAGGTGATTCAACTGGAGGTAGAGGTGTCCAGACTCGAGGCAAAGGGACAGAGAGACTATGGGGAGCTGGAAGATTAGGTCATGTTGGAGAGGAGTGAGTTGGTGGTGAAGAGGGACATATTGTAGGCCGAGGTTAGTAGACTACATGCAGGGGGACAAAGGGACCATGGAGGGTTGGTGGACCAAGTATTTGTACAAGCCCTAGAGGAGGTGGAGAGAGATTTGGAGAATTTGTGGAGGCAGGTTTGAGATCTACTGAGAGAGGACCAATCTAAGGTGGGAGCGAGATGAGCTCTGTGATAGAGCAGAGGCGATAGAGAAAATAGTTGGGGATGCAGGGTTGATGTTGGAGACAGAGGAGGCTACAAGGGCATAGATACGATCCTTGTAGGGTGAGCGAGATGTAGCAGAGGCACGGGTATAGACTCTGCAGGGTGAGAGGGATATGATAGCAGGACAGATGCAAACACTGCAGCACAAGAGGAATGTAGCAGAGGTACAGGTATAGAATTTGCAGTGTGAGAGGGACACAGTGGTGGAAACAGGGTTGGTGACATGGATGCACACACAGATTGACCAGCTAATGCTAGCATAAGATTCCTAAGAGCAAGAGAGGAGACAGATGATCAGGTCATGGGATAGGTTCAGGATGGAGCAAGATGTGGCAAGGATACAGGTGCTAGAGAGGGATGAGTACATGAGGGAGGTGAGTTATTATACAATAGCCTACTTCATGGCTGTCCTAGATCAAGAACGTGTACCTCCCTACGTCAAATCGGTGCCACAAATTACAGTGCCACCATAGTCCTTAGGGACGCACACACGGGGATATAGCAGCTATCGAGAGACACCTCCATGTAGGGGGGAGTACTAGACTCATAGCAAAGGTCGGATGTGAGCAGCTTAGGGTAGGGGTGATAGAGGATAGATGACATTGTACAAATTTTTGACAGGTGCAGGGTGGATGAGCAGTACAGAGCAGTAGAGATCACATTTGATTCATTTAGCCTTGTACCTATATTTTATTCATTAATTACTAATGTATATGATGGATATGTATTTTGATGATATGATGGACTTTATTATTGGTCATGTGACGGACATTATATTTTGATATTTATACGATATGGCATAGCTCTTATTTACATTATGCCATGTTTATGTGATGGATGATTTACTTATGCACATGTATATGTATATGATTTTATTATGGATGATTATGATGATGATGTGATATATGTATATGTTGATGATGATTTACATGTATATGTATATGAATGATTTTATTATGGATGATGTTGATGATGATTTATGTTTATGTGTATGTGAACCACATGGATGATGTGTATGATGCCTAACATTTGTGATGCAGGATGTGATGAATGATTTATGACATTGCACGCTATGGATATGATCCTAATGATTTGTGATGCAGGTGGCGATGTATGTTATATATTAATGAAATGAATGGATGATAAAATGAACCTAAGATGCTTAGAATAACCAATTAAGATTAATCTAAACAATTTAAAATGAATATGGGATGATAATGCACACATGTGGGATGAAATGTAAAATATGCAATGAATTGATAAGAAAATAATCATAAGATGTTTAGAATAACCAATGAATATTAATCTAAAAACTTAAAATGAATATGATATGCCAATGCACATGGGATGAAATGCAATGCCATGAACCTAGAATTGTGGGATGGGATGCAATTAAATTCCTTACAAACACTAATAGCTAAATGAAATGCAATGTGGACATGAGTGTAAATAAGGGCTTGCATAATGATGGAAGCGGATGGTAGGCTAACTTTATTTGTGAATCATGCTTGCTTTGGCTCATTGGAAAGTACTTACCTTGTAATTGTTACCTGATTTTTAGCTTTTAGCTGAAATCAGGTAACCATAGTGTTTTTTCTTTTGATGTTGTTAAAGATTTAAAGATAAACCATAAAACTATTAGTTTCAATATGCAGGGAAGAGTGATTGTCAAAATGAAGTAAATTACACCTTGCCATTTCAATTTTGCATCACAACAAATGTGAAAGAGAAACATGGATATACAAATGCAGTCTTTTATTAACAATCTTGAAATGTACATGTCCCTCACAAGCCAAGGGAATAGATTTCTTATTCAAATGAAAATATGAAATAACTTATACATGAATAAGTAAAAGAAAGAGAGAATGTGCATGTAATAATGGAACCATTCATTGCCTATGAATGACTGGTTACAAGTTGCCATGCTGCTGACCCGAAATGCTTGTGTCCCTCCCAACTCCGTAGTGCTCCTTACCTTGCATCTGAAGAAAACATGATGTTAGAGCAAGGCTCTAAGCAATGAGTGATTCAATCCTTGCATACACACCTACCTATGCATGTATAAGCTGATCCATAAATGCATTAAACAAAAGAACATTCAACATATGCATTTATTTTCTAACTATTTGCTTCATGTGCAGATTTAGGACAAGCCTAATTATTGTCTCATTATCAGATCAAATACAGCATGTGGGGTAAATGTGGCTCCCAAAAGGGTAGAGCTCAGCGTGCTTTGAAAGAAAAGGAAATTGATCAACTTGATCAAATATTTATCTCTTATCAATGCATTAAATCAATATGGAATCATACCAGTTGATCAACTCTCAATATCAGATTCAAAAGATGCATCATACTATGCTGATATGTCTTTCAATCTTCTTAAGTGGACCCTTGATCCATTTTATAAAAGGAAGTGTTTTAAAGATGCATCAAGTTCAATTATGCATCTATTTAATAATGAGGAAGCATTTCAAATTGTTTTCAAGCCCTCTCACCACAACCCTACTGGGCAGTAACTCATCACGTAGGAAAGTGAGTTGTTAGCTCACCCACATATGTGACAAGTGGCTGTTAAATAAAGTTAGAATGAGGAGACTATGCATTTTTATCACATATGTTTAGTAGGAGCAATGGTTGACTCATGGTCATGGTACAAGTGTAAGGACAACACCTTTGCAGGAGCTTACAAGGTCAACAAGCATGGGGGGTATCCAAAACAAAGCATAACTATCTTCATGACAAAGAAACATGGCCATCTAATTCGCTGCCCCATGAGTTAGATGAATAAGATGCCTTGAGAAGATTGCATGAGGAAGTACAATTAGATGAATGTGAGGACAGTACAAAGAATGTTGTCCTAGCATTAAGGACAGTCTAGAAGGCCTATGCATAATCATATAACATGACTGAGCATCACAAAGTAAGGAGGGTTGCCAGTAGACCAAGTTTCAAGATGATTTTCTGATGGAGTATAATGATACACTTTTGTGAATTACTTAGCCATGATCACAAATTATTCCAATACTTTTAAATAGGAGCAGCCACTTAAAGAAAGGATAGACATGTCAAGTATGCACAGTTCAATCATCCATTAAGAGAAAATGGATAGTCGAAAACCCTTTAGTAATTGCTACCATGCAATGAAGGTAGTCCTATTTCAAAGACAGTGGTTAAGCACTGTGAATCATAAAGGACAACCATGACCAAATATGGATAGTGACCTTCCAACTTTGATGTGTCATCAAAGACAGTGACACTGCACCAACAAAGTGCTCTCTATGTGATCTTATACAAGCTACGCGAACAGTCCTAAGGAGGGTAAAGAACAACAACAATGCATGTTGATCATCATTGAAGGACAACAACAACACATACTGATCAAGTGAATGTGAAAATCAATGAAGATAGCCAAAAGGGGTCCAGAGTTTTTGTGCAAGACCAGGGGATTGATATTTCTCAGTGATAATTCCAGGACAGTCATAGTAATAAGTCTGCTCACTGTCATGATGACTAATCACAGCCATCAACAGTCATCAAATGAATGGGGTGAGTACATAGACAATCAAAAGAGATGACAGTCACCATTCAAGCAATCTACAAAGATCATGACTCTATTTGACAAGGGGCAAGGACCAGGCATGAGCTATGAAGGAGACCATACATGTAAATATCAATGAGCAAGCATAATGGGATGACCATTCTGAACTTGAGAGCTCAATCCTAAAGAGCAGTCAATAGAGATCACGAGATAGCAATTATGACAGTGAGTAGGATACTGAATACAATACACCTGAAGTAGTCATCTCAAAGGATTCACAAATTTGAAAGTCTTGAAATTGAAAAGAAAACAAGGGGGACTCTACTCTATATACTGGGCCATCAACTTATGTCAGTAAGTGAGATCAAGGTTGCCAACAGTCTCAAGGACTATACTATGCCCAAGTCATAGTGTTAATGATTGTGCAGGACTTTGAGGAAAGTCTAAATAGCCATCAAGAAAATCATGTGTAGTCATAACGCTAAAAGGCTAGTGGCAGCCTCACATGGTGGTTACATTAAGCAAGTTCCTGTCACTAGTGGCAATAGGTTGGCAGGCTTTTACAAAACAGAGGGTTTCAATACAAGCTTTATACCAAAACTATAGATGGAAACAAAGCTTTAGTGCCAATACCAGTCCAATGTCATCAATGAGAAATTATTTCTTAATGGAATCGTGATATGAGACAGGCAATCATAACCTTTAAAGGCAGTCATAAAGGGTGGATAGTCATTGGGAGATAACAGTCAAAGTTCATGACAGTAGGTGGTAGGAGATTCCATGACAATGTAGAGATTATAAAGGAGAACATTCTATAGTGATGAAGAATTTGGTTGCTCATTAAAATTTTTGAAGCCCTCCTAAATTATGTTCAAGAATCAAAAAATAGCTTTTCAAAAGATTTTATGAAAAAATTTGAAATCATTGGATACAATCTTGAGTAAGGCCAAGGAGCTTGTATGAGATATGGTCCAACATGCAACAATGTCAAGGAACTATTAAAAAGTTTGATGCAGGTCTCACAATGTTCCACTTGCTGAGCTCAAAAAGACCTTATTCCATACTCCATTACTGAGGTAATTATCTTAGTTTGTTCCAAAAAAGAAAAGAAAGATCATTCAGATGATAGTGTGTCTACAGATTAAGTGAAGATGAAACTTTAGAATAGTGCATCTTTCTCATGGGCCAAGCAAAATGAATATCAACAAACTGAAAAGGAAAATGTAGAGATTATAAAAGAAAGCATTCTACAAAAATGAAAATCTATTTATGCATCATGGCAGGCCGTGGTATGGAGTGGCCTTTTTCTTACATATATAAAAACCCACTTGGGGTTTTGGTCAAATGGAGCAACATGGCTTTCTTTTTTACAAAAAAGTGAAAGAATTTACAAAATTATCTACATTTCTTGCAACAAACCTGAACCTTTCGAAGAAATCATGTAAACCACTTGGGTTCTCTACTAACAGTTGCAAATTCAAAAAAAAATGAAGGCTACAAGAAACCCAAGTAGGGTTTTTTCTCAAAATGCAGAAAAAGACAGAAAATAACAAATGCAAGAAAACCCAGTTCACATGATGAGGGCTGAGCCACATTCCAACTTTCTTTTCTTTTTCCAGAAACCCATCTAGGTTTTTTAACTTTATCAATGATTTATGAAAGAGAAGAAGGGAAATCAAAAGAGTATATGAGGGTTTCGAGAAATGAACACAAGACACTTTGTTCCTATTCATGGCCACGGCCTGTGAGCTATTATGTCCATGAAGCAACAGAAAAAGCACCAACTTTATTCAAATTTGCAGATCATGAAGTATTTCAAATGCTATCTTGAGTTTAAAACAAAATGAAAGACATTTTCCATTCGAGCTTTTCTTGCTCATTACAGGAAGAAAAAGACAATGCAAGGTCAGTTGGGAGCTTACCCAAGCTCGAGCATCGAAATGTGCAAAGTTTTGCCACTAAAAACTTCATGTGAAGCTTCGTTAACTTCTCATGGTAGTTGTTGACAAGTGAGACAGCAAACAAGGAAAATGAATGGAACATATGGTCAGGAAAAGTTCAGAAATGCTTCATAGTCGCGGCCTGTGATGCAAAAACGGTCTCAAAAGTGTGAAAAAATGCAGATTTAATGCAAGAAGACACAATTACCTGAGTTCCCCATGGTGTTTTTAAGCAAAAAATGTCAAAATCTGACTAAAAACTAGTGTCGACATCATTTTCCTGTGTTTGCTCAAACCCTAGTGGCAGAGCATCATGTTTCCAGATTCTTCCAAGCGACCAAATGATGGTGTTTTTCCATAATTCAGATATTATCATTAGGGTTTGACCCTATTCCTTGCATTTTGATGGGATATTTTATCCTTTCTTTTAAAATCAAGCTCATGTGAAATATGATGGGGGCCGAAAATCACATACTATTGCCTTAGGCATTTTTTTTATGCCTTTATTAAACTTTCCCCATTCCTTAAAGCCTTGATATGTCTTCAATATGTCATGTGTTATCACCTAGGCATTTTATGCCTTATGATATTTTGACTTATGTTGAGGTGTGCAATACATTGTGTTTCCATTAGACCCTTAAGTGATTCTTTTCTTTTGTCAATACCATGGTGGAAAATGCTTTCCAAGAGTCTTGGAGGTCGGCCTTATGAGCCAAGTGCTATTGATACTATATGCCTTTGCAAACCAATGAAGTGTGACATGTGTGGGAGAATGGAGAATATGGTAAGTTGATGGTCAAATTCCTTAGAGGCTTTTTGAGATTTTTACCGTAATATTTGATGTTACATTTTATTCTATGTCTAAAAATATCATGTAAGTGATTTTAAAATCACTTTTATTGTGCCTTTTAATGCTAATGTAACACAAAAATATGGTGGGGCTCTTGGATTTATGCTCAATTGTAAAGTTTTTTGCTAAGTGGTGTTTTATAAATCACTTAACAAATTCACTATCTTTAATGCTTTTAAAAGCCATGTGTTTTCAAAACACACATACTACATGCTGAAGAATATGGTCAAGTGTTGAAATAGGACCAATTATCACTTGCAGAGGTGTGGGGAGTGTGAGATGTTGTTTAGACTATTTTGGTGAAGAATGAGGCCAGCTGGAGGTATATTTGTCACACTTTTGGGATGGCTATTGACTTAGTTTGTTCTTTCTCCATGTAGAGGGAATTTTAGAGACTTCTAGAAGGTTCTTTTGGAGCCATTTTTGTTTTATTCAAGGATAATCTTCTAGAAGCACATGTGTGGGAGGTTTTGGTGGGTGTTGGTTAAGTATGTTCATTTTGGAACATTTTAGGAGTTCTTTTTTTTTCAACAGGAGGATAGCTACTATCTGGGAGTTATTTTCTCATGAATCTGCATTGTAACTCAGACAGACTTAACATACAGTAAGTACTTTGATTTAATAAATGAGAGCACTTTTACCTTCTCATTTTTTGTTTCTCGTGTATGATGTTAATGATTGATTAGCTTGTTTTGTGAAATCTATTCTTTCCTTGCAAGCTTGTCTCATGTTATGCATCTATTTAGCAAAAGGTGTATGTTTGTAGGTTGTAAGTTGTGTTGTTAGTGGTGTTGTTAATTGTGAAATCTCTATTTTCCTTTTAATGGCATTATTTATAGACCTTATGAAATATTTATGCAAACTGCATTATCAAGTGAGTTGTGTAAGTCCATCTTTGTGATATTGATTCAAATATGATAAGCTATTAACAGGTCTAGATTGTTTGGTGTATCACTTTAGTTTCTTTCCAGCATTAGGTTTATTTCATGCAATTCTTACCCTTACCTCAAAAATTTAATAGTTAAGTGATATCAAATGGGGAATCCAACCCACAATCCAAAGGTCTGCTTTCAAATAGGTTACCCACAACTTGAAAGCATTCCAATGTTGGTCCAAATCTGCTAAGTGCAATTGGAAAAGCTTAGCAAACAGGGTGCAGATTTGTATATCCAACAGTAATAATTAGAAAATTAAGGGAGGATGGGTGTGAAATGGCACCTATCAAGAACCATAGGTATCTTGAGAAGAAGACGGACAAAAGATGAATGTTTGCACAATCGAAATCATAGGTCATAGGCAAGGGATAAATGTAATGTAACAGAATGGAAAATGAAATACAATCCTAATGCTATTTTCCATTTTTAGAGTATTGATTTTTGCTATAGCATAAGACACCAGATGCTAGGGTATGTATAACCAAAGTAGATTAGTGTCTAATACATAAAACAAACACAACAGACAAGAAGGCTATCCCAACACCCCAAAGTTAGGATGACTTTGGTCGGACCAGGCATTGGGATAACCACAAGCACAAAAGGATGCCCCAGCATAACACAAGACCATAAGGATGTTGGTGGATACTACGTGGGACAACCAAGTAGAAAGCAACAAAAAAAAGATCAAGATATGCCCCTATGTTGACCAGTCAAAATGCACCATAATATGATGGATCATGGTGTCCCTGACAAGTGACGATAGGAAGCTCAAATGATAAACAAAATGCCAAAAGCACCAAAAGAAGGCAATCAATTTCAAATTTCCTTTGTCATAGGATCAAAAGGTGAATGGGATTGATGTGGTTTGATGAGGAAGGATGCATCCTATTAAGACCAAAGATGGAGACTAAACTAAA
This sequence comes from Sequoia sempervirens, assembly GCA_007258455.2. Lineage (NCBI taxonomy): Eukaryota > Viridiplantae > Streptophyta > Pinopsida > Cupressales > Cupressaceae > Sequoia > Sequoia sempervirens. Next base: position 211,589,186 of record VDFB02373365.1, read on the forward strand.
AGATCAACATGACCCAGGATACTCGAAACTAACCAAATCTGATGATACTAGTAGATCTTGTTTGTTAAGAACCAACTAGATAAGGACATAACTTGATGAAATGACATAAGAAACAAGAGACAAGACACAAAACAGACACACCCTAAACACCTAGGGGCTTGAGGGTTGATCAAAGATTAGCCTTTCCTACGTGAAAGCGCAGAGCCCTCATAGTTCGATAAAAGACCATGGATAACAGTGGATAGAGGACAATGGAGACAAGTGAGGAAAGAAAAAGAGTGGATAGACCAAAAGGATCCCTAGGGGTGGATCAAATGATAGACCTTTCCTATGTGAAAGTGTAGGGGAAATGTAGTTTGAATAAGGACTGACGAAAAAAGACAAAATGAGACAAACAAAGGATAGACCAAGCAACGGATGAGGGGATGTGGATGGATGGACTGGATCAAAATGATGATAGGATTGGATGTGAGACCAAGATGGATGGAAGCACAAAGAAACTAGGATGCAAGGTAGATAATGATTAAGCCCTATATGAATGGTGCTTGTTACCAGGTTTTCACCAATCATACTTATCCATGGCACCACCAAGGGTGGTTTTCACCATAGGACGAATTATTTCTCTTTACTATTTTTGGATTTTTTTATTTTTTTTTGTATTTTTGACAATTTTCTACTTTTCTTTTTTTTTGTAGGATAGGATAACCTACCTAATTTAGGTGTAAAACCTCTTTAGATGCATGATATTAATGGGCTCCTCTAGGGGCTCTCCTTTAGGTGTGGAAATCCTATATTCCCTTGATCCATATTTTGTTGTGATGACATAGGGACCTGACCAATTTGCTTTGAATTTCCCTTTCTTATCTTGGTCATGTTGGGTACATTGATTCTCCTTAAGAACTATATCACCAACATTGAATTGGCAAGGACGAACCTTCTTGTTGTAGCTTCTCTTAAGACTATTCTAGTATGCTTGAAGATGATTGTACGCTTTAATCCATTTTTCATCAAGGAGTTCCAACTGATTGAGTCTTGCGACCCGAGCATCTTCGTCACTGGTGAGGTTCTTCAAAGATATTCTTAGTGAGGAGATCTTGACCTCAATTCGCAAGATGGCATCAGCACCATAAACAAGAGAATATGGAGTGGCGCCAGTAGGAGTGTGGATGGAGGTGTGGTAGGCCCAAAGGGCGGGATGAATATAAAGCTACCAATCTCTACTAGTATTGTTAACCACCTTCTTAAGGATCTTGATCATGGTTTTGTTGGTAGCCTCCGCTTGTCCATTACCTTGAGGGTAATAGGGTGTGGACCAACAATGTTGAATGTGAAAGGTGTCACAAAGGTGTTTCATGGTCTGGTTCTTGAATGGATTTTTGTTATCAGTGATGATGGTGGATGGGATTCCATATCTATAGAGAATATGGAAAAGGATGAATTTGGATATCTAAGTACCCGTGATTTGAGAGAGTGGCATTGCTTCCACCCACTTGGTGAAGGACTCATTGGCAGTGATAATGAAGGTGTGGTCATTAGAAGATGGAGGGTATATCTTGTTGATTAAGTCAAAACCCCACTGAGAGAAGGTCCATGGTGCTATGAGAGGCTATAGATCTTGAGCAAGAGCATGTATCAAATCCATATGTCATTGGCAGGGTAAGCACTTCTTCATGAACTCACAAGAATCATGCTCTAGTGTAGGCTAATAGTAACCAACTCAGAGAATTCTTTTAGGTAAGGCCATGCCATTTGAATGGGCCCCACACACACCACTATGTACATCAGTTAACACAGTGTGAGCTTCAGTCTCATTCAAACACCTAAGAAGGGTTCCATCATACCCATGACGATAAAGAGTATCACCTACAATAGTGTAGCGGGAGGTGCGTTGAACGAAATATTTTCTCTAATTACGTGTAAGGTCGGGGGGTAAGATGTTGTCATGAAGGTAGTGTAAATGTCATGATACCATGGTGACATAGCACCTGCAATGTTGCACACCATTTCACTCTCAGGGATGTCATAAGCAGGGATTAAGAGTTGTTCAACTAGGAACTTATAGTATGTTCGATCTTTTGGCATGTCAATTAGGGAACCAATTGTAGCCATTGCATTAGCCACTTTGTTCTACACTCTCAGGATCTGGTCAAACTGGATAGAGGTGAAGTACTTTTTGAAATCATCTACCATGTGCTTATAAGGCAACAACTTATCATCCCTTTTCAGAAACTCATCGTTAACCTACTTGATGATCAACTAGGAATCGTCAAAGACTTTAAAGTGAGTGATGTTCCATTGAATTGTGATTCTAAGACTGGTAAGGAGAGCTTCATATTCTACGATGTTGTTTGTGCATGGAAAATCCAACCTAAATGACTTCGGGATATAATCACCTTGGGGGGTGATGAACAAGATGCCTTCCCCCACTCCATTGTGTGTGTACGACCCATAAAAGTAGTGTCCTTGTGGCCACTTCTAACACTGTGAAAATGCCTTCATCAGGAAACTCTATTACCAAGGGATACGCATCTACTAGGGGAGCGTCTGCCAACTGATCTGCAATCACTTGCCCTTTAATAGCCTTTCAGTCAACATACTCTATATCAAATTCACTCAATAGCATGACCACTTGGCCATGCGACTTATCAAATTTGTCTTGGATAACAAATATTTGAGTGGATCAACCTTGGATATTAGCTTCACTATATTGCTAAGCATATAGTGTCGAAGCTTTTGCGAGCTGAAGACCACGGCCAGGCAAGCCTTTTCCATCAGAGAATAATTGAGCTAATAGCTTACTAGGGTCTAACTGATGTAGTAAATTTCTCGTTCTTTTGATGACTCATCATGTTGTGCCAATAGTACCCCCAGTGCCACTGAAGTGGCAGAAATATACAACAGGAGCGTTTTACCTGGAGTTGGTGGCATAAGGATGGGAAGATGAGCCAAATACTCTTTGATTTTTTTGAAACTAAGTTGACACTATTGATCCCACTTGAAGGTGGTATCCTTTTTTAGGAGATGAGTGAATGATTAGCATTTGTTAGCTAATTGAGCTATAAACCATCTGATGGACTATAACTTTCCTTGGAGGCCCCTCAACTGTTTTAGATTGCACGATGGAGGCATTTCCATGATTGCCTTGAATTTTGTTGGATTGACTTCTATGCCTCTTCTGGAGATGATGAAACCTATTATTTTTCCTAATGTGACTTCAAATACACTTTTTTGAATTTAGACGTAGCTTATAGTGCTCTAGGAACTCAAAAATATTCTTCAGGATCATCAGGTGCTCTTTCGTTGTTCTTGATTTCCCCAAAATATCATCAACATAATCTTCCATTATGATGTGAATAATGTCATGGAAGATGACTATCATGGCACGTTGGTAGGTTTTCCCTACATTCTTGATGCCAGAGAGCATGACATTGTAATAGAATGTGCCCCAAGGTGTGGCGAAGGTTTTTTAGTGTTGATATTTGGGTGCAATTATGATATGATTATATCCAGAGAAACCATCCATGAGGGATAGCATCTCGTGTCCTACAATTAAATCAACCAACATGTCGATGTTTGGTAAGGGGAAATTGTCTTTAGGATAGGCTTTGTTGAGGTATTGAAAGTCTGTGTAGATTATGATATTCCCATTTGGTTTAGCAACTGGCACTATGTTGTAGATCCAATCGGAGTGGTCAATGGGTCTTATGAATCCAACTTCTAGTAGCTTTTCCAACTCTCTTGACTAACAAAGCTACTTGAGGATGCATTTTCTTGAGTTTCTACTTGACAGGTTTAGCATCCAAGTGTATGTCCAAGTGATGTACCACTAGAGCAGGATCCAAACCTAGCATATCTGAATAGGCCCATGAAAAATTAATGATGCCCTCTTTGAGAAGTTGAACAATGATAGAATGTTCTTCTTCTGATAGTGACTTGGCTACATATGTGATTTTGGGATCCTCTTCAGTTCCCAAATTTACTTCTTGCATTTCCTCGATCAAAATAGATGATCATTCAGATAGTTGAGTTCCCAGAAGGGGAAGATAAACATCCCCATATTCCAATGCCTCATCGAGGTTTTCACTATTGGATACACCCTTTATTTTTTACTTTTTTTGATTCAAGAAGCACCTCAAAGAGGTTTTCACTAGGTAACCCTTTTTGGTTTTGTTTCTTCTTATTTTTGTGGTTAGGTCATTCATCCTCCCCCAATCCCATAAGATGTACATATGTATCCACTAAGGAAAAAATTTCAATAGGTGTGCTAACATGTAGGTCCTTGTCTATGAGTTTGGGATGGCAAAGGGATAGGATGATAGAGGAGATGGATAGGTATTCAAACATGGAGGAAAGATCCACGCGATCCATGTCATCATACACTTGTATGATGTATTATTCTTCTAGTATGTCTTCGAGGAGACCGTTGTTTACACTAACATTGTTAGATGCACTAGTTGATGGCATAGGACCCTTTTGTTTGATGTCATAGCCCAAGCCCAAATTTCTTGGATGCACAAAAGTGTCTATCAGTTGTTGTCTTCCTTGATCTTCTACACCAAGGCCTCCCCCCCCCCGATAATTATATTTCTCCACAAACTTAGAGGGCCAAGGATAGGTCTCTTGGAAATATTTTTTTAAAGCGAGAGAGGGTTCAGGTTCCTCAAGACATACCCATTGACTGATGTCATCTTCGAGTGTGTCTTGTCTTAACCTAGGGGAGCGTAAGGTGTTGGATCCCACATTCTTAGAGCTCAAGGTGATCATCTTCTCTTCTTCCTTTAGTGCAGACTAAGAAGGTTGGACATATGTATGTGGCAAGGGTGGCATGATTACCACATTCAAAGATGTACGCATTTCATATTCACCACAGCCTTTGTCAATGAACTGGACTTTGGTAAGGTTGGAATCAGATATGGATGATGGAGTGGATGAAGTGGTGGCTAGTGCATTGGAAGATGGACGGGATGATGATGTCTGAGGTGGTACCATTTCTACTCTTGGGCAGTAATGAGAATGGGGAAAGGAAGCCTCTAATGCATGACAATATTCGACTATTGAGGGTCCACATGTATCGTAACTTCCACCCCATTAAATGGGAATTTTAGAAACTGATGGTATGTTGATGGAATGGCTTGCATGGCATGGATCCATGGATGACCAAGGAGGAGATTGTAGGGGAGTTCCAGATCAAGGACGTGAAAAGTAGTGTATTGCACAACAAGTTCAACCTAGATTGGAAGACAAATTATCTCCTTAGAATCACGATCTGCATTATCATATGCTTTGATAGTGATGACCTAATTATTTAAGTTGGCATGAGTGTATCCCACCTACATTATGAACTTTAACATGCAAAGATTTAGGGAAGATCCATTATCTACCAAGACCCTTTTTACTTTGTGACGAGCTATAAGGACCTCGAGGTGGAGAGGACAATTGTGGTTCAATGCAAGGCATGTCATTCTGACTAAAGCCTAGCTGATATGTGGCAGAGAGATGTCCTACCAATGCTTGGAATTGCGTAGGATCTATGTCATTGGGAACTTGAGTGTCCTATAAGGATTTAGTTAATATTTCTTGGTGCACAAGGGAAGACTTAAGCAAATCTAAAATGGATATTTGGGCTAGGGTCTTTCCTAAGTGATCAAGAATATTGTATTCAAAACTTATAGGTAGTGGTTGGGTGAACATAGAGGCTCCAAGGACTGTAATACAAGTGTAGCGGGTTGTAATAGAACATTGTGGATCCTTTCCTTTTACATGTATCATAGACACACGTGGTTCTTCTTGTTCAATGTGCATGATAATACATTCATAATTAAATGGTACATTTTTGTAACTAATGTTGTTTGTGTTGTTACCCTGATTGTTATTATTACTAGACTCAAGGTTTGGGTTTGATGTGCTAGGACCATGGTTATGGTTAGGGAAATCATTTTGATATATTTACATTTGAGCATTGGACGAGGGTGTCATGTTGGCATCCACATGTATATCACCTCGATCTATGAGATCCTAGATGTATGTTTTCAAACCTTGACACTTGTTTAATGTATGCCCTTTGATTTTGTGAAACTCACAATACTCATTTTCTTGATACTAGGATGGTTTAGGTTTGGACTCATCTAGATGTTTGGTCACGGGATAAGTGATCAAGTAATTAGCCTACAAAATCCTATTGAACATGGTGCTCAAGGGTTCTCCTAGTTGAGTGAATTGAAGTTTGTTATTCCCTTGATTATTCTGATTGGATTGTTGAGGTGGATGTGGTGCCCCTTGAGGCACTGATATGGCATTAGGTATTGACTGCTGAGGAGGGGCATATTGGGCTTCTGGGAAGCATTAGCTACTTGGACATGTTTGGTGTCAGTGACACCATCATTGATAATGTTCTTATTCTTGTTCCAGTAGTAAGGTTTGTCCCTAGATGGCTTTTCTTTATTAAAATTAAAAAAAAATATTATCCCTTTAGCAATGAGTGCTCTCCCAAGAATGGGACCCTTCTCCACTATCTCAGAAAAGGTCATGACACAATGGAGTCTAAAATTATGTGCCATATCTGGATGAAATTTTTCAACAAAGAAGGCGACCATGTCTTTTTCTCCAAGCAGGGATTTCATCCGACTGGCTAAAGCTCACCACATTTGAAAATAGCTTGCAAAATTTTCCCTCTCATGTTGCTTCTCTTTTAGGAGATCCAACGTATGGATATCTTTCTCCAAATTAAAGGAGAAGTGGGAGACAAACCTTTATGAAATCTCTACAAAACACTTGATGGATCCCTTCTTGAGACCCATAAACCAATCAAGAGCTATCCCTTGTAAACTCCTTGGAAATAATCATAGGAGGTAATTGTCATTGTGCATGACTTCTTGACAATGGGCATAAAACTCCTGAAGATGAACCTTGGGGTCTTTTGTTCCTTTGTATTTATCAAATTTTGGCATCTTGAAATGCTTCAAAAAAAGAACTAATGAGATTGAGGGATTGAATGGGTAGGGAAAAATGTCTTTAGACTTGAAGGATTGCTTGTTAGTCCCTGCTTGCAAGTCTTTTAATGCAGCTTTGACTTCTTCCAATTCTTTATTGATAGGAGTTGGGGGAGTCAAATTGGAAGGATTGGATTGCTTGTAGGGAGGATATTATTGGTATGATGAAGATGGGACATAAACGGTTTGATCATAAGCTAGTGGAGGTGTATATGGAGGTAATTGTTGGTATTGATTGGTGTAGGTGGATTGCGGTTGTGAATTGACATAAGGTAGATAGGAGGATGATGGATTTTGATAGTAAGAGGTGGAGGCTACTTATCGGTAGTGAGGTTGTTGTTGATAATACAAGGTGGAAAGGACACCCTACTGGAATTGTGGAGGAGCTTGGTAATACAACGATGTGGAGGTACCTTGTTGATGATACGAGGTGGATGGAGAACCTTGTTGATAAGGTAGTTGTTGTTAGGTGTAATACGGATTGGATTGGTAGTTATATGGAACATTTGGCTATTGTGTGGTATATGGGGGTGGTTGTGAATTAGACACTTGGTAGTAGGGATTTGAGTGCAATTGTGGGGGGTTAGTGTAAAGCGGTGGTTGAGATTTTGGAGGATTTTGAGGAACTAAATTAGAGTTTGGATTCGATGGGGTAGCATAGATAACATATGTGTTTCATGGATGATAAAGATATTGTGTGAGGGGATTGTGTTGTGCTTGTGTGGGAATTGAAGTATGTTGAGGTGTTTGCTACTGTTGTGGTGGTTGCTGATAAGGTGGGCGAGATGGGATGTATTGTTGTTGAGGAATCACCATGGAGGCACCATGGGGTGGTTGTTGATGTTGGGATGTAGCCTACATTACCTGATGAGGGGGTTGCGTAGGAATAGTAGTATGTTGTTGTGGGACTGGAACATTTTGTTGCAAAACATTTTCTTGTGGAGGTTGTTGTTGAAGCGGTTCAAACAAAATAGTGGTGGTAGCAGTATGTTGAAGTGGCGCTTGCAAGAGGACAGCAGTGTGTTGTGGCAGTGCTTGTGATGTGGTGGATTGTAGGGGATTAACTGGAGGTTGTTAGAGTGCAAGGATGTTGCCTTGGGGTGGAGGTGGTAAATTAGCTACAGGTGTAGATCTTTGAGGTGGCATTAATGCGAGCAAAGGATTGCCCCCAGTATTGACAGGAGGTTGACCTGGCTAATTATGAGGAAATGGTGGTGTAGATGGTACAGGAGTCAGACCTTGTTGGGCAGGAACGGGAGGTGGTGGTGGTGGAATGTTCTACAACATACCATAAGCAAGGGGGTCATTTGGATCAGGTCATGGTCCTGAGGCCGAGGTTGGAATACGAGGGTAGCTTGCGACTTGATACATCATGGCATTTTTGAACCTAGGTTGATACCAATTTTCTATGGGTGAATATACGGATTTCTAGAAAATTTTATGAAGTCTACGAGTCTTGAGGTTCTAGAAGAGACTGGGCACCAGTATATTGTGTCATTTCAAAATTGGGTGGTGGTCTGATCCCCTTCATGAGTAAAGTGGTGAGAATATTGTCCCCACACTCGTTGAGGAGGCGATCCATGTAGGGTTATAACAAATTTTGCTTGTTTGTATTTTTTTATTGGACAAAATAATAAAACTAGTGATCGACATGAGACATTTTATATTGAGTTTTTGTTTATTTGTTCCTGGTATGTTTAGAAAAAAAACTATGCGGTATTGATAGTGTGAATATTGTAATAAGGACTTTATTAAATATTAAACAATTTTGATGTTATTATCAATTATAAAATAGTCTTTAGAGGCATAAGTGAGGAGCACACATGATTAGCTAAGAGAAATAGTATAATTTCTATTTTTTTTGTTTTGGGATATATTTTTATTTCAAGAAAGAGGCAGAGTTAGTTATCGGGGAAGGAAGAAGGAAAGAATTGGGAGGAATGGTGACAACGGTTTTTAGGAAGGAGAAAAATAGTGAAGGAAGGATACTAGATGAGTAGCAAGCAAAGAGATTACAATTTCAAAAGAAGGTAAGACACTTCTCTTTCAGGTGATGTCTTCTCAGTACAGTAATTAAGTTTGATTGTTAATGGATTTGAAAAGAAATAAAGTTGTGATATTTTTTTAAAAAAACTAACTAAAGCTCTGTGTGAGCCTCGAATTGGAGGAATTCACATTTTGCTCTATGTGAGCTCAAATCCTACTCTGTGTGAGCTAAATTGCCTTGCTTTATGTGAGATTGTGAAGGAGTTCCAGCTTTGTGTGAGCCGGGGAGAACTCGGAAGGGAAAGGAAGTTGGGTGAAGATGCAAAAGAGAAAAAATTGATAGTTCAAACAGTAATAGCAAAAATGAAATTAGCTTTCTGATTCATTTTTATCATAATGTACTGACATACTAAGTTGCAGGTAGAGGAGAGCACATAGTCGGAATCACCAAAAAAAAAAAGAGGTGGAAAGAAGAGCATAGAGGTTGATGAAATTTACATTTATGAAAATAGTAGATGTTTGTGAATTATCCTATGTGTTGTCACATAAAATGGAACATTGATTGGGTTGGATTTTGCAAAAATTTAATGCAACAAAGATGGGGGTGTATCAATTTTTAGTAAGGAGAGACAAGCTTCAATGTTTCTACAAGTAAACACATTATGTACCCTTTGGTTCTTTGAATACACAAATGAAGAAACAGTTATATCGCTCAGTGGATACCCTGGTTCATAATAGGAATAGGTTCGTTTGCATCTAAATGATTAAATATTCAAGTAAGCACAAGGGAAATGGGGTAATCATGTGTACAATGTGATAGTGGTTACGCTCCAGCTAGAATGGGAGCACTATGGTCAACATGATAGCAAACTAAGGAAATCATAGACTATGCCAACGAATCATTTGACAAAATGCATTACAGTGATGTGGTCTCATACTGAAACTCATGGGAGATAGAGAAAGGCATGAGCCAAACAGAGTAATGATAGGGTTAATAACTTAAACAACCATGCAAGTCATTTGTTGTAGTGTCATTTTTGTTCCATATTAGTACTAAGTCGACCCCTATGTAAACTCGAAATCTATCCAAATTCCCTTAAGTGTCTCACAACAACATTAATACCATACAGCTAGTCTATCACAGTAATATTGTAGATCCACATAAGTGGAATGTTTATTTCAACATACATGAGACCTCTCCATTCGATGAAACATGGACACAATAGCTTTAATTATATTCTCTCATCTATTTATTATTTAACATTCAGTATTTAAGTTGCAATTTCATTTTCATAGAATCAATCTAGAGTAATATTCAACTCACTTATTAATTGTTCCCTTTTGAAGGTCTAAAAGCTCAATCAGAGAAAGAAGGGAAGGAATAGATTGTTGGTTTGGCACCGGTAACCTTTCTTGTATCACATTTTCCATATTTTGTATAGCTTGGAGTATTTGTGGTCCATGATCCATTGGCTCACCAAGTTGACTAGGTTGAGGAAGGAGAGTTGGGACATTACCCTCCACCTCCCCGTAACAATTAGGAAATTGGGGGAGCAACAGTGGATATGGACTGTAAGATTATGCAAAATTTTCTTTTATTACAGCCACAAAAATTTTCTGGGTCTACTGATGGATTAGAGGAAGAAGTGTGGTTAATAAGTTTGGAAAATAATTTTGCATTAAAAACCTATGAAAGTAACCTTAAGTCTAGATTGGAAATTCATCAACTTAAAGGGAGTGCAAACACCTGGTGGTGACAGGAGGAGAGGAAAAGACACTTAACCCCTAAAAATGTCACTTGGGAAACCTTCTTAGATGCCTTCAGAGAGATACATTTCAAAACATTTTCGGCAATGAAAAATTGATGAATTTCATGATCTCTAACAAAGAGGAATGATTGTAGCACAGTATGAGGAAAAATTATTTGAGTTGTCACAATATGTGGATTACATACAAGATGAAAAGTTGATGGTAAACCATTTCATAAGAGGACTAAATCATAATATAGTAGGACTGGTTCACTTATCTGAACCCACCACTGTGAAGCAAGCAATAGAGAAATCACTTATTGTGGAAGAAATATAGTTGATACATTAGGACCAATCACAAAGTTCATTTCAATGTCATAACTGCAGCCAATCCCATTCTTTTAGGGATGGAAACAGATCAACTTCCTACTCTTCTAGACCAACACAGTCGCAATGGAATCAGAAAGCTAGGTCATCACTCGAAGGATCAGGCAAGCCATGGAAAAACCCCACTCAGAGAGGATACCAAAGGAATCAAACACAATATAATGAAGCAGCTTATAGACCTCAAAATACTCAAGGAAATCATATTAGTTCGGGTAGATTAGTTTTCCAGCCCAATTCGAATCGCACTTGTTACAATTGTGGTGGTAAGGGACACTTTGCATGGGAATTTCCACATAATAAGACAGTTTCAGGAGTACAATAGTAAGCAACATTTGAACCTACTGTCAGAGATATTGGCAAATCTCATCGAGTTTTTGTTGCAATAGAAAACCGGAAAGTTGATCATCAAGCATCTGTCATAGAGGCTCCCAAAAAAATTGGTAAGGTTTTTGTATCTATTTTTTTCAATTCAAGAGCAACAGATTCATTCATTTCCCCATTTGTAGTGGAGAAGTGTGGGCTTTTGCTTGCTAAGAAAAATGTGAATTGGGATGTGGAGTTAGCTTCCAGAGTTAGAATGTCAGTTAACTTTCTAGTTAGAATTTGTCAGATAGAGCTTGGTTCACTATCTACCAAAACAGACTTCCGAGTGATACCTTTGGGGTCTTATGACATAATTTTAGGGATAGATTGGATGAATGTTCATGAAGCAAAACTAGGCTATCGATGTAAGTCTATTGAGTGTTTGGATGATTTGGGTAATGAGGTAGTTGCTTCTAGAATCCAGAGACAAGTATCTATTAGGATGGTTTCAGCAATGCAGCTAAAGTGATGTATGAGGAAAGGGTGTTAATTATTTTCTATTTCCATCAGTGATCAGTCGGAAGAAAAACCTAAAACTACGTTGGAAGATCATACTATTCTTTGTGAATTCAAGTTGATGTGTCTCCTCCTCAACTTTCTAGTATTCCACCTAAAAGGGAAATTGATTTTCACATAGATTTAGTCCCTGGAGCTCAGCCAATTTCTAAGGCTCCCTATAGGATGACCACTCAAGAATCACAAGAACTAAAATTTCAGCTTGAGGAATTGTTAGAAAAGGTCGCATCCATCCTAATGTATCTTCGTGGGGTGCACCTATGATTTTTGTTAAGAAGAAGGATGAAACTCTTCGACTTTGCATAGACTATAGACAGCTTAATAAGCTCACTATCAAGAACCGTTATCCCTTGCTAAGGATAGATGACCTATTTGATCAAATACAGGGGGCAAAAATTTTCTCTAAGATAGACCTTAATTTTGGATATCATCAATTAAGAATTGTTGAAGCTGGTAGAAATAAAATAACATTCCGCACAAGATATGGTTATTATAAGTTTACTATTGTTCCCTTCGGGATGACTAATGCACCGACAGTTTTTATGAGCCTGATGAATGGAGTATTTTGAAATTTCCTAGATCAGCTTGTGGTCATTTTCCTTGATGATATATTGATCTACTCATGCACTTTGGAAGAGCATGAAGAGCATCTACAACAGGTGTTACAGTGTCTACGGGAAAATCAATTGTATGCAAATATTGTTAAGTGTGAATTTTTCCAAACTGTGATCCAATATTTAGGACATATTATTTCTGGTGAAGGGTATCTTTGTAGACCCTTCCAAGATTCTGGCTATTTTGGAATGGCCTGCACCAATGTAGCTAAGATCAGAAGCTTTATGGGTCTAGTTGGTTATTACAAACGGTTCGTAGAAGGGTTTTCCAAATTTCTCACCCAATCATGTCTCTCCAACATCATGGCAAGAAATTTGTTTGGTCTGAGCAGTGTGAAAGAGCATTCCAAATTTTGAAAGAAAAGCTTACTAGCACACCCATCTTGGTTATTCTAGACCCTACTAGTGACTTTGTAGTTTGTATAGATGCATCTATTCAAGGAATTGGAGCAGTGCTCATGCAAGAGGGATGAGCTATAGCTTTTGAGTCTCACAATTTGAGGAATCATGTACTTAATTATCCAATGCATGATTTGGAGCTCGTAGCGGTGGTTCATGCATTGACCAAATGGTGACATTTTCTACTTGGCCATATATTTGAGTTGCATTCAAATCATCAAAGTCTGCAATATATCTTTTCTTAGCCTAATTTGAATGCTCAACAATGTAGGTGGATGGAATTTTTGTGTGAATATGACTTTGATATCCAATATATTAAAGGGAAAGAGGATGTTGTAGTGGATGCTCTCAGTAGGCGATGTCATGAATTGTTAGCCCTAACTATTAAGATAGATCTTAGAGAGCATATTTTAAGGCTATTACCTTAGGATGCTTTGTACCGTGAGATTATTCAGTTCCAGAGACCTTTGAAAGGTAAGTTTGAGGGATATTCAATGGATGCTAATGGGCTACTCTGACATCATGGACGTATATATGTTCCTTTAGTTGGAAACCTTAAAGGTTTGATTATGAATGAGGCTCATCAGGCGCCTTACATCGCTCATCCTAGTGTTAAGAAAATGAACGCGAATCTTTGAAAATTGTACTTCTAGGAAGGTATGCAGAAGGATATCACAAATTTTGTTGCTCAATGTTTGGAGTGTCAAAGAGTAAAAGCAGAACATCAACACCCAGTCGGTTTAATGTACCCGTGCATGTAATTCTAGATTGGAAATGGGATGTGATTTTGATGGACTTCATTGTGGGTTTACCACTCATAGCTCGTCAGCATGATGCCATTATGGTGATTGTAGATAAATTAACGAAAGTAGAAAATTTCTCTTCGATGAGTTCTTCCTATAATGTTGCTTTAGTTGCCAGAGTGTTTCTTTGTGACATAGTTTGACTTCATGGTGTGCCTAAGAAAATAATCTCTAATAGGGATCATTTCTTCACTTCATCCTTTTAGACTACACTTCAGCAAGCCTTGGGAACTCAACTCAACTTTAGCACTGCCTATCATCCAAAAATTGATGGACAAACTGAAAGAGTAAATCAAGTTTTGGAAGATATGCTCTGGATGTATGTAATGGATCAGCAATCCCGCTGGGAAGATTATTTACATTTAGTAGAGTTTTCTTATAACAATAGCCATCACAGCTCTCTCGATATGGCACCTTATGAGGCTCTCTATTGTAGACCCTGTAGAACTCCTTTAAGTTGGGATTGACTCAAGAATCGAGTTGCTATGAAACCTGAACTTGTTAGGGATTTGGAACAAAAATTTGTCTATATTCATGAGCAGTTACAGATAGCCCAGGATCAGAAAAAGTAGTACACGGATAATAGGAGAGTGGATCATGAATTCCAAGTTGGGGAGAAAGTTTTTCTGCAAGTGAGACCTTTTAATAGCTTTATCCATTATGGGAAAGGCTCAAAGTTGGCACCTAGATATGTTGGTCCTTTTGAAATTTTGGAAAGGATGGGCCCAATTGCATATTGCTTAGCATTACCACCCATCTTGTCGCGCATACATAATGTTTTTCATGTATCTTTGCTTAAGAAATATATACTAGATTCTTCTCATGTATTAGAGTGGGATGCTTTATAGGTAGCACAGGATGGACAGTTAACACTGGAGCCAGTTCGCATCTTGGAGCAAAGAACATTTAGCCTATGGGGACGACAACTGGATCAGGTCAAGGTCCAATGGGACCCTTCTCATGTATCATCTGCTACATGGGAGGATGCTATCAGAATGAAATATTTATTCTCTTATCTTATTGGTTAGCTTCCAGGAGGAAGTTGGATACTTAGAGGGGGAGTAATGTAGGGTTATAACAAATTTTGCTTGTTTGGATTTTTTTATTGGAAAAAATAACAAAACTAGTGATGGACATGAGACATTTTATATTGATTTTTTGTTTATTTGTTCCTAGTATGTTTAAAAAAAAAACTATGCAGTATTCATAATGTGAATATTGTAATAAGTACTTTATTAAATATTAAATAGTTTTGATACATTATTATCAATTATAAAACAGTCTTTAGAGGCATAAGTCAGGAACGCACATAATTAGCTAAGAGAAATAGTATAATTTCTATTTTTTTTGTTTTGGGATATATTTTTATTTCAAGAAAGAGGCAGAGTTAGTTATTAGGGAAGGAAAAAGGAAAGAACTGGGAAGAATGGCAACAACGGTTTTCAGGAAGGAGAAAAATAGCGAAGGAAGGAGACTGGATGAGTAGCAACCAAAGAGATTACAATTTCAAAAAAAAGGTAAGACACTTCTCTTTCAGGTGATGTCTTCTCAGTACAATAATTAAGTTTGATTGTTAATGGATTTGAAAAGAAATAAAGTTGTGAGATTTTTTTTTAAAAACTAACTAAAGCTCTGTGTGAGCCTCGAATTGGAGGAATTCACGTTTTGCTCTATGTGAGCTCAAATCCTACTCTGTGTGAGCTAAATTGCCCTACTCTGTGTGAGCTTGTGAAGGAGTTCCAACTCTATGTGAGCCAAGGAGAACTCGAAATGGAAAGGAAGCTGGGCGAAGATGCAAAAGAGCAATATTTGATAGTTCAAATAGTAATAGCAAAAACGAAATTAGCTTTCTAATTCATTTTTATCATAATGTACTGATATATTGGGTTGCAGGCAGAGGAAAGCACAAATCAGAATCACCAAAAAAAAAAAAAGAGGTGGAAAGAAGAGCATAGAGGTTGATGAAATTTACATTTATGAACACAGTAGATGTTAGTGAATAATCCTATGTGCTGTCGCATAAAATGGAACATTGACTGGGTTGGATTTTGCAAAAAATTAATGCAACAAAGATGGGGGTGTATCGATTTTTAGTAAGGAGAGACAAGCTTCAATGTTTCTACAGGTAAACACATTATGTACCCTTTGGTTCTTTGAATACACAAATGAAGAAACGGTTATATCGCTCAGTGGATACCCTAGTTCGTAATAGGAATAGGTTTGTTTGCATCTAAATGATTAAATATTCAAGTAAGCACAAGGGAAATGGGGTAATCCTGTGTCCAATGTGATAGTGGTTACGCTCCAACTAGAATGGGAGCACTATGGTCGACATGATAGCAAACTGAGGAAATCATAGACTATGCCAGCGAATCATTTGACAAAATGCATTACAATGATGTGGTCTCATACTGAAACTCATGGGAGATAGGAGAAAGGCGTGATCCAAACAGAGTAACGATAGGGTTAATAACTTAAACAACCATGCAAGTCATTTGTTGTAGTGTCATTTTTGTTCCATATTATTACTAAGCCGACCCCTATGTAAACTCGAAATCTGTCCAAATTCCCTTAAGTGTGTCACAACAAAATTAATACCATACAACTGGTCTATCATAGTAATACTATAGATCCACGTAAGTGGAAGGTTTATTTCAACATACATGGGACCTCTCCATTCGATGAAACATGGACACAATAGCTTTAATTATATTCTCTCATCTCTTTATTCTTTAACATTCAGTATTTAAGTTGCAATTTCATTTTCACACAATCAATCTGGAGTAATATTCAGCTCACTTATCAATTGTGCCCTTTTGAAAGTCTAAAAGCTCAATCGAAGAAAGAAGGGAAGGAATAGATTGTAACTAAAAAGCAATCTATCTGAGGTGGAATCCTAATTTTTCAAAAGAAGGCTATAATTTGTAGATTAGTTTACTGGTAATCAAGACGTTGATGGAAAGATATTGAACTATATTCAGAAATAAACTAATTCTGCTTCAACATGTTTTCTGCTAGTATATCCACTGTAACTATTTTACCCTTTTGTTTTTCTTTCAAAAAGAGGTCCTTTAATCTTTCCAGTTGAATATTAATAGAATATTTTATTTCGGGAGTGGAAAAAGAGTATCCAATATATATAAATATATTTGGCAAGTAAACACCTTGCAGAGGGATTCTTTCACTTAGCTTTTGGTTCTTTTTCCTTTAATTTCCATTATATTGGTCTATGGAGTATCTATTATTAAATTGAAAACAATTATAAATGTCATCATTTGGGATTAGGAATTACAATCCATCATCTGAACATTGGCGAGGTTACTAAGGTACTCATCAACTGCGACTTCATGTAGAACTACCATGTTCTCGTCACTAGGCAGTGAAGTGTTCTAGATGTTGGTATTGGACTATGATGAGGAGTCATTTTTTGGGATCCTGAGGAATGTTAGGCTGGGAACCTTGACCTTGTTGTTCAGCCATCTTCCTTGTTTGCGATCGGGTTTGAATGGGCATGAAAGTGCAAACCTACTAGGTGGACTAAGATGACACTACTCACTAGTATGCAGATGAGAATGATCTAGATGATGACTTAGGAATTGGATTAGATGAGGGATTGATTAATGGGATCAGACAATGGATATGGATACAGTTGGATTGGGATTTGTTTGATCGAGAGGATAGAGGATTGATTGGATTAGATGATATATTTAGATGGGATTATGAAACTGATTCTAAACTAAGTTTAGAGATTTAATTAGTTGACATTTGGTGTTGATTGATCAGGTGCGACTACAAAGAGGATGATTACGGCACCGAATCTACCTCAAGATGGAAGTAGATTGATTGGGTCGAGGATGATAACTGACTTAGGATGGATGACAATCCTAACCAGGAACGGATGATAATGATTGGGATCATACTCCTAAGCCAACTTGGATGGAACCTCAGAAACGAAGTCTAGGGGATTAGGATTGATGAATCAATGATGGATATGCAGCCTAAGGATGTCCTAAGATGTACCGAGGTGATTTGGTTGATGAAATGATGTCTTTTAGAAAATGCAGATGGATTAAAGTGAAGATTATGGGCGAACGGAAGGTGATAAAAATGTTTTGATCATGGTAAACGACTAGGAAAATAACAAGGTTTTAGTGGCCCAAAGGATTCACATTCTAGAATTTCTATGAGAAATGGATACACCTTTGTGTATGAAAAATTAACCTCTTTGGATCACAACTTCACCTATCTTTACTAAGAAAATTTTCCCCTATGTCAAGCAACTTCGCCCATTTAGGGGGGAAAATTCGCCCAAATCAGAGATGTCTTCAAAAACAAGCAAATTTGATATGCAAATTCACTTATCAGCTAAGAAAATTCACCCAAACTCTGACTAGGGAAAAAAATAGGTGATTTTGATAATCAGGTTCGCCTAAATAGCTTGCAATTTTTCCTAAACAGTAGTCAAATTCACCTAAACAATAGTCAGATTCGCTTAAATAGGGATCAGATTCACCCAAATAGAGAGCAGGTTCACCCAAATAGAGATCAAACTCGCCCAAACAGAGAGCAGACTCACCCAAACTGTGAGCAGGTTTTCCCAAATAGCAATCAAACTTGCCCAAATAGATAGCAGACTCACCCAAACTATGAGAAAATTCGCCCAAACAGAGATCAGACTCACCCAACTAGAGAGCAGACTTGCCCAAATTGTGAGAAGATTCACCTAAACTCAGAAGAATGATAGGGAAATGGATGGATTTGACTTGTAGGATCACCTAACGGGATGGCAACTTCGCCTATTTCCTGAACAGGGACGGATTCACCTAAAAATAGGATTGCCTAATGGAAAAACGACCCAACCTAACAAGGAAATGGTCAAATGGCATCGACGAATAGAAAAGCGGAGTCAACAAATGGGAAAATGGACTCGATGAATGGAAAATGGAATCGAACAACGAACAAACAGACTTGACCAAACAATGAAATAGACTTGTCTAATGTGTAAAGGGACAATCGAAGACTTGAACAGAAGATGGGATTGGCTATTCAGAGAACAAATTAACCCAAGGATGTTGCAAATTCACTTGTTCCTAGGGAATTGGCGAATTTGATGACTTAGAGGATTGACAGGGAACTGAAATAGCAAGCAAATTTTCCTAAAGTTAAAACAAATTTTCCTCTTCTAGAGAATGGGAAAATTTGATGACTAATGAACTGACAGAATGACTCAGATAGTAAGCAAAATTTCCCCTTTAGGGATCAAACTCGCCCAAAACAGTAGCAAATTTTCCCAAACACGAAGCAAATTCACCTATTCTTTAGAGAATGGGCAAACAAGAACTGACAGACTCACCTAATGGATGAACGGACTCACTTGTTACAAGAAACAAGCAAAAATGGGGTCACCTAAGAAAGTGTCCCACAAGCAAATTCATCTTTGTTAAAGGAAAATTCACCCAAATGAGGAGACCTAGACTGGACTTAGATGCGGATTCACCCTTTTGCAAGGCGAAATCGCTTGTCTTCAATGCAAATTCACCTCTTTTAGGAGAAAATTCACCTCTAAAGGTAGGGGTGCTTATGGCAAAGGACAAGAAGCACTACAAACAATAGACAAAAGGCAAGGAAGACTCAACTGAAAGGAAATGCACGAGTATCACACAAAGAATACACTCCAAATAGAACAATCCTAAAATTAGTGATATGGGTTTGCAAACTCGATGTAGGCCCACCATCTTGAGCGGAAAACCCAAGGTTAATACTCTGTGATATCGAGGTGGTTCTTTGGATCACCCTTTCTCACAAAGGCAGATAGCTAGCATTCCAGTGGCACAGGGTCATCAACAGACTCCACGGGCTCACCTTCACACTCTCACTTAGAGACTATCATAGTCCACCACAAGGATTCCTATCTCAACCCAAGGGAGTATGTGGTGAGTAACTTCGGGGTACGGTGTGTATCCCCTACACTACACCAAGTTGTAGCTAAAACACAGGTCTCTATCTAGGTAAAACAAGGTGATCTAGGGAGTCCTTGATATACGCATGATACGTGAGGCACAACCGTCAACACTAGCCCATCACAAGCATGAGTCAAGAGCCCTAGTGAGGTATTGGAAACTTGAACCAACTCTTCACATCTTATCTAGGTATCACCCTAGCTTCGATGCTCCACTAGACACAACATGGCTGGATTGGGGTACAGCTTTGGCTCTCCCGCCTTTATATACCCCACTAGTAAATGTGGTTGGGATCGTCCCTTGGGGTGATGAAATCCTCAAGCAGGTCCCACTAAGAGAATAATATACTAGACATTTTCGGTTGGTCCCTAGGCTCGCATGTAATGCAAGGGGAGAGTTTAGACATACTAGCACATCCTAAGGATACACAAATGGACTAGAGTGAACTATGATTTATCATCACCCAAGATCACCAAATGGTGCAAGGGGATTGGATACATCAACAGCCAACTCACAAACACAGCAAGCAAGTAAATTGACCCTCTATTTATAGTTGTGTGTGCCTAGATTAGTGTAGAAAAACAACAAACTAACTAAAATAAAATAGTTGGGACCAATCATTCTAGAAGAAAATTTTGTGCAACATGTTTTCTACCCTAAAATAATGCAAAACAAACAAAATGCAAAGGAGAAAGAACACAAAAAAACACCTCAATATTGGCCTAGTTGAACTTGAACAAAGAAAGGATGAAAACAAGTTGTTTACCTTTCCCAAGTTGATTGGTTGGTTGGCCTTGTTGATAGCTTGATATGTGTGCTCCATTGGATGGAAAATCACAAGAAACTAGATGCAAAATGATGTAGATGCAATGGGGGATGCAATGGTGAAGGTGGGTATTTGGATAAGTGCACAAAATGAATGCAAAGTGAACTTGAAATTTGTAGCAATGGAGGATGCAAAAGTTGAGTGCTTGAAGATTTAATGGCTTGAATGCTCGAATGTGAATGAATGAAAATGAGGTCAAAATCCTCTATTTTAGGGGAAAGGCCTCTAAATAAATGGAGGGATAGGATTTAGCCACGATGGACAAGATGAAGGGCTATGGTGAGTTGAGGACTCACAAGCCCTCACATCTTGCCATGTGGCAATGAGGTGTAAAGGGGAAAGGTGATGTGGAGGTAGTTGAAATTACCTTGGGATTGGGACAAGATCTCCTCATAGGAATTCCTTGTCTCCATGTGGGGGGATGTGACACGAGGAATTTAAAATTCCTCAATAATCCTCATAGAGAAGAGAGAAACCTTGGAGGAATAAATGTGAATTTTTAATTCACATGATTCGAAGGTACTTGGAAGTACCTTGGGATTGGGACAAGGTCTCCTCATAAAGGAGGTCCTTGTCCCCATGTGGGAGATGTGACACGTGTGCAATTTAAAATTTCTCAATAACCCACATGGGGAAGAGGAAATCCTTGGAGGAATAAATGTGAATTTTTAATTCACATGGGGAAGAGGTTGCCTTGGATAAATGGGGAAAGAATTTATGATGGTTGGCTTGGAGGTATGCCATAAATGGCATAGGGATTAGGTTGACCTAATCATATGATTAAGGTTGTGCAAATAGGTGATTAAGGGGGCTAATGAGGGATTAGAAGCAAGTTTAAAGATATGGAGGATGTGACTGTTGGCAACACAAGGGAAGACAACTAAGAGGGGGGGTGAATCAGTTGTCATAGAAATTATACTTATTAAACTTATTCTCATATCTGATAAATAAACATGAAAGCATAAACCATCACCACATCATAAACACACATAACACCAAGATTTTTTGTGTGGAAAACCTGTTAGGGGAAAAACTATAGTGGAGGTTAATCCAAAAGATTATACTCTATTAAAAGTATAAAAGAATTGTAAATGGGAATGCACATGCATTTAGGCACACTACCTAGAGCTCAATGCTCAATACAAAATGCTTACTACCCAAAGGGAGACTCGCTATCTTACAAAAACATTTGGATTACATTTGGAAGATTTTAAACTGAGAAAATAGCATCTACTAATGCCTGATTACAATTTCGGTTAAGCACATAAACATCTGCTCATTATTCTTCACACTTCACTTCTACCTTTGAAAGATCAAAACATTATTCACACATAGCACTCACACACTTCATACACCACTACCTTCAAATGGTATAAGCAATCGCTCATATATATTTGCAACTAGAGATTAGAACAACTACATGTTGGCCCAACAAAATATAAAATGAGTACAAACTATCAGCCCAAATCAATAAACAATTATTAATGCACACCAAAAAATGTTGGCCAAAACATAGTAAGGAGCCAAAACAACATCCTCAAACATGAAACACCTTAAACAATTATGCCTTGAAGATCCACAACATGCTACAATCACCCTGTAAGCCATTATCATGAAAAACATGAACACAAAAGAAAATCACCAATCGTGAGCACAACAATCAATGTGGATCAACAACATAGATAGAGCATGATCTAGAAACATCCACAAGCATCATGAATCACTACATAAGCATCTACAACAAATCAAATTACTAGGATCACTTTATCTTCTTTCAGGAACACCAACTGAAGCAATAGAACAACTGTCAAAACACAGATACTCATAACTCAATCAAATCTTCATGCAAACCTCTAAAACTTCATGTGGGTAAACTAGATGTACTTGAAAACAAACCCGTTAATCCACAACCTCTTATCATCAATATACTAAGCTATCCAATAGCATGGTAGCTATACTGAACTTTAGTGCATCACCGACAACCTGCAACTTATTTTATTACAATTTTCTCAATATCCTGGACCTATAAAGCCTTAAAGACATTAATGCCAATAGTGTTGATATCAATGAACACAACATAGGAACAATATCCAACAATCTCCCCCTTTGGCATTGATGGCAACACATGATGTGAAAAACACCATCAACATAACTTTCTCTTAGCTCTTTCTCCCCCTTAGATTTTGACTCTTTTCTCCTTAACTCTTTCATAATTTTTCACATGACTCTTCTCCCCCTTTGACATCAATGGAAAAGATACACATTATCTTTCTCCACACAAGCTCTGAACCACATTTTTGAACATCTAACTACTCCCCCTGAGTAACAGCCACCACAACATCAATTTGGATCATAAGATATGACTATGAAATGCATAGACTGATGCAATTCAATGCATTTTAATTCTGATTAGGAGGGGTAATCACCCCTAGCTTCCCTCTGAGATACTCAAAAGTATCCTTAGGAAAGGGCTTGGTACAGATATTTGTAATTTGTTCCTTAGTGGGCACATACTCCAATCTCACTTCCTTTTCACTCACCTTCTCTCTCAAAAAGTGAAACTTGATAGATATATGCTTGGTTTTTTAATGCAACATCAGATTCTTAGAAATGTTAATTGTGCTTGAATTATCATAGAATACAGTAATAGTTTCATCATACACAACTCTGATATCTTTCAACATCTGCTTCATCCATAATACTTGAGTACAATTGTTATCAAAAGCAATGTATTCTGCCTCTACAGTAGATAAAGAAATGGCATTCTGCTTCTTACTTAACCATGAAATCAGCTTCTTTCCCAAGAAAAATGAACCACCACTAGTACTCTTTATGTCATTCACATCTCCTTCCCAATCAACATCAGTAAAAGCACTCAAAGTAAGGTCATCTTCTTTAGGATGCCATAGGCCAAAATCAACTGTCCCCTTCAAGTACCTGAAAATCCTCTTCATAGCTGTCACATGAGATTCCTTAGGATCAGCTTGAAATCTTGCAACAATGCATATGGCATTCATGATATCAGGTCTAGTTTGAGTCAAATAGATCAATCCACCAATCATGGATCTATATCTAGTCTAATTTGTTTTAGGAGAATCATCATCTTGTGTTAACTTACATCCAGTCACCATAGGTGTACCAACCGGCTTCAAATCTTCCATACCAAACTTCTTCAGCAGTTCTTTCGTATACTTGGACTGAGATATAAAGATCCCTCTATCTATATGAGTAATTTTCAATCCAAAAAATAATTTCATTTCTCCAAACATAGACATCTCAAACTCATTATGCATCTCATCAACAAACTTCATGCACAAACTATCATCTCCTCCAAAAATGATATCATCAAAAAATACTTCAACAATCAAATCTTTATCATGATCAATCTTAAAATACAAATTATTATCAGCGGTACCTTTATTAAATCCAAGCTTCAAAAAATACTTGTCCAATCTAGCATACCATGCTCTTGGGGCTTTCTTGAGTCCATACAATGCTTTCTTCAACCAAAAAAACCATATCTCCCTAATCAGTCAATTGAAATCCATCAAGTTGCTCAATATACACTTCTTCTTCCAGCTTGCCATTTAGAAATGTTGACTTGACATCCATCTGATAAACCTTGAATTTTTTGTAAGCATCATAAGCAAGAAATAGTCTCATAGCTTCAATCCTAGCAACAAGAGAAAAAGTTTCTTCAAATTCAATTCCTTCCATCTGAGAATATCCTTTACACACCAGTCTTGCTTTGTTTCTAACAACTTCACCTTGTTGATTCAGTTTGTTCTGAAAGACCCATTTAGTTTGAATTACATTTTTGTCCTTAGGTCTAGGAACAAGAATACATGTATCATTCTTCTCAATTTGCAGCAGTTCTTCTTTCATTGCTTCCACCCAATGTTCATCTTTTCATGCTTCATTAACACTATTAGGCTTAGTCTTTGAGATCAAATAGTATTATTTTGCAATTCTTCTCCTAGTTTGAACACCTTTGTTCTTATCACCAATAATTTGATCTTCTGAATGATTTAGTCCTACATACCTTGGATTCTTAGGGTGTTCTTGAACATTGGGCTCTTGTATCTTACTTTTACACTTTCACTAGTTCTTTCCTCTTGATTTTCTCGATTCATCGGAATGATCTTAACTTGATTTGAAGTTTGAACTTTCTTTCCTTTATCTAAACTATCATTTTGATCGTTTGAATCATATCCACAGGTTTTGGATGGTCTAACTATGTATTCATCAACCTTGACATTAGCACTCTCAATTGCTTTCCTTAATCTCTTATTTTAGCACTAGTAGGCTTTACTTTTAGTAGAATAACCAAGAAAGATTCCTTCATCACTTCTAGCATCAAAATTTCCTATATCTTCATCTCTTTTGATATAGAATTTACTTCTGAAGATTTTGAAGTATCTAACAATAGGCTTATGACCATACCATAGCTCATAAGGAGTCTTACCGGTATCACCTTTGATTTGTAACTGGTTGAGAGTGTAAACGGCAATACTCACAGCTTCTCTCCAATAGATATGTGGAACATTTCCTTCCAACATCATAGTCCTAGAAGCTTCTTAAATTGTGTTGTTCTTCATTTCCACAACTCCATTTTGTTGAGGGGTCCATGGGGAAAATAATTTTCTCTTTATCCCATGCTCTTCACAAAAAGAATTAAACTCACTAGAAGTGAATTCACCACCTCTATCTGATCTTAGACATTTAATCTTTAGACCTGTCTCTATCTCAACCATAGCCTTAAAAATATTTAATTTCTCTAGAGCTTCAAATTTTTCCCTTAAGAAAGTAACCCACATCATTTTAGAATAATCATCAATAAGTAACATGAAATACATGTATCCTTGTAAACTTTTGACTCTATAAGGACCACACAAGTCAATATGCACAAGCTCCAACACTTCATTTGAACAATGTTGTTTTCCCTGAAATGAAACTTTAGTTTGCTTCCCTAAATAACATTCCTTACATATAGCATTAGTAGGATTTATCAACTTAGGAAGATCTCTCACTGCCTAAGTAGAACTTATCTTGATAATATTATCAAATTTTACATGACACATTCTCCTATGCCACAACCAGCTTTCATCAACTTGAGCAATTAGATAACTTTTAACAGCGGCATTCAGGTGAAAGATATTACCTTTTTTTGTACTAGATGTAATCACATTTCTGGAACTCCCCAATATTCTACACTTTCCATCCTTGAATTGAAGATTGTATCCCTTGTCAACCATCTATCTAACACTTAAGAGATTATGCTTCAAACCTTCCACATATAGAACATCATCATTATTATGCTTACCATCAAGAGAAATGGATCCTCTGCAATGGATTACACCAGCTTTGTCATCACCAAATATTACAACACCACCATCATACTTTCCCAAGGTCATAAATTTACTTTTATCACCTGTCATGTGATGAGAGTATCCACTATCCATCACCCATTCATCTTTTTCTTCAACCCTGGAAGCTAGAGCTTTCTCCACATTTGTGCAACTAGTAGATTCATTAGGTACTGGATCATTTTCCTTGATATCAATAAATACCCATTCATCCTCACTTAAATTCCCTTTATCAGAATCGTCATTTGTCACACCTTCATCAACAAAAAAATAGCACTTTCTTTGGAATCTAGGCTTGTTAGGTCTTGGCTTAGGAACTCTTTCAGGACACCTTGAGGAAAAATGACCTATATTATTCTAAGAAAAAAAATTATAGGGAATTTCCCTTTATACTTACCTTCTCCTATAGCTTCTCTCTTGACAATAAGTGCTTCAAGCTCGTCTAGTTTTCTCTCTTCTTCTTCAATCTCTCTCATTTCCTTATCATACTTGGAAATTTTTCTAGAAGAACTTTCTCCCAGATCATATCTCTGCTTATCTTTTCTAGAGATAGTAGCTTTGAATGCAAATTTTGTCTTAGGAAGAGAATCACCAAACTCAATTAACTCAAAAGTAGGAATCTTACCAATCAACATGTCTTTGGTTACATTTGTCACAGTCTGAATCTCCTCAATAGCAATAGCTTTGGCTTTGTATGTAGCAGGAAAGGATCTGAGCACTTTAGCAACAATCTTTGATTCTTCCAATGTTCCACCAACGCATCTAATACTACACACAAGTTCATTCACTCTCTGCATAAAAGAAGTGATGTTCACATTTTCACCCATTCTCAGCATTTCATATTTCCCTTTCATACTTTGTAGCTTAGCAATCTTCATGGGTATCACCTTCATACAAAGTTTCCAACTTTTTCTAGATCTCATAAGTAGTCTTCAACTCCATTACATTTGTCATCTCAGAATCAATTAGAGCACTCAACAATGCTTCCTTAGCCCTGATATTGTACTCGGCTTCCTTAATCTCACCTGCAGTAGAAGGACCATTATGTGGGATGATATACCTATTCTTTGTAATTGTCCAGTAAGGTTCACCAATGCATCTCATATGACACTCCATTTGATTCTTCCAAAAATAATAATTAGTTCCATCAAATCTCGGACTATCCTTCTTATATGTCACCATCCTTGATCACCTCAAGCTATTAAACTTCTTTCGAGGAACCTGCTATGATACCAATTGTTGGCAACACAAGAGCAGACAATTGAGAGGGGGGTGAATCAGTTGTCACATAAATTATACTTATTAAACTTATTCTCGGATTTTTTAAATAAACATGAAATCATAAACCATCACCACATCAGAAACACACATACAACCAAGATTTTTTTTATGTGGAAACCCTATTAGGGGAAAAACCACGGTGGAGGTTAATCCACAAGATTATACTCTATTAAAAGTATAAAAGAATTGTAAATGGGAATGCACATGCATTCAGGAACACTGCCTAAAGCTCACTGCTCAAATACAAAAGGCTTACTAACCAAAGGAAGACTCACTGTCTTACAGAAACATTCAAATTACATCTGAAAGATTTTGAATTGATAAAATAGCATATGCTAATGCCTTATTACAATTCCGGTTAAGCACATAAACATATGTTCACTCCTCTTCACACTTTACTTTTGCCTTCGAAAGGTCATAACATTATTCGCACACTTTGCACACCACTACCTTCAAATGGTATAAACAATCGCTCATAGATATTTGCAACTAGAGATAAGAACAACTACATGTTGGCCCAAGAAAAAATAAAATGAGTACAAATTGTCAGCCCAAATCAATAAACAATTATTCATGCACACCAAACAATGTCGGCCAAAACATAGTAAGGACCCAAAATAACATCCTCAAACACAAAACACCTTAAACAATTATGCCTTGAAGATCCACAACATGCTACAATCACCTTGTCGGCCATGATCATGAAAAACATGAACACAAAGAAGAAAATCACCAATCACGAGCACAACGATCAATCCAGATCAAAAACATACATAGAGCACATTATAGAAACATCCACAAGCATCATGAATCACTACAGAAGCATCTGCAACAAAACAACTGTCAGAACACAGATACTCATAACTCAATTAAATCTTCATGCAAACCTCTAAAACTTCATGTGGATAAACTAGATGTACTTGACAACAAACCCTTTAATCCACAACCTCTTATCATCAATATACTAAGCTAGCAAATAGCATGGTGGCTATACTAAACTTCACTACATCACTGACAACCTACAACTTATTTTATTACAATTTTCTCAATATCCTTGACATATACAGCCTTAAAGACATTAATTCCAATAGTGTTGACATCAATGACAACCACATATCAGCAATATCCAACAGTGACATTAATCCTAATTAAAGGTGTGCACATCCTAATCATGGATTAATTAAACTAATCCATATTAAAGGGGGATTATGGAGGATGGGACAAGGAGAGAGAAAAAGAGGAATTTAAAATTGATTTAAATTCAAAAATCCAAATGACTAAATTAAATAAATTGATGTATTTATTTAATTTAGAGAAGAAGGGGTAAAAGGTAAAGTAATTAATTATTAAATTAAATACCTTAGGAACCTTAGGAAAAGGGGGAATATTAATTAAATAAATCATTTAATTAATATCGATGGGGGAGTTGAAATAGATGAATAAAGGGGATGAATTTGACCATACAAGATTGGTCAAATTCATATATCTACACTAGGATATATCACCCAAGGATGTCCTTAAACAACACTTCAGATCCGAACAAATATAGGATCAACACGGAAGAAATGCGGAGCACATACCGGAGCACATTTTGAATACACACACAATTTTTTCTTCACTATTTATGAATTTTCTCAAAAGCACTTGTAACTCATCATATTAGCACACCTGCAACACCATAAAGATAGTTTTGTGTACTCAAAACATCTCTACAGTTTCTCAACTATACATGCACCACCTGTAATCACTTGTTTCCTTTCTCTGCAATAATCTATACTATGTTGACATTAATGATAACATTAATGAAAACACCACCATACTCATTCATACTTGCAACAGGAGATGCATCAACAAGAGAGTCATCAAACTTGATTCAGCACATTTCTTAATCCAGGTGGGTTGCTTGTCCTTTGCAAGTTCAAACTCCAACTTCTGCTTAGGATGCTTCTTTGTGTAGCTTTTGGTCTTCTTCATGGTGTCAAATATGTTAGAATCCTTCTTCTCATGTTCTCTTTGAGATTTTATATTTACACTGGTAAAAGAGACTTTAGAGTCACCACCCAAAATGTTGGGAAATAGAAATTTATTGTACTTTGACTTGGCACTTGTAATCTCAAAAAATATTTTGAACATAACCTGACATAAGGTGAAAGGATGGACCAAAACTTGACCCATAAGACTGGACGTGACTTATGTGATAAAAATTTGAACCAATTATTCTTCAAATAGAGAAGAATAATATAAAACTTGACTTTGACTATACCAGATCTGAACTACAGACTTTGGACTTATCATGTCCCCAACAGAGTTGGAAACCAAGCTGATCTTCAGAATTACCTATGGATTTTTCCATTTCTAATATTTAGTAATCTAAAGGGATTGGCCAACGAACGAGTGAAAGTTGTAAAGCTTCCCTCCTACACTTCGGGCTCTATGAAACCCGAGAGGGTAATCCCACAATGTATATTCAAGAACTTATGCAACTAATATTTAAATACATTGTAAACAACAAATAATTCTCATATGATCACTCAATAATGTAGTGTACCAAAAGAGTTGGCAGTTCTTTTAATAATACCCTACACTTGGAGCATGAGAACAATGAAATTCATCATAGAATAACTACAATGGTTACTCATTTGAAAAGTTTGTAAATAAAGAGTAATTTGTTGATGAGCTAACCCAGTAACTATGTTATGAATATTTTACTCACACCAGTGCCTTATCCTAAACACGGAGTCAATCTTAACCTATGCAACCTGATAACAATTTTACATATAGCATCATATAAGCTTGGAAAATACTGCATTATAGCACCTCCACATTATACTCTAGACCATTACTTCTTATGAATATCCTAGCACTTAATTCATATGAATCAACAATTTCATTCAAGTGTTTATACTAATTCCTTGAATTAATAAGCAAGAACAAAACCATACATCTACTGGAACTCAATAGATATGAACAAAAAAATCCTTGATTATATTATTCATGACTCATAGAACAAGTACAAAGGAGAGAAAATAGCCATGAGATTGGCACCATTTTTTATTGTATGTGTTATCTTTGTTATCAAAATTACATATGTAATAACAAATTCAAAACTTAAGACAAAACTCAAAATATGCTCAGTATTCTTCTTACAATTCTCTATGTCAATTGTAATACAATGAACTCCATACTTCTGGTCTTGAATTCCTTCTTATAGAAATGAAGGGGAAAAACAAGCTTCAGGCCAGAGAACACACATGTCACTATTTTACGAGACTGTTGTAACATATATTCCTTTTTCAGTTACACGTGAGTTCTTAGATGGTGGGAAACATATATGAGGCAAAAGCAATCCTCATTCATTGTTGGAGATCCAATCCCACCTTCAAAAAGCATCATTTGTTCATTACAACATCTCCCAAATATGTTTCTCATGATCAAAAAGTGTTTTCCATGCACAAACCTAGTCAGCAAAATTTAAAAAGCATGAAAAGTAATAAAAGATACAAAACTGATTCATCCACATCAGCATTTATGCCACCAATTTTCATATTGAGAGAATAATATATTTTACAATACTTTAACAAAGCCTAATTTGCACTATTTTCAAATCCAGGCTATGCATTGTTTCTCTCCTATCTGTTATTCACCATGTCCATTACCACCCCTATACAAGATTATTCAGTAAACCTTTCCAACCAGGTGTTGTACTCATCTTCAATGGGCCACTTTGTATCCAATAAAATTTGCACTTTTGCACTATATTGAGTGTACCTAGCATCAATTAATGCTTTGGCTTCCCTAAAAAATACATCCATTCCCATTTCAACTCTAGCCATGTTGTCAATATGGAGATTCAACATGGAGTTTGAGATTATCAGAATTTTGTAGGTAGTTGTGAACCAAAAACCGCCTCTACCTATCCTGAAAAGTCTGAATCTTCAAATCAAAACACCTACTAGCATTTCAAAAGAAAAAATAAAAGTTTCCTTCAAATAAATTCTACCTCCCAACCTACCCAACAATTTGATACCCATGTAGCTACTATAAAGAAGAGTAATCTTTATATCTTTGGAGATCTAGAAAGACAATTTACTCCCTTACCCGACACACTTCAAAATATCATGACTCGGCTAATAAATAGAAACATGCTTACCTTACCTCTCGTTCGACCTCTCGACCCTAGCAAGTGATTACCTCTTAGCTTTAGACATAATGTCTATTGTGCTTATCAACAACAAAAAGAACATGATATAGAACAGTGCAACCTTCTTAAACATCTTTTGCAAGACCTCATTGATTCTAATCATATTCAAATTGGAGGTGTAAATGACAAAGGAAATAAATCTATAGCTCCTCCTAACCAAAACTTGCAAATATTTACCAATCCCATACCTGACCACAATATTTCATTTGTTAAGGCTAGTGAAACTAATCTCGATGTGATGAGTGTTGACACAGATGATGATAACATGAACAATAATGAACAAAATCCTATGGATGATGATGAAAAAATCCCTATGGATAATAATGACCAAAGTCCTATTAGTACAATGATAGGATTGATTGAAATTGAGCCTCATAAACAAAAAACCATAATGCCCATTGGCATTACTTTCTCTTTAAAAGAAACAATAAAAAATGCACCTAATGGTCCTCTTTACATAGCTGACAGAATCAATGATAAGCCCACTCTTGGGATTTTAATTGATCTCATTTGTGGAAAGAAAGAGATCACAGAGGAACTCTTATATGTGCATGAACTTACTAAAAATAGATATGATAAACTAAAAGCATGGATTAAAATGCATGATGTTTTTGCTTGTGCTACGATGGGCTCGATCACACTCCCTTTACAAGTAGGACTGAAGAAATTAAATGTATCATTCTCTATCATCTCTAATTTAGATCAAGCTCATGTGAAGTTAGGCTCCAAATGGCTTCACTCCATGAATGTGGTCCCATCTATTGTCCATAAGTGTTTAAAGTTTCTAGTCGGAAATGAAATATTCACTGTGAACCATAGTGGCTTTAGACCTTCGTCTTCTCATGGAAATTTTTCCTTAGATTGTTTTTGGCTCGAGCCCATGGAACCTAGAAGACCCCACAAAGACTTACTTTTTCTATCCTACCAAAAGCTCAAAGAAAAATGCATAGCCAAGTTATCCCTCAAAAAATTTCCTCCACCTATGATCGAACCTCTACCCCTTGAAGAAAACAATATTGAGCTCAAAGCCCTCCCAACTAACTAAGACCCATCCATAAAAAATCCTTTTCCAATTTCCTACAAAAGGCCAAGAGAAAGCCAAACAAGTCCTAATCTACCTCCTAAACAAATTTATAAAGCCAAAGAGAAAGTGGTTGAACAACCTTCCATGGTTTCTTTTGTTCTTCCCTCACAAGAAGAAAATAGACCTATGGTTGAAAAACCCACTCCTATACAAATGCAACTTGAAAATCATAAAAAAATAAATCAAAATTCTAGAGAGCATAGGCATAGACGTCATGCTATTGCTTGAAAGATGAATGAAGAGAACAACATAGAAAAACAAAATCATAATTTGACAAAAGCAATAAACGATGAGCCTCCTCCATTACTAGAACTAACAGTTCCTATGTCTCCAATACAACAAGGACTAGCACCTTCTATGGATATTATCATTTTTCCTCTTATTGTGGTTAACTTGGATGACGATGAAGAAACTACTAAAATTTATGAGAAAGTGCATAATGAGTTGAATTTGCTATTTTCCTCTTCTATGAGCTTAGACGATAACAACCGTGATGATCCTCCTAAACCAAGTGATTCACCATGTGTTGAACCTGGTGATTCTCCTAGTACAACACTCGACATGATCCCTCTCGCTAGTGATCTACATTTTGCATATACTGAACAAGACTAGAATGCAGATGACCTATTGGATGGTTGACTCACATGTGCTTTACTAGTCTTTTTTCTTTCCTTTTTGCTTTATTTTTGGTTGATTTCATGTGTGTAATTTGATCCCCCGTGATGTTCTATTTTATTGTTCCTCTCTATGTGCATTCCTCTATTTGTACCTTCATTCTTCCATATGTCATAAGTTTTTTTCCTTTTCATTGTTCTTTATCTTTTCTTTTCCTTTCATTTTTTTCTTATGTTTTCCTTTTGGGGATAATGTAAGGTGTCGAGACACCCTATGTCTCTTCCATGTTGACCCAAAATGTTTTTCATTTTGTTTTCATTCTCTTTGTATCATTCTTATGGTTCTATGTGTATTTGGGGAATGATGATAGTTCCTAGCTCCCTAATATCATTGCAGCAAAGACAGATATTGACTCTGAATCAATAGATCCCTTATGTGTTTTTGGGGGGAAACCCTCTTTTCCTTTTCCATGTTTTTCTACTTTAAATTAATTGCTCACAACATTGCGTTCAACAATTTCTTTAAATTGGGGGCATACATTGGCATTATTTTGGCATGATTTCATTTGCATTTGTTTCCATGTTCCTTGATGTGATTTTCTTACTTCATGCAATGTTTTTTTCTCTTTGTGGTGACATTGGGAGTAATGTCCTTCAAGAGCTTGTTCCATCTTAGCATATTACATTCCTCTTAGTGGTGATGTGGCACACTGCATTCCCTAAGTTGTGAATCTTTTATCCTTTGATTGGTCCTCTCTTGGAGACATTAGGAACAATGTCCCCTAAGATTAAGACCTCACACGAACTAAGAAAAATCCCTTCGAACATCCCTCTTTCCTATTGCATTTTCTTTTAGTACCTTATTAAATTCATGGAGGTATGGCTTTGATATGGTTCCTTGGGGCTCACCTAGTGAACAACTAGCTTCACTAGCCCTTGTGATCGTGCATTTTTGTACCTTATTAAAGTCATGGAGTTATGGCTTTGATATGGTTCCTCGAGGCTCACCTAGTGAAAAACTGGCTTCACTAGCCCTTCTAAGCGTGCATTTTCTCTTTGTCCTTATCATAGTCATGGGGGTATGACTTTGATATGGATCTCTTGGGGCTCTCCTAGTGGACAACTAGCTTCACTAGCCCTTGTGAGCATGTGTTTTTTTTGCATAGTGGATAGCGCATTCCACTTGTAAACATTTTTGGAAAAACAGCCTATACCCGATCCACAACGCATTGGACGGCCAATCAAAGCTTGATTCGTATCATTTTTCTTTTTCCTTTTTATTTTTCTATCTTTGATGGTGTATGTTGGTGATCTGGTTATGGCTTCATATATCATCCACAAGTGTGTTCCTTTGTGCTTATGTTGGTTTGTCATAGGATCTTGATCCAGGGGGCTTGGCCACCCTCTTGATTATTTTCATCCTATCTTACTAGCATTTGTACATTTGAACCTCTCTTGATTGCGTGGTTGGATACTTTAGTGTGACTTTGAAGCAAGTTCATCCTCTCACTAAAGTGGGGGCTAAATGTAGTGTAGGAAAATGCATACCCTTGCATTTTCACACTTATTTGGGCTCACCTTGCTTTGTTTATCCTTATTTATGTCTTAATTGGTCCTATTTTGCATCCACAAGCCTAATAAATTTTATCTTTTTATGGCTAATCCTGACAAACATCAAAGTATAAATGATAATTTAATGATTTTGGCTATGTGTCCCTAATTTTTGGACTAGGACTAAGATGCCACATAGGGCGTCTTTGTCCTCCAAAGGTCTTGGAACCCTGATTTCAAATGCACCTTGAATTGGCCCCTTTTTGGAGTCTATGCACCGAGTTTTAAGCCTCGAGACTAAGATGCCACTAGGGTGTCTTAGTCCCCCTCAAGTTATTTTTGAAATTTAATTTCAAATCTTGGTAGGATTTAACCTCCTTTAATTAATGAATTCATATTTTGGCTTGGTGTGGTTTAATTTTGGGATATTAAGCATAGATAAGTACAAGGTTCTTTCACTCATTTATCATCTAAGCATTCAAGTATTCATGCATTATAGCAAATTTATGATCAAGAGATCATTCAAGAAGAATTCATCAAGCATTTGGATCCATCATCAAGATTCAAGCATCATATAAAAGATATTCTTGCATCATGTGTGTTCTTGAGCTAACATTTGTGATGTAGGGTTTTGATTCAAGCAAGCAATTCAAGTCAAGATCCATCAATCACTACTTTAATTCAAGATCTACATTCAAGCTAGCCACTTCACACAAGTTTACAGATTTCATAACAAGGGTTTGGTGAGTTGTAACATAGCACTTTGTTCATTCATCATTTCCCTTCATTATTGTATTTCTTTCCAAGGTTTAATTACCAACAAGGGGTTTGCCCAAGGAAAACCCCCATTTACTAAAAATCAACAAGTTTTTCCTCCATTGCATGTTTTTGTTTGCAGATTTAGGTTGAAGACTTGAAGATCATTTGAAGTGCAAAGTTGCAAAGTTGCATTGCAGAATTGTCATCTTCACGAAAACTCACCTACAGGCCAGATCTAGAAGTTTCAGGACCTAAGATCTGAGAAGAAGGAAGTGCATACATTGATCCTTAGGATCACATTCAAAGATTTCAAAAATTCAAGACAGGACTAAGTCAGTAGTAAGGGCATCTCCTCACGAGGGTATTTTGCAAAGATTCTTTCAGATTTTGTTCTGGCATTTGAAGATTCCACATTTGCCCCAAAAAATAGCAGCGGGAATAAGACAAAAGTAAGGGCGTCTTTTTCCTCCCTAGCATATTTTGACAACATTTTTGCATTTCTAGAATCCTTATCACATTTCCAGACTTCCTAGGTACATACATCCTAACTTGCGGTTACTTAATTTTGTCATTTGTACTCATCATTTGGCTTGCATTACTAGGTTTTGTGAGTTAAATGTTAATTTTTCTTCTCCAATCTTTTGCTTGGTGGTGAACCCTTTAAAGCCTATAGAACCCCCCTTGGTCTTTCTTGTTGAGAATTGACTCACCTTTGTGTCAATAGTCAATCCAATTTGGGATCCTAGGGCATTCTTGAATGATAATTGGAGAAGAGTGGTGTTATATGACCTAGGCCATAAAGCACCCATTACCCTTATTAATCACCTAAGTCAAACTCTGTTTAGGTAATTAAACCAAATGATGAGATAATGAAATTGAAGCATGAAACATGAAATATGCAATTGATGATACCTTGGATGTTGTCTTGGACTAGTATAAATCTGCAAATTAACATGTGGTGGCCATGAAGAATGTAGATCTTGATCCTTGAATGTGATATGAAACAATGCTTGCAAGTAGATCCTCAATGCTACATTGACAATCTTAGCTCAACAACTTGTAGGAATGCACTAAACCCTTGACATGATGAAATGATCTTAAATTTTTGCAATAAACTCTTAATAATATGCCTTGAAATTCCATTGAATTGCTCTTGTAAACTCTATAATGCTCTTGTGAATGTACTCTTGAGTGCTCATGAAAATATAGGATGAAACTAGGTGAATTAACCCCATGTTTATACTAAATCTAGAGATTAACCCCAAAATTCAAATAATTCAAGCCGACACCAGATATGGAAATGAACATCATTAAAATCCTACCAGAAATATTTCATGGGAAATGTATGACCAAAGGATAGACATGTCAAGAGTTTTCCCAAAGCATGATTTACATTTGTACCCCAGTCCTTATCAAGATCAAAGTAGGTGGGAACATGGATGGGAATGATATGGATTAAATGGATAGATGGAAATTTCATAAGAAATGTCAAGTGAAGGTTATGGGAGATGAGACAACTTTTCCCCAATTGTAATGGTCCACATAGATAATTTATTTTACACGACGCCTATTTGCCAGGTTTTCATCATGGTACTTATCCAAAGCACCATAAGAATGGTTTTCACTATTGGACGAAAATTTTCTCTTTAATATTTTTCTTGATTTTTTTTGGTTTTTATTTTTTTGGTGTCACCAAGATGCCTATTTGCTAGATTTTCATCAAGGCAACATTTTTTTGATTTTTCAATTCTTTTGGTATTTTTGATATTTTTGGATGGCCTTACTATTTTAGTTGATCACTGAATGTTCTGAATCCATTGATGGTGTTGATGTAGAGACTAGGGCTCTGATATTCCAATAATGACCTTTATGAAGTGCTTGCCTTGTTAGGATCATAGTGCTTGCATACAGCTGATTGATGTCATTGTGGTCCTTATTGATACTAGAGTTGGCTTTATCAGAAATACTCACATCGCAATAGAGTGCCATGAGAGTCCTTACAATAAAGAGTTGTTGCCAAGATGTGACGAATTTGTGAGGTATGTATTTTGGAACGGTGGATAATGGTAGATGTAGAAGGATTGTTTGGATGTTTGGATGAAGCACTTTTTATTTTCCAAACTTGGGATGTTGGATGGTAGAGTTTGGAATTTTGATTGGGATAGCGTTTGGAACCAACACTTTTATATGCCTTTCTTGATGACCATTTTGAAGGAGGTGGACATTTATTATATGTAGGATTCCTCTTTTCTTGTGGCTCCACATTTTGATTGACTTTTACTTTTGAACTATTTTCTTTTCTTGATTCATTTTTCTTTGGGATCCATTTTAAATTTATTTGTCCACTTGGATTTTTGATTGATTCAATGGCATTTGAAATTTGATTTTGAACTTTCAATTTGTAATAATTTTCTTTTTGTTGGTTCCAAATCGAAGTTTTATTCATGTTGGAATGATGGTTTGTGGTGTGGATGGAAGGAGCGTTGGCAACAACCTTATGGTAAGAACTACTCATAGCCCCCATTTTGATGTTTGTATTAGATAAAGTTTCCCCCAATATCGAGGAGGTACTACTAACATCATTAGATTTTCTAATTGAAGAATAGCCAAGACCTTGATGTCTAGGATTTGCATAAAACCATATTGGTTCTAGAATTCCTTCCTCGTGTATGCCTTGTCCTTTTCCTTGATATTGCATGCTTTGACAAATTTTGTTTGTGATGGGGTATTTTTTGTTTTGAAAACAAGATGCTAATCCATCATTATGTATGGGGACACTATTACTTGGAATCTTCTCCTCTGCGAGAAAGCCCAATTTGATAAAAATGGATGACCCTAGTTGATAGGATGTTTTAGCTTCATTGGGATGTGGGATAAATTTCTGATTAACATCTTTGGTCTAATTTTGTGACATATCAGATTCAAATGATTCTATTGGTGCTAATTCGATGTTGAAACCATCTTTATGGTCATTGGCATAGAGTCTTATGAATTCAGCTATAGCTAGATCATTTGTGAATATGTCTAGAATAGGAGACTCTTGTTCTAGAGGAAGATCATCTAGGTGTCTCATGGGAGCAATTATCTCATCTGCAATGACGGAGGTGGTTGAAATGTGGATATGAAAATGGTTTTGATCTACGATTGGGATATCATGGATAACTTGATCTTGATTTGTTTTGAGGTTTATTTTGTCATTCTTTGGATCATGCTCTTTACATATGTATAATGATTTAGGAAATGGAATGATATGATTTTCTTCAATGGACTCAATATTTGGACATGAAAATGATGGAGTTTCAATGGAGAGATCCTTTTTGGGATTGGTAGGCAATGGTGGACATGATTGTGATAGATGGCTAGATGGTGTATGAGTAGCAATTTGACTGGATTGTATAACTTTCTTTTCATTTCAGAGTTGAACAAGTTTCCTTTCTAGTTGTCCTTAGAGAGCATTAATTATCATGGTCTTATTGGATGGTATAGTAGATTGGGATGTAGTGGATTGGAATGGACTAGTGGATGACGAGTTAAGATAGGATGTAGAGGCTTGGAATGGATTAGTGGAAGGTTGAATAGTATAGGAGGTAGAGGCTTGGAATGGATTTGTGGAAGGTTGGTTTGGATAGGATGTGGAGTTTCAGAATGGATTTGTGGAAGGTTGGTTTCCCTTGTCAAGGTTAGGATAAGGATGACTAATGGATGTTCCAAATGACTCTTAATAGTGAGGATATATGGATGAATG
The DNA here is from genome assembly GCA_007258455.2 of Sequoia sempervirens. Taxonomy (NCBI): domain Eukaryota; kingdom Viridiplantae; phylum Streptophyta; class Pinopsida; order Cupressales; family Cupressaceae; genus Sequoia; species Sequoia sempervirens. The sequence goes on from VDFB02373365.1 coordinate 211,628,378, forward strand.
AATAGGGCTTATGGATTGTTGGTAAGAAGGGTGTGTGCCCATAGTTGACCATGGGTTGAGGTTGATTGGTATTTGGATTTGATGAATTTTCTTTTGAAGTATATGGCCTGTTGGGCTTGACCATTGTGGAATAATTGGTATTCAACTTGAATAGAAAGAGTATCAAGGTGAATGGAAGACATGATGGTGGATGGCATGAAGCCTAAGAGATTCCAATTCAATGGAAGGTATGCACCTATGCTATGTTTTTTTGGATTTTCGGGTTTTTAATTATTATTTTTTTGTATTTTAATTTTCTGGATGATTATGCAAGTGACAAGTGATGGATGATATGTGGTTATGGGTTAAGGATGGTTGATGATAGTGAAGATAAGTGATGGTGATTATGGGTTTAGACTTTGACCTTGAAAGATAATGTTTAACCAAAGTAACCAAAAGAGGATATCTAGATCTCCAAAAGATAGAAGTGAGAAAGACAATAGATGAGGGTTGACCTTAAAAAAGACTTGTGAGTTTTAAAGCCAACCATAGGTAAAAATTTGAAAGACAAGAGATCAATACAACCCCAAAGGGTGACTAAGGTTGAATCACAACCTAACTAGGGAAAAATAATTAGTGGATGAATGATGAATAGATAATGGGATATGAATGTTAATATACCTAAGTATCTCAAGAGAAGCCTAGAATCTCAAAAGATAAAGATGAGAGACTAGTCACACCCAAACTAAATTTGTGAGTTTAGGGAAACTATGGAAAAGACAATGAGAGTTGAATGAGATTCATGACACATTCAAAAGATAACTATGGTCTAGTGATGATAGTTGTATTGGTGTAGGATTTATGAGTAATCAAGTGGATGATGGAATTAAGTTTGACCTATAGATGCAAGACTAACTAAAGATTAATCTAAAGGATGAAAAACTTAATCAAAGCTTAACCAACCTAAGGATGCAAGGACAACCATGGGTTAACCAAAGAAGGACAAACCAACCAAGGATTTGACTAGAGGGGGGGAGACAAAAATTTAACCTAACAATGCAATCAAAATTTGAGATGCAAAGGTGGATGTGGAAAGCTAGACTAAGAAAGTTTGATAGGTCTCAAGTAACTTAAGTTTAAAAGTTAGATTGAAGGATAGACCCTAACTTGTTCCAATATAAACAATGGTTTTCTTTGTTACCTGATTTTTCTTCCAGCTCAATCAAGTAGAGCTAAGTTTGTGTTTGAAGATAAAAGATAAAAGGTATACATTCATCCTATTATTTTCCATTCATATGCACAAAGAATTATCAAATTGATTTCATTTTATTATGAAAATGTACACAAGAGAAAGATTGCAAAAAGTGTTTGCATAAATTCTATTTTCATTGATAATTACAAATATATGGTATTCCACATAAGCTGTGGGATTAACTCTTTCAATGCAATAAAAGAAATAGACTATACATTTGAAGATAGAAAAAGAAAAGAGCATATGGAAAGAGTAGTGCTTTGGAAGTTGCTCAGTTTCTCCAGAAGTTGTTCACTTGCTCCGAAAGTTTCCTGATTGCTCCAAAAATTCTTGCATGAGATGAGAGTGGTTGTGTTAGAGCTTGGGACCTATAATCTCTACATATGCCATATCAACAAATATATAGCCTATTCTCATAAGGCATTGAAATGAGTTTTGCATTATCACAGAGATCAGAGAAAGAGTGGAGGATTATCATCAATATCCATCATATTTTGAGTTTCACTATTTTCATCTAATATGTTTGTTCACTATGCAGGTATAGGTGAAATTATTATTGTTGAATTATCTGTATTTGATATCATAACATGTGGAGTGAAATGGGCTCCCACAAGGGTTGAACCCAGCATGCTGCCCTATTGTGTTTTAAGAGGGGTAAGAATGTAAATTCATCTCATTTGTCATCGGTTGAAAAAGTACACATCACTCATGGTAGTGAGCTAGTAGGTCACTATCATAAATGGCATATATATGCTCAATTGATTCACCTTGAGAAGGAGGAAATGATCTTATGCATAGAAATAGTCACAAGGACTATTCAGGGGGGTGGTCATAATATGATCTGACAGTGCCAACCAATGAAATGGTCATCATTGCCCTAAAGGAAATCAAAATGTATAAACAAATGATTTATTTCTCATGAATGCTTTTAACACAGATCAAGTCATGAAGGCAGCATGAAAGGTGATAGTGAACATGTGATCAAGTATGGATTAGTGTTCCAAGATAGTCATAGCAGTCCCATTGCTCTTGGAAGATTATGTGCTTCAACCATGAATGTGTCTAAAAGTAGAAATGCAAGAGGTTTCTATGTTCAATATGGTGACTTTCATAAAAAAAAATTCATAAGTGGAAAGAAGAGAGCAGAGAATGCAATGAAATGAGCGGCGACAATATTCAAGGGAGAAATCATGTTTGGGTCATATCTCGAAAAGTATGAACTAGGTTTTCGTATTTTTTGACAAAAATTAGGAAAAAGTAAAATGAAAAAACCCAATAAATTTCATGCAAACTTAGTTCGTAGTTTGTGATGTTTTTTCACCAATCTGGAGCATGGTCAAATTGAGGAGTCTTTATTTTGCAACAAAGTTAAAATGTAAAACTTTATTTAAATGATGATTTATAAATCACTTTAAATAATGTTATAAGTGCAAAATAGATAAAGATGCATTTGCCTTCAAGTATGAGTCAAGGGGGAATAGTTTTGATGAGTTATGCCAAGCATATAGGGGAAGTTGGAGGAGGTTATCCAACAAGTGCCAAGAATAAAGGAATGGCTAGACTCAGTTTTGAAGGCCTTGAAGGGTATTTTGGGGCATTTTCCTTTATGATAGGTCAGGTCAAGGCTTGACCTTTTCTTCATATTTGAGCCTTTTTGGAGTGGATTTAGGGGCTAAATTTTAGGCTTTTTGGTTATACATGACCAAGGAAGTTTCTAGTTCCTATTTTTATGCAACCTTTTGGAAAAGCATAAGTAACTTCAAACTTCAATTGTTGAAGGGAGTTCTTTTCTTCTTTCAGCAAGTATTGTAGCTTATTTTGGAGCTCTTTCAACAAAAGACAATGTTATCTCTAATTTTTAACTTGTTAAAAATCGGGATAACTTATTAAAATTTTAAATAAAATTGAAATTTTCTTTACTAAGGCACATTTTACGAAGTGCAAATATTGGAAAATTTCAATTTTAGATACATGGTCCCCTAGGATATCCATTTTTCTTCGTTCTTGATCATTTTCATGAGTTTTTGAGTCATTTTCCTTACATTTTTGGCCAATTTCGGGTTTTTATGCCTTCACTGCAAGTATGAGATTTAGTTCCTTATTCAAAGTCATCAATAGGAACTTTTTATCTCTATTGCAAGTCTTTTTGTTTTTAAATATTTCATTTTAAGTCATTTGTAGGAACTTTTTAAGTAACTTACATGTATAGGAACTTTTAGAGCACATTACAAGTTACTTTAAAAAAAAAAAAGTGAACTTACAATTTGTCTTTAAAATTCCGATTTCACTTAAGTTACTTGTTATGAAGTCTAAAAGTTCCTATTTGAGTCTTTTCTTTTAAATTTACTTGTTTTGAGTCATAAAAGTCCGATTTCAATGTAAAGTCACTTGTAATGACTTCAAAAAGGTCCGATTTCATGTAAATTAGCTTGCAATTGCTCATGAAAAGCCTGATTTTAATTAAAGTCACTTGCAACATGCATGAAAAGGCCCGATTTGAGTCTTTTGATGTAAATTAACTCGTAATTGTTTCATAGAAGGCTGATTTCACTTGGTATGAACTTGTAAAGACCTCCAAAAGCTCGGATTCAAGTTTATATCATTTGAAATCAGTTTATTGCTTGTTCTGAGCTTCAAAAACCCTGATGCCATTAATGGAGGAATTTGTTTGTGTTTGAATTCACTTCTTCTCCTCTTTTCATGGTGGCTTCTTGAATGTTTTACTGCAATAAGAAGACTCCCATTTGTGACAAAACATTCAAACTTCTTTGACTACATTTTTGCAAGACGTCTACAGTTTCTTCTTCTTTTTAGTTTGTAATCTCTTATTGCAAGTATGTTCTCCTTTCTTTTATAGCTTCTTCTTATTCTAGTATGTTTATATTATGAAATCTTTTGTGATTGAGGTGCCTTTGAATGTGTCTGGTATTTACATATTCAAAAAATGAGCTTTTATGAAAAACACGTTTCATTTCATTCACCTTTCATTCAAAACGTTTTTCATTTTTCATTCATTCAAATCTTCACTCATTAAAAATGCGTTTATTTTCTTTTTTCACTTTATTTGTCCTCCATTCAAAATGTATTTTTCCATTGTTGTTTCATTTGCCTTTTATTCCATCTTGTACGCCTTTCCTAACATAAAAAATGTGTTTCCCATTGCTTTTCATTCAAAACGCATTCGATAACAAGTGTTATATGCCTCCACTTTCTTCCAAAATGTGTTTTCATTTTATTTCATTTCAAAACGCCTCCACAAAAACACGTTTTTCATTGCCATCAGCTGAAAATGTCTTTTACTCTATTCGCATGTCTTTCATTGCTAAAACGTTTTCCATTCTATTTCCATTCGCCCTTCATTCATTCCATTTCATTCTTATCTTCATTCCATCTCATACACATTCGCATTTCTCCATCTTCTCATTGTCGTTTTCTTGAAAAGAGAAAAGAATGAAAAATGATGCCCTTGGAGGAAAATTGGGATTTTTTCAATCAAATGCAAGTAGGGCATTTTTGTCAAAATGCAAGTGCAAGTTAACAAAAGAAAATAAACTTGCAATGGCTTTTTTTTTTTCCTAATTTGCACTTTTTACTTGCAATATGTTCCAAAAATCCCGATTACACACTTTACTTGCAGCCAGCTTCCAAAAACCCGAAATGCTTTAAAAGTGCCTAAAAGTCGGACTTTTTGAGCTTGACTGCAAATACAAGTTGAAAGTTTTGACTTGTAGTTTTCTAAGATGCAATCTAACTTTTCCATTTACGATGAAGAGCACATGTCCCTTTCACTTGCAATCAGCCTCCCAAGATCTGAAATGAGTTATAATGCTCATTTTATGCCCTCATACAGCAAGAACACCACTATGAGTTAGAGTCTTTGCCATGTCTACACCTGTTAATGTTGATGATATCTTAACTTTATGGAATTTTCATTGCAGCCTTGCAGATTCTTGTTCAATAACGAAGGAACCAACTTCTCCACCAAACAAAAGATGAAGTACAAGTATGATAAATATCAAAATGACATTTCCCCATCTCATGTGGTCTCAAACATCAAAGAAATTAGAGACATGGAGATCGAACATGTTGATATGTCTGAGTTTCTTAAGAGAACTAAAAAATCAACTTCACATGATATGCAGTTGTTGCTGAGAAGTCACATCCATTTGGTTTCTTCTTTTCCTGTTGCTACCCTAGAACCAGAGTTTGTCCTTGCATGCGCAGCTCACTTTGACAGAGAATCCAGAAATATTAGAGATGATGATGGTAATGTGGTCATTAGGCTTGATCCAGAAACCATTAATAGGATTTTCATAGTTCCAAATGTGCCAATATATTCAGACATCTCAATAAAGAGTGCTCTTGATCACTATGAACAAAAGAAAGCAGATTGTATACAACATATCAATACTAAATGGCTTCTAAAGCGTCAAACTTGTTTGTCTTGGTGGCCCAAGCTATACCGATCTGAATTCAAAGAAGAGATCAATGATATAATCACACTTTTGAGCAGGATAATGGGATTGAAATTTTCAAATGTTGTTGAGAAGTGGATATACAAGTTCATAGTGGTAATAAGGAAGATGCAACACCCAATCTTTTGGGGTGAAATAATTAGTGATAGTTTATGTGAGCAGCTTGCACAAGTTCCCACTACGCTCACATTCTACATGAACTCCTATTTGGTCTACATAGCAGCTTCATTGAGACAATTTCCAGGCCTTTCCACCAAAGGAGATAGATCACTAGTTCCAGTTTGGAAGTATTATGATCAGTTGCCTTTGAGACCAAGTAGAATTCATTACAGAAGAGTCCAAGATGCATTCTTTGGTCATTTCATGTGTCTATTTGACAAGACCTTACAAAACAATAGAGTATCTAAGGCTGCTTGGAAAAAGGTGAATGAATATGGTTGTCTCTTTCTCCAGTTTCTCACTTTCACCTACATGAGAGTTGGTTGTTTTGAAGATCAGTCATACATGCTTCCAAGATATCCAACAGATAAAATCATTTTAATGGAGCTTTCAAGAAAATTGATGATAGTACATGCACAACAAGTTGTACAACATAAAGTTGAAGTATCTCGTCTCATAGTCCATTGCAGATTGGGAGATACTCTTTGACAACTACCTCAAAAGCAAAGGTAGTGGAAACTGAAATCCAAGAGATCAAATTAAAAAGATTCAAGGCAAGAATGGATTTTCACTATAGAGGAATGAAGGACAAGATAAAAAGAGCTTTCACACATGTACACCACCTTGAAGATATTTGGGTGGATTTTTGAACAGAGAAGGACATCCGTAGAATGGATCATTTCAGGCTCACAATTGAACAAATTATTGATCTTAATCTAACCTTGATCCCAAAAGGAGTGATTGATGATGGATATATTTTAGATCCAGAGTATGAGGAAAAAAGAGTTGTTGACGCTTCTATTTCAGAAATACAATGGTCTCATAAGGAATCTAGTTCTATCTTTAATAGATTCCAATCAGTTTTGGCAAATACTGATTCTTGGCTTAAGAGTATAAGTGTCAAAACCATAAAAATCAGAGTTAGTGATGATGATGATTCAGCTGGACTTGTTGGATTGAAATCAAAAGTTAGAGACAAATCTAAGAAAGGTGCTTCTTCTTCAAGAACTAGAATTAAGTTAAAAGTCAGTCATGATGTGGAAAAACCTTTGGAGAAAACAACATTAAAAGGGAAGGAATTTAAAGAGTTGCAGATCCAAATCATTGATCAACAAGAGGGAGATGTTCTTGAATCTCCTACTATTCTAAGTATGATGTCTCCTCATATTGATGCTACACCAATATCTATATTGTCTCCTATGTCTCAAATTGATAGTGATGTTGATTCTTTCTCAACGGTTTTTGTTTCTTCTATTGCTCCTATGGAAGTTGCTCTTCATACTTCAACTTCATCCACATTGACCACTTTTATGGAGAACATGCATGATAATTTGGAGAATGTTTTTTATGCCAATCTGATGTATCCAATGACATCACAGATGACACTTCCAGAGATAGATACATCAGCTGCAAGTTTTGATTGTTTTATGGCTAATGTTGATCACAATATGCCATCTAAACAAACTCTTGTTGCAATTCAAACCGAGACATCTCCTAGGGTAACAACTATAGTACATAATGAATTTGTCTTTGCACAAACAACGGTTGTTGTTTCAAATGCAAATACATTGGATCTTCCTCCATAATTGAGTTCAGTAACTTTAAAGATAAATAAATAGGCAATCTCTCCTGATGTGTTTGATTTCCAGCAGTTGAAGAAATATAAGCCAAAAGTTGCAAAGAAAGCCAAAATGGTTTCATGGGTGGTTGTGGACAGTAATAGGATGAAGTATGCAGAAATAGTTGAAGCTCTTGCAGACAAGTCACCAGAAGAGATGCAAGTGTTTGACTACAAATTCACTAGGGTGGATTTGGGTAAACAAATACATGCTAGCATGATGCAAGATGCCCAAAGTTCAGTAATAGTCTTGGCACATAGTTATAATGAACTCTTGGCTAAGAAAGAAAAGCTGAAAGAGGAGAATGCACAACTTGTTTTAGTAATTCAAAAGATTACCAAATCTTCGGAGATGGTTGATTCATTGTCTTCCTCTATTTCTGAAGAATCCATTAAACAAGTTGAAAAAGTTGGACAAAAAGCAAGGGCAATTGCTTCTTGGGTTGATCAATTGATAAATCAAAGTACTCAAGTGATTAAAAAGGGCCTTGATGTGATGACTAATATAAAAATAGTAAATTTGAAACTATGCCAAGCTTCTGACACTTTCAAACAAAGCTTAGATTCTATGGAAAGAGATTTGAAAAGTTGGTATACTTTGTATGAAGAACGTTTGGAAATATTATGTGCCAATACAATAATACCAAACAGAGAAATGTATATTGAAACTGAAGAGCTCCTATTAAACAAAACATTGGTATTCAAAGAGCTCATTTCAGATATACAGGCTGCTCAAGAGATAGTGGTTGAAGTAGAACAAGATATCATTTCAAGCTTTGAAAAGGAGTCTTGCAAGCTAGAAGATCAAAATAGTGAAGTACTTCCTAAAGATGCTATACTTTCGGCATTAACAACAAAGTTTCATCAGGAGCTAGAAGCCGAAACCTTCACCGCGTAATCCATCAGCAAATTTGTAGATCATCATGCATTTCTTAATAAGATGCAGATTGCATTGGAAGAGCATCGATTGTCAATCATCAAATGTTTTGACACCATCATCAAAATAGTTGTTGTTTCCAAGAACACTCAAGGACCAAATTCTGATGAACTGCAAAATTCCATTCATAAATTTCAATGTTTCAAAATATAGCCATGGAAATAATTGAAGTGTTATTTAATTTTTAGTTTTGTTCCTTTTGGACAAATTACATGTAAAAGCAGAAATTGTAATTACATGTAATCAAATTACAAGTCAAGATAAATTAGGATTGTAATTTGGAATAAGTCAATTGCAAGTAGTTGATGGTTAGGAGAATTTCTCAAGTTAGTTGGGATCCTCCCACCTTTTCCTCATGACTTCTCTCCTATAAATACTTGAGGGGGTCCTTTGTAATCTTTATCTTTTTGGCAATAGAGAGAGAACTTTGCAGAAATTTACAGCAAAGAAGATTTTGTGCTTTATGTATGTAAACCTGGTTTTCAAGTAATACAAGGAAAGGATATAAGGTTTCAAACTTTGTGTTGAATCTTATTGCATGATATTGATATGTTCTTATGTCATAGTGATACAGTTTTCTGAATTACTCTTGCGATCTCGTGGAGCTATTGTGATAAGACTTTGATCTAATTTCTTGTAGTCTTTGTGCTATAAGTTTGAAAGGTTAAATTAGCTTAATTTGTGATTAGGAGTTGAGAAGAATTATAATTGTGCTTATGATAATTCCCATATTAGGTGATTCTTGAATGCATTATACTTATAGACTTTGTGATGTTATATATTGCAACTTGTTCTTAAATTATCTTTCAAAAAGGGTAGATAGGATCTCAAATTCCCAAGACTTTTTGCTTGGAATTGTTTTCCCGTCCCAGAGGAAGTGACGGAAGTCTTTGTACTTTCAGGAAACTTCATTTCCTTTCTCTCAATTTTATTGTAGGATGTTATAAGAGTTTTTCTAAAAGTTATTGTTACTTTTTTGTGAAGAGAAAAGAACACAATCTTTCCTGAAACAAGAGGAAAGGTTGTTATTCCATCTATTTTAGTTTTAGTTAGTAAAAAGGGGGAGCCTTCCCTAAATTAAGAGAGTATTATACTCACACACTGTGGTTGAAACCACCATTTTGTTAAACCTCACAAGTTTGCAAAATTTTCAACCAACAGACAACACTGTAACTCAATCTCAAACATGTATAGCAGTATGTAACACCTTTTATCAATGAAATTCAACATTTTTTTTACCTTCTCAAAAGTTGTCTCATAGTGTGCAATGTGTGACTGATAAATGTTCTTGTGAGTTTTGATAATTCCTTTAATGTTTGTCTCATTTTAGCACCTTTAGGTAGAAGAAACATATATTTTTGCAGGTTGTGATTTGTGTAGTGGTTCAAATAGACACTTTAGTTGTGAAAGAACTCTTTTCCTTCAAAAGTGTTAAGAGAATCAAGCCTCCTTACAAAACACTTATACATAGATATATTAAAATATCTGAGTTGTGTTAAGTTAAGCTGAGCTATTGAAAAAAAATTATGTTAAGACAACAGTATAGGCTTGAATCAAATTTGGTGTATCACCTTAGGAGTTAGTTTCATTTTGGTGTTTTCCATCTTACTCTTTCCTCGGAAAATCATTAGTTTAGCAATAGTTTAGGTGACACCATAGGGAAATTTCCCTCTCTGGAGGCTCATTCCAAGTTTTAGGCAACCCACAGGCCTAGGAATGTTCCAATGTTTCTCCAAAGTGCTAAGTTTTGTAACTTAGCAAGGGTACAATTTTGAGAGACAACAGTCTTCATAAGAGTGAAGTGTTTAAAGGTGTTGTTTGCTTGAGGTTTTCAATTTTAAGATAGCATACACTCATAAAACACTTGGAATACAAAGTGGTTGTTGACTCTTAACTAAAAAAGGGTATGGATTAAGAGCAAAGAGCCCAATGGCTTCATTAGTATATCACAAATAAAGACACTCTTAAGAAAAGTGCAACCTATTTATTTAGAAAGGTTTGTATACTTGGTATAGCCCACCTGAATACCCCAAGATCAGTGTAAACACTTCTCTTTCAAGAGTGGATAGTTAGAGGTCCAGTGGCACAAGCCCAATATAGAAACAGGATCACCTTTCCTTCTCTCCTTGGGAGGCTAATAATTCCAACCCAAAGATTTCTATCTCCACTCAAGTCAGTCAGTGGTAAGTATCTTCAAGCATGATATTGTACTTTGCACTATACCAAGCAACAACCAAAAGGTTCCTAGGCTTTTAAAAATAAGAGGTGTCTAGTGGGGGACTACCATGAATAGAGAGCCTATCTGTAATATCCTGAGAACTAGGAGGCCCACTTCCACTCTCATCACCAGCAAGTCTTGGCAAACTGAGGGTCTCGCAGCTTGGCTTCGAATGACGCTAGCCACTACTTGGGGTACAACTTTCATTCTCCCACCTTTGATATATCCTAGTAGGAAATGTGCTTGAGGTTGAACCCTAGGGTGATTAAATCGCCAAGCAAGCCTCCTACTTAAAATAAAAAGGATACTAATGTGTATTTCTTGTCACCCAGGATCACACAAGTGCGCAAGGGGGGAGGATACGAACACACTAGCTAAGGTAACACATAATGTGCAAGCACACCAAACACAGAAAACAAAGTTATTTTTAACCCAACTAATCTAAATGAGATCTAATCTACAAAAAAGAAGACACAATGTTTCAAGATAGATTCTCTGACAATCAAACCTGCAACACACTAATTAGTAATTTTATGTCACTGGTCTTCGAAAAATGAAAGTTTATGTTTTTGTTTTCAAGTCTTGGACATTTGAACCCAAAGTCTTCATATCATCAATGCTTCACCTCCATTTCCCTTCTCCATTCTGCTTCTAAGTAATTAATTCCCTCAAAATTATCTATATGCACTTAACAAGCCTATAACTAAGACAAAGCAAAATATCGAAGTTTTCTCAATAGCACAGTAGCCTATATTCTCTAGATAGATGAAAATGATAGTGACAGTGCTATTTATAGAGAGTTGGATGTGAAATGGTCGGACGAGATTAGATGATTTTTATTTTGATCAATGGTTGAAATTAGATGAGATGAGATAAGATAGAAATGAGATTGATGGAAGAATGAGGAAATTGATTGATTTTTACAAAAAATCACTCTAGTTTGAGAGGGAAATTGCATTTTTAAATAATGGAAATATTATTTAAATGCAAAAGGAAAAGGTAAATTAAATTTTTGATTGAATAGAAATTTAATTCAAAAAATAGGAAAAATGATGAGTCATTTAATTAAATAAAATTTAATTAACTTGTGAAAGAAAAAGCTAAACATGAATAATTCAATAATTATCATAATTACTTAATTATAGTAGAAAATGGTAATAATTAAATAAATAAAGTTTATTTAATTATAGAGGAAAAAGGACTTTAGTGACATAATTAAATAAATATAATTTATTTAATTAATCAAGAGTAATGAAGAAATAAAACAAATGAATAATTAAGAATTATTTAATATGACCTTAGACAATGGAAAAATTGTGTTAGCAAGCCTAGGACATTTTTTAGTGTCTATACTATACATCTACTAAATTAGGGTTTGTTGCATAAAAATTCTTCATCCCTTCCATACCCACCAATTTAATAGTCATTGACAATAAAAATTCCCTTTTACTCAAGGCACATGTGACTTGCTTTGACTTACTAGGCCTCTACATCAACATAAAGGAATAACCCTACAAGTACTCTACCCATCTAATGGGTTGAATCATAACATACTAAAAATTCAATGTGATAGCCATAGTGCCATCAACTTGGAAAATAGTCCTAATTTTCATCCATGGTCCAAGCACATTGGTGTGTAATACCATTTTTTTTGTGACATGGTGGAGGACAAGAGAGCTATTATCAAGAAGGTGGGTACCCCTTTAATATTAAAAACACGTTGATGAAGCTTCTAAGCACATAGAAGTATAGATGGTGCAAGATGGTTGAGAGAATTGCAACCGATATAAACTAGTTCACTTTGGTGGAACCCTTTATAATTCTTACTATGTATACAACAAATGGGAGATTGTTAAGACTAGGTTTTGTAAAATTTACAAATTCTAATGTTTTACAATTATTTAAATATTTATGAAATACTGTAGATGTTTGGACCTCATGGAAAGGATGCAAAAATGGAGGGAATCTTGAGATTCCTCTTTTGTCACTATTTTTTCATCTGTCTTTGGTCTTATGATAGGTTTAATGTCATTGAAGAGAGTGCTACATTGTGGGCTATGACTAGCAACTTTGACTTACTATTTTTAGTCTTATGTATGAGGCATGTAAGTTAATAATGATGCCCATATGGAGTGCTTTGGGTTAAACTTTACCCCCTTGATAATATGGTAAAATATTCAAATTGGGAGTTACATTCTAAGGGAGGAGGATTTTCTCTTAGAGAAGTATATAGGGGTCCAATTTGGACTACTTTGACCAAGTTCATGATTTTCAACCCATAGTTTTGCAAACCAGTGGTTGCATGAATTTTTTGAACCTATATCTTTTTGAAACCATTGGTGGTTTGCTAGGTCTCTTTGGCCTTTAATTTGACGACTATGTATGGATATTTTATGTTTAGTTTTATAAAGAGTTTCTCTTTGTTTAAGCATTACTACTCGAAGATTTTATTATAAGTTTTTGAATATTAATACAAATGATGTATTTTTTTGTTGGTTTTTATCCCCTCCACATGCATTTTCAAGGTATAGCTTTTTTTAATTCTCATTTTCTACTAAAATTACTTTAAAAAATTATTTATTGACATTATTTCTCTCTAAGGTTAATAAGGATCTAGACTTAGTTTCCTTTCAACACAAATCAGGAAACTTCAAGCATCTTAAAAGATTTACTCAAATCTACTCTTAACGTGATGTACTTTGATGAAAGGTTGGGATTTTATTTTATACTTTTTATTATTAGTTTGTTAATAATTAGTTACAATTTGATATTGTTAGATGTTAGAATAGTTGTGAGCAACTAGTACGTGTTAAAATTGTTGTTAGATAGTTTTTCGTATTATTTATTTCAATAAGTTCTATTCAGTCAATTCAAATATAAATTAATATAAACCATTCAAACTACTCATTTAAACATGCAACTACATCACTAATTTTCATCCACTCAAAACATATGCTTAAATAAAACAATTTGAATCATGTCTTAAATATAAGATTTCCAACATTCAAATTATAAATAAATATTACATTGGCTATTGATTGTGTTAAATTCACACAAGGACTCAAGTTCCCAAGATCACCTACAAAACCAAAAATATTTTCTTACAAGAGAGAAAATCAAGAGCATAAATTTGTCAATAATGGATGCAAATATATTAGATCAAATGTAATCAATTATAGTACATCCCTATGATTTAAAAATGTACAAGATTCCTTGGAAATATTCTTAAGACCTTGGAAAACTTAACATGTGAATAGGACTTACTTGGGTAACAAGTTAGGTAAAACACCTCATTCACACCAACACCCTATCCCTCAAGTGCAGTTTAGGGAGAAATAGAAAAATGCAAAATGAAGATATGATGCAAGGATTCATGGATGATAGGATGGGTCCTAAAAGCTAGGCCATGTTAGGTTCCTAGATGTACAAATGATCTCTCACAAATGGAGTAAAGGAGAAAAACTACATGGGAAAATCCCTCTCTAAAAGAGAGAATTCATGAAAAAAATCATGTACAAGTGATTAAATGAGTAATGAATGAAGGACTCATCATGACCCCCAAGGACTACATCCATCATAAATATAGAATTGGTAGCCCCTCCATAAGATGGAAAGAGAGAGACTATGTAGGCCCCCACAGTGTGTAATATCTTGCAAAAATGGTAGATGATTGAAGACAAGCCTACAAACAGCATTCCTCCCCTTGATAAGAAAAAACCAAGTACAAATGCAAAAATGTTTCTCTTTCTAGATAGGAATTGATAAAAAGAAGGATGTAGATGTATGGTGATGTCTCTGGAATATACTCGTGTGTCGCCATGTCCATGGAAGATGATGATGCCACAATTAAATTAGGTACATGCCTAATCAATGAAGAAGGTGACAAACCATGATCAATTGGTAATCGATTTTGAACAAGATCCAAATACAATGATGGTTTGATAGTAGTAGTGCAATGACTATCATCAAATTGGAGAGATAACCCCTCAAATGTGTCCTTCAAATCTAAAATGTGAGACTCCATTAAAAAGTTTGAAATACATGTCAAGTAATCATCCCACAAAGATATATCTAAGACCACTTCATAAAAGTAAGGCAAAAGGTTAAGCCATTTGAAATGCTTCATCATATTACTATCTTGCCAAGCCTTATCATTCCCTCTATTGAATTGAATTATAGATGGATGCATTGTGATAGCCATAATAAACTTCTCAACTTTAGTCACACAATAGAAAAATCAAGAAACTCAATCCAATAAAAGCACAATATTACCCCATAATTATCCAATAATGAGAAACCCCCAATAGTATATAATGTTGGCACTTTATATGTAGTGTGATTTGTTTAAAATATTATCATTGATCTTTGCAATGGTTTTTGGTTTTGATTGTGTGAGAATTTTTGCATCAACGTTTCAGATCACACTCTATGATCCATCATCAGGATGAGAGCAGAGCTAAAGGAGAGAATGAAAAGATGCAGACCAAGAGCTATTTAAAAAGAACAAGACAAGGAAAGGAGAGAGAGGGGGCACAAAGACCAAGAACCAATAAAGTTCTAAATAAATAAAGATATTCTCATAAAAATATATATCAAAAAGACAAAGATATATATATATATATAATAGGAAACAAATAAATAATTAAATAAAGAAAATCTCTTAAAAATATATAAAAGACAAGGAACCAATAAAGATATATATATATATATATATCTTAACTTTATATAAATGTAAAAATATTTATATAGAAATAAATAAAATAATAGGAAACAAAGAAATAAATAAATATAAAGCTAATAGGAAACAAACCAATAAATAAAAAATAAATACAAATATAAATATATATATATAGGGAAACAATTAAATAGATAAATATAGAAGCTCACTTAGAAAAGACAAAGACTCAATAAAGAAATATATAAATATATATATCTTAACTTTATATAAATGTAAAAAATTTATATAAATATATATATATATATATATATATATATCTCAAATATATATATAAATACAATTATATATACACGAAGGAAAGAGGTTCAAGATCAAAAAAGGAAGACAAGAGCAAAAAGAACCACAAAAGAAGAAAAGACATTAAGGGAAACAAAGGAGGGGAAAGACAAGACGGAGGCCAACAAATAATAGGAAACAAATAAATAAAAATATATACAGATATTCACAAAAAATATAAATATAAAAAGACAAAGAACCAAAAAAGAAAAATATAAATATAAAACTTAAATTTATATAAATATATATTTATGTATATGTTTCTTAAATATATATATAAATATATATTTATGTATATATTTTTCTAATATATATATATATACGCAAGAAAGAGGGCCAAGATCAAAAAAAGAAGACAAAAGCAAAAGGAACCAAAAAAGAAGAAAAGACAATAAGGGAAGCACAAGAGGAGAAAAAAGGAAAGGGGGCCAACATAAACCAAGGGAGCAGAAAAGAACAAGACAAGGAGACCAAAGCACGGGAAGGGAGGCAAGAGCGCCCAACGAACAAGGGAAAGCAGGGGGATCAAAAAGAGGGAGGGAGATGAGGGGTATGAAGGTTGGCTAACAAGGGATGCCAAGCCTGACTCAACCTCCACCCTTCGTCTCGATTAAGGTTCAAGGGGTGGTTGTTGATTTCAATGGCTTCTTTTATCTTCCTTTTGACAAAATTGTCTTCTTTGTGCAGGATTTGGGTGCTTTCGATGCAAATATGGTGCTTTGTGGAAGAAGAGTGGTCGGCTAAAGCAGATTTGAGGACCTGCTCATGTCTAATATCGGCTATGTGTTCTTTGATTCTAGTACTAAACAATCGACCGGTTTCACCAATATAAGGTGCACCACAAGAGCACATAACCTTGTAGACACCTGAGTGGAGAAAGATGTCCTTGGGGTCTTTGAGAGAGGGGAGACGATTCCTCAAAGTGGAGAGGGGTTTGAAAGCACATTGGAGACCTTTTTTGCGAAGGATCTTGGAGATTTTTTGGGATAACCCATCGACGAAGGGGAGGGAATTTGTTGTCAAGAAGGAATTTGTTGTCCAAGATTGTTGTCATTGATTACAAAGGATTCTTCACTTAAGTCATTTGACAAAGTAGTAGGAGTTGCAAAAAAAAAAAAGGAAAGAGTCATCCAACGGGTAAAGAGATGTAAAAATAATATGGGGTAATAGAGAATTTATTGAAGATGTTATTATGGAAAGAAGAGGTTTCAATATTGAGGGGGAAAGAAGAGTTTGCTTAATTAAGATGCCTTGTTTGATTATGTGCAACAAGGAATGGATAAAGGAGACATAAGTGTGAGTCATGGAGTCAATAGAAGATATATTTGAAGACCATTCATTGAAACAAGGAGAGAAGGTAATCACGAAGCAATGAAGATATAATACATATATAAGGACATCATCCAAGGAGATATATATATGTGGAATAGATATGTAAGAAAATGGCTAAAGACCAATAATCATTCATTTGCTAATAAATACTTACATGGAAGCACTTAAATCCTACTTTACATCATTTGTTATATGTTGGCCAACCTCACTTTATATTGGCATATAAGAAAGACATTTAAATATTTATCAAAGATGGCCAACTTTTATTGTTTTAGTGCCACATTTAAAACGGAAATCAAATTTAAATCAATATTTATTATGGACCGACCTAGAAAAAGGTTTTTATATTAACCAAGTTAATTTGAAAGGATCAAGAATATGTAGCGAGTAATGATAAGGAGGTAGTGTTTCACAATAAAGGATAAAGAGCAGTGGCAGCGATTACCTTTACTAATGGACAACAAGGCATGAAGAGCGGTGATTAAGTATGGACAGTGATACACTTCATAAGGAAGAGATTGAAAGTAAATATTAAAATGTTTGGAATTAGTTTACAAAAGGAAACAGTTAATCTTAAGTTCAGATAACGATCAAGGAAAAGAGAATATCAGTGATTGGTTTCTAAACAATAAGTCACGTCTCTTTAAAGGAAAAACTCTATTCAAAGAGGTAAATTCTTCATTTAGATATGAAGATATAAAAAGAACCAAGTCATGTGAAGATAAAACAAGAAGAGGAGTGGAAGTAAGTGTGTGGATTTCAAGATATATCATTCAACCACAAGTGGATTTTATGAGACTGCAAAAGAATAAATATTTAATCAAGGTAGATTTGTAAAGGAATTTGAAGCAAATTTGTGAAGAGGTTTATGTAGATTTGAGAAGGAAATTATATGAAAGTGATTGCATCAAATTTGAGAGAGAAAGAATATGTATAATTGGTTTTTATGAAGGAATTATAAAAACTTTCCATCCATTCAAGAAGACGTATTTTGAGAAGGAGAATACTTATTTGGAAGTTGGTGCTTCCCAAAAGAAGAGATTGGTGTCTCTTACTACGTTGGTGCTTAGTTGTGGGGATTGGTGTTTCAAGTGGGTTGGTGCCTACAAAGATAAGCGGGGATTGGTGTCTCCAGTGGGTTGGTGCCTACAAATTATTACATAAAATAATTTTATATAAGCAATATTTTATTGTGGTTTTCCCTTGAAAGGGTTTCCATGTAAATCTTTTATTCTTATTTTTATTTGTTGATATTCTATGATTTTAATTGTTGTGGTAGTTACATTTTGAAAAAGTGAAAGATTAGCTTATATTGATTCCCCACTCTCACTATAAGCATGTGCTCATCATGATTACAAATTCTAAAATGCTTCCTAGAGTTTACAATGCCAAGATGAGCAAAATATGGAAAAATAAAATATTATCTCAAAGTGATATCCTCAAACTGAAATTACTATTTCCCAATATGATCTAGACTAAAAATAAAAGCCTTCCCAAAAAGACAACATCTCCAGGTATGGGTATGTCCATAACTCTAGAGCTCCTCAATACCTTTCCAATATCACAAGAATCATGAAAATTAGATAAAAAGAAAGAACATTATGAATTTAGAGGTCCAAAAAAGAAGATCTTACTTCAATCAGCAATAAAATTCACATGCATAAAAAATATGGAAAAATGGATTTCATCACTATGAAGTGCTCAATACAATATTTTTGACGATATATCTCATTTGTAAAATTTCAACACCCTCACAAAAAGTTATGGTGTTTTGAAAAAAATACCCTATTAGGGTTTTGGGGGAAAACTTAAGCACTTAGCGACTTATGCACTGGACACCTTCATGTGACTTGGTGTTGTAAATTTGGTCTTTTTTGTAAATGTCATTTCCCTCGGTGGAGGATTGGTGGCACTTCAAGTGGAGGAGTGGTAGCTAGATTCTCACGTCGCTCGCTGAGGTGTTGGGTCACCCACAGAATAAGCCCCTACGAGGCAAGTGGTGACCACATGTTGGCCCCAAGTGTGTAAGTAGGAGTTGGGAACCTAACACCTAAGTTAGTGTAGATTTCACATAAATAAAATGAAAAATCCATGAATTTGGACCTCTAACATAATAACAAGTGTCAACACACAATTTTTTTAGAATTACACAAAGTGATGTAGACACAACGCGTTCAAAGGGATATTCATAGAATATGATGATCTACAAACTGTACCACTCAATGATGCCAATAGAGCATATGGATTGTATGAACATGTATGAGTCCATACAACCATGTAGATTATACATACAAGATTCCTATAAAAATATGTCAAAGCTTCAAAAATGACGAAAAAATTATCACCTAAATATCAAGTATTTTATATGAAAATAGGGATTTGGGGCCTTTAGAACTCTATGGTGAGGTTTCTTCTATCCAAAAGTACACCCAAAAAAATATCAAGCCCAAATCACCCTCAAATTTGAGAAGGGGATTTGAAGATCTAAAGCTCTGATACCATTTTAGAGCCACTCAACAACTCAAGCTCCCAAGATCACTTGTAAAACAACAAACAACCTTGTACAAGAGAGAAAAGAAAGAGCATAAATTTCCAATAATGGATACAAATACATTAAAGATCAAATGTAATCAATTATAGCACATCCCTTATTATTTACAAATGTACAAGAGGCCTTGCTTATATAGGAAATCTTAGAGATAGGATTAGGCAGGATTTGGACAAATGTCTTAATCCTATGACCTAAGATAACTAACATAACAAATATTCAATGAACTAGGACACAATAAGTAAATGAAATAAGATAAGATAAGATCTAATGACAACTAAGACTTCTAGAAAGATTCTTAGGACCTAAGTAAATTTAGCATGTGAATAGGACCTACTAGCTGAACTAGTTAGGTAAAAAGTCCCATTCACACCAACAAATTATAACAATCCTAAACATAAAAAAAATGTTTTCTAAACATCTTATCAACAAATTGCAATAGAAAAATATGCAAATCATGATGATGTCAGCAATGAAGGAAGATAGGCCCCATTCACCTACAAGTTTGAATTTAGTCATTTTTATTTCCATTGCGCTAGTAGGAAGACTATTTGCAAGTAGACATGCAAATAAACCAATTGCAACTGAACAAGAAGCTCAGATGAAAAAGCTCACAAAAATTTATATGAGCACAAGTTTCTTGCATTATGAGAAAAACACCTTCAAGTGGATATGCAAAAGTCTTCATCAATTGAACTTATGTAGATCTGGTTCAGACCAGAAAATCCACATAGCTAGATGGACCCATTTGATTTGCATTGTGGAAAAATGCAAGTGAACTGTTCATAAACCATTAAAGGTGAAATGAACTTTACATCTTGGAGTCTGCAAACTCAACACGTCCATTTTTTTATCATTTCAAACTCATTGTAAAAAATAAAGGGAAAACTAGATAAGGGTGAAAAAGACAAGTTGAACTGCACTATTGCAAGAAAAACAAACACTTATTGATGGAAAACAAAAACCTGCATGGTCATACATGTTGCCCCTTAGTGAATTTCATAAAATTTTGAAAGAATGTTGAACAAGACAACTAAGAGGGGGGGTGAATCAGTTGTATCAAATTTAAGCTTCTAGAATTTTCACCAAAAATTAAATCAATCACAAATCCTTTATATTGCTAATATGTTTGATCATTAAGTGCACAAGCAGAAACTGAAAAACATCACACATACACAATAATGCCATATTTACATGGAAAACCCAATAAGGGAAAAACCACAATGAGGATTAGCTCACAATAAAGAGAATATCAAAACAAAATACAAAGGCTCACTGCCAAAACAAGACTCACTGTCTGGATTAGGACTCAATGTCCAACAAGTGTTAACCACCCGAAAGGCCCATTGCCACACAAATACAAAGAAGATAGAAGAGATTTGTTACAGAGAGAAGATAATCTCAATGCAATTAGAGATTTCCACCACAACTCGCTCAACAACTTGCAAACATGCATGAATGATAGAGTACACCTTTAGCTCATTGCATCCAAAAACTCAACAATTAAATTTCGCACTGATCTACACAAACTTGCATTACATACACACTGATTCCCATCTATCTCGCATAGATATCTTTCTCTATTTCTTTGCACACATTTCACCAATATCTCATCCTATATTTATACCATCTTTAATTTTGAAACATATCCAAAGTCGACCATACACCATTTGCATTTACAAATTAAAATTAGGCCAGCGCCAAAACATTCTAAGGTGGAATTAGAATGAAGTCAACCCAATCACACACACCAACACATTTCCATAAGCTTCAAAAGTAGTGCTAAACAAAAGGTCGTCCAAACCAGTGTAAAACACATAGAACAATTAAGCACACACAACCTTAGCACAATCCAATCCTTCCAGATAAAAAAATTAACTTTAACACGATCATATCAGTTTATCTTGAAAACTGCAATTCATAAAACTCGAACAAGAAGAAATCTGAAGCAACTACATTTCTCCCAGAACTCAGCCAAATACACTGAAGAACACAGCTCACAACTGGTGAACATAACTCACACTGTACAATGATCCAAAGACCCAAAATCTGGATATAGCAACTTCCAACAGCCATGATCAACATATTTGAACCACACGAACATAGGAGAAAATCCGAGAGCAAATCACTAAACACCTATAACCTTTCTTTATTACAATTTTCTCAATATCCTCGACATATACAACCAATAACCATTATCCATGATATTAATGACAACAACAACTAGTTGAGAACCAATTAACCAATTGACATCAATAACAACACTTCCATTCTTGCAACAATCTCCCCCTTTGTCATTGATGGCAACACATGGTGTGAAAAACAATCAAGGACAACACAGCAACTCTGAACACACTTTCCATGATTTTACTTTCTCCCCCTTAGTAGATACTCTCTTTTCACATCTTTCTCTCCCCCTTTGACATCAATGGCAAAGTCAAAAGAAATTTTACATTGATTTCCCCTTTGACATTAAGAATATAATATTCTTTCAATGACAACATATGACATGACACTACCTACTCCCCCTGAGAGGTAGCCACCCAAACATCAGTCCAAAAGGAAGATAGATCCATAGATCCGTTGGATTGATGCATCTCCATATGCATCTAGTTCAAGAGAGGGGCAATAACCCCTAACTTCTCCCAGAGATACTCAAAAATATCTTTAGGAAGAGCCTTCCTAAATATATCAGCAACTTGATCATTCGTAGGTACATACTAAAGTTTTACTTCATTCTCCATAACCTTTTCTCTCAAAATGTGATACCTGGTAGATATATTATTTGTCCTCGAGTGCATCATTGGATTCTTTAAAATGTTAATTGCACTTATATTATCATAGAAGATAGAAATAGGATCATCATAAATTACTTTGATATTCCAATGTTTGTCTCATCCACAAAACTTGTGTACAGCAAGATGTTGCGGAAATATACTCAGCTTCGGCAGTGGATAAGGAAATTGAATCTTGCTTTTTACTCAACCAAACCACTAATCTACAACACAAAAAGAATGCATTACCACTTGTACTTTTTTATCATCTACACAACCAGCCCAATCTACATCAGTATAAGCACTTAGTGTAAAATCAAAATCCCTAGGATACCATAAGCCATAATCCGAAGTTCCATTCAAATATCTAAATATCCTTTTAATAGCACAAGCATGTGTTTCCTTAGGATCTTTTTGAAATCTAGCCACAAGACAAACTTCATGCATGATATCTGGTCTAGTAGTAATCAAATACAACAGTCCACCAATTATAGATTTATACTTGCTATGATTAGCCTTAGGTGAATCATCATCTTTACTCAATTTGCAACCAGTCACTATAGGAGTGCATACCAGTTTGGAACCATCCATCCCAAACGTCTTCAACATTTCTCTTACATACTTTGACTATGAAATAAAGATCCCTTTCTCTATTTGATTAATTTGTAGCCCAAGAAATAAATTCATCTCTCCAAACATAGACATCTCAAATTCTTTTTGCATTTCTTCAACAAACATCTTGCACATAGTTTCATTTCCTCCAAAGATAATGTCATCATCATATACAACCACTATCAAGATTTTATCATTTTCAATCTTAAAATATAGATTACTATTTGTCGTACCTTTGTTGAAACCTTGTTGAATCAAATATTTGTCTAACCTTGCATTCCAAGCTCTAGGAGCTTGCTTCAATCCATATAGAGTCTTCTTCAATCTGCAAACCATATCCAATTGATCTAACAATTGAAATCCTTCAGGTTGTTCCATGTAGACCTCTTCCTCTAATTCACCATTCAAAAATGTAGACTTAACATCCATCTGATAGACCTTGAAATTTTTATGAGCAGCAAACGCTCAAAACATTTTGATAGCTTCCATTCTTTCCACTAGAGAAAAAGTCTCTTGAAAATCTATACCTTCTACTTGTGAATAACCCTTACACACAAGCCTTGCTTTATTTCTAACTACTTCTTCATTCTCATTCAACTTGTTTCTAAATACCCACTTTGATCCAATTATGTTTTTATCTGTCGATCTAGGGATCAATTCCCAAGTATAATTCTTCTCAATCTGCATAAGTTCTTTCATAGCTTTCATCCAATGCTCTTCTTTACATGCTTCACTAGTGGTCTTTGGTTCAACCTCAAAAATTAAACATAGATTTATCTCACCTACAACAAGAGCTCTGCTTCTTGTCAATACTCCTTTCCTCTTGTCTCCAATGATTTGATTTTCTAAATGGTTCTTTTGTACATATTTAGGTGTCTTAGGGGACACCACCGGAGCTTATTCTTCTTCTTCATTCTATTGCTCCTATTCTTCCACAACTTCTTCAACTCTTATGCAACCAGGTTCATTAGATACATGATGAAAAGTAGGGAGGCAACTCATTTTCAATCACACTTTGAACCAATTCAAACAATCTTTCAAATCTTACAACCCTATCTTGACATGTCTCCACCAACTCACCTAGTCTTCCTTGTAGGTTTCCAAACACTAAAACCAAAGCATATCTCCACAAATCTTGCTTAAACTCATAAACACATTAGGTTTTCAAACACTCTTTATCCTTCTTCAAAACATATCTCAGAATCAACTTAGGTCACTTTGGACCAACCTACTCAAAACAAGGCTTCTATATTGTCCTACTTGGCCAATTAGGCCACTTTTACAAAGTAGCTCCTCTCCAAACTCTCTTCCAAGCCTCAAGCTCTTATGACAGAGTCTTATCAGGTTCCAAAACTATAGATTTCATAACTTTTAGCCAAGGAAATGTCCTCCAAGGCACCTAAACACCAAACCCTCACTTTCACTAGTTTTAAGAGGGGTTTAATTAAAATCAAAGTTCCAGGCCTCCAATCTCTTTTCCAACTCTTCAAACATGTTCACATATGTCTACCCATGCTATACAAATCAACTCACATCCTTTTTCTGCACTTTTCCATCAATTCTTAACTTCAAGCCATCACTTTTGGCTCCAAACACATACAAATTCAACTAGGACAGCGTTCAAATCTTAACCAAACACCCTCCCTACTCAAGAAAACCCCATGGACAAAAAAATCCTACCCTAACTCACCTATTCCACCAAGTCACAGGGTTTACAGTCAGTGGAATGGGTGTTCAAGCATTTTTTTACTTCAAATCCCTTAAAACTAAGTTTCACAGGCTATTACAGAAAAGTGGATCAAACTTCCTTCGAACTCAATATGAAATGATCAAACCAAAAGTAAAATGATGTTAATTCATGCCTGCTATGAATTCATCAATTTTTAGTGCAATATGCCTTTGTACGGAACCATGCCAGGCCTGTAAACAGGAAGATTACACAAAAAATTTAAGAAAATAGAGATATTCTTCTTAGCTTTTACTCCAAAAGCCACCGAGCAACCTTTACATCAATGTCTCCAACATATTTAAACTTTTCCCCCAAAAAACAAACCTCCTAAACTGACTCAACGACCGTTTGAACCTAATTGACCGTTGGAATTCCCCAAACTTGTATTTTGCAACTTTACAATATTTGAAAATGACAACATTTTGCATATTTTGCAATATTTTGCAACTTGAACCTTCTAACCACCTAATGACCTCTAATGGACTCATTACATCATAAATGATCTCCTAGGACCTTATTCTGCAAAAAAAAGACTCAAACACCCTAAAGCCTACTTATCAATGACCTTGTTTGACCACCTTTGAAGCATGAACTTGGTGCCCCTGCACCAATACATTTCCATCAACTTCAATTGAATTATTCATTGCTTCATCAACCTTGACATTTGTGCTTTCTACAATCTTTCTCAGTTTGTTATTGAAACATTTGTAAGCTTTTCTTCTAGTGGAATATCTAAAGAAAATACCTTCATCACTTCTAGCATCAAACTTCCCTAAATTTTCTTCATCACGTCTGATATAACATTTGCTTCTAAATACCTTGAAATACTTAACAGTAGGAATTCTTCCACACCATAGCTCATAGGGGGTCTTGGTATGGTTAGCTCTTGCTTAAACTCGATTGAACACAAATAGCAATGTGTATAGCTTCTCTCCAATAAACTTCTGGTAGACCAACTTTAGTAATCATTGATCTAGCTGCTTCTTGAATTGTTTTGTTCTTTCTTTCAACAACTCCATTCTACTAAGGGGTTCTAGGAGCAGATAACTATCTTTTTATTCTATGAAATTCACAAAACATATTAAATTCATGGGAGGTGAATTCACCACCTCTTTCAAAACTTAAGCATTTTATTCTCTAATTTACTTCATTCTCAACCATAGCTTTGAATGTCTTGAATCTATCTAAAGCATTAGATTTCTCTCTAAGGAAAGTAACCCATGTATACCTAGAGTAATCATCAATCAAAAGCATAAAGTACCTTTCACCTTGTATACTTCTGACTCTTGTAGGACCACAGAGATCTATATGTAGATTGTTCCTTTGACCTAAAGTTGTTTCTTGCTTGCTTTCCAAACTGATAGTTCATGCAAATAGCATTAACAAGCTTTGTAATCCTTGGTAAATCTCTCACGGCTTGTACTACACTGATCCTTGCCATATTATCAAAATTCATATGACACATTCTCTGATGTCATAACCAACTGTCATTAATCTAAGTCATAAAGTAATGCCCATCAACACCCTTAAGTTGATATATGTTTCCTTCAGACTTCTTTCCTACAGCAGTCACTGTTCTAGATCCTTTCTTGATTTCACATCTCTCATCCTCAAATACAAGATTATATCTTTTATTACACATCTGTCCAACACTCAAGAGATTATGCCTTAAACCCGTAACATAGTAGACATCGCCATTATTATGCTTGCCATCAAAACTTATTAAACATATCCCACAAATCTTAGCACCAGTATCATCTCCAAACATAACTAGGCCTCCATCATATTTTTCAAGTTTAACAAACTTGCTCTTGTCACCGGTCATGTGATGTGAACAACCACTGTCAACAACCCAATAGTTCTTTTCTTGTTTAGCTTGTAAGGCAGAGATTACAGTATCTTCATCTTTCTCTGGAGGACGTTCCTTCACCTGTCTTTTAGATTTAGCAAAAGTAGGTTCATCTTTTATAGCCAAGAACAAGAATTCATTGTCATCAAAATCTCCATAATCAGATTCTTCATCGGAAATACTAGCATCCTCATTCACATAATATGATATGTTGATCTTCTTACCTTTGTTTTCTTTGTTGAATCTTTGTTTGTTTTTCTTAGCTCTTTTCAGACATCTCGAAGCATAATGACCTATTCCTCCACAACTAAAGCATTTAAAGGGTAACTTACCTTCATACTTACCGGAGCCTTTCTTCATCCTTCTCACAAAGTTAGCTTCTACTTCATCAAAGTTTTCTTCATCCGGATCTTCAGCTCTTGTAGCCTTGAAAGCAGTTTCTGATTTGGGTCCATTTCTCAAATTTGGTTTTCTCATCTCATAAGATGTTAGAGTTCCCAATAACTAATCTTTAGTATAAGTCTTGTAATCCACATATTCTTCAATAGCAGATACCTTTTCACTGTATGCTTCAGGAAGAGTTCGAAGAATCTTCTTCACAATCCTAGATTCATCAACTGTAGCACCAAGTCCTCGCATTCCACCTACTAGCTCCTCCACTCTCTGTACATAGGATTTAATGTTCTCATCTTGAAACATATGCAGGACCTCAAACTATTCTTCCAAATTCTGTAACTTTGCTTCTTTGACCTTTTCATCTCCTTCATGCATCTTTTCTAAAGCATCCCATACTTCTTTAGTAGTCTTCAAATTCTAAACTTTAATCAACTCGAAATGTGAAAGACTATTCTTCATAATGAACTTCGTCTTATTGTTTGCTTCATGCACCTTAATTTCATCAATTGTACTCGGACCATTAGCAAGAGGAGTGTAAGTAGTCTTATAAGATTTCTCAACATCATATCCACAATATTCTAGATATCCTTCCATTTGTATTTTCTAGATAGCATAATTAGTTCCATCAAACCTCAAATACTCAAAAGTGATCTTGCCTAGCATCCTGGACCTTCCTTAAGTGGTTAAGCTCCTCTTCCAAGGAATCAAGCTCTGATACCAATTGTTGAACAAGACAACTGAGAGGGGGGTGTGAATCAGTTGTATCAAATTTAAGCTTCTAGAATTTTCAGTGGAAATTAAATCAATCACAAATCCTTTATACTACTAATATGATTAATCATTAAGTGCACAAGCAAAAATTGAAAAACATCACACATACATAATAACACCAGATTTACGTGGAAAAACCACGATTTGGCTCACAATATAGAGAATATCAAATCCGAATACAAGGCTCACTACCAAAGAAGGCTCGCTGCCAAAACAAGACTCACTGTCCAACAAGGGTTAACCACCCAGAGGGCTCACTGCCACACAGATACAAAGAAGATAGAAGAGATTTGTTACAAAGAGAAGACAATCTCAATGCAACAAAAATTTCCACTACAACTCACTCAACAACTTGTAGACATGCATGAATAATAGAGTGCACCTTTAGCTCACTACATCCAAAAACTCAATAATTAAATTTCGCATTGATCTGCACAAACTCGCCATTGCATCCACATTGATTTGCATCTATCTTTCTCTATTTTTTTGCACACATTTCACCAATATCTCATCCTATATTTATACTATCTTCAACTTTGAAACATATCCAAAGTCAGCCATACGCCATTTGCATTTACAAATTCAAATAAGGTCAACGCCAAAACATTCTAAGGTGGAATTAGAATCAAGGTGACCCAATCACACAGATCAACACGTTTCCATAAGCTTTGAAAGTAGTGTTAAACAAAAGGTTGGTCAAACCAGTGTAAAACACATAGAACAATTAAGCACGCGCAACCTTAACACTATCCAATCCTTCCAAATAACAAAATTAACTTCAACACGATCATATCAGTTTATCTTCAAAACCGCAAGTCATAAAACTCGAGCAAGAAAAAATCTGGAGCAACTACATTTCTCCCAAACCTCAGCGAGATACACTGAAGAACACAGTTCACAACTGGTGAACATAACTCAAATTGTACAACAATCCAAAGACCCAAAATCTAGATATAGCAACTTCCAATAGCCATGATCAACATATCTAAACCACACGAACATAGGAGCAAATCCTAGAGCAATAATAAACCCCCTTCAATGTTGATAAGTATTAAATTATTAAAAAATATTAGTAAAATCCCTTATAACAATACCGTTGGACTTCACCAAATTTCCAAAAATAATATCAATAATCAACAACTCCCAAAATTTACCAAATACCCTAATCAAATACTCCAATGCTAATTCACAACATGATGCGCAACAAAAAGGCTATGATTCTTTCAAAAGTACAACAAATAGTAAAGAAACTCCTTTTTTGGGCCCACTTCCCATATGTTATGATTCATAAAGGTGGCATCTATTGTAGAATTTGTCTCCTATTATTGTTGTGTTGAAGCTGATGAGATAGAGCAAGTGCCAAGGGCTTGTGCAACCCAACAAGATTTCAAGGCTACACTTAATACAAACTACAACAGTTTTAAGATATTAAAACTTTCCTCCTCCTTTAGGATAAAATATGGAATAAGTTGTGCAATAGGGTTTACTAAATAAATTCTATACCTCAAACCCTATGACTAGAATTACCCAAAATTATGAATTATAGCCAACAATGATATAATAAAAATTAAATCTTAACCAATAAATCTAATCTAATCAAGTACAAACTAAAATTTGGAATTCTTGACACCAAACACCAAATCTCCAATACCTCCATCAGTTTGCTTGCAAATATGAATCAAATAACCTCAATCAATAGGCCCAAATGCAATCCTTGAATAGAATAGCCTCAAAAGATATGAGAGCTTTTAATCCCTAAATCCCACTATGAAAAAAGAGAAGGGTTTTCATCCTCTGAATTTTCAACACCAAGGGTTTTTGTCCCTAAATGTCTCAAACTCCAAATCGGAAGGAATAACAAAATGGGTGTTTTGATGTGAACCTCGACATTATTTTTCATGTATGTCTAATTTGAACCCTCTATTTTATTTTAATTTAATTTTCCCTCCAAGTATTAAAAAATACTTTTAGATTACATTCAAAAGCCTATTTTAAATTATATTTTCAATAAAATGTTGAAAACACTTATTTAAACACTGCTTAAGATCCATAATAATATTTAAGTTGCTCATTTAAAAAAAAAAAATGAACCCAATATAATATATTATTAATTCTTATAGTTTCGAAAATGAGACATAACATACAAGGAGTTCTCCCATCTCAACTAAAATTTGCCTCTCCTCTATGAAATGTATTGATTTTGTTGGAAGAATAAAGAGATCAGTGAGGACAATACACTTTTTGATCCTAACTGAATAGGGAAACCAACCTAGGAATGTAGTGTTTAAAAGGCCCTCATGAGATTGTAACATGAAAAGATTTCATTTCAATTTTAATTTCATTACGATCTTGCTGGCAACCCATCACAAGAAATCTAGATAACTGAATAATATTATCTTCATACCACTCAATGTAATAGTATCTTTGATTTTGTGTTAAAAGGAAAATTCGTTCTAGGCTCAAATAGCAATTAACCCTCCTTTACTAAACTTAGGGATGGTAAATATCAGAACTTCCCTCACATGCATGCAGGTATGTTTGTTGATAGCGAAGTCATTTAAATCTGTTATTTGAATGTGTTGAACTGAAATTTAAAAAGAATGTATTCAATTTTTTTCTAATTCGAATGCCAATACAACTACTATAAATTCAAATACTTACAGAAGATGCATATCACTCCTAGTCTAGTTGACATGAATGGTTTGCATAAGTGATTAATACACCAAAATGCCAAATCATTATCAGGTGCACAAATAGAAGAAATATCATAAGTTGGATTTTTCATTTTAGATCACCTTCAAACCGTCTCAAGGCTTTATTGAATGAAAATTTTGAACATTTATTTGTAATTGTTATTAATAACTTCCAAAAGGTACAGAAGACAGAAGAACAGCATATTGTCACAAATAGAGTCTCATCTAATGTATATAAGAGTCTGCATATGTAGAACTAAAAATACTTAATAACTTATACAGACAAGTTATCCAGAAATCTGTTCTAACGTTTTCTTTTTTCAGCACCCATGTAGCAGGATAATTACTGCATTTACATAAATAAAGACAGGCCACATCAACCTCTTAAATCTGACCTCCTCCAAATTCAAGAGCGGCATGGCTGAAAGTGTGGCTTGATACCAAGTTCTTATCAATTGGGATCCCCCAAACCACATGATCATAAACTTCCACCTTTACATTGGCAAGATAAGATTCTCGACACGTCGGCTTCCACTCTAGCTTACTCACTGGTGCCAAGATAGGCTCTGAAAAGCTTTCAGGAGCTGCTACACTTGTAATCTGTTTTGGAATACATGAGAATTCAAGATAAACGTAAGCTTCCAATAGTAAACATGATTGGAAAACCACAATATATCTCTCAGAAGATAAAGGGCAATGACATATCCACCACTCTTTCTTTCAGGCAAATTGTGCTTGGGGAGGACATGCACCTCCTCACCCTGTTCTATTTTTGAGCTTTTCCAAACTTAAAACCTCTATGAAACCTTGGCAGAATTCTTGTTTTAATCTTAACATTCAGAACAGCAATTCGGAGGCTATAACAGCAAATGAGAGGTAAGACTTTTAAGATTGGAAATCCGGGTAAGAAGCTTTTAAGGTTGTTAGACATTAAAGAAGAAAGACCTTTAGTGTTTCTGCAGAGTAGAAGTCAAACAAGGCAAAGACGCAAAGTCCGAGCCAAATCCACACAAAAACTCATCAAAAGACAGAAAACCCATATTAAAAAACTGTTTTTTCTAATTGAACTAGATAGTAACCATAAATGTCGAAGTGGGTAAAAACATAATCCAATTGATCAGTTAAAAATACACACAAAAGAGAAAATATGTTTTTCTGTTTTATTTTTTAAATATACAAGTAACCGGAAAGCAAGCTTTTCAACAGAAAAAACCAATTTTACCTTTTTGAAAACCATGTCTCCAAGTTTAAAGTCAGAAAAGTTGAAAATCCTATGAAATTTGATTGTTTTGCAGCTTTTCTCACAGAAAATCTCCCCTAAAAAATTATTTCCTCACACAAAAAAGAAAAGAAAAAGTATATCGTATTTTTTAAATCATGTAAGTTCGATGAGATGCTGACAAGTCTCCATTGGAACATAGTTTCAATTAGCTGGCATTTGGCAGCCTGTGGCATTGGATTGGACTCATTAATCTTGGCAAGCGATTGCCAGGTCTGCAACCATATAGGAGATGACCAATAAACTATTCAAACCTACAACCTAGATCATTGTCTCTTCAATCATCAAGCAACTCATTACACAAGAGACTACAATTCATATCAAAATCAACAAAAAGAATGCAAAACCCATATCTCTCGCACTTTGTGGGATCCATAGACTTAATCTTGTAGAAATAGTTAACTGTTGTTGAAATTTAATGGATAATAAACCATCAACATGTCTAGTTACATGTGGGCAACATGCAAAATTACACTCATCAATGGTTAAAGGAATTCGATTTGCATCCTATATGCTATGTTGAAATAATGACACTGATGGAATCTGCTTTGTATTACAACAGTTTACAAATATTAATGAAGGTTGCTTAATGTGTGATGGTAGTTTGTAAAATGGCCCCATATTAACACCATAAAGATGATTCCCATATTAACTTCTACAGTTGATGGAGTTTGACAGAGCCAAACTTCTATTTTCCATATGTAAAATTATTCCATATTTGATTTGTTTTGACTTCATCTTATGCATGTGCCTAGGATTAGAGAAGTTTATGAGGGTATAAACTTTGTTAGAAACAGTTCTTTTGAAAGAA
This sequence comes from Sequoia sempervirens, assembly GCA_007258455.2. Taxonomy (NCBI): domain Eukaryota; kingdom Viridiplantae; phylum Streptophyta; class Pinopsida; order Cupressales; family Cupressaceae; genus Sequoia; species Sequoia sempervirens. The sequence continues at coordinate 211,660,824 of VDFB02373365.1, forward strand.
AAAGAGGTTGGCATGCATAGAATTATGAAAGATATATCGGTTAGCAAATAACGCAAGTAGAATACTCACATGCTTCAAACTATTTAAAACAAACCAACTAGCAACAGGCCATGATTTTGCTTTACCCATGCCAGCAATTCCACGAAGCCTGTAACAGAGCTTATGGGGCTAGAATCCAATGGTATCATCTCAATAGATCAATGCTTCTTCAACCAACAGCTAAGACAGTGCTCCACTCAATTGGCCTTCCCTGTCTTGGAGTGCAGCAAAAAGGACTTTTTCAAAGGTCAAAATCAATTCCAAACCTTCACTCCAAAAAGCGCTTCTATGCATCATGCCACATCAAGCAGACCAACCAACGCAGCACATTCATGTAAGATGAACTGACACATAAAAGGGAAAGAAAACTCTCAACCATTATAGAACCTAAGGCTAAACCATTCTATAACAGCTTCTAATTGTAACCTCTATGCTTGTATTTGTATATATACTTGTACTTGTCTACGTCACAAGGTTCGAGTTTGTGTTCATGTTCAGCAACAATAAAATTTGGATGAAGTTCGACAAGGAAAAATATTCGAAAAAAAAATCATGATTAAATTTTCCTTAAATAATTTTTTTTTTTAAATATAAATAATAAATCCATAAAAAATAAAACAATACATTGTAATAAATTTTAAAACATTATAATATAAATATGTTTATTATTTGAAATTAAATAATTGTAAATATGTTAAATTTTATATATCATATATATATTATTAACAATTTCAAATTTAAACTAAAAAAAAAATTCTATGTTGGACGTCGTCCAATTAGATTTTGTGAGTGTGACTCTCTACCACCCTCCTTTTTCTGAGGGTATTGTACTATCCTTTATTTAATAAAGTTAAGTAGGAAACATTCATAAAAAAATAAAATAAAAATAAAAAATATGCCCTAACAATGGAGGAAAGGTTGACAGTACTACTTCATGTGCTTGATTTCCAAGTTATAACCATTTATTTTACCATTCATCTTCCATACACAAGATGACACCTGAAAAGGGAGAGCAGCTTAACAAGAAAATTTTATCAATAAAGTTGACGAATAAGTACAATGCTAATCTACCAATAATCATTTCATTATTTGAGATATTAATCTTCCTTATTTTTTCCATCCATTACTATTTGTACAATAATGGTTGTTCAATATCCCATTAAACACTGGCACTTGGTAGTTTGTGCATAAGTCTTCTTGAATACCCTACCTAAGGTTAGCTTGAAATGTGGCAAACACAATAAATGACGTTGTTACAAAAAAAACTATTCAAATGATTTTAGGATTACATTAGTCTAATAGTTTTTTGTAGTTTCGATACCAAATATTCATACTCAAGAGAGAAAATGAAAATATATAATAGAATGTAATTGGTTTACTATGAAGATTTAGAAAACTGGTTCTGACCTGGATGGTATAAGATGGATTGATTGCTCTCATGGAAAATTCTCCTTTCTGAGGACGAATAGAGACATCTTTTAATAATGTCCCTATATCAATCACTCGCATATCAATTTGATGACTTGGTGACCTGTAGCCCAAAGAAAAAATATATGGCGTCTTGACACATCCAACTTTGTAGCAGGCAACTGAGCAAATCAACTGCTTATTCCAACACAGTCAGAATGCTTTTGATAGAAAAAATAGCATTTAAAGCTTACAGATTTCTTAAAGCTGATGCCAGTAAAAAACTATTCCACATATGAGAACATTAAGAAGTGAACTTAAATTTGAGTTTATGTGATAACTTCAAAGAAAATGATGATACAAAAATGACACAATTTACATTCAAAGCATGTAAATGCAAAAAATTTAATTGCTTGCACTAGATTAAATGAAAACCAAATATATAATCTTACTACATGGGGATTGCCAGAAAAAACTTAAAATTTCTTCAACACTAGCAAAAATAACTCAGGCCCAAGGTATCTACACTACGTGTGTGTTGAGGCTTGACAAGGAAGATGAAAACATGCATCTGGTTTCTTGTGTGCAATATACATGTTGAGGTTTATTTAGTGTCTTACATTCATGTTAAAAAATGCTTGATGCAAACAAAAGGAATAAACTATTTCTACCACAACCTACTGTAAAATAGATTTTAAGTTAAAGTGGGTTCCGTGTGTACTCACGCAGTAAGAATGCCAAGAAATGGTCTACGTTCATGCAAAACCACATTTTGAAGATTGCACCGAAGCTTGCACCAATTTTGTCAGCTGTGCCATATTGGGGGACGAAACAAATATTTGCATTGAAAGAATGTTGGCATCATTTTTGTTTATGATTTTGTATTTATAATTTATAGCACCAAATTTGTAAAGATGTGTGTGTGTGTTCTTGCCTATTTAAAGAATATGCAGAATGTGCCTGCTTTATAGGAGATTATAGATGGATTATGTAAGAAAACCAGGCACCTTTGCAAAAGGCATGATCCTTCCTTGATATTCATGCCACCTAAGAATAGAATAAAGTAAAGATATGGAACTATGATAAGTCTGGTCAATGCTCTCGATGAAATCCTATTGCTTTATGATCACGGTTACAATGAGATCTTTCCAGATTGCAGTCAGAACAGATGAGTATGGTATGAATTTGTGTGGATCTATGTTTTTTTATTACTTTACACAACTGTGTGTTTATTGGCATGGATTTATTTTAATAGATCATAGCATATGGAACATTTGTACAATATGGATAGCAATTAACATGTACATGAACGACTGTGAGCTGTATATTTCGTTCATCCTAAGTTGCACGCATCATGCATGCTCTGTTTGAAGGTCTCAGGGATCAGTGCATGCTTCTGGTGCACAGCTCTCTTGAGCTGATATATTGGCATGTGGTGGCAATTAAGAGCTAGCTAAGGTCTATGTATACAAGAGAATAAATTAGCACACTATGCTTTCACATACAAGTCGCACAAGTGTTGAGAATTGAACCAATAATCACAAAATATAGATCAAACTAAGACGCCATACAATACATTTTAACAAAATCCATGATGTGAATGGGCACTTGTTTTTTCTCCTTAAGTGCCCTTCTATTTTTTGTTGCAACATCTTTGGAAGATGTAACAATTTTTTATGCTTTAAAAGTGAAATCTTCATTTCAAATTATGGTTTTCCAGAGAACTTTCAGCTCCTCCCAGTATTGCCTCAGGCTCCAAAATCAACCTTCATTCATTTCGAGAATTTTTATTTGCAGAACTATATGGGCTCCTACCTTCTTCAAGCATGACACATGGAAAAAATTGTGAATCTTCCATTTTTTAGGAAAGACAATGCATGGGCTACTTCCCCAACTTTGCCACAATCCTGCATGGTCCAAAGTTCTTAGAGTGAAGCTTATGCTTTCCCTTCTTAAAAGTCATTTTCTTATATGGTTGTGTTGACACTCATATTGTCCTTGGCAACAATATTTTCTGATATGGTTGTAAATTGTTCATTAAAAACTCGGGTGTAAACAATTGCTGTCATACATAGCCTTCTCAATACAAGATACCCGGATATTCTGAAGCACACGATTCCTCTAGTCGCGCCTGGTGCTAAACAAATGGCTCGATCTCTAGGAGAGTGAAGTTCCCATTCGGAGGTGATGAATAGTGAGACGCTCGCGTGATCTTGACTCCCGCGAAGTATGACTACTGAAGATGTCGTCTTTCCCAAAGCACACCCAAATCTGCTCGTGTCAACCTGAAGCCTGCGTGTGAGAATAAACAGATGTTTGCACCTTCTCCACAAAGCCCATGCGATATCTGTCTGGCGAATGACTCAATCGAAGTGTCGGCCAGAGCCAGAGGCTTGGCCGAATCGCTTCACTTGCAGTGTCTCCAACGGCTCCTTAATTGCCTATTGGATGTAACACCAGAGAACAAATTCGATCTTAGTGTTGACTGCGAATGGCAAACTCAGTTGAAAACGAATGCACAGAGAGAAACACGAGTACTCCCAAGCTGAGGCTACACACCAGTGTGGGTTCCCAAGTCAAAGTGGCTACGCCCTCTACAACTCGAAGATACTAAATCCAAAACTCATGATGATCTCCTCCATCGACAGGAAGCTTATTTATACTGAACTAACACGCCACTTCAAGTGAAGTTGGCCAAGAAAAATAAAAAGAACTCAAAATTCAAATTGTGGCGGAAACATAGAAAGGTCGGCCAGATAGATTATTTATTAAATAGTGTTTATAAACACTCTTTTTCCTAAAAATGAGTTGGCCACAACTTAGGGAAAATTTGGAACATTACAGTCCCCACCTCCAGACTGTTGCTTGTCCTCAAGCAACCTCAAATTACGATGCTCGAAAATCTCAACGCCCTCCCAAGTGGCATTTTCAGCTAGCAAATTTTTCCATTTCACCAAATATTTAGGGATGATCTTGTTTCTCAACCGCTTCTCTCTCACATCCAAAATAGTCTCAGGCTCTAGAATCAATTTGCCTTCATCATTCAAGGGTGGCAACTCCATTGAAGGTGTGATCTGCTGTCCCAATGCCTTCTTTAGGCATGAAACATGAAAAATATTATGAATTCTACTCCCCGGAGCTAGTTCAAGCTCATATGCAACCTCGCCAATTTTCTTGGTGATCCTAAATGGTCCGTAGAACCTTGGTTTCAACTTCTCTACTCCATTTCCCTTGAGAGATGACTGTCTATATGGTTGCAACCTCAAATATAGCATGTCATTAACCTCTAAAACCCTCTCAGTCTTGCGCTGATCTGCATACAATTTTTGTTGATTCTGGGCACGTTGCAAATTCCCTTTCAAGGAGTTCATGATGTCAACATTCTGCTGCACCATATCTCTAGCACCGGGAACTCTGCTATCTATTAGAATTAAATTTATGAAGGATGTAGCCTCATAACCATAGAGTGCTTTAAAAGGGGACAACCCGATAGACATGTGATGTGTGGTGTTGTAGCAAAACTCCCCGAGGTGTAGCCACTTTGCCCAAGCTGATTGTTGCCCCATCACATAATTTCTCAAGTACCCTTCAATCCATTTGTTCACAATCTCCGTTTGTCCATCCGTTTGGGGGTCAACTCTGTATGGGCCAAACAAAAGAGTTCTTGCCAAAATATGTTGATGAACCTGCTATCCCTGTCACTCACAATGTTTTTTGGCAACCCATGGAGTCTAAAAACTTCTCTAAAAAACAGATCAGCAATTTGAGGAGCCTTAAACTCTGAAGCAATGGCATAAAAATGAGCATATTTAGTTAGCCTGTCCACCACGACATAAATACAATCTTTACCTTGCGCCTTCGGGAGTCCTATGATGAAATCCATTGAAATGCTTTAACATTTTTGATTGGGAATGGGTTAAGGGCTGCAGCAATCCAACTGGTAACACATGCTTTGTTTTATTTTGTTGGCACACCAAACATTCCCTCACATGCTGCAAGATGTCACTTTTCAGCCCCTTCCATGCAAAACACTCCCTCACTTGCTTATATGTCTTGTAGAACCCCTAATGACTAGCAAGAGGAGTATCATGGAATGCCTTAATAATTCTATTCTTGATCTTGGAATGAGGCACAAGATAGATCCATTCCTTGTAGAGAATGACCTCCTCCACTACCGTGTACCTGTCATCAACCACCTTTCCTTCCAAAATATCATTAGCAAATGAATCCTTAGCATATTCAGCTGTAATGCATACTCTCCAATCAGCCGATATATCCGTCATGGCACAGAGATAAGGCTTCCTTGAAAGCACATCAGCTACTGCATTGTTCTTGCCTTTCACATATTCAATATCAAAGTCATAAGCTTGGAGTTTGCTTACTGTTGATGTGATTTTTATGACCGCACCAATCAGCAGAACAAAATAGTCCGAAGGCTACTCCGTTCTCTCTTGATCAAAGTATTCCGTGCGCTAAGATTGCAAGAAAGTTCGCACGTTCAACTCCAAGGTTCCGAAATACTTAGAATACCCTCAGTTGGTTTGATGTGAATTGCTGTGTTCTTACGAGGGGACTTACACAATTGTTCAGGCTTCTTGCAGTTAACAGTAGGTGAATGATTTGAAGGGGATTTTGTGCGTGTGATTTGGCAATAAGTTCGTTTTCCTAAAGCTAACCAGAAATATGCAGAATGTAAATGAGTGAAAGGGTAAGAAGGTTCTATATTCTATCCTAAATGCAAGACATGTGGAGCTCGATTTCGGCAGACTTCGACCGAATTTCACCTAGCCTCACTTCGGACAGCTTCAGCAAAATTAGTGCAATCTTCAAAGGGATAGCAAAAGATGTTCAGATTATAATTTAGCATACATACACCATCAGAACGACGCATATAGGTATACAAATCACAATCGAAGTTAAACTCAATATAATCTCCAGTGGACCACACAAGGCGAACTTGTCATCAACAAGCTGCTAGTGGTATGGAATGAAATGAAGCTACCTCAATAAAACACCACACATCCAAAGTAAACTACTTGCATGAAATAAAAATTAAGCTACTTTATGCTACTTGGATCCGAAAGGAAGAAGAGACCTTGCTAGCTATCCATGACAAAGACGAATTCCACCATCAATGAAAAGATCTATTATCATGAAAGTTTTACACAACAATCTCCACAAAAGTTTTCAAAGGGAAAACTTTCTTTCTTCTCCACACTATGCCTACTATGCTCTACTCTCTAGTCTCCAATCTCTAGCTCTAATGCTAATGTCTAATTCTAATGAGGTACAAATGAGGGGGACTCCCCCTTTTATAAGTAGCCCAGTCCAATGGACGGCTAAGATTACAATCAAAAGAGTGGCTAAGATTAAGCCACCTCAGCCTAACCCTAAAAACTGTCAGGATGGGGAGTGGTGTAATAAATGAGCAAAGATTCCCACTCGCTCCCAAAAATAGTAAAGGCAATTAATGCCCACAATCAGTCTTCTAGAAGATCATCATCCAGAAGTGCATTCCCATTCTCTTTCTCTCTGGCTGCAAACTCAACGAACCTGCCAAGTACAGGTGGAATGCAATCTAGCTTAAACTCCAATACTGTAACAGACTGCTCATGCCTTGCACAAGATTTTCTCCAAGCAACTAAAGAATCCTGCGTGCTCTGGATCAAGGTGGAGAAAGTAGAAGTGTTTTCGAAATCATCTTGTACGAAGGTCTTTACCTCTGAAAAGAAAGGCACCAGCCTACCCCTCAAATTATCAACATTTACCTCATCTGGATTCAACCGCCTAGCAAATATGGCTTCAAAAGTATTCTGAACTCCATCAATAATATTGGCCATAGCCTTCCGTACCCTGGTTGAATCTGCCTGTGCTGCGTCGAAGAAACCACGTCCTGTGATTGCTGAAGAATACCATCTAGAAAAGTCATACCTGTCATTCTCCTGAATGACTCCTCCATCAATCAGCAATCGCAAAGGAACACGCCTCAAAGCCTCAAGACGCTGAATTACCTTGCGATGATAGAAGCATCTCCCCAAGCCTGATCAACTGCCTCCATTCGTGCCAAAATACTAGAAGCCTGCTGAAAAGCAAAAGCAAGGTCCTCCATAAACTTTTTGTCTCAGCACGAACTCCCGTGACTCACTTGTCTGCCTCCTGTGCCATCTTCCCTAACTCCAACAAGCCACTGATTGACTCTCTAGGTATCTCTGCTGGAGGCTCTATTACTGGAATTTCCTGCCCACGAGAACGAGACAACTGCTGCACATATCCAATCAAGGCCTTATGCTCTCGTTTCAACTTCTTGTACTTTCCTTCCTTCTTGAATAATCTGTCCTTGAGGGCGAGGTAGGAGTTATCACACTCCTCTACAATCTTGCACCAGTGGGGCGTCCTAACTCCAAAGTTGTGACCACGTAATTTTTGGCACTGCTTCATCTCGGTCACAACCAACCTGTGGCACGGCACGTGAAGGGTACGGGAACCATCCTCATCAGTTGATATCTTGAAAACTTTCGTGCTCTCTTCTTCTGTGGAGGTGCACTGATCCTGTTCAAGAACTCTTCCATTTCAACTGCTGGATCAATCTCCTCGCTGGGGCTTCTCCATCCTATCCCTGAGCCAATCAGGTACTGTATACTGTATATCAAATGGCCGCTGCTCTTGTGCCTCTACTTCTCGAACTTGTTCAACCTCTACATCATTCTGAGGCTCATCGTCCTCAAGTGGCTGAGTGTCTCCTGAAACTATATCATCATCATCCTCCAAAGCCGCCTCTAACTCTTGCTGAAACTGAGGGTCAGTAGTAGTCCCCTCATCATCTTGCTGATCAACTCTAATAGGTGCGTTGACACTCTGGCCAACTGACTCCCTCCGTGGTGGCTGATTATTTTCCTGTACCACTTGCACCTGATTCAATGCATTCCTCTGATCAGCAAATAAAGAAACCTCCTGTATACTTAGAGAACGTGTCTCCAATGGCGTGGGCGATTCAACTACAACTCGTGGAGGCTCCGGCTGAATAGGCTCCTGCCGAACTGGCTCTTTCCGTCTAGATTTTGGACCTCGTGTGATCTGTTTCTTTCTGCCGGTGGTGGGTGTCCCGTGATCTCCCATCAAATTGTAGGTCAAAGCAATTGACCTACTCTTCAATCTGCTCACACGCCTGTCAACCCATGCTCTGGTAAATGTCAGGACCGGAATAGAAAGTGTGTCCAAGTCAGCAACCTCTGGTTCTGACCAATCTAGGAGTGGGAGCGGAGTATCTCTCACTGTTGCATAATCTGGATGGACAACGTCCATATCCTCATTCACCTGGTCTGGAACCGGAACAACATCACACTCCCTAATCATGTTTATCGGCAACCGAGAGAACATTCTTTTCCTGACTTCAATCTCATATGGTGCATCAGCCCAATAATCCTCAATATTTGCTTTGTGTTTAAACTCCTCTGACAATACCCATTTGATGTTGTTATGCGGGTCATAGTGTTGTCGACTGGTGTGATATGAAAAGTGATAAAATTGAAGCTCACTCTCGGCTTCTCGGGCTGCCTATAATGGACACACCTCGTCTAAATTGCCCATGACAATCGGGAAGTCAACACCTCCCTTCTTCTTCTTCTTTTGAATTTTATCATAGGCAACCAATTGCCTAGATATCTCTAGCATTAAAATTCTATCGGTTGGGTACTTAGGCAGCCTATATGGGTATGATGAAAAACCTTGCAGCCTTATGTAAGAAAACTTCGGAAACTGTATAAACCAGCACCCATACCTTTCAATCAATTCTTGGGCCTCTCTCGAGATTCTGTGATGCATCCGCTCCTGAAGTAATCTCGTGATGTGCATGGTGAAGGCGTCATTGACACGCTTGTAATGAGTGGTACTTGCCAGGTGCAAATGCGGACAAGCCTCATGTATTTTAAACTGGTGAGAGCCACAACCAACAGGTTCCTTGTATGAAATCCCTCTATACCTCATCATACGAGCCAACATGTAGATGATGTAAGAGCTCATATAGAACGTCTTTGTTCTTCTCAGGCTCAGGAGCTACTCATGCAAGTTGTCATTGATCATCTCGGCCCAATTGACGTAGTCTTTCCCTTCCAGCACGAGGTTGATGTAGTAGAACATCCATGGCTCAAAAATAAATGACTGTGGCCAGCCTCCAACTCGACTTAGCATCATAATGAGATCACAGTACTCGTGCTTCAAGTCATCTGCTATGATTTTTCTTGGCAGCTTCGTACGAGAAGGCTTGGGATTGATCATCCAGTGAGTATTGATCGTCTCTGTGCATCTCTCGAATGCAGAAGCATACATTCGCTCAGCTCGCTCTCTGGATTTGTAAACCATATTCCTGTGCACTGGAATCCCGAAAGCTTCACCAATGGCAGCAGGAGTGAGGTTAGCGAGCACTTGCCCATCTGGTGACATGATTGACCTGTGATCTTTCTCATAACAGTTGGCGCACTCCATCATCAGCTCCGAACACTGAATGGCTAGAGGGAAACCAGCAACTGCATATAACCCACTTCGAACGATGTTGTGCGAAGTGTTCGAAGGTCGATGACTACCAATCTCCAGCATTCTGTTCTTGAAAGTTTCAAGGTTGATGGAGCCCAAGTTGGTATCTGTTAGCTTGCCCAACTTTGAAATGAATTTTGACTCTGGCATAAATGTCTTGCTCAGCTTCTTTATAACTGCTTGCCTGGATGCACCGTTGTTGTCTTTGCCAGTCGCCCTTGCCTCAGCCATCTGCAAAGCAATAAACATTCATCAGCAATTTAACTTAGAAAAATAAATAAAATACTTTGCAGGGCTGCCAGTCGACTTCAAGAAGTTGCAATGTTATTTCTCGTTCGCAAACCTCAACTTCTTTCTTCAACAAATTCGAGCTTCAATCACTTAGAAAGTCTCAGCAAATTCAACACTTTAGCAACTGCAGATTTGAATTCACACTCTTCGATTCTCAGCTACTGCAGACTTAGCAAGTGCGCACCTTCTCAGCAACTTCAGATTTTGGAAGCTTCACTCTTATAAATTCGTACTTCTTCAGTAATCTTTTACTTCAGCAATATTTACTTCAACAATATTCTATGCAGCCCCAAGAGTTGAGATCGAACTTCAGCAACAACCTCCAGCAAAATTTCGAACTTCTCAAGCAACTTCAGATTTTGGAACTCAGCAACCTCCAAATGACTTGGCACCTATTTACTTCAGCAATTTCTAACGCCCTTCACTCAACACTTCATTCAATTCAAAGTCGTACTTCTCTCTTGTACTTGCAGACTTTCAGCTTCAGCAATAAACTCAGCTTCAATCTTCAGAGCAAATTCGCACTTCTCCAGCTGTGAAGAAGAAATGAATAAGCTTCAACTCTTATAGCAAAAATCGAATTCTAGAAGGAGCTAAGTATAGCTAATGCATTAAATTTCCACTATTCCACTTCAAGAATTCGAATTTTACCTCTCTGGTATTTCTGACACTTGTCCGAGAATCTCAACCTTCTAGAAGTTCAACTTTGACTGGCATGTCTCAATTTACTTTCGAAAATGTTTAATTAAATTTCATCTTTTAATCCATTTAATTCCCCAGCCGAAGCTCTGTCTTGCAAATTTTAAATTTGAATCATCTCTGACGCTCTGGAAAATTCATCTGTGAAGAATTCGATCGAAATCATCTAGGCAATTCACTTCAAATTCGTTGTCTGGAAAAATTTATCTTGAAAACACATTTTATTCACTTTGCCTTAGAAAATTTTAAAATTTTCCCTTAGGAAAACTCACAATTCGAGCACCGATTAAATTCTTCATGCTGAAGGTCTTGGCGAAGTGCGGAAGACATGGAAATCCATCTATCATCACAAATGTTCAGTACCCAGAAGAAAATTTTATCCGAAACGCGATGAATCCATGGGTACACAACGAACGGGTTCATTTAATTTTTTAATTTTTAAACCTTAGAAAAATATTACTCCACCAGTTTAAATCCGTTCTTCATCTCTGTGAACATCCCGTTGCTCTGACTTGAGAAATTTTAAATTCATCCTACATTGTCATCATCCTGACTCTGTCGCTGGAAGATTTGCTCGTGCTTCAGGAAGAATTTTCATCACCTTGAGTTCTAGGCGTATTTTCTAAGGAAGAAAATACTTTGCCTTAGAAAAATTTTAAATCACCTTGAAAATTTTGCCTAGTAAATTTCATATTCAACTCAATCACTTTGCCCGTGAGAAAAATTTATTTCACTTAGAAGATCTTCCTGCAAGCACATCATATTTTACTTCCGGAAAAAATTTATTCATCACCTTGAATTTTATTTCACACTTGAAATATTTTTAAATTTCCACGCCTTAGCAATATTTATTTTCACTCACCACCTTGGGCGCATATAGGACTTGAAGGTGAATAACAACCACGTCTAGCCCTTTACCTTGTTTACCCCCCTTACATTTACTTCAACTTGGACGCATATTGACATACATGAAGGATGACTCTTGGACTTCTCCGTTTTCGTCTTCACATGCCCTCTTTTGGGCACATTTAGGCATGTAAGGAGGACGAAATTTGTTGACTCCTTTGACCTTTTGCATTTTGGGCGCATTTTTCATGTAGAGGAGGATGAAACTTGTAACCACGTCCTTTTGTGACCTTTCAACTTCTCCTTTTTTGTCCTTACATGCCCTCTTTTGGGCGCATTTTGCATAGGGAGAGGGATGAAAAACTGACTCATTTGACTTCTTCTCTTTTTGGGCGCATTTCCACCTATGTGCAAGATGGGCGCATTTAGGGGGTGGTGGAGGATATTCAACACTTAGAAAAAATTTTGCTATCAACTCTCAAGGTGGACGCATTTTACCATAGCTGCAGGATGAAAAACATTGACCTCTTTGACTTTATGCTTCATGGGCGCATTTTGCCATGCTTGAAGGATGGGTGCATTTTGAGGGGTGAGGAGGACAAATTTCTTGCCTTAGAATATTTTTCAACTTTCATCAGCTTCCCTTGGGCGCATTTTGGCTAGGCAAGAGGATGAAAAATGTTGACTTTCTTTAACTTCCTTGCTGGATGGGCGCATTTTGGCATATGAGATGGACGAAGTTCATACTTAGAATTTTCTCCATACTTCTTCATCAACTTGGGCGCATTTTGCCTAGGCAGGAGGATGGGCTTTCAGACTTAGTCACTTTTCCTCGTTTTTGCCAGCTTCCCTGTGCCTTACTATTTATAGTAAGTCTCCTGATTTTTGCATATCTGAAGCTCAGAATGTTTTGAAATTTTAAACACTGCATCCTCACGACCTTGTTACCCTGTTGACACTGATATTTTTGGTCGGCCTGCTATTTTTAGCCCACTTCTGAAGGTGATTTGCCATAAATAGTAACTGCTTGCTTCTGATAGCTCCACTGCTCCGATTGATTTGAAATTTGAATGACGCGCTCCTCACCACGTGACCTTACTGCTGACATCGGCACATGCAATTGATTTGCTATTTTTAGCTTGTTTCCAAAACGACTTACTATAAATAGTAAGTGCTCCGTTTGTCTTCAAATTTTACCAGCAGAAAGCTTGAAGCGGTGGTTTACACCGGTTTTCGAAAATTCTGACTTTTTGCCCTTCTTTTCAAGCCCCGAAGCTGGAAACCCTAATTTTCTCTGCATGTGTATCAAATGATCTCTGTTTGTCTTCGTTTCTGCTGCGTTGCGATCAGCTCGTGATTCTGAAGTGCTGGGAAGCGGCTGCCGGGATGCACTTGCTAAAAATAGTAAGTTCCTTACTGAGTGACCATCTCCATTTGCATGTCACATCACTGCGTAGCTCTCGAAAAACCCATAAAGAATATGCTGACATGCAAAGAAAACCCTGACATGCAAACCCTAAAAATAGCCTCGGAAAGCTGAACTCTGAAAGTGGTTATCTCACTTTGCATGTTACACCATCGCGAAGGTCTCGAAAAACCCAGAAGGAATATCTAGACATGCAAAGAAAAACTCTGCATCTAGGCCCTGAAATTTGTCCCGGAAGCTGGACTGCTAAAAATAGAAAGTGGTCCGTTTCAGCTCAAATTTTGCCAGTGAGCAACCAAATGTGCTCTGAATGCAGTGTGACTGTCAAAATCTCAAAAATGTTGAAGGATTGCCCGTAATTGCACACTTACTAAAAATAGTAAGTTGCCAGAATCAGATGAAATTTAGCTGAGAGTCCACTAGAAGCACACTGACAACAATGTTAAGCTCTGTTTTCAATTTATTCACTTCATTCGACCTCGGATTGACCAGGAAAGATGAAACCTTAATTTTCAGACTTGGCCAAAATTTCACATTTTAAGCTCATCGGCAGAGAAATCCCCGTAAAGGCAAATAGAAAACAGACGGAGAGAGAGAGAGAGAGACAAAAACCCAAGCCAAAAGACCAGAATGGAGCAAAAAAAAAAAGGGGGTCCCCATTTTGAATGGGGCGATGTGTGAAAAGGTCACAACACTTACCCATTTATGTTGTCTATCATTCAGATCATGCTGGTTGAGGAAGTACTTCAAGCTGTTATGATCTCTCTTCACCACAAATTTCCCACAAACCAAGTACTGCCTGAACTTAGCAAGGGAATGCATGATAGCTAACATCTCCTTGTCATAAATAGATAGTGCCCTTTCTGGATTGGTGAGCTTCCTACTCTCATATGCAATAGGGTGTTTATTTTGCATCAGTACAGCTCAGATGCCTTCTCTTGAAGCATCACACTCAAGAACGAAAGGAGATGAGAAATCGGGAATGGCCAAAACAGGGCATGAGCTCATTACCTCCTTGAGCCTGTCAAAGGCCTGCTGAGCTGTGGGGTTCCACAAGAAGGCTCCTTTCTTCGTGAGATTGGTCAATGGTGCTGCAAGCTGAGAAAAACCCTTCACAAATCTCCTGTAGTAGCTGCAAAGACCTACAAATCCTCTCAATTGTGTCATTCTTGGGTGTAGCCCACTCCTGAATGGCCTTGATCTTCTCCTCATCCACACTAACCCCTTGAGCGTTGATCTTGTGGCCCAAGTATAAGATCTCGTGTCATGTCCCCTTCCAGTTGACATCTCTCAGAGCTTATGATTAGCCTATTATGCGACCCTCGTAGGCTGATAGGATGAATTGAGGGTCTTGATGGAGCTTGGCTTGGCTTCAGTCGTCAGAATTTACCAGTTGGCTTTCGTTCGGGGTCATTCGGACATCATTTGCCTGACTTGCTATTTTTAGTAAGTTAGGTCATTCAGTGGAGCACCCCTGCTATTTTTAGCAGTATGGTTTGGTCATGTGCAAAATCAATCACTTCTTCACTAGCTTCAGGCGGTTCGTGAATCGGACATATTTTGAGGGAGATATTAATATTTTAATTGTCAAATTAAATATTAATTATCTGGAGCTTATATTATAAAGTTATAATATTATTAAATATTATAACTTAAGTGTTTTTTCTAAAGGGGTCGACCAACTTTGAAGAGGGGCCACTTTTTAATTATAATTTATAATTAAAAGTGCTTTCGTAACTATTGAAAAATTAAAAGAAAAGTTCAAAATTTATTTAAATGATGCCTTTTTGAGAAAAGTCGAACTTTTGATGGATATAAGGGTTTTTCATTGGGAATTGAGGCCATTATGTTGAAAATCGAATTTTTGATCAAGTCTTCTTCTGAGAACAGAGCCAAGGGTTCCAGTTTTCACCGTGCATTGGAGAACGAGCCATCTTCAATGTCTGCAGTTCAAAGGCTGTGAAATACCAGCTGATTTATTGCTTGTTAGAGAGATAACTTCATACAGAGGTTGTCACAGAGCTTCACAGTTGATTTATATTCAGGGTTTTCAGTTGGAATCATCCGGAAGAGATTCTTCATTCAAGGCGCCTATTACCTGAGATTTGGATACATCAATAAAGGCCGTATTTTTATTTGTTTTGCTGCTGTCATAAAGCCGTACAGATCTGTTGCAGGGCCGTACCATCTTCAAGAGGCCGTACTTTTTGTCTTGGGCAAATCGCCTTCTCCTTTGGGTTTCTGACTTCACACACCTGGGCGCCTATACTCCTGGATCATACTCCTGGATCATTTTCCAAGCATCTGACAGAGGGAGAAGTAAAAACCTATGGAGGCCGTACCATTTCAAAGACATTTCAGCTTGCTGCAATAATCAGGTTTTCTTCAGTAATATTGTGGTTTTTTTTTGCTTTGCATGTTACCAGATCTTATCTGTAATCGATCTAGAAGGATAATAAATTGACTGGCATCATTTGATTCCGTAGTTTCCATCATTATTGGCATTGTAATATTTTATTTACATTTTAAAGCAATTCTTTCAAAAAAATCGCATTATTCCTCTTTATGCAAAAAACACCAAAAAAACCAAAAACGTCAAAAACAAGCAGAAAACAAACAGTTTCAGAGATCAGTGAGAACAGGGGTTTCTACATCTCGGTCATCCCAAACTTACATTTTGACATCTTGGCATAAAATGAGTTCCTCTCAAGAATGTCAAGCACCTCCTCTATATGCTTCAAGTGCTCTTCCCATGTTTTACTGTAGATGAAGATATCATCAAAGAAAACCAACACAAATTTCCTTAACTGCAAATTGAATACTTGATTCATGCAAGATTGGAATGTAGTGGGGGCATTGGTTAACCCAAACGGCATCACCAAGAACTCATAATGCCTGTAATGATATCTCAAAGCGGTCTTATGAACATCCTCATCCCTGACTCTAATTTGATGGTAGCCCGAACGCAGATCGATCTTAGAGAAATATATAGCTCCATGTAACTCATCTATCAATTCATCGATCCTAGCGATAGGATAGCGATTCTTGATTGTCTTCTTGTTGAGAGTCCTGTAATCAATGCACATACTGAGTGTCTCATCCTTTTTTACCAACATCATTGAAGAAGCAAAAGGGCTCGAACTTGGGCGAATATGCCCCATATCCAGTAACTCCTTAATGGGCTTCTTGATCTCTTCCTTGTATATCTGTGGGTGACGGTATGGAGTAGTGATTACTGGTTTAGCTCCCTCTTCCAGCTCTATCACATGTTGAAACGCCCTATCTAGTGGCAACCCTAATGGAATCTCGCGAAATACTTTGCACTTTTTGTTCAAGATAGCCTGAATGTCAATGGGGAAGGTTCTTTCTTCCTTTGGTGGGTTAGTATCTGTGATCAAACACTCTGCTACCCATGCCACTTGATCCCTGCAGAAAGATTGTTCCATTCTTTTTGTTGAGACCACCATAGGACCATTTCTGAAGAGGCCCTTGAGGAGAACCTCTTTGCCATTATGCTTGAATTTCAACTCCATGGTTTGGTAATTGGTGGTATATTCTCCTAATGAATGAAGCCACTAAACTCCCAAGACCATGTCCATGTCACCGATATCAACCACATAGAAATCATCTTTCATCTTGTGTCCACCCAAGATCAGCTACATTTGTTGGATCCTTTTAGTGCAAGAAAGGATGTTTCCTCCAGCTGCCACAACATCAAACCCTTCAAATTCCTCTACTCCCAAGCGCAACTTGGCCATTGTCCTCTTGTCAATGAAGTTATGAGTGGCTCCACTATCTATCAACACCGTCACTTTCTGCCCTCAAAGAACTCCTCTCACTTGGAGAGAATGGTATCATGGTGCTCCTAAGAGTGTTGCAAGAGTACGTGGGACCCCCTTCTACAACTAGCTCCTGATGTTCCCCATTAGTGTTGTCTTCGTTGACCTCTTCTTCCGTTTCTGCTTCATCATCGGAAACCACTTCAATGTAATAAACTTGTCCCCTTCCTTGGCATCTGTGTTGATTGTTCCATTTCTCATTGCAATAGTAGCACAAGCCTTTCTTGCGAAGTTCATTCCTTGACATGCCATGTGGTCCTATAGGGGGGGCCTTCGGTGGTGGATTAGCCTTAATGAAAGGCTTCTTGGGCTGCCCTGCTGGTGCTTTTTTGTTGATAGTCTTCCCTTTCTTGGTGGAATCTTCAAGACTTAAGGCTTTCTGGATGGCTTTCTCTAACGTTGTTGGCTCCAAAGCTCTTACCAAGCCACGAAAAGACTCTAATAGGCCTTCAAGGAAAAAGAACATGAGCCTCTTGTCTGAAACGTCTGACACCATTACTGCGAGTCTTTGAAATTCTGAGACATAATCATCCATGGTGCCCGTTTGCTTTAGTCTTGTTAGCTCCTGGAAGTATGCTTCTAGATCCTTCCTATCGAATCTCTCTATCAATTTCTGTGTGAACTCTACATAAGTAGATACCTATCCAAATCCTTGAGTCACAATGCCATGGTGCCACCACTCATGAGCTAAACCCTCTAGATGTAGGATGGAAAACTTGATGGTTTCCTCTTCAGTCATGGGACTAAGAGAATAATAAGTGTCTAGCTTCTATATCCATGATTGAGCAGTTATATTTCCAGAGCCATCAAATGTCGGAAGTGTTAGCTTACTCACCCTATGTTGCAGATCCCTGTTGGGGTGGTAAGTAACTTGGCTTCCCTTGGAGCCATTCTTTATGTTGTGAAATTGGATGAATGGAAGTTGTTGCCTTATCTCAGGATCAATCTACATATAGGCTTCCATGCTAGCGTTAATGTCTCCTTCCACTAGATTTCGTTCGTCACTTCCATGGTTCGATCCATGCTTGGGTAGGAAAGTGGGTTGTGTGGGACGCCAACCCTTATTGATTTGATTTTCAGATCCAGAATTATTGGATTGACTGCCTTCTGGCCCATTGTTTGAAGCTGATCTGTTGTTTTTTTTTCTGTCATTCATGGACTGCATCATTGTTAATATCATCTAGTTTGTCTGTTCTTGCTGCTTGGCCATTTGCTCCTGCACACTGGCCATCCTCTTTAAGAAAGCTTCGAACTGGTCATCTTTATATCCCATCTTCTTACCTATATCTCCTATTCCAGAAGATTCGCTTGCTACTTTCTTCTTTTCCCTTTCGATGGTGCATTGATCCCTTTGACTCATGCAATACCCTCAGGCTGGCAGGGTCTGAAGCTCTAATACCACTGTAAAATGCTCAGGCAATTCACACACACAACCAACAATAATTCTGCACCAGCAAACTCAAATTTATTGTGAATTTTTAATCGACTAACAGATAAGAGGAAAAACACAAACTTGCAAACTTCTCATTGAGATCAATGTAATAATTTAACAAAGATTTATAATCGCCTATAGCACATTGGAAATTGTAAATTGTTCATTAATAACTCGAGTGTAAACAATCGCTGTCATACATAGCCTTCTCAATACAAGATACCCGGATATTCTGAAGCACACAATTCCTCTAGTCACGCCTGGTGCTAAACAAATGGCTCGATCTCTAGGAGAGTGAAGTTCCCATTCAGAGGTGATGAGTAGTGAGACGCTCGCGTGATCTTGACTCCCGCGAGGTATGACTACTAAAGATGTCATCTTTCCCAAAGCACACCCAAACCCACTCATGTCAACCTGAAGGCTGCATGTGAGAATAAACGAATGTTCACACCTTCTCCACAAAGCCCACGTGATATCTATCTAGCAAATGACTCAATCAGGGTGTCGGCCAGAGCCAGAGGCTCGACCAAATCGCTTCACTTGCAGTGTCTCTAGCGACTCCTTAATTGCTTGTTCGATGTAACACCAAAGAACAAATTCGATCTTAGTGTTGACTGCGAATGGCAAACTCAGTTGAAAACGAATGCACAGAGAGAAACTCAAGTATTCCCAAGTTGAGGCTACGCACCACTGTGGGTGTCCAAGTCAGAGCGGCTACGCCCTCTGCAACTTGACAAGACTAAATCCAGAACTCGTGATCTCCTCCATCGACAGGAAGCTTATTTATACTAAACTAACATGCCACTTCAAATGAAGTCAGCCAAGAAAAATAAAAATAAAAATAAAAAAGAACTCAAAATTCAAATTGTGGCGCCAACATAGAAAGGTCGGCCAGATGGATTATTTATTCAATAGTGTTTATAAACACTCTTTTTCTTAAAAATGAGTTGGCCACAACTTAGGGAAAATTTGGAACATTACAATTGAATTTATAGAACCAAGGAGTTCTATAAAAAATTCAGCTAAATTTGTTCCAAAAGATTAACTTTCTTGATTGTGGCATTTTCTCAAAAGAATGAAAATCTTCATAACATATCCATAGCATAGTGCATGTGTACATATTGTAGATACCCAAACTCTTTACTCACAAATTAGCAAAATTGTAGAAGAAAATGATGAGCACATGATTCTACTGAGAAGGGGGGGTGAATCGGTATAATACGATCTTTCACTTTTCAACTTAACAATCGCAATAATATCAATTGCACAATATCAATAACAAGAACATCCGATTTACGTGGAAACCCTTGCAGGAGAAAACCACAGCAAAATAATTCTTATATAGATCTTCTTACAAACTTTGTAGGCACCAACCTACAAGAGACAATAATCCCATTTTATATAATTTGTGAGCACCAATGCTAGTCGTATATTTTACTTGGTTGTCGGCCGTAGTCGGCCTTGGTCGTAGTCGGCCAATTGTTAATAAAACTATAGATTAGTAAAGAATAATAATGTCATGTACTTTCGGGAAAGCATGTTCCGATTATGTTAATGTTAATGTTGTTACGAAGCGTCGTGTCGGTTGGTTATCTAACCACCGCCGAACGTTATATGTAGTCGGTTGGGATAGTCGGGAGAGGATGAGGAATGAGTTTTTGGTGCCGATGTTTATTGTCAATCACTGCTGATACTCTTGTGTACATGATATTTCTGAGAATGAATAAAGTTTCTGGAGTTCAAATATGATATCTTTCAGTTTACTGTTTTATCCTATGTTCTGCACATTACCAGTTTGCCAGTAGTACATAAGAATTGAATCCCATTCCGTAGGCAAACATTTGGCGCCGTTGCCTGAACGGACTAGGGCATCATCCACCATGGCAGCGTAATGGGTCAACCAGCGGAAGAACCTGTAAATGCTAATGAGGAACGGGAAGACTCATTGACGGAAGATCTGGTAAACTTGTGGAAAATATCACTACGTGACCACGTGCGTAGGGAATCCCTCATTCGGGAGATCCCCGAGGAAGTCATCTGGGATCGGTTGGAAGTGAACGACGAGGTGAACCAGCCTCCTAAATCGCATGCCCAGGTTACTGGCCCGCCATTTCATTATCCTGCAAGACTTGCGAGAGGAAGAAGCTCGCGAGCGCCGAAGGCAGCAAATCGTACAACGCTGTGAAGACCGCAACAAACGGGAAGAGGAAGAACGTGATACTAGTCGGCGCCGCACTTCCGGCAACCAGCAATGATTGCTTGAACAACTAAATGCCCGTACGGCCGAACAAAGACAAGAATAGAGTACCTGACGGGCACGGGACTTCGGAAGAGCAAGTTCGGCGATCACTCAGCTGCAAGAGCAAGAAAATCGGCGAAGACGACTAAGGCAAGCCGGTAAGGAATTGGATGAAGATTTAATTGAAATAAATTAGAGCAT
The DNA here is from genome assembly GCA_007258455.2 of Sequoia sempervirens. Taxonomy (NCBI): domain Eukaryota; kingdom Viridiplantae; phylum Streptophyta; class Pinopsida; order Cupressales; family Cupressaceae; genus Sequoia; species Sequoia sempervirens. The sequence goes on from VDFB02373365.1 coordinate 211,681,772, forward strand.
AAAAAGAACATATGAAAACCTGACAAGAATAGACACATCCATTGAACGGGCACACCACAGTTTGTTAGAAGGAAGGGACGAAGACCCCTTCAGCACTCCACACGCATGAAAATATAACCTTTATGCAAATGAAGATGATTTGAATAGCAGCATCAGACGATTTCGAGAGTTGTCCCTCTCGGACGACGACAACGAGTTAAGAAGGGGAAGGTCAGAGCTTAAGACCCCAGGGCAGAGAGAGCATCGGCGGGATCCTGAGGAGACCCACGGTGTTGAGGACGCTGACAGAGGACGTGGAAGTGACTCGTACGTGGCCAAGAGTGCTGGTGACGCACAGGGACGTAGCGAGGAATCCACTAGTCTAATCGGGTCCAAAACACAAGGAGGTCAACAAGGAGGTCAACCGGTAAAGATGGCTCATCCGGATCGGAAAAAGTTGTCGAAATTCATGGGGAATGGCTCTGAGGATCCCGTACGGCATTGCAAGACATGTGAGACAATCTGGATAGCCAGCGGGCAGGATGACCCCGACCAGTGGCTGAAGGCATTTCCAGCAACACTCAGAGACAGTGCCATTGATTGGTACTCGGAATTGGACCAAGCGCAGAGAGCCACATGGAGGGTCCTGAAGCAAAATTTTGAAGCGGAGTTCAAACTCCTACGGGACGATAGTGAGATCGTCACAGAAATATATCATACTAAACAAGGGAAGCACGAGAACGTGCGGACCTACAACAGGAGGTTGAAAGACTTGATAGGAAAGCTGAAGGCACAGCCGGCAGATGGTTTAAAGAAAAGATGGTTCATTGAAGGACTGATTCCCTCACTTCGGCGAAAAATGAAAATCATACCTCCTTCATCGTAAGCTGAAGCATACAATCGGGCAATGGGCATAGAAAGTGAAAATAAAACATCCTCCCGAGGGAAAAAGAAGACAAACGACGAGGAGAGTACGGACGACAGCGACGGTGAATCCAAGACTGTACAAGCACTGAGGAAAGATATGATGCGAATGATGAAAGAATTGAAGGCCGACAAGGAGAGTACAAGAGAAGCCAGAGAACTGTGGTGTACGGACTGCAATGTGGAAGGTCACACGAAGGCGAATTGTCCCAAGAACTTATTCTGCGATATCTGCCAAGTGATGGGACATTCCGTCAAGGAATGCCCATACAACTTAAAAGCCAGAAGTGCACAAATACTCTTCACTCATGGAGAGCCGTCAACACCGCCGAACACACCACCAAAGCCCCAGTACAATAGCAATGCATCCCCTGGAGGTTACCGAAGCAACAGAAGTCCGAGAAACATGATACAGTACGATGCAAAAGGAAGGCCCATGATCCAATGCAGGAAGTGCAACGAATGGGGCCACTTCGCCAGGGACTGCCAGAACGGTCAAGGTTCAGGAGGGAGATTGTGTAAGTGGTGTGGACCAGGCGATCATGAAGATAACGAATGCCCGAAGCAAAAGGGTATCCATATGCTGGAAGTAGAAGAACAAGAGGTACTGGCGATCACCAGAGCACAAGCAAGAAAAGCCACTTACCCAGATCCATGTACGGAGAAACAAAGGATGAAGGAAGCAAAAACCGAAGTGGAACTGGTGATGGCAAAGGAAAACAAAGTACCTCTGGAGAAGCCAGGAACCTCTCGGCGATCGGAGGCGGAAACCAACATCATACGGCAGGTACTGCAGACCACCATACCAATCAAAGTAACTGACCTTCTCCAGACTATGCCGCAGTTGGGACTGGCAATCACAAACATCGTCGAGGATGGCAAGCAACTGCGATTGGAGGAACGAAGGAAAGAATTGATACCAGAACCGCCACCGTACGGTGAACAAACAATCGACCCGGTATTGCTCACAGCGAACATCGGGAAGATGCCAGCGGTCGTACATATGGAAATCAGAGGGAATATCTTGACAAATACTATCATCGATGGAGGATCAGGAGTCAACGTACTACCTGAAGACACATGGAAGAGTCTTGGGAAGCCTACACTCTGGCCGCCGACATTCCAACTAGTTGGCGCTGATCAACATGGTATCAAGCCGTTGGGAACGTTGATGGCGCAGAAGGTGACGATCGGGACACAACAGTTTTTGCTAAATTTTGCCGTCATCCCGTTACAGAGGAAAGCATACGATGCACTACTTGGGAGAGGATGGCTGATAGCGGCGAAGGCAAATCATAATTGGAAGAGGAACACACTCTCGATCGAGAACAATGGGGGGAAGTATGTCATTGACTTGAAGAACCAGGCCGTGAGCGAAGAATTGGCTTCCTCTGGATCTGAATCGGATGGAGGTGAGTCGGATGAGGACAAAGGAAGGAAAGCTATGGAACCGAACACTGAAGGCGTACTTGAACTCGAGAGTTGTTCGGAGGACGAGACAAGCTCATTGAATGGCTTATTTCATTGGCAGATGGAAGACTATGAAGTATTCCACCGAGAGTGTAACATGCTACAAATCGGGGAAATCAAGGAAGAAGAGAAACAGGGAAGGCCCAGCCAAACATTTCCGGCCGAGAACGGAGAGTACAAAGAAAGAGTATCAACACTGGACGATACACCAGTCCACAAGTTTGAACAGGTACGAGATGAAAAAATTGTGGAGTTAAAAAATGAAAAGTATGAAAAAATTAAAAAATTAGAAAAAAAGAAAAGAGATGAAGAAAGGAAAAAAAGAAAAGAGAGAAGGGAGGAGAGAGAAAATGAACAAAAGTGGGAAAAAATAAAAATAGATAGGAAAAAAGCTATGAAAATAAAAGAAAATAACAGAGTAAGTAAGGAAGAACAAGGCGAATGGGAAGAAAAGAGAAAAGAAGGAAAAAATAAAAGAAACGTAAAAGAAGTTAGAAAAGAAAGCAAAAGAAGGGAGAAAAAATTAAATAATAAATTAAATGAGTCGGCCATTAAGAGAAGTATTAAAGTGCTCAAATTAAATAAAGTGAGGCGAAATAAAATAAACGCCTTGAGTATTGAACAACCCGTACGGCCAAAGGAGAAATTGACTGAGGGAAATGAATGGCGAAAAATCAAAGGAAAGAACATTAAAATAAAAAGTTGCCAAAGCTCGACCAGGAAGAAAAGCGTACGGCCAAGGGGGAAAGCGATTAAAATAAATAAAGTAAAAAATGAAATAAATATAGAACCCCAACTCGTACGGCCATTTAAAGAGGAGATAGTTTGGAGACAAGGCGAAACACAGCGAAATCACAGAGGGAAGGAAGTGAGCAAAAATCCATACGGATTTATCAGCAGCAGAGGCGTGCCAGGCACAAGGAAGATCGTATGGCATCCTCATCAGTTTCGAAGTCTTGAGGTCGTACGGCATTCAAGGGATTCTCAAACTGTACAGTATTTTCAAGTTTTCTAGTATTCATTCTATTTGTCATTGAAGGTCGTACGGCCATTGCAAGTTGAAAATTTTGCCAAGTTCTGCACCGTACGGCAATTGCAAGTTGAAAATTTTGCCAAGTTCTGCATCGTACGACATTTACAAGCCCCTCAGTTTTCACTCAGTTGGCCACTGGAGGTCGTACGGCCATTACAGACTGGAATTTGTGCCAGGTTTGACATCGTACAGCAGCTTGTTGATCTTCTCCAGGTCATACGGCATCAGTACATCAGGAGATTTTGTACGCCATCAACATTTCAGGAGAATTCGTACGGCATCTTCATATCAGGAGAATTCGTATAAAATGCACAAAGATTCAAGGTCGTACGGCATTTACAGTGTTTTCAAACCGTACGGCAATCACAAGGGTTCCAAATCGTACGACCTCAAAGTTGCCAAGTCATACGGCCATCCCTCCAAATCGTACGGCCTTGTCAGATCATTTGCATTGCACGAATTTCATACAATTGCCAGATCGTACGGAATTCTAAAGTAGTACGGATTTCCCAGAGTCGCCAGGCCGTAAGGATTTCTCAGAGTTGCCAGGCCGTACGGATTTCTCCGAATTGCCAGGCCGTACGGATTTCTCAGAGTTGCCAGGCAGTACGGATTTCTCAGAGTTGCCAGGCCGTACAGATTTCTCAGAATTGCCAGGCCGTACGGATTTCTTAGAGTTGCCAGGCCGTACGGATTTCTCAGAATTGCCAGGCCGTACGGATTTCGCAAAGTTGTCAGGCCGTACGGATTTCCCAGAGTTGCCAAGCCGTACGGATTTCCCAGAGTTGCCACGCCGTACGGATTTCCCAGAGTTGCCAGGCAATACGGATTTCTCATAATTGCCAGGCCGTACGGATTTCTCAGAGTTGTCAGGCCGTACGGATTTCACAAAATTGTCAGGCCGTACGGATTTCACAAAATTGCCAGATCGTACGGATTTCACAAAATTGCCAAAGCATACGGATTTCAAAATTAAGCCGAATCGTACGGCCATCCTGCTAAGTTCAAATCACTTCTCCGTATGCACGGCATTTCCAAACTTTGTCGATCTCTGTTTTCTGCTAGCTCGCGCTTTTGCGCCGCGCTTTGGCACCGCGCCATAAGTTTAGCGCTGTAATCGGGCCTGCCAGCTTTGATGTTCGGCAGCTTTCATCAAGTAGCTCGCGCTTATCACCGCGCCACCCAGCTTTCATCGCGCAGTCGGCAGCTCGCGCTTTCATCACGCGCCGCGGCCGCGCTTTGATAGTTTCAGCAGTTTTCACAACTGTCTCGAGAGTTATAAAGTCGGTTGGAATCGCCGAACTGACAGAAAGATGGACAAGGGCAAGAAGGCTGTGCAGTATAAGCCAAAAGTAGCCTCGGCTGGAAAAAGAAAAAGGATGGACGTTGATAATGAAACGATGACATGGGAGAACCTGACTGGCAACGAGTGCAAGCAGTGGTGGCGAAGCACTCCTGATGACCACTCCTTGAAGGTTGCCCTTCAACACGCTCGAGTAGACAAAGTTGTGATATTGGCAGATCGGCAACTTCGCACACGTACCGAGGAAGTGAGGCGCCTGCGAGCGGAGCATTCTTCTACTACTCCGACGTCATCTGTACATCCAGGGACGCACTCCCTTCCCCCTACTTCTCAGTGATCTTGTCTTGCTATATGTATGTCGTCTGGAAGACGACTTCTTTTTTGGGGGGGATGATGTTAGTCGTATATTTTACTTGGTTGTCGGTCGTAGTCGGCCTTGGTCGTAGTCGGCCAATTGTTAATAAAACTATAGATTAGTAAAGAATAATAATGTCATGTACTTTCGGGAAAGCATGTTCCGATTATGTTAATGTTAATGTTGTTACGAAGCGTCGTGTCGGTTGGTTATCTAACCACCGCCGAACGTTATATGTAGTCGGTTGGGATAGTCGGGAGAGGATGAGGAATGAGTTTTTGGTGCCGATGTTTATTGTCAATCACTGCTGATACTCTTGTGTACATGATATTTCTGAGAATGAATAAAGTTTTTGGAGTTCAAATATGATATCTTTCAGTTTACTGTTTTATCCTATGTTCTGCACATTACCAGTTTGCCAGTAGTACATAAGAATTGAATCCCATTCCGTAGGCAAACAACCAACCCACTGGAGACACCAATCCCCACAACTAAGCACCAACTCGATAAGAGACACCAATCTCTTGTTAATGCACCAACCGTTTATGCAATATAATTACTATCTTCTTGTGGATATCCTCTTCAATGAATGATGAACAATCACATTCAAATCAGAAAGTTCTTCTCTTCAAAAATGACTTATATTCTTCTCTATAGATCTGCCATAATTCCTTCACAACTTCACAAAATATGCCTTGAATTATCTTCTATATTTCCCTCCTTGTGCTTGTATATTATATATTTGTTTCCACACACTCTCATCACAACATCTCACCATCTCTATATATATTTTCATCAAGAGTGGCAACCTTATGAATGGACATAATGATTTTAAAAGACACAACTCACCATTTTTGTACCATTTCATAGTGCCCCTTAATACACAACTTGGGTGCACCATCTAGGGTTCAGCCCTTATCAAAATTAATTTAATTTATTTTTAAATGCCACTATGAAAGGCGCCACACTAGGGAGGGTCGGCCCATAGCATAAAAAATATTTTATTTATTTTAATCAATGAATACAGGCGCCATCATTTGTGGGAGACCTGGTGTCTCTAACCCTTGCAAATAGATAAACAAATGGTGCAAATTTGTTTTGTTTTGAAGTTTGCAATTTCTATGTGTTTTTGAGCAATAAATGATTTATTTGGAATTCTTTATAAATATTGTCAGGCAAGATGAAATGCAAGGAATTGCATACTAAGAACAATATAAGTTGAATGAGGGTTGCAAACTCTTTAATTAGATAATAGAAATATTACAATTAATGATTTTCAACAAGACATACCTGAAATTGCAACCACCAATCTTTATTTGAAATCTGGAATTTTTATTTGCAGCCTTCAAGATGACTGATTTTTGGTACAGCCAGCTCTAGAAATTCGTTTCTTCCCACCATAAATTGTTGTACATGCATCAAGGACCCTATCCACCCCAAGTGGAGAAGAAATCTGCTCAAGAGGTTGGAAGTATCACTGTAGCGCAAGTACTGTAGCGCGGGTACTGTAGCGTGACACTATTCACGTTACTGTAGCAGCAAGACAATAACCTCAAAATGTGAAGGCACAACAGCAATAATAAACATTCTTCAATGTATCTTCAATGCCTTTTAAATCTGCAAGTAGATATTCTTTGAAACCCTTGAATAATTTATATAACTTCTTCCAATGATGCACAATCTTGACTTCTAGATGAAGCCAACCCAATAAGCTAACTTCAGCTGGTCTTTCACAACCTCAGAAAGCTTGACTCTGAAGAGGGAACGTTCTCCAAAGCCTGATTGCAGAAACCCTTGTTTCTCCAACTCCAAATGTTCTCAGAGAAAAAAGACAAATTCAAATGATCATCAATAATGAGTTCGATTTGTCTCGAAGAGAAATATATATCTTTTTTCCTCAAAAGTTCGACCCTTTTCAAAAAATCAACTTAATTGCATTTAATAATATAATAATTCGCCCTTATTAATAAATGGCGTCCATATTAAATGAGTAACAAATACTCATTTAATAATAATAATGCTCCTTTAATATAAAGTATTAAATACTTTATAATTTGCCATTAATAATTAATATTTTAATATTTCACTTAAAGTGACTTTATAATATAAAGTCATAATAATAATCATTTAAATATTATTAAATGCTCTGTAATTCTTCGTTTCCTCAACAAACTGTCAAACTGGGTCGAAACTGAGAAGACTAGCTGAGCCAGGTGCCCTGCCAAAAATAGTAACCCCTGTCGGCCTGACTTACTATAAATAGTAAGTGTCTGAATATCACTCTGTGAGTCCCTGCAAAGGTCCAAACCTGAATCAATTGGAGGAGTAAGGTCCTGAAACTCTGGATAACTGCCAAGGAAGACCCTCTCATCACATTTGTCAGCCTACGAGGGTCAAATGATAGGCTAATCCTTACGAACTCTGATGCTCGCAAAATGGGGACATTACAATCCGCCCTCCTTGAAATTGCTTGTCCCCAAGCAATCTCCACTGCAAAGAAACTCCAATCCTCGGGAGGCCCAAAAGAAGAATTGTGAAATGTCCCACATATCCCTAACCGACTCCTATAGCACCAGCATAAACATAGTTGCGCAAAATATCTCTGGATCCCAAACCCGAAATGGAAGTTTGCCATGCCTAATACCCTCTGACTTCCTCTGCGCTACTCTGATCTCAACTTCACCGTGCCAGAAGTGGTGAAGCAAACCAATGGGACCCATCCAATACATTGTGCCAAACCTGTCGCCACCAGGATCCCAAAACAACCGAATCCCACATCCATTCGCCATATAGAGATAAAAATATCTGGAAGCGTCTAGAACACAATATCTCTCTACAGCTCCCGCTAAACTCCCATGGATGTGATAACTAACCAAATCATCATGCCAACTAACACCATAGTCATCCTGTAACCATGTACCTATAAAAAAAATTTGTGACCTAGAAGTAGCAAACCCTGTTGGATACATATCAGCATGATGTATAACTGACAGCTGTCCCTGCAAGTAATCCCCCACAAATAGCTGAGTCGGGCGCTTGCAGCCATTAATCCCATCTTCTGAAGATGGTGAATGCCCATCCCACAAAGGACTGTATAATCCCAGAGCCAATCCACACCGATGCATCATCAAGTCCTCTGTGTGTGGATCAAAAGAAAAGTGATGAGCACTCCCCACTGTGTAGTCACGGTAAAATGCTCCAACCTCTGTCAATGGCTCATCACTAACAACACTTGAATCAAGCAGCTGATCCCTCTAACTCTGAAAAACAACAAGCTAGCATCCAAAGTCAGCTGCATGGGATGAAGTAACAGATTTGCTTCCAAGAGAGGGAAACAAATCTATATGAAAAGCAGACTCCCAACCAAATGACACTCTGCGAATGCCCTGTGAGGATGATGGAGTAGCGTCGTGTACTACCACACAACTCTCAGGAGAATCCACCATTGTGACACAAGAGCTACCTGTAAACTGTCCTGCATCAACTGTCACGGTACTGACCTCAGGAGAACTTGATGCAGCTAGTGGTTGTCTACTGCTCACAACCAAGGTACTCATCCCAACTGAATCTTTTGTACCTATATCTGTGATAGATGTAACCACATCCTCACCACAACCCGTGGATATAAGATCCTCATCAACTGCCTCTGTATGTAACTGTACTATATCTGCAGCTGGTGGAGACTGTGCCAAACTCAACTCCATGGTAAGCTCATGATAAGCAGCATCATGTGTGCTTTCATCCATGCACACCTCAACATCTAGGGTACTGCTGCTATGTACCTCATAGGATGGTTCAACTGGCAAGGTAGAAGCTAATGATATAACAGTATCTTCACACACTTCCATATTTGTGGGCTGCAAACCACAAACAAGCACTTCTACTTCTTTCTCGATCCCTTCATCAATAGAATGTTTTGCTTTTTCTTTCATTGTTCTTCTAATGTAATTAACCACACCCACTTTTCCAAGTTTCAAAACCAACACACAATTCAAGTAGCAGTCAAAAGAAACATCATTCCTGAACTCATCTGACATACTTTGATATTTTGCGGGGAATATGGAAGCATCATGTTCACATTCCCTCATGAACTGTTCGGAAAATCTACTGAATTCCATTGTAGCAACTCAAATTTCTATTTGTTCACCCAACAGGATGGCAAGGTCTTGGCTCTGATACCACTGTGGGAGACCTGGTGTCTCTAACCCTTGCAAATAGATAAACAAATGGTGCAAAAAAAATTTATTTTGAAGTTTGCAATTTCTATGTGTTTTTGAGCAATAAATGATTTATTTGGAATTCTTTATAAATATTGTCAGGCAAGATGAAATGCAAGGAATTGCAAACTAAGAACAATATAAGTTGAATGAGGGTTGCAAACTCTTTAATTAGATAATAGAGATATTACAATTAATGATTTTCAACAAGACATACCTAAAATTGCAACCACCAATCTTTATTTGAAATCTGGAATTTTTATTTGCAGCCTTCAAGATGACTGATTTTTGGTACAGCCAGCTCTAGAAATTCGTTTCTTCCCACCATAAATTGCTGTACATGCATCAAGGACCCTAGCCGCCCCAAGTGGAGAAGAAATCTGCTCAAGAGGTTGGAAGTATCACTGTAGCGCGAGTACTGTAGCGCAGGTACTGTAGCGCGACACTATTCACGTTATTGTAGCGCGGGTACTATAGCGCGACACTATTCACGTTACTGTAGCGCGGGGTACTGTAGCACGACACTATTCACATTACTGTAGCAGCAAGACGATAACCTCAAAATGTGAAGGCACAGCAGCAATAATAAACATTCTTCAATGTATCTTCAATGCCTTTTAAATCTGCAAGTAGATATTCTTTGAAACCCTTGAATAATTGTTATAACTTCTTCCAATGATGCACAATCTTGACTTCTAGATGAAGTCAACCCAATAAGCTAACTTCAGCTGGTCTTTAACAACCTCAGAAAGCTTGACTCTGAAGAGGGAACGTTCTCCAAAGCCTAATTGCAGAAACCCTTGTTTCTCCAACTCCAAATGTTCTCAGAGAGAAAAGACAAATTCAAATGATCATCAATAATGAGTTCAATTTGTCTCGAAGAGAAATATATATCTTTTTTCCTCAAAAGTTCAACCCTTTTCAAAAAATCAACTTAATTGCATTTAATAATATAATAATTCGCCCTTTTAGAGACTTCAGCAAATTATTAATAAATGGCATCCATATTAAATGAGTAACAAATACTCATTTAATAATAATAATGCTCCTTTAATATAAAGTATTAAATACTTTATAATTTGCCATTAATAATTAATATTTTAATATTTCACTTAAAGTGACTTTATAATATAAAGTCATAATAATAATCATTTAAATATTATTAAATGCTTCGTAATTCTTCGTTTGCTCAACAAACTGTCAAACTGGGTCGAAACTGAGAAGACTAGCTGAGCCAGGTGCCCTGCCAAAAATAGTAACCCCTGTCGGCCTGACTTACTATAAATAATAAGTGTCTGAATATCACTCTGTGAGTCCCTGCAAAGGTCCAAACCTGAATCAATTGGAGGAGTAAGGTCCTGAAACTCTGGATAACTGCCAAGGAAGACCCTCTCATCACATTTGTCAGCCTACGAGGGTCAAATGATAGGCTAATCCTTACGAACTCCGATGCTCACAAAATGGGGACATTACATCATTCATGAGGATTAGTTCAAAAATTGTATTTTAGTTTAATTTTTAACACAATGGAGGCACCAAAATGGAGGAAGTTTGACCAGCTGTTGCTATGATTAAATTATGCCAAAATCTGCCCTTGAAATGCCTTGGTAATGATGTGATTCTGTCTTCTTTAAAAAACAAATTGCATCATGATGAACTTGTCATCAATCTTCACCATCAAACACCTAAGTGCCTTTGACATCAATGACAATCATTCTAACAGAAATCACCATCAATGCATTTGTAAATTCAAAACAATCACTTGCACAGTAAAGGCCTCAACAAAAGTAAATTTCAATAGCATAAAATAGATCAGTGTCTTCCAGAACTCAAATACAATAAACACAATTCTTTGAAGAACCTCCCCTCTACAATTTTCTTCAAGCAATACTTATAAAAACTCAATTGACCTTTGAGAGATCAAATTTACAGCCTTTGTAATTTTAGAAAACTTGAATGTGGACCTGAAGAAACTGTAGAATAAATTGGGGAAAGTAGGTAAGAACTGAAAAAATGCTTTATCACCCACTTGAAAGTTGCACTCTACCCTATGTTTGCATGTTTACTACTTCATTTTGTTTGCACTCTTATATAAGTAGTCCTTCAACTATCTAAGTATGCCATGTATCACCTCCAATGCCTCTATTGTTGCAGGAACAATGTCCCTCTCAACTAGGCAATACCTTTAAGGAGTCATCTTTTTGGATGAGCAATACATGGCATTGTACCTTGATACTTGGCCACCTACTTACTCTGCTTATCACCTATATAAGTCCTCAAGTAATCTTGCAAATATTTGTTCACCGCCTCTTTCTGTCCATCAGTTTGAGGATGGTAAGCAACGCTCATGTTGAATGTGATATTTTCTATTCAAAACAATTCAGGCCAAAATTTACTTTGGACTTCAACAAGCACAAGCATGGAGCATTCTCAATGAACTCATTTAGATCTTTAAGGACGAAAAGTGAGAAAACCATCCTAATTGATGGTGAAAAAGAGTAGATGTTTCATGCCTTCAAATTTTTGGATAGTTGAACTTTATAATGCCATAAAGAAAGTGAAGATTAAATTTTAGAGGTAGGGAAATAAAATTTTCAGTAGAGTATGAGTGCCTTTATGTCTAAAGACATGAAGAAACCTTGATAAAAATCAAGATCTTAAGATATAATAGAGGACACATAAGATGCAGTGCATGTGAGATTTATTCTAACTAGGCAAGTGAGTCAACAGGTCCAATTCACCCTTTTGGTTAAAGCCCTATTTGATGGATAATTTGAAGGCATAACATAAAGTGGGAAAACTACATCAAATCCATGAGAAAAATATTATTGTCACAAGCTTAGGATATATTTCCAATATGCTTGCATATCCTACCTTTATTTTATGACTAAAGGTGCACAAATGCTTGGTGTGATAGCAGTTAGAACCTTTTACTATCACTAGAAGGAATAAACTAGTGTTTACTGTTTACTCACTGGGATAGATTCAACATACTACAAGAGTAAACAGAAATAAACTCACAAAACATAGAACATGTACGGGACATTCACAAACACATATTGCACAAAATAACAGTACTTTATTTATTAATGCAATGGAACCAAGTACAATCATCCGTACTAGAACATAACATCAGAATGTCAATGTATTGTAGCATAATCTCCTAACATCCATATCTCCCGACTACAATGAACCAAGTACATATAGTCGCTAGCAGTAGTTGAGAACCCAACCGTCGCGACTCCTAGCTACAACTAATCCCATTAGTCGAGGACTTAACTTTTCGAAACATGTAACAAAAATTATATGATATATTTGTTGCTAACTATAGTTTTATTTACTTACCAAAACTTGGCCAACTAATTACACTCTCAATCGACTACATCATCCCCCCCCACAAAAGTAGTCGTCTTCCAGACACAAGAAAACAAAAATGGGGAATAGAAAGGGAATTCAAGAAGAGGGAGGGTGAAAAGGCGCCCCTGGGTGTACAAATGATGAAGGGGTCATCGCCGACTGCTGCTGCTATTGGAGGCATTGAAGCTTTTGGTTCGTTACCACCTACCTCTCTCGTGTGAGCTTCACCATCTAGACCGCCTCAGCGTGTTTGGCCTTTGCCTTCTCGAGCTCCTGTTTGTTGCTATCCAACTTGTCCTTCTCCTGTAGATGGTTGTCCTCGGCTGAGAGTCGTTGTACATTAACCATCTATACATCCTTCTCTGCCAACAACCAATCCTTCTCCTCCAATTGGCCCTCTTTCTCAACCAATACTTGGTCCTTCTCAACCAACTTCTCCTTGAAAGCTGCCACTCTTGTCCACTCAACAGCCATCACTTGAGCCAACTACTCCTGTGACTTGCGGATTTGCTCCGCCAACTTTATCCTGTTGTTGGCTACTTGGACTAAGGTTCTATCTCTAGTCTTCGTGGCCTCCTCTATGGTGAGTGTCTGGCAACGCCACCTAAGGGAAATTTCTCTGTAACATCCCTCCATGCCGTGGAGCACTGTGAGGACTCTTCAATGTCTCTTGGCTGCTACATGCCAATTTGGCTGCCACATAGCCAACATTTCTCCTATCTCCATTCCCAGCCATCCCTTCAATGTGAAGCACTGAAAGAACTCTGCCTCACATCCATGTTGCATAAATGCAAGGATCCTCTCGGCCTTCTACACCACCAGAGGATCCAGTCCTATGACGAGCTATTGGCCGATCTCTCCCACTCCTTCTATGTACCTCGCCATCCCCTACAACTCTATCAAGTACCTATGCACTGTGCCAAGGGCGTCGTGAGGGTCTAGAGGGGTCATCTGAAAGGGTACCCCCAACTCATCCTCATTCAACACTGCCTCCCTGTCACATCCCCTCTATCTTGAACTTGAATATGGCAACGAAATTATGGTTGTTATGTTAGTTGTGATTAACTGTTTTCATGAGAATGTGAAATTGTGAAGAGAATATTTAATTATATGTTGTAACGACAATGTGAATGATTTTCTTATATTTGCGAGTGATTTTCTTATACAAGTGAAAATGAATGTGTTCATGAATTTATATTTAAATTTATAAGACGAGAACGGTCTAACTCTAATTCTTTTTGTCAAGTGGTTGCAGGATAGCCAACGTCTCGAGGGAAAGGGAAATATCATCCAGGAGAGGTTATGGTTAACAAAGGATCAATTTTATCATCAAACCATGAGTCGGTGTAAGATGGTTGTATTTAAATCGTAACCTTGGTCATATCTTATTTAATTAAATAATTAACCAAGCAAGTCAATTTAAATTGTGCCTTATCTTAAATCTCATAGAGTCTAATATTTCATCTTGTGCGCACCTTGGGAGTTAATATCATAAAATATTTAAATAAAATTAAAGAACAATCTCCTTAGTCGATGAAGATATTATAATTTAAAGTTAATGAAAAGATTATGTGGGGGGTGGGGGCGACGGTGTGGTGGAAGGTGGTAACTTCCGCCACCATGCCAACTTCCTTGTGAAACGCCCAAGAAGGAGAATGTTGCAGCCGCGTGTTGGGGGAAGACTAAGGGATTCGGGCGATGAGGAGTTTCCTTTTATCGAGCGTTCTATCTCTTTCTCATTTTCTTACATATATTCATACATACGCATTTGGGGGCATACACAATTCTTCTTTCGACACCACTTCACTCAAGATTCTTTTCCCATAGCAATTGCACTACACTTTTATCATCTCTACCTGTATCAGAAATTCATTTATTGTTCTTCTTCTCATTCTCTTCTACGAATTCACTTCTTTCCTGTCGGCAAATCACTAGCTGGTATTTTTTGTTGGTTCCACATTCTTCCGTTGGCTTTTCCATTTTACTCCATTCTGTAAATCTTCCATTCTCCTATCAGCGTACATAACCGTTGATCGTCTAGATCAGATTCTTCCTGTCAAGCAAGACGTGGAGCACCTGGCCATTGGGTTTGAGCTTTCCAAATTCAGGAAGAAGCTCGGAGCTCTCCCGAGTTAATAACCAGAACAACCAAGCATGTAGTGTGTGTTAATGTTATAGCAGCTTCGGTAGCTCCTTCTAGCTCACTTCTTCCGTGGAAGTCTTAAATTGAATAATAGCCATTGGCTATTCAATTTACTTTTATTGTTTTATGCTTTGGCCGACATGAAAGAATTCGAATTTCATAGAAGACATTTAATATCCTTCTAGGCCGACTTCACTAAGAAGATATGAAATTTTGTAAGAGGCCGACATGAAAGATTTTGGTTCCTATACATACACACAGTTTATTCATCCATTTCATGATGAAAAAAGTTCTCCCCAGTGCAGTCATCCTTAAGTGCGAAGCTCGACTCTAATGCGAATTTTTACATCAAGTGCGAACAGATTACCATATGTGAATAAGAGACTACAAATCATTGTCATCTCTATCGATTTGAATTTGTGTCAAGGTGCGGACTATGTAACAGGGCAAAGATCAGTGCGAACTCATCTGAGATCTAAGTGCGCTTACATCAGTTCAGTGATTTCATTCAAGTGCGATCTCATCAGTGATCTAATCGCGGATTTACCAGATCGTTAATATCATAAGATGCGAATTTATATTGTCTGATCAAAGCGAAATCATATATCTAAGGCGAAGCTACAGCTTTCGGTTCTGTCAAGTGTGTTTAAAGCCTGAGAGTTGAAGACATTATTGGATCTGTATTCTAATATTATCAGGTGTGATCTAGAGCTTGCTATCTGTTATTCTTTATTGCAAGTATCTACATATCGGTCTTGTGATAGACCTTATTGTATTTTGTAAAATTGCCACTGTTGCATCAAATATAAGAGAGATCTTTGTTGCTGGGTTTTTCTCCCTCAAGAGGAGGGTTTTCCCAGGGTATATGCTGTGTTATTTTGTCTGATTTCGAATTATTTTTCTGTGCATTTAATCTGTTCACCTAAATTTAACAGTGTGATCTTTAATTTGACAAAATTTATCATCAAAGATCTTGGTTGTTCGGTATATCATCATGTGATAAATTAAATCTGAAGTGTTCTTTTGTTTGATTATAATATATTGTAATCAGTTCATGCATTTCTCTGTAATATGCCGATGGGTTTATTTTCCTTTTTGAGCCTGTAAGGTTTGATCTTCTTGTTGTTGAAGTACTCTCCTTTGGTCACCACTGACCCTGAATATTGGTTCAAGGATTCCATTTAAACACTCTGTTGTCTTTACACCTTGCTTTAGTCGAAGCCTTCTAGTACTCTGTCCTTTAAATTTAAGAATTGGAAACGAGCTTTTTTCACTCATCCATCTAAGTTCGTTATTTCTGCAAAGTCCTTTAGGGGTATCCAGCTACGTCCATCTCTTTAAAGGCTTATTAAGCTGATAATTCTTAGAGGTGAGAGGATATTAAATTAAACCCCTCTCTTTCTGTATAAAGAAAGCAGCTTAACTTAAAATAGGAAAAATGTTTTCAAATCAAGTCTTTGTGATATTGACTATGAAATTAAAATGATAAGAACTGAAGAACCCTCTTAATCGAATAAGACTCTCAGTATGTATATGCTCAATGAAAATAACTTCCTTAAGAGTAAGAGAATCATTAAGAAACTAAGACATTGTAAAATAAATCTAAAGTCAAGTGTTATCATGTCGAGCAAGGGTGAAAGTGTTGACGGCACAGGAGTGCCAGTAATGTTAAAATCCTTGGCCAAGATACAATGCTAGATTAAGCATTTGTCAACTATCAAGTACCAGATATACCCCTAGTCAGAGTGATCTTTCTAGTTGGGAGTTACTCATAGTGAAGGATTGATCAGGTGGTATAGGTCCTTGACACCAAGCTCATAGGCATGATGATAATTTTGATCCTTGTTGATTACCCCCGTGAAGGGACGAATTTCTTCAGTTGAAGAAACACGGGAGACCAGTAGGTCTTTGAATGGGTAGAAAATCCCTTGATCATATTTCTTTTTCCGTTGGATACAGAAGAGTTTTGTGCAGCATTCCAGCAGGAAACCATCAAAGCTATATTTTCTTGTACTCTTTCTCTCTTTAAATTACTGAAATTTTTAGCATGTTTATTTCATAGCTGTATTTATTGCTCTTACTTTACGAAAGAAAAGATTAGTTAGTTATTGTTCTTTCGTATTTTCAGTTATATGAAATCAATTAGTTGTTTCCTTTCAGCTGAAACTGAAATTTTAAAAGTTAGTTGAGAAATTGAATATGATGTAATTATTTTTAAAAAAAAATTCTTTTCCGTTCAAATTGCAAAGGAAACCCTAGCATGAAAACAAGATAGTTACATTTCAGTTGAAAGCTAGTAGTTAGATTCCATTCTTAAACTATAGAATAGTTAGAGTATTACACTCCCCTAGATGTGTCTGTCTACGTCTCTGGGCTAGTCGTGATGGTGAGGGAGCTATATGGCCTGGTCGTGGAGTTGCCCGTGAGGGTGTCTATGTTATCAAGGCCACCAAGGCATCTCAGTGAAGTCCAAAGATGCAATCTCCTTGCCATACTCGATCCTAGGCAACGAAAAAGAAAATCTTCCCAATCATAACATATAAGCCTCAGCATATCCCCTCATGTTGTCCCTAAAATGAAGCTAATCAAACACTGTCAAGGGGTTGGTACAGAAGATATCACCAAAATAATCTCTAAAATTAGCCATCCAAGAAAAACCTTTGCGGCTACATATTGAAAAGGTATCAATGACACTTACCTCCAAGTGTCAAAGGGAGAAACCCGAATACTCCAGCACACCCAACATACCAGAAAATCTCCCACAACCGGCTGCACCATAGCTTGCAAGAGCTCAAAATCCATCTACCCATGGACTGAAGTCACTATCATCAATGTGGAAAGGCAAGGGAAGCGATCAACAATATGAAATCCTTTTGAAAAGATAGGAGTCGGAAGTATGGAAGTAGTTGAAAAATCATCTCCTATAACTAGATCAGCTCTACACATCAACGCAAACCACCAATATCTCAGCTACTGGTTTGAAGAAGCCTACCAATGCATCTACGTGACATGAACGGTCGTCCAATGTAAATTGATTGGAAAGTGGGCAGCGGTATCACTATTGAAATTCGGCTCACAATTCGAATTCTAACTCAACTCCATACTGCTGGGGACTGCACCTGACTCTCAAATCTTGTGATCGACTCCCATCTTATCACTGGAATCAAAAAGAGCTCCACCATCCAACTCGAAAAGTGGATTATCAAAAGAAGACTCAGTATCTATCTCAAACAATGGATTATCAACTAGTTGAATGTTATCATCATCCTCATGCTCAACCAAATCCCCTTGCTGGTCCAAACTCCCAATTTCCAATTCTTTTGGGAAGGGCATAAGATCATAATCTTTCTAAATGCTATCAAGTTCTTCAATTACCTGCTTGATTTCTTTAGTCCTTTCTCTACTCTCTTGTTCCTTGAATTGTTTGGCCACATAAAGCTGATCTTCTACTTCAAGTAATGGGTTTTGAGTGTTGCCCAATGAGTTTTTGGTCAATTTAAGCACATTGGTGAGCTCTTCAACCTTAACCCTTAATTCCTGGGATGTAGATATAGCCCTATCCACAATCTTAGTAGCCACATCTCTATATTTGATCATATTCAAATAGGCTGATTTCATGTCTTCCATTGTGCTCTTAATGTTTTGCAAATCAACAAGGGAAACAATTTGTTCACACTAATTTCTTGGTATCTTTTGGATAAGATTTTCAACAAGACTCTTCATGTCATCCAACTTAGATAATGTTTGCACTTCATTTTCAACTAACACCATTAATTGTTTCTTCCAAGTTTCCTCATTAATGTCAAGATCATGCAAGTTTAGTGATCTGCTGTTATAATGCATATAAAAATCAGAATTTCCTTCGTACCTTGCAATGGTGTCACCATGGCTGCCCCAAGTCACATGTGCCTCTTCTTCAAAGCTTGCCTCATCTTCATCACTAGGCCTCCAATCAAAATCAGCCCCATGCAAAAACAATTCTGATTTGTCTTCAAGATCATGCCTCTCAAAATCAATTCCCTCTATGGCATCCTTTTCGCATACTTTATGCTCTAAGGTTGGAACAGAAGCTTGGTCAAAAGAAAATTCTTCCCAACCTAATTCTCAAGCTGTTGTTTTGTCTTTCCCCTCATGCTCCAACTCATCAATAATAGTCACATGCATGCCTAAAAGGTCATCCTGGGTTCTTGTCATACATTCTTCATGTGATAGCTCTCAAGAAGTTAGATCAGCATCAAGAGAAAATTTATCCACCACCAAATCTTTATCATGATTGGGTGCTAACACACCTGGATCATCATCACTCTAATAAGAGGTTGAATCACCATCATTAGCTGATTGGAAAACATCATCATGTATGCTATCAGCATGCTCATCATATGTACTAGTGTAATCAGCCTCATAGGAAAGCTTTGTTGTATTGCACACATCCTCAACATGAATAGATGCATGCACAATCATAGAATCATCTTGAAGCTCTATAACATATTCCTCAACATCCAAGAAAGGTTTCAACTTTCCTTCACATTTTTTGAACACTTGTTGACCAACTCATAAGCAGCTATAGAGACATCTTGTTCTTGCCTCAAAATAGCCAACAACATAGATAAAGGGGTTGGGGAATAGTATCATATTCATCAATGATTAGGACCATAATGGTTTGCATGTAAGAAAAAACTTCTCCATAATCCTTACTGATAGATGCTATGAAATAATGAAACAACTAGAGAATAAGATCATCACATTCTAAATCAATCAAAAGATAACAAGATCTAGCTCTTGCCATTACTTCTAACATCTTAACCCTCCTACCAAAGGAAGGGCCTTGGTCATCAGGTAACCCATGAAAGCTCTCAACAATCAGTTGTAGAACCTCCCTCATTATGCCATCTTCATAGGGAACCTTAGGAGCTATAATCCTTGTGAACTCGCTAAGACAACCTGTGACTAGAAGTCTCACATTTTTATCTTAATGTCTCATAAGCATTGGCTTAACCAAAGAATGCACTGATGGAATCATAGCTAGCTGCAACAACTGAGAAGGGGTCTAATCAACCATGTATAAACAAATTTCTATTTCCTCCAAAGTGCTGAGAAGAACATCTTTTGATTGAGATAATTGTTCAAGTTTATCTCCTACCGTAAAAAAATTTTGGCTCAACTCTTTTCCACTCAATGCTGCCATGATTCACAACCCAAACAGGCCAAAAGGATAAACTATGCTCTGATACCACTGTAATATGCTGCCCTGTTTACTTTGTCTTTTTTTTTTGTTTTGGTTTGTTTGATGTTGAGAAAGATGAAAAAAATATGCCAATAATATTTCATAACAATAATGAACAGAAAAATAATAAATTTGCAGCAAGAAATAACTCAAGGAATTTCATAGTTCTTCAAATACAAAGAGCAGAAAATTCCAAATTTATTTTACAATCAGATATTGAGTTTTTCTCAATTACAACAGCAACCCAATTCATAAAATACCACTACATATCTAAATCCAACATACCCAGAAAAAGTTGGCAACTTTGTCAAAAGGCTGTAGTTGCAACCAGCAAACTAGAACCCTCAATTTGGGATGCCACAACCAAGAAATGCTTCTACTGTTGATGAGACTGAAATACCAAGAAATATGAAACCTAGGTGCCACCTCCATGCCAAACTAATAGCTACAAATCTCCACTGGAAGCTCCCAAATTCCAAAGCCACACCCAAAATGGTACAGCTAGCTACAGGGATGGTACAGCCAACAAATGGAAACCCAAACAGCAAACAGACTATCACAAAACTCCTCCAATCTGCCACTATAAGCCTGACATGCAATAGCCTCCTTAAACTGAAATAGAAACTTAACAAACTAGCAAACTCCAAATAAAACTCCAGCAAGGCGTCCAACACCAAGAGTTTACAATCTAACCGGAATACTTGCAAATTTGTCTCTAAAGAGACTTTTACAAATTTTTTGAATCCAACTATGGATGCACTATGAAATACCTGTAAGATATATCCAACAAATACCAACTAGAGTAGATCTTTCACTACCATAGCCAGTCTTCTTCAAGAGGGTTTTTGTCCTCAGGAAGGCTGAGATGGACCAAATCAAAATCTCCAAAACCACGCAGGGCTTTCTCAAAGAGAAATATCAGAAAATAATAAACTCCACATCACCAAATGAGCTCTCATAACCTCCTTTTATACTTTTCCCGCCAAACTCTCCAGAAGCTTCTATTTAAAATTCACTTTTTAATTTAAACTCCCCTTTAGCTCCAAAAAAAACCTTTCTACTAAAATAATGATAATTTGACACACAAGGTCCCCATTTAATGCATCCATGATTTAAAACATTTCATCTCGGTTTCAACGAGCTACAACACTAAGGTGCCCCTTAAATATTTTAATTAAAATAACAACCTTAGATAATTTAATTAAATATAACTCATTAATACATCCAAATTATGGAAACGGTCGAAATACATCAAAATCGAAAACTGACTACGCAGGAGTGATCCCAATGATGAAAGATGATGAACAAACCTAATCGAATGACTTGCCATAAATAGACAATCCCTCCAAGAATCTTGGAGCCCAAACCAGAAGTCGAAAATAACACCTGAAAGCATTGTAGAACTCCTCTAAATCAACTGAGCTCATTAATAACATCAAATTACCCCTCTGATCAGGCAAACACAAACCCAGAAAATCATCTCCAACTGCAAACAAGAGAACCCTAAAATGGAAACATTACAAACAAAGTGTTACCGAAATGCAGAGAGATCTCCTTGGGCTTTGAGGACAAAATCCCTCTAAGTCAACTTCAGTTTCGAGAATGCAATATATCTCCTAGCTGAATAGTGGTGTAGCTCCATTTCAAGGGTTAAAGTAGAGCTTATACTAGTGATGGCTTTCTTGTTTCTTTCAGTTTGGGTTGCTATGATGTCTTCTAGTTTTGCTTTGGTCTGTTAACTCTTCTTGTAGCGTTTTAAAGGCATTTTTGGAGTGATTTCTAGAGTTTTCAGTTTGCTGGTCCTTGTTTTCCCTAGCTCAACTGTACTACTTTTTAATTCATGCTGATCGGAGGACTAGAGATCATTTTTTGGGCATTTGATCAATGCATTCCTTGTACTTGGGTGCCACTTTGCTCAAGTTTTGGTGATTTTTGATTGAGTGTTGGATTTTTGAGAGCTAGTCGACCTACCTAGGGAGGCCGTACCATCTTGTTAGAGGAGTTTGGAGGGGGTTTGCTGCTGATCAGTCCTGTTTGGAGGTTGCTACTAGCTCACATTGGAAGCCCAACCTAGCTTTTCCATTTGCAAGTGATTTGAGATGATTCTACTGAGTATCAAAGAAGTTATGCTCTTTGGATGATTGTTGGATGGAGTTTTAAGCCTGCTGTTTGTGCATATCAACACTGTTGTCCAGTGTATCAGACCCGTTGCAGCGACTCGTTTGACCTTCCATTGACCTCCGGAGGACCTACATTGAGGTATACTTGTGATATTTTGTGGGGGGGGGTTCATATACTTTCATTATATCATCTTGGGGGGGAAGTTATACTTCATATTTCCATCATTTTCCTTTCATAACAGCAACATTTGATGGACTGATATAATCTATGTTGAGCTTATTGTAACACCATTGGTAGTACCGTTGGTGAATGCTCCTGTAATTATCTGTGATACCCCACTAAACAAGTGGTTGATCCCGCTGAATAAGTGATTGAGCCTTTCTTTATGTTACTTGTTACTCTTGCTGAATAAGTAGTTGAGTTCTTATTTACTTTCTTGTTATCCCAACTAAACAAGCGAAGGATTGTGTGATTGGTCGGCTTGCCGCTAAATGCTATTTACTTTCTTGTACTTCCCACTGAATAAGCGAATGATTACTTTCACGCATAGTTACAAGACTCACCAAAAACTCGGCGAGTTAACAAAAACTCACGAGTTTTTTTGGCTGGCGAGTTTTCCAGGCAATTGTACGCCTAGAAAACCCGTCGTACATTCTGGAAAAACTCGCCGTACTTTTGGCGAGTTTTTCCGGAATGTACGGCGAGTGTTTGAAAAAAACCCGCGCAACTTTGAGGATGCCCAAGCAGCCGCTTAAAAGCAATTTTAACTTGTTTTTTTTCATTCATTCTCTTATCAAACTCAACAAAAAACCGCTCCAAGGCATTGTGCACTCATTTGTAGAGATTTTGCATCCAAAAGACAAGATTTGAAGGGCATTTACATCGAATTTAGAAGGCAAATTAGATTTCTAGGTAGATTTTCTTATTTTTCTTATTCTTTCTTTTTTTAAAACAAATTCTTCATTCTTATTGGTTCTATGTTTAAAAATCATCTGAATGTAGTGTGAAAATGATTTAAATGCATTTAGATTCATCAAAACAAAACAAAATTATGAATTTTTCTAATTTTTTTACATATTTTGCTGATTTTTTCATTTTTTTGAAATTTTCTTTAAACCCTAGTTTTTTTTTTTGTTTTGAATCCTCTTTTTTGTTGAATAACATGTTTACAATCTTAGATTAGCTTAATTTTTTACTAATTTGAAGTAATTTTAAGATTTTTTACATTTTTTCACATTTTTTTGAAACCCTAGTTATCATTTTTTTTTTAAATCCAATTTTTTTGTTATGAAAATGTTTAGAATCTAGTTATAGATTTTTAGTAATTTAAACTTAAATTAATCTCTTTTGATTTAATCTACTTTAGCTTGTTTTAAAATTTTCTATCAAAAATAACAAGTTGTGCTATGACTTTCACTTTGTGTAGGTTAATAATTAATTGATAATGGCTTTTGAACCTTCTTCTGCCTCAGGCTCTACCCCATCCATGCTTGTAGGATTTGTAGGCACTCGTCCTCCAGGAGCTAGAGATCCTGCCTAGAAATATGCTTATCTAGGACCCATACCTGGCACAGTATATTGCATTCAATGTAAAAAAATATATCGTGGAGGCATCAATCGCCTTAAGTACCACCTTGCAGGCATCCCTCAACGTGATGCTAAGGAATGTCTTCAAACAACAAAAGAAATAAAAAGACATATGAATGCCATACTTTCAGCTGCAAAAGAAAAAAAAGTGCAAAGAGAGAAGGCAAGAGCAGCAATGCAAGCAACTGTTTACTCACTACGGGTACAACGACGTACAGAGTAAACGGAAATATAACATTGACAACATATAATAATCACATGGCAATTGCATAGAACATAGATGTATTGCTTTATTCAGTATTCGCCATTTACATCATAATGTCTCCAAACAGAAGATAGCATAGCATAGTAGAACCACCCCGTTCCTAACTACATGACTCAAGTACATATAGTACGCTGGCGGTGGTTGAGGTACCAACTGTCGCGTCCCTTCATTATAACTAATTACTTCGTCAGGAACTTAATTCCTGAAACAACTAACTAACATGACACGTACATAACATAAGTACATGGATTATTAATATTAACTAAAGTCTTATTTACTTATAACTCCCAAGCAACCAAGTACACACACACTCTCGGCCAACTACATCATCCCCCCCACAAAGTAGTCGTCTTCCAGAAGACTGAAAACCAAAAATGCCAACTCAAGTTCTTGCTTGGTGCTAGCCAATTCCTTTCCTTTTCCCTGTGGCTAACTCTCCCTGTCGGCTAAAAGTCACTGCTCATCAACCACCTGTGTATCTTTTTCCACCACTAGCTGATCCTCCTCTACCAACTGATTGTCACTCTCACCCAATACTCCGTCTCTCCTTACCAACTTCTCCTCGAGAGTTGCAACTCCCGTCTGCTCGGTAGCCAACTGCACTATGATGGCTAGTTGCACTGCAAATTGGCAATTCCAATAAATCTAATGGGGGTCTCGGGGCAACGCCCCCAACAGATTTTGCATTGTTTTTCTTAGACTTTACTTTCTCCAGGTCGATGCTTGGTACGGCAATGGATGGTACGACACTCCAATTTCCATACTGGTGATGCTTGCTAGCAACTGGTACAGCATTTGTGTTTGACTCCCTCTTCTGACGTCTCCCCTTGTTCAAGTTGGCACTGAGGTCAACTTCTCCTTTTCTGCACCGTACGGCCTTCCCTTGCTCAGTGCGTACGATCTTCTTTATGCGTACAGACTCCTGTTTTACATGTCGCACAGACTTCTCAGATCGTACGGCATCTTCCTTAGCCTAGCGTACGGCAGAGTTCACCTCATACCGTACGGATTTCTTCTTCAAGCGTATGGATTTCTCCCCACACCGTACGGACTTCCTCTTTTTAGAGTGTACGGCCCTCTTCTCCAAACATACGGCCTCCTTGTCAGATCGTACGGACTTCTCCAGACAACAAAGTTGTACGGACTTCTTCAAGCACCAAGGGCGTATGAACTTCTTCCTGCTTAGCCCTTCCTTTCTTCATATGACTGTCTTGGCTTCTGAAAAAAATTCTCTCCTTTCCTCTTCTTTCCCGAGTGTGACCGTCCGGCGTACTATATGCTAAATAAGAGTATTGCCTTTTGATTTCTTATATAACTTGCCATTCTTCGAATTTCTTTTATTTTTTCCCCTCTTCAATTTTTTAATTCTTTCTATTTTTTCCCATTTCACTCCTTTTATAATTTTTAATTTTTCTTTTTTCCTCTTTTCAATTTTTCTCTTCCCAAATTTTATTTCTATTTTATTATTCCTCCCTCTTTCTCTCTCCTCTTTCTTTCTCCTCTTTCTTCATGTTTTTCTTTTTCTCATTTTCTCTTCCATTTTTCTTTATTTTTTGATTTCTTTCTTCTCTCTCATCTCTTTTCTTTTTTTCTAATTTTTTAATTTTTTCATACTTTTCATTTTTTAACTCCAACAAAATTTTTTCATCTCGTACCTGTTCGGACTTGTGGACTGGCATATTGTCCAGTTTTGATACTCTTTCTTTGTACTCTCCATACTCAGCCGGAAGTGCTTGGCTGGACCTTCCCTATTTCTCTTCTTCCTTGATTTCTCCGATTTGTAGCATGTTACACTCTTTGTGGAACACTTCATAGTCTTCCATCTGCCAATGAAATAAGCCATTCAGCGAGCTTGTCTCATCCTCCGAACAACTCTCGAGTTCAAGTACGCCTTCGATGTTCGGTTCCATAGCTTTCCTTCCTTCGTCCACATCCGACTCACCTCCATCCAATTCAAATCTGGAGGAAGCCAATTCTTTGCTCACGGCCTGGTTCAAGTTGATGTGCCACTTCCCCCGTTGTTGATGAAGTGTGAGCCCTCTTCAGGTAGTTTGTCTTGGTCTCAGTAATGTCCTCTTAAGTAGTGCATAGTGTGCTTTCAACTTTGTAATAGGTGTGGCAAAATTTATAGCTGTGTGTCCCGATCGTCACCTTCTGCGCCATCAACGTTCCCAACGGCTTGATACCATGTTGATCAGCGCCAACCAGTTGGAATGTTGGCGGCCAGAGTGTAGGCTTCCCAAAACTCTTCCATGTGTCTTCGGGTAGTACGTTGACTCCCGATCCTCCACCGATGATAGTATTTGTCAAGATATTCCCTCTGATCTCCATATGCATGATCGCTGGCATCTTCCCAATGTTCGTTGTGAGCTATACTGGGTCGATTGTTTGTTCACCGTACGGTGGCGGTTCTGGTATCAATTCTTGCCTTCGTTCCTCCAATCACGGTTGCTTGCCATCCCCGACAACGTTTGTGATGTTCGTTAACTCTGACATAGTTTGGAAGTCGATTACTGATGGTGGTGTTCCGATACTGTCATATGATGTTGGTTTCCGCCTCCGACCGCCGAGACGTTCCTGGCTTCTCCAAAGGTACTTTGTTTTCCTTCGCCATCACCAGTTCCACCTCGGTTTTTGCTTCCTTCATCCTTTGTTTCTCCGTACGTGGATCTGGGTACGTGGCCTTTTTTGCTTGTGCTTTGGTGATCGCCAGTACCTCTTGTTCTTCTACTTCAAGCATGTGGATACCCTTTTTCTTAGGGCATTCGTTATCTTCATGATCACCTGGTCCACACCACTTACACAATCTCCCTCCCGAACATTGACTGTTCTGGCAGTCCCTGGCAAAGTGGCCCCATTCATTGCACTTCCTGCATTGGATCATGGGCCTCCCTTTTGCATCGTACTATATCATGTTTCTCGGACTTTTGTTGCTTCGGTAACCTCCATGGGATGCATTGCTATTGTACTGGGGCTTCGGTGGTGTGTTCGGCGGTGTTGAGGGCTCTCCTTGAGTGAATAGTACTTGCGTACCCCTTGCTCTCAAATTGTGCAGGCTGTGATGGGATGTCCCGCTAACCAACAAATATCCATAGGCATCTGCTGGGCGTTGTTTGTGACCTTCCCATTGCCTCATGCACCAAAGGTTCTGGGCTTCCCGCGCTCTCTGTCGGACTTAATTCTCTCATTCCTCATATCTTTTTGGTGCTTATGGTTTGGATTCATGACCCTTTAATAATCAGACTATAATGGTGTCTTCTTTTCTCCTTGGGAAGATGTTTATTTTCTTTCTATAACCATTTGATTATATGCTTGGCTGGCAGATACGACTTTCATTTCCTGTATTGAGCCCTCATTGAACCATCTTTCTTCAGAAGCCATGAACGGTTGTACTCCAATTTCTGTAAATCTTTGAGTCTTAGTTGTGGGTACATCGTGCTTTTCCTTGCTTGTGTTGTATATCCTCACCCAACAATCCTAGCTATCATCACGGTTGAACTCCTCTCTTGATCTTTAATAATCTCCATGTAGCATGCTTGATCTAATTGATGGAATCAAGCACTATCCTAAGTGTCCTTCAAATACTTTGATACTAGTCGGATCTTGGTCCTTGGCTATCAAATAGTTTCACACTCTTGATTTTTTGTCGGATTCTGACCCATTCTGTAATGACCACGCCACTCAAGATAATATCTTTCCCGTTGTCCTCATGTGTATTGATTGATTAGATGGTTTCTACTTCATTGGGTCGTCACTTGCACTCTAAGCCATAGGTCACTCCATGTCTTGCCAGGCGTCTCAAACACTGGTCTCCTGGGGTTCCCTTCGGTACTCTCTCCGCCTTGGGGTACTGGGCTCAGATCTTCCACTCGTCAGTCGTTCGTTGTTGTCCGATAAGGACAACTCCCGAAAATGTCTAATGCTACTACTTAATTCATCTTCGTTCTCATAAGGATCATACCTTCTTGTGTACGAGGTGCCAAAGGGTCCTTCATCCCTTCCTTTTGCCAAACTTTGGTGTGCTCTTCCAATGGATGTGTCTATTCTTATCAAATTCTCATGTATTCTTTTAATACTACGGTTTAACTGTTAGATCTCTGTAAAATTCCCGCCCACCAACTTCTTGTAAGTCTTCTTAACTAGTTTTCACGTTACCTTTGGTGACGTTGTGAACCTTCTCCTCCACGAGTCTAAATTGCCCACAGTTCTTGTCTTTATTCGGCCAAATCTGAGCGTTAATTCAGACTTAATCATTGTTGACTACACGACGTCGTCTCAAGCTGGTCGTGTTTCCTCTTCTTCGTTTGGTTCTCTTAGTAGCGTAGTATTTGTTGTCTTGGTGTTCAGGTCCTCTTTCTATGAAGTCTTGCGGGAATAATGAAATGAAGGGCGATAAGGGCACAATTGAGGTGGTTACCATTGTTCACTTCTTCTCCGAATAGCAGGATCTCCTGTCTACGGGATTCCCTACGTACATGATCTCGTAATGATATCTTCCACAAATTGATAAAATCTTCAGTCAATAGGTCTTCCCTTTCCTCATTGCTATTCACGGGTTCATCTGCCGGGAGACCCATTACGCTGCCATGACGAGTGATTCCCTAGTCCGCTCAGGCAACGGCGCCAAATGTTTACTCACTAAGGGTACAATGACGTACAGAGTAAACGGAAATATAACATTGACAACATATAATAATCACATGGCAATTGCATAGAACATAGATGTATTGCTTTATTCAGTATTCGCCATTTACATCATAATGTCTCCAGACAGAAGATAGCATAGCATAGTAGAACCACCCCGTTCCCGACTACATGACTCAAGTACATATAGTACGCTGGCGGTGGTTGAGGTACCAACCGTAGCGTCCCTTCATTGTAACTAATTACTTCGTCAGGAACTTTATTCCCGAAACAACTAACTAACATGACACGTACATAACATAAGTACATGGATTATTAATATTAACTAAAGTCTTATTTACTTATGACTCCCAACCAACCAAGTACACACACATTCTCGGCCAACTACAACAACCATTGCCTCTTCTCAAGGTGCTCCAATTGAGTCAGATGATGATTATGATGTTACTCAGGAGATAGTGGACTCTCTTCGTGGCCCACGTGTGCAAAGGTCATGGCAACCCATTAGCACCTCAGCCTCCATCCCTTCATCTTCCTCTAGTAGAGCACCAGGGGCAAGGGCAGCTGCAGAACCTACACAGTTGGATAGTTATTTTGTGCCTAGAAACACACCTAGTGCACAACCTTCCTTAGAGGCAACTGGATGGAATAGGGAGGCGCATGAGCAAGCAAACATTGCTTGTGCAGATTTTTGGTATTTTAACAATATCCCTTTCAATGTGGCGAGTTCTCCTTACTGGCAGAATTTGGTCACCGCATTGACAGTTGCAGGAAAAGGCTACAAGGCGCCTTCTCGCACGGACTTGAGTGGGAGGTTAGTTTATGTTCTTTAATTTATGTTTTTTAAGTTTAATTTATGATGAATTTAAGCTATTTTTTTGTTTACAAATTAAAATTGTGTACTTAATTTCACTTTGTACTTGTAGGTTGCTTGCTAATGCAACTGAAAGGGCAAGGGCAGTAGTAGAGGAGCAAAAAGAAAAATGGCAAAAATATGGCTGCTCTATTCTTTCTAATGGGTGGACGGATGGAAAAAACCGTACCATCATTAATTTCTTCGTTGCATGCAAAGAAGAGGTGGTGTTCTTAAAATCAATTGATGTCTCCCACATTGTAAAAAGTGCAGAAAATTTGGCTAAGATGTTGGAGGAAGTTTGTATGGAGGTGGGGATTGCAAATGTTGTGCAAATCATAACTGATAATGCAGCAGCAGGAAGACTCCTCCAAGATAGACACCCTCAATTTTTTGGACACCATGTGCAGCCCATGTCCTTGACCTGCTTTTGGAGGACATAGAAAAACTATATTGGGTCACACCAGTTGTAGAGGATGCAAGGAGGATCACTAAATATATCTACAATCACCCTTGGGTTCTTCGCTTGATGAGGGAGCACACCCATGGGAAAGAATTGGTGAGGCCAGGTGTCACAAGGTTTGCAACGATTTGCTTAAAGTTGCAAAGCATTCTTAGGTCTTTGACAGCTTTAAAACAAATGTTTGTGAGTCAACCATGGATGGACTCAACCTATTCGAAGAAGCCAGAAAGAGATAAGGTGTCAAAAATTGTGTTTGATGCCCAATTTGCACAAAGGGTAGTAGAGATTGTGAAGGTAACTTCAATTTCAAAACTTTGAATTTGAATTCAAATTGAATAAATTTTTTAATGTCTTTCATTGTAAATTTGAAACTCTAATCTTTTTGCATTTTTATATTGTAATTTGTAGGTGTCGGAGCCCTTGGTTAGAGTGCTCCGCTTGGTGGATGGGGATAAAATCCCAACGGGATATCTTTATGAGGCCATGGATAGGGCCAATGAGGCTAAAAGAAATTATTATAAAGGGGAAAGCCTCAAATTTGATCCCATTTGGGAGATTATTGACAGGAGGTGGAACCATCAACTCCACCAACCCCTCCATGCAGCAGGGTACTTCTTGAACCCTCGTTTCTTCCATTCAAGCACCTACTCAGATCCTACTGGAGAAGTTATGGAGGGCCTCATGAAGTGCATTCAGAGGATGTCACTTGACCTTGATGCGGGAGACCTCATTGTTAATGAAATCCAAAGTTATAGAGAAAAAAGGGGTGCACTCTTCTCTTTAGAGCTAGCAAAGAGAGCAATACACAATCAGCCACCAGGTATAAAATTCGAAATTTACAAGTTACAAATATTGATAATTTGATAAAATATGTTTTCAACTTTTGAGTTTTGACTTTCCTTTCTAAGTTTCGAAGTTCTCTTCTAACTCTTAATTTGTTTTTTGTAGATGTTTGGTGGTCAAATTGGGGTGGAAATACCCCACATCTCCAACAATTTCCCCTCTGTGTCTTATCACAGCCTTGTAGTTCGTCCAATTGTGAGCGCAATTGGAGCTTGTTTGAGGCCATCCACACAAAGAAAAGGAACAAACTAGCTCAAAAACGCCTGAATGACCTTGTATATGTGCAATATAATCTTCGGCTGCGCAAAAAACAAGTTAAGGAAATATCAGATGATCCAATTGATTTGGATGAGATAGATCCATACAATGATTGGATAGGGATAGATGAGCAACCTCCATTGTTTTCCGAGGATGAGATCTATGACTTTGAGCAACAGGCAATGGAGGAGGGGGGTGGATTTGCATTCTCATTGGATGACATTGAGGATGATCCTGAGGAGGAGACATTGGCAATGCCAAAGCCACCAGCAGTAGGATCTACATCCAGGATGGAGGTTGAGCAGCCACAGCAGATGCCTACGACTACACCCTCTCCCGTACTGAGAAGTACTAGACATGGGAAGAGGAAGATGTGAATTTGTAAAAGCTGAAATATACTTTCAGTTTTACAAAAACAATTTGCTATTTTCATTTTGTTACAGACTATCAGTATCAGCGTATTGAGCATTCCACATGGGGATGCAATTTTGTGTCTAATTTTCTTTCAAATCAATCAAATATAACTAGACTAAGCTTGTTTCTTCTATGTACTCATTTTATTGACTCATTGGATGCATCTTATCATTGAATTTTGCAAAAAAAATGTGTTTTTAATGAAGCTTAAGCAATTTTTTAAGTTGCCGAGTTTTTTCCGTACCATATTTTCCAAGCTTGGCGAGTTTTTGCCATTGGCAAGTTTTTCAACTATGCTTTCATGCATTTGGTTTTGATTACTCACCCCACTGGAGAAGTGGTAGCATAGAAGATTTCAATTTGTAAGCCTTCTCATCTTATGCTCTCACCTTGACCACATCGAGATTTGGGTGATCAAAAAGGGGAAGGTGTTTACTTTCAGTTAGCTTGAACTTCCAGTTAATGCAAGATCCCCTTTTACCGTATGCTCTCACCTTGCCCACATCGGGATCCGAGTGATCAAAAAGTGGAGGGTTGGTTATTCAGTTGTTTATCTTTGCATTTTGGCTAACGCTAACAGGTGAAGTTTTTGGAAAAAATTGGGGTGGATACTACAAATGGGCTTGGTTGTATCACTAGAAATGTATTTGAAGAATCCACCTAGATAATGCATGGATTTTCACTTAAAGACTATCAAGGAAAGTTTAGCCTCAATGAAATAGGATAACAAATTAGATGAGTAATTTCCAAAATACAAAATATTTCTGTAATATAATTTATTGCAACTCTTTAGTCTAGAGAATGGCCTTATCAAGTATCAATTTTACATGATTTTCTTAGCATAGCAGTATAAACAATTGCTATGACATTTTTTCTATCATTTATAAGCTTAATATTTAGCATAGTGAATTAAAGATAATAGATTTTCTTTTAAAAGATTTTATATTCCAACTACTTAGACATGATTACACTTGTGTTTTTATGGAATTCTATATAGAGGGATTTTTGCCATCTGTAAAAATTTCCCAATTTGTGTAGAAGTACACACTATCACACAAATAATTTCATGGCCTCTACATAAATGAAATATTTTATGGGTACAAACCTGTGTATTGTTATCATTTGACAATGCTTGCAACCAAACATGACCATCTGGAAATATTTGTCCCCAATTCTTCTCCTCATGAGCCCAACCTTGTCCAATTATATCCACTCCATTGGTGTCCTTAAACTCATAAGAAGCTTTTGAACCTAAACTATCAATAAACCAATGTGTAGGCAATATTGAAATAATGCTTGCCCATCCCTCTGGACCTTTATATGGATAAGAAGGATTCCAATGTACCTGAAAATTATCAAAGAGCATCACTGATTTTGTATTTTGAACTATTGCACAGATTTCTAAAATTAAAAGTATGTACAATGTGTGTCAAGATTATGAAAACATTGAAATGTGCTGATACGAATTAAAATTTGCAAAAATAGTATGAATATGATCTACCACAAAAGAAGTCCACGAACAAATGAATTAAACTATATATCCAAAGTTAGTAGCCAACATTAATTACAAATAAAATTGTCAAACATATTTATGCAAACTGGAAAATTACCACAAATCGTATTGCATAATATATATTATAATTTCTTACATTGAAAATACAAATATCAACAAGTACACTTTCCCTCCTAAACCTTTTGACTGCATTAGGTCCTTGTGCTACATTGATCAGAATGTTAGTGTTACCAACCATGGTCAGTGTGATATAGCTTGTACCCATAGAAAATTTTGTATTGTGTCAAGTTTCAAGTTAAAATTTGTTGTTTGTTGATCAAGTTGTAAGTCATGTTTCAAAATTTTGTCCAATCTCCACTATCTTGTCATTTTCTTTCTCCTTTTATGAATCTTCTCTGGATCTTTCAAATCATTCATGATAGGTTGCTGCTAAAGAAATTTGCTAAGCCTGGTACACAAACATGCACCTGATTGAAGGGAACCATGTTTCAAGTTCCCAGCAGTCAACATCTTTGACAAAGAGATCTTCAAAATCTGCTAAGTGTAAAGACAAAGTCTGCACCAGTAGGGAGTAGCAACAAGTTTTCCATAAATTTTCATATTGATAGGGGCACACCTTTAAGGAGTTCAAATTAGAAAATTAGCTAAGCATGGAGTTGAGGTGCAAGGTTATGGATGGGTAGACTTAGAGTTGCATTCAAAATCAGAAAAGTTCTCTAACTCATTAAGATAGGCGTGCCCATCATTGAAGGAAGTTCAAATTAAATTCATAATGTATGAGTGCACAACTAGAATAAGTAAAGAGCAACGTTTCAGTTTCCACTGTCAACTGCACATGGGAGTGTGAAGAGCATGCTTATACAAAGCAAACTGTCAATGGCACCAGGGAATGGACAGCCATGTGACAAGGGGAAAAGCATTTACGAAGAGTGCAAATCATCTCTCAAGAGAAAAAAGCATCCCAAGGACGAGGCAGAATATCACCACTTCATGAAACTTGCATAAAAAAGCCTGTGAAGGAACTCAATACAATGTCCCTTTTCAGATTTTTACTTTCAACATGCAATTTAGATGTTTTAAATTCATGCATAATAGGACATAAACAAAATATCGAACAATAACAACATGAAATTGAATGGAAACCCTTGGATTTAATTTTCTATTAATTACATATTGGAAAAATTACAATAATCTGATATACTAAATTAGAAAGCAATTTTCAGAATTTATAATGACAAATGCCCACTCATAGATTAGCAATTGTTGAGAAAACAAATAGACTATTGTTAGACATTATGAACTGAAATATAGATCCAATGATGGTAGTTGGGCAATGACCAAACTGTACAGCGGATAGAAAAGGTGTGGTCTAGCGACCGCAACAAACCTACAAATTGTTTGCGGTCTGGATGCGATGCTAAAAATGGGCGATTAGGGGCTGAACAAGTATGACAGCCTCCCACAAAAGATGACAACTCTCAAGCAGATGCAACAACAGCAAGATAGCAATGAATTCAACAATAAATGCCCCTGATTTTTGGTTATTTTCTCCATCAAT
The DNA here is from genome assembly GCA_007258455.2 of Sequoia sempervirens. Lineage (NCBI taxonomy): Eukaryota > Viridiplantae > Streptophyta > Pinopsida > Cupressales > Cupressaceae > Sequoia > Sequoia sempervirens. Next base: position 211,716,296 of record VDFB02373365.1, read on the forward strand.
CAAATATGAAACTTTGTCTGCAATTTCCAACATGGATGAAATCCTTCAAAATGCTCCTTAATTGTCTCAAATCTGAAATTAATTTCACATATCTGCACCAATGTGATTCCCAAATGAAATCACCTAAAATGGACAAAAGGGTTTTCATCCTCCAATATCAAATGAAAACCAAGAGGGTTTTCATACTCCAAATTGTTACACACCAAGGGTTTTACTCCTTGGATGGGAAGATGAACACAAGTGCTCACACTCCAAAAAAAAAATTGATTGCAATAACAAAAATGGATGATGTATTTGACAAATTCACTTTTCTTCAGGGAAACCCGGGGACGGGTCTCCCACACCCCCCCAAAAAAAAGCCCCATCCACCATCACAGGCGTCACGGGTACAAAAGGCTAAATTTGAGGGACTTCGATCATAATTGTCCTTTTTGCAAATTCATGAATGGGGGCAACAGTCAAAGGGAAAGGGGGACGGCTGACCATCCCGGGAACGGCTAAGTCGTCCCTCGACTGTCCTAGGGACGGTCGACCGTCCCCCATGTGATGCAATGATTTTAAGTTAAAAAAAACACATTTTAAAAAAAAAAGCCCTACCTACGTGGCTATTGTGGGCCCCATTGATTTTTGATGTCTTATGAGGGAAAAAGAGGCCTCTTTTGATTCATTTATGCATTTGTGTTTGAAGGAGAGAAAGAGCAGCCAAGGGTTTGAAGTTGCAGCCATTGAAGGAGGAAGAACAGCAGCTTGAAGGAGGAGAGGAGGTTGAAATTAGTGCTGTTGGAAGTGCAAATCCACCAAAGAGGTATGCATTTCCTTTCCCTCTTTTTTTTTTTCATTTTTTTTACAAAATCTCAAGCATACATTGTCTGATTTTTTTTCATTTTTTTGCATTTTCAATTGAAACTTGCATTCTAAAAATAAAAAACATGAGCAGCAATGAGGTTGGGAGTGATAGTGAAGTTGAAGTGGAAAATAGAAGGGAAAGTGGTGGGGGTGTTAGTGGAGAGCAAACAAGCCCATTCCAATGCCCTTCAACAACCATGGAACGCTATGCAAAACACCCATTAAACAAAAAAAAACCATTCCTTCAATATGTTACACCCATGGGTGAAAGACAAAAAAATCCAGCGGGGCGTAGGGTGTGGTTTTGCCATGTTTGTGAAAAGGAATTTAGGGGCAGCTGCACAAGAGTTAGGTCTCATTTTTTGGGTGAGGTGGGCCATGGAGTTAGAGTGTGTCCTGCATTAACAGATGAACTATATTTAGAGTGCCAAAGAATTCAAATGGAGTTGGATGGGGTTAAAGGTGGGTCACCTTTCCCAAGTGCACAATCATCTATGCCTAATCCTATTCCTTCCACGGTTGGTACTAGTGGAGTTGCCTCAAGAGGAAAGAGGAAGGTGAGTGGTAGTGGGAAGGCATCTTCAGTTGAGTCCATGTTTAATAACCAAGCACGAGAAGCCACTGAATCTTCCATTGCCAAATTCTTTTTTGCCCATGCCATCCCATTTCATGTGGCTCGTTCATCTTATTTCAAACAAATGGTGAAAGACATAGCCACTATTGGTCCTTCATTCATACTCCCTGGAGATCATAAGCTACGCACCATCCTCCTAGACAAAGAGTACTCCAAAGTTAATGTGTTAATGGAGGAGATGAGGCAAACGTGGATGAGGATGGGGTGCTCTATAGTGATGGATGGGTGGATTGATGTTAGACATCGGCCACTCATCAATGTCATAATCACATGCCCTGCTGGTTCTTATTTTCTTAGAGTCGTAGATTGTTCGGGGAGACGTAAGAATGCAGACTTACAGTTTTCCATTTTGAGAGATGCCATAGAGGAGGTTGGGGCTGCTAATGTGGTGCAGGTGATCACCGATTTAGCACGTGTGTGCAAATCGGTTGGGTTGATGGTGGAGGGTACTTATAGGCACATATTTTGGACCCCATGTTGTGTTCATGCATTGAACAATGCATTGAAAGACATAGGGAAGTTGAATTGGGTGAAGCACAGTGGCAAAAGCTAGAAATATTGAGATGTTCATTTGCAATCACCACACCTCACTTGCTCTCTTTAGATCATTTTCAAAGGAGGAGTTTCTCAAACCTATTGAGACAAGGTATGCCACTTCATTTTGTTTCACTTTCAATTTTTCAAATTTTGAAACTTCAAAGTTCAAACATTTCAATTTGTATTCATAATCTGATTTTGTTTTAAATTTTTATTTTTTAATGAATCATTGAATCAATGAATGTAGATATGCCACATACTTCATCTTGTTGGAGAGAATGCTTGAGGTGCATGAGCCTCTACAAATGATGATAGTCAATGCAAGGTGACTAGATGGCCTAATGCAAGTTATGCTCAAGGAAAGACCATCAAACAAAAGATCCTCAATGACGATTGGTGGGCCAATGTGAGGTAAGACATATTAGATGGCTGATTGTCATATTAAATTTCTAATTTTAATATTTTAATTTTATTGTCCAATGTTCCAACTTTTGAAGTTTCTAACATGTCAATTAACTTGTCAACTAATTATTTTGAACTTTTTGTTTGCATTTTGCAGATATATTTGCTCCTTCATCTCACCTATTGTAGATTTCATCCGATATGGTGATATAGACTCTCCTAGTCTTGGAGAAATATATGAGACATTTGACAGTATGCTTGGGAAGATCAAGCAAACTATTTTGGCAAAGGATCCCACTTTGGATTTATATGAGCAACACATTAGGCCCATTGTGACGCTAAGGTGGAATACAATGAACACTCCGCTTCATATGGCTGCCTTTGCTCTAAATCCCAAATGATATGCACCAAGGGATGGTAGGTGCCTCCATGCAATGACCCTGAGGTTTTAGATGGGTTCACATGGGCCATTGATAAGATGTATCCAATAGAGCAGGCTTCACTACTTCGGACACAATTCATAGACTTTGCAAATCTTAATGGCCCAAACTTGAGTAAACCACAGGCGAGGTTGGATAGAGCTATATAAGCCTAAACGAACCCTATTGAATGGTGGACCTATCATGGGAGGAATACACCACAATTGAAGACACTTGCTACTCGCCTTCTTGCACAAGTTGCTAGTTCCTCTGCTACAGAGAGGAATTGGTCCACATATAGCTTTATCCACTCCCTCAAGAGGAATGGACTTACCTCTAGACGAGCAGAGAAGCTAGTGGCCATTCATAGTGCTCTTCGGCTTCAAGATCGGTAGACTCCAAAGTATTGACAGACTACAGCTCTACGGTGGGATATTGATCCCGGGGACGTGGCCCAAATAGATGAGGAGGAAATAGCTGAGGGTTTCGTTGGGGTTCCGTTGGTTGAGGAGGACCATCACAGTGGCAGTGACTCAGAGGATGACTCTGATTTTGATGCGGTTATGGGAGATGATTAGGGGCAGCAGTGCTCTTTGTTTATTCATTATTGACATATGATATTGTATTTTGATTTTTATAGCAAACTTTAAAACTATATGGCAGCAATGTAGCCTTTGGGAATTTTGATATAAGTTTATAAATTATAACTTGGAGGTTGTTTCATGATTCATGTATGTTAATTTTGAATGCGTATTGAGTATTGGCATAATATTGAACACAAATGTTATATGTTAAGGTTCTATAATGTATATTATGTATGCCTTATCCACGTTATCATATGAATATTTAAAATTTCCCTATAGTTTTGAAGAGCACAAAAGATTTACTGAGAGGGGGGGGGGTGAATCAATAAATCAAATACAAACTTTTATGTTTAATCTTTTCAAACTTATTACAATCAATTTTTTGATATGAACCAATTTCCCCAAATTGATACAACTTTATTGAAATAATATTTTTCAAAGTAGGCACCAACCTACAGATTTACACCAAGATGATTTAGTAGAATGTAGCCTACAAGGAACACCTAGACCTCTACAAATTTAGTAGACACCTGCCTACAAGGAGCACCAACCCCTAATGCAAGGCACCAAACCTTGACTTGATGGAAGTGAGACTGCCTTCAATCTGATCTGCACAAGCCCAACTCTCCAATCTGCTCTATGTGATCAATGATATCACCTTCAGCCCACACAAGGAGGTGGGAATCTGACTGAACTGCTAATCTTCAACAACAACCACACCATACAGCTTGAATGGGATGTCAAATATATAGATTACTCAAGAATTGCAACTGTTGATATTCATACCTTTTGCCTTTTCATTCTTCAGTCACACCCTTCTAGATATGTTTCTTGCTAAATTGATTTCTCCTTGATTAAATTACTTTTCTAAATTCTTGGTTAATCGATTTCTTCTTGATTTAATTATTTTCTGTTTACAACCAAGACTGAAATACATCTTAAATCGTTCCTTAGAAGTAATTGTATTTTTAAGATCATTATTTATGTCTTTTAGACCACTAAGTATGCATATTAAGGGAAACGTTCTTTTATTTGAGTCTGATGTCTTTTGAAGAAAAGTCGTCCCTGCGTCTCACCAAGTCTGCATTTAGTTGCTTGAGATACGTCCTTTTTCATGAGACACATATTCTTAGATCGCACCTTTTACCTTTTGACTAATCGCTGATTTATGAATATACGTCTTTTGAAATTAATCGCTTCTTTTTTGTTAGGGACGTGATTTAAAGTATTTGTTTGTTAAGTCTTTGAACTTAGCAAAAATCTAATTGTTAAATTTTCGAGCTTAACAAAGTTTCTTTTCTGACTGATTTCGAACTTATATCTTTCTCATCTGACTGAACATCGAACTGAA
>VDFB02373365.1:211721168-211801276 GCA_007258455.2 Sequoia sempervirens
TTCCTCATTCTAAAAAATTGATAAATAGTACATGTCGATATTTGGAAGAGGCACATCCTGCTGTAACTGGATTTCATGTTGTATCTCTCTCTTAGGTGGAAATCCCTTTGGCTCCTGAAATAAGTCATCATAAATAGAAACTATTTTTACCATCTCAGTCTCGCGCTCTGGATCACATCCCTTAAATGCTTCATATTTTTCATCCTCTTTGGGTTTTACAATCATTAATACAAAGTTCTTACTAGAATTGACCAACCTTTTCATCTGACCAACATTAACTAGTGCAAGATTAGTCTTAAATTTGTGTGCACATACAATGTATTCTATCCCATCCGTAAAGAGATGATACTTATTCTCCCCCCTCTAAAAGATTGTTTTTTTATCATATAGATACAGATTCCCTAACACAAGCCCAAAAATATCCAAAGGGACAACATCTACTTCTACCTCATCAACAAAGTTTGCAGTGGTAGCAAATTTCAATTTACATTGTTTTGTTACCTGTAGTTGAGCATCATTGCAAACCAATCCAAGCGGATATGGTTTTGGATGAGGTGTTGTAGTTAAATTAAGCTTCTTTACCAACTCTGTAGATATTAAGATGACTTGAGAACCCGTATCAAACAATGTGTCAATCTTAGTGTGCTTAGTTACAACTCAAATATGAAAAAATTCATTTTGTTATTTATCAGCCTTAGGAGGAGTAGATACTTTACTTGTACTTGTATTTGATTAGAAACACTTGCATTAGAAGAGAGAATTATACCTTTCCCTTTACCTTGGATCCCAACAATGAAAATCTGAGTTTCATCTCCAGAGTCAAATCCAAGATCTTGTTGAATCACTGCAACAGTCTTTTGCTTGCCTTTATTGCCTCTGTATCTTTTCAGCCTTAATTCAGGATGCAACTTCCAACATTTCGAATCATCATGCCCCTCTTTCTTGTAATAGGATCATCTTTCTTGTAATAGGATCATGTGGGCTTATCACCCTCCTTCTTAACTGTAGGTTTCTTTTTCCCTTTGTGTTTATCTTTTTCTTTTTCTTTACCCTTAGACTTCCCCTCAGACTTAAATGGTTTATTTGAGAAATTATCACTGAAAGTGTTCTTACCCCTTGAGTCTAACTGAGTGGCTTGGACTGAAAATTCATCCAGATTACTAGGACTCAACATTAGAATAGTATGTCTAAGGTAAGAATTCAAGCCACCTATGTACTTGAGTAATGTATCCTGAGTATACAATGGAACATTTAAAGAAATAGCCCAATTTCTAAACTCATGGGTGTAATCTTGGACAGACTGACCCTTACCTTGCCTAAAGGTTTTCCAATTCATTATTAATTGTTGCATATAGCCTAAAGGGTAAAACTATTTTTTAAGGGCAGCAACAAATTCCATCCAAGTCATATTAACCTTACCATGGTGAGAAATTTCCTCCCGAGTCCTACTCTCCCACCAGGTGAGAGTTGTACCTCCCAACTAGAGAGTGGCTAACTGGATCATAGAAGCATCTTATGTTAGGCCTTGAATCCTACAATACACTTCTACCTGTTGGATCCAATCATCTAACTTTTCGGCATTTAACACACCCGTAGTATTTAGGCAATTCAAATTTTACATCCAATTTAATAATAGGTTTAGACTTGCTCTTGAAAGGATTAACAGTAGTAGAAGAGGAAGAAGAAGAAAGGAAGATGGAGAAGAAGGGGAAGATGGAGGAGATGGAGCTTTTGGATCTTTTCCTTCTTTGTCCTTTCGACCTTCCTTCTTTTCTCACTTTGAAGAATCTCTCTTTTCGCGCTTCTTCTTTTTTGCATAAAGCTCTTCCACCATAGACTTCGTGTCGAGAAAGGCTTGCTGAAAAGATTTTTCATCAAGCTCTTGCTCAATACTTTTTCCAGCTTTAGTTTCATCCATTGTTGGCAAAGTCTTTCGTTTGCCGATCTCAGGATTATATTCTTCTAGCTTGCCTTCACCTCACTGAAGTTTGGAGAGCGTTAGCACTCAATTTTGCAATACTAGTCAAAACAAAGCTCTAATACCAAATTTGATCTAGTTTTCCGATCTATGTCAATTGCTTAAAGAATGCTTAATGATTACAATTTAATAATCCAATTTACTTAATTGAAATTAACACATGAACATGATTAAAATAATGGAAATAACAAAGTGATGAAATTTAGAATGAGAGAAAAGAGAGAGAGAACAAAAACAAAATTGATAACAGAGTTCTTTGTAAGAACAACTACGTCTTCGGGCTCCTCTCAAATGAGTGGAACAATCCGATTAATTCTCCAGATTAATAGTTATAAAATTCCAGCATAGGTTCTCCTTGGTACAAAGAAATTTTGAAAAGCTCCTCCAAAGTGTACAAGAAAAATCTCCTTGAAAGCATAGGATGAGAGAAAAATTCCACCAAGATAATTCTCTCAAGTCACCACCTACTCAAAATCCTAAGCTACCCCCCTTTTTATACAAAAAATTTACTCAATTTGGTCTTCAACCAAATGATTTTCAAATATTCCCCTATCTCCCATTTTTACATAAAAATCCTTCAAATCATTTACAAATATCAACCTCTTAGGATAATCTTCCTTAAAAAGATATAATCTTGGAAAATATCTTTGAGAAAAATCTTATCCCCTTACAATAGTTTTTAATAACCCCTTAAAATATATATTCAAACCATTAAAGGCTTATAAGTTTGTTAAATTATGTTAGGGGGTTAATTATGGGAGATTTCAACTTAGAAAATTTAACAAGTAAATGTTCCCCTTAATACTCGCACCAACCATTTGATGCATTGGTAAAGTGGCATGTTAGGGGTTGAGGGATTGGCAGTTCAAACCATCGCCCCCTCAAAATCCGCTGAGGTATTTGGTAAAAGTGTGGGGCACTCCTACATAGGTACTGACAAGTGTGGTGGTGCAGCAGTCAAGTGGCTTGTTCACTTGGGTGAGGTCAAGAGTTCAACCCCCCCATCCTCCTTTTGATATTAAAGACAACAACTTCACCAATGTGGGATGATTGCTGATGTGGCCATGATGACGTGGACCTCAGCCATGTGGCGCCTAATGATGTGATGACGACTAGTGACATGTTTCAAGGTGCCACGTGGCACCCAATGATGTGCCACGTGGATTTTTTTACTCATTCACAACTTGACACATGTCAACATATGGTTTGCCGATGGTGTTGACTGTATTGTGCTGATGTCATGCTGACATCAACATTGCCAACTTTTCACCCAATCTTTGACTGCTCGTAACTCGGGCATATGACCTTCGTTTTGCGTGAAACAAACACCATTAGAAATCTCTTGACGAGATCTTTGCATTGAGACCAATCTTGACCTCTTTTGGTGACTTTCAATTTTTTTCCTTTTTCTCTTACTAGAGCCCTGAGTTGACCAAGGTTTGACTGAGCATAACTTGAGCTTCGTAGCTCTATTTGATTCCATTCAAGTTGCATTGGGATCAGAATTTTGGTCTCTTTCTAATGATGCTGATGCTGGAGACAAATGAGAAACTTCAATTTTTGATGAAGATCCTCCGGATCAAAGAAAAGCAACACCCATGATGATGTAGAATCCCTACATCACCCAAAACAAAAATAGTGATGTAGAAAACCCAAATCACTTGAAAAAGAAACCTAGAGGAAAACAAGGAAGCAAGAAACCCCTTGAAACTCCTTCCAACCTGGAAAACCAATGCAAATTCCACCTCTATAGGAACAAGGTCCACTCTAAAAGAGAGGATGATATGCAAATCCTAACTGCCACAACCACAAATCTCCAACACCCTTGAGCTCCACCTTAATAGGAGCATCTTCCACCTTACTAGGAACACCACTAGAGGATCTTAGAAAAAAGGGCTTTCCACCATATCCACATTAACCACCTCCACCTCTAGAGGAAGGGACTCCACCTCTATAGGAGAAAATTTCATGTTATAAAAATACATTGAATGTAGGACCTAAAAGAAAGCCAATTCTTCAAAAGAAGAGGCATACACACCATCCTTTGGTTGAGTAGGCTTTAGAAGCTTCAAGAGCACAAAGGAAAACAAACCAACCAATAACAAGAGAAGTCTAGGAAGGACACCCTCAACAACCCGGTCGTTACCCAAAGAAACAAAATGGAGGTTAGACCATGAATCCATCTTAGTCTCAGTATCAAGATAAACATTCAACAAAAACCTCTTGAGACAACCCAAGACCTCCTCACACAGCCAGGGAAACTACTTGGAGTAAAAACTGAAGGAGAAGGGTAACATTCCTCTCCTTAAACTTGCAATAATTAGGGTTGTAACAAACATGACACTTTGAGGGACAAAAGCCCCCAAAGAACCAAATAAAAGACCTCTAACACCACAAACATGATCACTCCTATAGAGCACCCAACACCAAAAATAAAAGACCACCCTCTTCAAAAGAAAAAAACCTCACCAACCAAAAAGGGAGCAAAGCCACTCTCAAAAAGAGATGAAATCAAGTAGTAGAACCCTTGGAAACAAGAAAATAGACCAAGAAGGAGAATTGAAGCCTAGCATAAAAAAAAAAATTCAAGGAATACCATGAGTAGATCCATCTAGGAAACATCCTAAGACAAGGATCTGAGATCGACAACACCAAACCTATCACAACCAATGACTATGGAGGCTCCAACAAAGATGCTTTCATAGCAACATAGAAGAATCTTAGAGAACCACACTAGAACACCAACTTGTCCACCAAACACCACAAAGGAAAATGCAGCAACCGAGCCTTCAGAACTAGAACAAAGGACCCCAACAGTCTTAAACACCATACAAAATGATGACACCAGAGAGCCCTCGACTACAAGAACTTGAGGAACCTCAACCACATCTGACTATGAATCAAGATCATCATCTCCATTGTCTCCATCTTCAAAGGATTTCAAAAATCCTCCCCCGCTCCTCTTCTCACCCGTTCCACACTTCTCCATGTAGTGTTGTAATGTTAATGTGGGATAATAATTGTTTGTTTGTATGTTGATGACTTTATAAGCAATTTTTTTGTTCAAAGGAGACATAAACATGAATTTAAAATGACTTATTTAGGTCTCATAAAGTATTTTTTGGCATTGAGGTGAATCAAAGTGGTAATGGTATATTCATCTCCTAATCTAAGTATGCTAATGACATTTTGAAGAGGTTTAGAATGAAAAATTGTAAATGAACTCCAACACCAATTATCACAGGACTAAAACTAAGCAAGGATGATAAAGGAACCAACATCAATCCAACTTTTTATAAAATACTTGTTGGTAGCCTCATCTATTTAACAACCACAAGGTTGGATATTATGTATGTAGAAATTCTTATTTCAAGGTTTATGGAGTCTCCCAAGGATTCTCATTGGCAATCGGGGAAAATAATTCTCAAATATGTGACTAGAACAAGAAACTATGGCATTCATTATTCAAGGTCAAACAAGTTCAAACTCATAGGGTATACAAATCATGATTGTGTAGGGAGTATTGATGATAGGAAGAGCACTTTTAGTTATGGTTTTTCATTTTAGAATAGATGTAGTATCATTGGCTTCAAAGAAAGTTTTGGAACCTTCAAATTTTTGGAAAATATGGTGAAGATTCATATTACTTGCAAAACATGGTGGGTGAGAATTGAGAATTGCCATTGCATGGACAATTTCTGAAAAACTTCTTTTCTTAAAGAAGATAAATTCCATGCACAACTTAGTTTAGGGTTTTTTCCCAATTTGGTTTCCCTTGTTTTGTATAGTTTTGTGTTTTTGGTCTGCACCTTGGAGAAATGTTCTAGATTCTTGCATTTTCTAGTTAGCCATTCATCCCCAACTAGAGTCATTGTTAGGACTGGAAAGTTTTTTCCTAGTCTACATTCAATGCTTGTCAAACCCTAATTCCAAAAGTCCACTAAAAGAGTTCTAACCCTTGCACTATTCATTTTCCAAGTCCAAAATTCATGTTATATCTTTTCCCAAGACATCTTCCATCATACATGTATGTTGTTACCCTAACTCGTGTCTTGTTTTCAAGTATTGTCATGTTGTATCTAAGGAAGTTAGTAAGGCATGAACACCATCAAGGAGACTACAATTTATTGGCAGGAGTTACCTTGGAGTCCCTTCGATAACACAGTTCACATGAAAAAAGCATAAACACTGTCAAAGAGACCAAGCCATATCGGTGGGACTTGTTTCAATGTTCCTTCGACACTTCGAATGAAGCATCATCGAAGACACAATGAATTGTTGGGAGGAGACAATTTTGAGTCCCTTTGATGAAGCAATGTGCATTAAAAAAATAATATTCATGGCCCCATGTTTGAAAGTATCAATATGGTGGTTTTTTAAATATGTTGAAGTGGCAATGAAATGTTGAAGAGTTAGTTTCCAGAGTTCCTTTGAAAACCCGACAAACAGAAAATGCATATATCAGGGGGATAGTTATATATCGACAAGAGATAATTAAGGGTCCCCTCGACAGAGCAATATATGTTGGAGACATGAAATTTATTGAAGGTGAACCTCCCTGAGATTAATATTATAATCCCATTGGCCAAAGTTGAAATGCGTTGATATATCAAAGTGACAAAGAAATATTGAAGAGACAATGTAATAGTAATCCAAGAAAAGGTTTGGGGGAACTTCAAGATATTGAAGTAAGAATCTTCCAAGTCCTTTTGATGTCTCAATAACCAATAAGAATATCAAAGGGAGGTGTGAATATCAGCAGGAACATAAAATAAATCCCTTCAAAACCCTGAAGGATAAATAAAACAAAGTATTGAGGAGGCTATCGAGGAGACATACAAATATCGATAAGATAAAATTTTGGGCCCTCTAATGGAAGAACTTGGGAACACAATTAACTTGATAAATTCATCAAGAGGTTAGACTTTAGCATTCAAAAAAGATGCAACATAGTAAAGAAACATCAAGTCAACATCAATAGTCATCAAGTCACCTTGGATATTCCTATTTTGTCTCCTTCTTGTATTCGTGGTAGTCTTAAATATAGACTTGCTGAGAGAAAAATATTGTAGAACATTATAACAAAGGGTGGGCATATGAATAGTTAGTTTCTAGAATGTGAATGGTCTGAAGCTTGTTCATTCCTTCATTCCTATAAGAAGGAAACCAAGACTGTGGGGAACTATCTTCTTTGGGGGGAATTGGATTTTGGAAAAGGATATTGTAAAGGCCTATTTTCTAAAGCATATCAATCAAATTTTCCTTTCTTCAGTGTTTGAATTCTGGTTGTCAATTAATATCATTGATAAAATTTTACCTGGTTTTCTCCATTTTGTTTTCTCCTTGTTATTTAAATTAGCATATCAAGCATATGTCTGGTTTGTCAAAACATAATTCATCTTTTGCATGTTTTTTTAATAGGATTTCTTCAAGAAAGAATTAAATTCCTTTGAATAGGTCACAATAATCTAGAGGATCCAATTAGATAAATAAGAAGAGCTTGGTAAAAGATAATTTTGCACATTTATGCAAGTCATAAATAGTATCATGCCAAGTTATTTGAGTTATACCCAGAAGGAAGAAAAATATCAATTTGAATTCTGACTCTGTTACCCAAAAAAGGCACCGATCAATTCATTTTACAAAACTATCCCTTGTATCATATTTTAAAATCCAATTTAGATTTTTTGTTGTTGGAGTGGAGGTATTTGTAGTTGGAAAATCTAATTCAAAATCATATGCCACTTTGAATTAGATTGAACATGATGATTTGATTGAAAAAATTGCATAAAATTAACAATTTGCTAAACATTCACCAATTAGTCTTGAGGATTTAACAATCACTGGTGAACATAAGGTAATACCCACCTAGGCATAGAAGAGCCTAAAGTGTAGGGAATTCCAACCATATTGGTTGAATCCATTTGTTGGCCAAAAAATTGCTAAACCTAACCATAGAGCTTGGCATACTCTTAGGGTTTGCAATTTGCAATTTTGGGAATCAATAGATTGGAAAATCCACTAGGGAATAAGTGATTATCATTGGGAAGAGTCAAGAATCAAAGAGTGAAAATCAGAAATTGAAGTTTTAGACTTGGATAGAGTTTTGTTGCAGTAGTGGTGAAGAGAGATGCAAATGAATATGCTATTGGAGAAGACCTAGAAAATAAAATTCATTCCTCTATAGAAGAGGTGGCGACTCTATTTCAATATCCTGGTAAAGGATACAAAGGAGCTTTAGATCTACATAATTTTCAGTCAAGAAGAAGGGTAAGAAGCTATCACAGTTGTTCTAGGTCTTTCTGTTCTAGTTTTCAAAAAAGGAGCTTATGTGAAAACCATGGTGTATGAATTTTAATGAAGTCCTTTATCAAGTGTTGAAGCACTAGTAAAGAGGGGAATATTGATATTGATTTTACATACTTCTATGTTGCAATTTTCAGTTATGGTATTATGTGAGAAGTATGCAGTAATAAGCTCATTTGAAAAGATATTAAGCTTGACATTAAGTTGTTTTGTGTATTATCCTTGCTTGAGAGCTACTGTAAGAGAAAAGAGCTAAAAGATGTGTGACTACTATTTTATGTGGAAGATTTGTAAAGTGATAAACAAGATGTTTCATCCATATAGTTATCCTTGTTTGGTTCCAAGCACAATGAATAGACAACAATGTCAACCACATCCACAAAGAGAAGTGTTTGTCTCAGATAGATATAAACCATTGAAATTCAATAATATCCAAAACTACCCAAATCCTTATCCCTTTGAACTTATAGATCATGTTCCTATGTTTCATGGAGAGGAATATGAATTAGCTTATAGGCATGTGCAACTATTTTGTGTGTTTATTGAAGACTTTCAAATTTGTGCAGAAGATGTCATTATGAAATTATTTGTAAGGTCTTTGAAGGATAATCCAAGAGAATGGTATATTGGCTTACTTATGCAAAGTATATCTTCATGGGAAGATTTCAAAAGGCTATTCCTGAGTCAATTTGATGACGATAATAAAAATTATACACAAAATTTTAGGCCTCAATCTATTTCAGCAAGCAATGAAATGACATATGAAAATGTGCAATATATATCAGAGTTTGAGAGAAGTCTTCAAGGTGCAAATACCCTTGTTATTCCAACTTACCCACATCAATACCTTGCACATCATAGTTAGCCCCAAATTCATTATCAACAAAGTGCACACATTATTAACCCTACTGTCCGTATTTAGGAAATATTTACCATAAGGAAAGTAGAAGGTGAAATAGGTTAGTCCTTGTTGAAAAGGATTCTAAATGCTTATATAAACATACATAATAGCTTCAGACCTCATGAGTCTATTTTGATTGACTTGTTTTGAATGCATATGAATTGGGTCCAAATTTTTGGTTAGAAAATGGGAAGCCCATTTTCCCAAGTCAAGTAGTTGAGTTGATTGAATTTGTTGAAAAGAATAGGTATGGACATACATTCAGGGTGAGATTTCATGATAATGCTTGTGGTTAGTTTAATGATATGGTGGGTGCACCTAAAAATAGTATACATAATAATTTCAGTGCATTTCATGATCAAACAATAGAGGTGCAGCCATTTGAGTATTGTGATAGCATTGATAATAATGAATTAGAAGCTAAAACAAAAAGGGACAGTGTGCCCTACATCAATTAAAAGGGTAATGATTGTAATTAGTCTATAGAGGATGGGTATGCAAGTAAAAATAATTGTTATGATAGTCTGAATGTTAATAAGGATTAAAATATAGAAGGCCTATTAGATTATGATTATGTTTTTGGCAAGGTTGTTGGAAATTCAATCCTATATGATATGAGCAATGTATGTTATGATGAATAAATTGAATATCCAGGTTCTAATGATAAAAATGACAACTCTATGGATTTTTATTTGCAACTAAGTGGTGCTTGTAGCTCTTACAGAGATCAAGAAGAAGAACCAGTGGAAGATGTGAAAGAAGAAGCATATATTCACTCAGAAGTGAGAAAATTTCAGATTTATTAACCATGGAATATTAGAGGTATACCATGTACATGAAAATGGTCATGAGCTTCTATGCCCTGCTCAGATAAATTTTGATAGTGATGATGTTCCTTTGGGTACTAGTATGAAAAATGTCCATTTTCTTTTCCTTCCACAAATAGACAAGATAATTTGTAGGATAACAATGTTCATGAAGGGTTTCTTGATGGATCTTCTCACCAAAATGTTGAATTGTAGTTACAAAATGAGCCAATATATGAATGTTTTTCTTTCCATAGGTTGGAGGCTTGTTTTCATAATTCTCATGGTTTCCAGCACTGTGATGCTAGCTATGAGGTAGAATATGAGTGTTTCGATCTCTCAATCTATTTGGGAAAAGCTTCAGTGAAATATGATGATGAAATAGATAATGTTAATTGTTGCATTATGTATGAACATGTTTCATTAGATGAATATGATGGATGTTTGTCACATGGTGATGGTAGTTTTCAATTTGTGCTTGATTGTGAGATATATTCTAATGGAACTAATGTTGGTATGGAAAAGTATAGTGGTATGTTTCAAAATTCCAGTGGTAATGTTTGTCTTTAGGGTTACAGTGATAGTGCTTTCAGATTTGACTTGATGTAATCAAATGAAAATAAAGTGTATGACAGAGGAAAATATAGGCTTTTATTTATTGGTGACCTAGTGCCATCAAATGTGGTGTGATTTTTCAAATCATACTAGTTCAAGGTAGAGAAAGAGTGACTCTGCTACCCAATGGACAAGACACTTGATCTTCTTCCACCAAATATCTAAATTCTTGGTATGCCTATAAGGGGCATACATCCCCAGTCGGAGCCACTATTGGAACCTTCAATTTTTTGGAAAATGCGGTGAAGATTCATATTACTTGAAAAACATGGTGGGTGAGAATTAGGAATTTCCAGTGCATAAACAGTTTCTGAAACACTTCTTTTCTTAAAGAAGATAAATTCCATGCATAGTAGTTTAGGTTTTTTTTTCTGAATTTTGGTTTCCCTTGTTTTGTATAGTTTTGTGTTTTTGGTCTGCACCCTGGAGAAATGCTATAGATTCTTGCAATATCTAGTTAGCCATATCTCCAGCTAGAGCTGCTGTTAGGACTGGAAAATTTTCACCTAGTCTACATTCAATGCTTATCAAACCCTAGTTCCAAAAGTACACTAAAAGAGTTCTAACCCTTGCACTATTCATTTTCTAGGTCCAAAATTCATGTTATATCTTTCACCAAGACATCCTCCATCATACATGTATATTGTTACCCTAACTCATGTCTTGTTTGAGTATTGCAGTGTTACAATAGGAAGTTAGTAAGGCATGAACACTCCGAATGAAGCATCATCGAAGACACAATGACTTGTTGGGAGGAGACAGTTTTGAGTTCCTTTAATGAAGTGATGTGCATTAAAACAATAATATTCACAACCCTAGATTTGAAAGTATTGATATGGTGGGCTCAAGTAAATATGTCAAAGTGACAATGGAATTTTGAAGAGATAGTCTTCAGAGTCCCTTCAAAAACTTGACAAACAAAAAATGCATATACCAGGGGAAAAGTTATATATCAACGAGAGATAATTAAGGGTCCCTTCGAAAGAGCAATATATGTTGGAGAAATGAAATTTATTGAAGGTGAACCACCCTGAGATTAATATTATAATCCCATTAGCCAAAGTTGAAATGCATAGATAAATTGTAGTGACAAAGAAATATCGAAGATACTGTGTAACAGTAATCCAAGAAAAGGTTCAGGGGGACTTCAAGATATCGAAGTGAGAATTTTCCAAGTCCTTTCGATGTCTTGATAACCAATAAGCATATTGAAGGGAGGTGTGAATATCAGTAGGAACATAAAATTGATCCCTTCAAAACCTTGAAGGATAAAGAAAACATAGTATTGAGGAGGCTATTGGGGAGACATATATAGATATCGGTAAGACAAAATGTTGGTCCCTCCGATGGAAGAAAGGGCATGCGATTAACTTGATAAATTCATTAGGAGGTTAGACTTGATCATTCAGTGAAGATGCAACATAGCAAAGGAACATCAAGCCAGTGTCAACAGTCATCAAGTCACCTCAAATATTCCTCTTTTGTCTCTTTCTTGTATATGTGGCAGCCTTATATAGACTTTTTGAGAGCAAAATATTGTAGAACATTATACCAAAGGGTGGGCATATGAAAAGTTAGTTTCTAGAATGTGAATGGTCTGAAGCTTGTTGCTTCCTTCATTCCTATAAGAAGGAAACCAAGATCGTGGGGAACTCTCTTCTTTTGGGGGAAATTGGAATTTGTGAAAGGATATTGTAAAGGCCTATTTTCTGAAGCATATCAATTGAATGTTGCTTTCGGGTATGTGCAGGATCATCATAGAAAAGACAGGCCCTTAAGTGACAAAAAATTCAGAAAAATCAGAGTTGGGCAACTTAATGTAATTTTTTTTAATAAGTTATCTATATTATTTCAAAAATATGTAAGAATAGAATCTGTAGAAAATTGAATGTAGTTTCTAAAGTACTAGGTTTATTTAAAAATATATATCTATTTGGTGAAAATTTAAAATTTCAATGGAATAGTACTTAAATTTGAGGGAAAAATAAGAAGTAGGTGTCTGTCTGACCACCTTAACCAAAATAAAATGATAATATTTTTTTATAAGATTTTAGATATAAGTAGAGGACTCATGTCCGATGTGATGCATAGTTTTTTGTAATTTTTTTCCAAGTAAATAATTAATTATGAATTTTTTATTACAAATTTTAAAAATATAAAACTCATATGTTTGACCACCTTAACTTGGTCAAAACTTCATGAAATTCAATTTTTTAATCCTATAGTATGTAAAGCATAGAATGTGACACATGTTTCAGATTCAAAAATGAAATGTTGTTTGAAAGCTATAGATGTTTTTCAATCAACCTATCAATCAAGACTTTAGTCGTAATTCAAATAGAAAATGAATAATAATTATTTATTAAATTCAAAGTAAAGAATAATTTATATTGGTGGAAAGTTGTGAATCTCCTTTAAAAACCCTTTTCGTTTCATCAATTTTGGGTTTAAAAAAGTCGTTAGCCACATACCCTACACATACCCATCATATTGCCAATTTTTGGCCCATCATGATCCTTCACATACCCTTTCTCTAGTGTCTAAATTTTGGTTGTCAATTACTTGTTGAATATCATTGCCTGGTTGTTTGCATTTTGTTTTCTTGTTATTCAAATTAGCATATCAAGCATATGTCTAGCTTTTCAAAACACAATTTATGTTTTGTGTGATTTTTTTAATAGTGTTTCTTTAAGAAAGAGTTAAATTCCTTTGAATAGGTCACAATAATCTAGATGATTCAATTAGATAAATAAGAAAAACTTGGTAAAAGATAATTTTGCGTGTTTATGCAAGTCATAAACAGTATCGTTCCAAGTAATTTGAGTTATACTTAGAAGGAAGACACATTTCAATTTGAATTTTGACTTTGTTACCTAGAAAAGGCACCAATCAATTCATTTTCCAAGACCATCTCTTGTATCATATTTTAAAATCCAATTTAGATTTTCTACTATAGGAGTGGAGGTATTTGTAGTTGGAAAATCTAATTCAAAATCATATGCCACTTTGAAGTAGATTGAACATGATGATTTAATTGAAATAATTGCATAAAATTCACAATTTGCTAAACATTCACCAATTAGTCTTGAGGATTTAACAATTCATGGTGAACACAAGGTAAAACCACCTAGGCTAAGCATAGCCTAAAGTGCAGGGAATTCCAACCATATCGGTTGAGTCTGTTCATTGTCCAAAGCATTGTTAAACATGACCGTAGAGCTTTGCATACTCTTAGGGTTTCCAATCTACAATTTTGGGAACCAACAAAAACAACCAATTATCATGCTTGCATCTGTTGAAGTAGAGTATGTAGTAGTCATAGGTGTATCATGCCAATCAATTTTGATGAGAAGAGTTTTGAAAGATCTTAAGCAAAAACAAGAAGAGACAACAAATATATATTGTGACAAGAACTCAACTATAGCATTGTTAAGAAATCTAGTTTTTCACAAGAGAAGCAAACATATTGACACAAGATATCATTTCATTAGAGAACTAATCAACAAAGGAGAAATATTTTTGGATTTTTGTAGGTCTCAAGATCAATATGCAAACATTTTTACCAAGGCCTTAGTGAAAAAAGGTTTTGTCTATCAAATAGATTGATTGGGCATCATAGATCGTAGTAGTTATGATTAAGGGGGAATGCTGGAAATAATTCCAACTACCTGTCTTTAATCCAACTTTGTATTTCTTCATTCACTCTCTCTCATCATTTCTCTATCCTTTAAGCTCACACGTGCAGGATATCAATCACCAACTCAAACTTAATTCAACTTTCTTTCTCATTCTCTGCATCAGGACAATTTTAAATATGAAGATACTACATAATCTCATTTCTAATATTTTCCCATGCTACAACATTAATTATAATTTAATATTTTATTTTGCCTCCTTTTTTTGAGCTCATGAGATGAATATATATCGCTTAAGCAGTCTTTTGTTTTGATATGTATGTATTGAGAAAGATGGAACAATCAATATATTGTTGTAGGAACAACTCTTCATAAAGATAACCTTTTGTATGAATATATATGAGTGCTCTGTTGTAGCAGTAGGTTGAAAATGAAGCCACCGAATAGGGGCTCTCCATATACTATTTTTTGACTAAAGAAATTGTATATCTTTTGAATGAATTATATAAACTCAAATATTTTTGGATACATCTGTGTTTTATTTCTACACTCTGTTTTGGGTTTTTTTTTACCTTACCTCTCCCCTCCAATTCCAAGTTCCAACTCTCTTATACACATGTTTATAAGACGTTCTAGGTTGCAAACATTTGGATGGATTGACGATTAGATCATCTTTGACAAGTAAAGGGAAATAGCCAAAATGTCATCTTCATTATTCAATTTACACACTATGACCAATAGTTTCTATTCAAATTAAATTAGATGGAAAAACAATGCAAAATGTTCATTTGATTAAAAATTTAAACAATTATATTTTTCAATTTTAATCATGTGCACCCAATATATAGACTAAAATAATCAACAATTCTTAAAATTTAAACAAGATGATTTTGAATTTTAATTATTTATTAATATGGTCAATTCAGTGTAATAGCCGTTTGGAGTATCATATTAGAACTCATAACTCTAAATCTGGACTAACCATTTTGTAGATAATTTCCCCCCTTGATATTTGAATTTAGATAAATGTTTACATCTTTGAAAAGAATTTGCAAGAATATTTGAATGCCAACAACATATGTGCAATTGCAACAACTAAACAAGAAAGACAAGGTGGGATTGTCTAAATGAGTGGTTTGCAGACCATTTTCATTCTTCAATTTTATTTTCATTATAATGCTTTCAACAATAGTTGAGTTGTATGGTTTTCCCACCTCTGAATTAGTGGAGCCAAAAGTAGAAACTGTTAGAATAAAACAATAATTTCTCCGCATAAAGAGATTAAAAAACATGCTTTTTGTAACTGTTAGATTAGAAATTACGTAGGATTTTTCTTTATTTTTAAGTTGTTTTAAAGCTATTTTTTTGGTGTTTTCTTATCATCGATTTCTTGAAGACCTCTATTAAAAGAGGCTACTGTAACTTGCATTTATTATAAAAAAAATTAAAAATAAAACTCTGTTTTGGTTTTGTTGTAGTAGTTTGTAGTTATTTTTTTCTTTGTCTTTGCCTAACTAGCAAAGTGGTATCAGAGCTAGTTTGGGTAGATTTGTATGCAAAAAATTGAGCAATTTACTATGAAGGGAAATGTTGTTGTAGATGTCATAGTTTAAAGAAATAGATTGTAGTAGCGGATCGAATCAGACAAATTAAAGATTGTTGGTGAAGATCATCTTGCAGATCATGGCAACAAGCAATAGTATTTCTCAGCCCCAAATCCTATTTTCACTGGTAAGAATTATGATTTTTGGGAAATTAAGATGAGGACATTATTCTATTCACAAGATGTTTTGGATTTGGTAGAAAATGGTCTTGTAGAGCCATAGGATTAGGTAGCCTTTCAGGCATTAACATAGGGAGAAAAATATCAACTTAGAGACAAAAAGAAAAAGGATGCAAAAGCTTTATTTTTAATCCAACAAGCAATGGATGAGTCCATCTTTCCTAGAGTTGCAGCAGCAATGAGATACAAGAGATCAAGGGAGATTTTGGAGACTGTTAGTGTGAATGGGGTTATTTCCTAACTAGATATTAGTGAGGACCTATTCACATCATTAACAAGTTTACTTAGGAGTTAGTTTCCTAGGTAGTATTCTAGAAACTAGTATTTAATGGGACCATATCTCATTAATAGGCATGTAGTTATCTAGGCATTTAATATTTCTCTCATACATTTATAATTAAGCATTAGGCATTTAATGTTTGTAACTAAGGTGGTTATCCAACTACCTCTCTCCTTTCCTATATAAGGAAGGCTCTTGTACATTTGTAAATCATCTCATGAGTTCAATCTCAATGCATTTTAAGATCATCATTTGATCAATTTGTCTTCTTGCTCATGTTGCAACACTTCCTTATTCACGTGGATGGTATTCTTCATGGTTGATCCTTTGAAGTGTGCACAACTTCAAGTGGGTTATTGTTCATATTTCTAACATGGTATCAAAGCATTGACCTTAGGAGATCCATCTCATATTGGGAGGTTGAGCTGAGGAGACTATTGTTGGTTGAAGGGTTTTCATGAAGGGCCAGTTGTTCTCATCCAGGAGGCAACTAGTTTTTGAGGCACTTTGGGCTAGATTTGACCCCACCATTACATTCAGAAGGTCTGAAAACCTAAGGATCACCTACCGATTTGTGAAGATTTGACTTTGTCATCCAGATGCCATCAAAGCCTTTTTTACAACTATATCAATGGGAAAAGTATGAATTGTGCAAGTGTTGGAGAAAAAAATCTCCCATCTTGTTGAAAGAAAAAATCTCTCTAGTCGACATCATATAAAATACTTCATATTCTGAGGTATATTTATTTTTTGGTGATTTTTTCAAAAAAAATGGGCAGCTATCTTAAATTTGACGGCCAAATGACCATCACAGAAGCCCCATCATGTCTTAATTAGGCAGTTTTCTTAAAATCGCTATAACTTTTGACTCAGGTATCAAATTTTCACAAACAAGATATCATTGGAAAGATGGTTTCGAGAGCTTTCCTGTGGTGCAAGAATTATTATCATATTTTATTCTTGTGATATTTTATTATTGTTTGAAGTCAGATCTCCCATTTGGACTCTTGAGCTCGTATCTTTTCACCAGTTTGTTAGATTTTTGAGATTCTAGTAGCATTACAAAGGTGATCAGAGCTCTATCATTTTGTCCATCTACTTTTTTTAGATTCAGACTCAGTTGCATTCTATTGATTTTTTTCAATTTGAGGCATTTTCTTGATAACTTGGACATATTGTAATTTGGAGAAGGTTTATATGCATTAGGAGGCTTCATTTATAGCTGCACATCATATTTGGGAGTTTTTAATTATTGTTGAAGGTTAATTTCTTTGTAATTGTGGAGATCAATCGTATGTCATTATGGGGTTTTCATTTCATCCCTCTCTGACTATGCTAGGAAGGGGAAACAATAAACAATTTGGAGAGATTTCATCATATACCATCTCCAATCACATTAGTTGTTGCCACATTTGTATGGTTTTGTTCCCCATCTAGATAAGGATATCCAAAAAAAATTCTTGGAGATACATAAGGTATGATTTCTTAAAGGTCATTACAATGCATGTTGATGATGATGTTTTGAAATGTATTGATCATTGTGATTGTCTTCATACTCTTTGGACTAAGATTTGCAAGCTATTTGGGGATCCTGATACTCCACCATTCCCCGATGATCATGATTTAGAATGTCATGTGCCTCTTCATTCTTCAGAGAGGATACCCTATGATGATAATGATATGCAGGAGCTTATATATTTGGAATTCTTTGAATCTTTAGATGAGGATGTCAAGGGTTATATAGATGCTTCTTCTCCATCAGAGACAATTGATATACCTCCCCTTAGTTATTCCTTGTGCAGAGTCATTGATTGAGGCTTCCATCACTCCCATTCAACAAGACATATTCAGTTTTCTAGACTTGGGATCATAGGATGGATTTGTTTTAGGTATTGCATACTTGTTTACTTCTATAGGTTTGGAGGAAATTATTGAGGGGATATCTCTCCTCTATGTAGATTCTACTTTGGAGGGTTGTCTTGAGTCTCCACATTCCATTGTTTCGACCTTGATTGGGGATCCTAATCATAGTGAGACAACCTTGGAGGCACTTGATTCCTTTATAGATATTTCATATATGAGGCTTCTTCCCTCTCATTCCTTCATGGAGTTGGAGTTTCTTTGACATCTACCATTGGATTTGCTTCTTTCTAGAGGGAGACATGTAGTTTTTCATCACTAGACACTCTTCTAGCTTTAGTCTTCTTTCAGTGGTTTTGAGGACACTTCATTTAGGGGGGGAAATATAGTCTCCATCTATTCCTTCAATGGATGGTTCATTTCATTGTCTTTGGATCTTTTTCAACATCAATTTCCATATAGTCATGGTTTGTCACCTTGTTCATTGAATGGGCGTTTACCTAATTTGATTGTGGCATCTTCATCTTCCTTGGGCAAGGAGATGCATGAGCAATTTTCAGAGACATCATCATCATACACATTCATTCTTCCTTCCTTGAATTCCTATCTAGAATGGGAAGCATCTCCACATTTGTATTTGGTTTTGTTTCTTCCAAAAGGGAGAAAAGTTGTTTTTCAACATTGGATCATGTTTTGTCTTCAGGAACTAACAATTTTTTCAAGTTATTACACATTGTGGGGGGGGCTACATAGTCTCTATATTTCCCTCTTATGGGGGGATATTGATTATTATACTCTTTTGATGGATGTAGCTCTTGGGGGGTATTGATGTTGAGACCTCTATACATCACTTCCATTACTTGTACATGTGATTATCATTAGATTTTATATTATATCTCTTTTTTGGGAAGGAGTTTTGTCCCATGAGGTTTCCTCCTTTTCTCTATTTGTAAGAGATTGCATTTTCATTTTTACATGGGAACCTAACATGTCCTTGTAGTTGGGACCCATCATTGCATCATTTGCATCATAACTACACTCCCAGGCACTTATGAGGGGGTGTTTGTGTGAATGGGGTTATATCCTAACTAGATATTAGTGAGGGTAAAAGCACAAAGGTGTGTCACACTTTCGCCAAATAAATAGTTCCGAGTGAAATATTTTCGGCCGGAAAGGTTTCGCCCGACTAGGTTTCGACCGAAACCATGTGGCATATTACGTGGCACATAGGTTTCGGTCGAATAAGTTTCGCCCGAATCCAAAAAAATCAAAATTTCCTCTTCCCGCTTTAAAACTGCCTTCGAAATTGGATTTTTTAATGTGCGGGGTTTCTATAGAAAGGGTTTCGGTAGAAACAGTTTCTATAGAAAGGGTTTCTTTCTATAGAAACTGTTTCTACAAACTATCAATGTGGCATCCTAGTTGGCAGCCAACTCAGCTTTTTTCAGAATTTTCTGAAACTTTCAACTTTAGCTAAGTATTTCTTTAGTCAGAATGATTTTTTTGCAAAAAAAAAATACCCTTTTGTAGAGCTCGGAGTGGAGAATCCAAATATATAATTTTTTTAATATTTTTATTAGTTTTAATATATTTTATTTTTAAAATAATGCAAGTAGGTTTTCAAAATGAAAAAGGATGTTGATTACAAATTAAAAACAAGATAGTAAAATTTATTAAAAAAATTTAAATCTTATATGGGGCACAAGAGGAGAGAGTCTTCTTCAAAAGGGTATAATTATTTTTTTGAAAATGATTTAAAAATTTGAAAATAGTTGACGGCCCGTGAAAACTGTCAAATTTTGACATGTTTGACTTTAAAACGTTATTACAAGAAAAATATACATCAAAATTTGATTTTTCTTTTTCCATGCACAAGATATTGAAGTTACCTATTTGGAGAAAAAAAAATTAGGGAGAAATGAAGTTTTTTTCAATTTGTTTCTTGATGGCCCGTGAAGTCACTCTTTTCTAAAATTTTCAGCATTCCAAGATTTGTCCTTAAATTGATATAAACATAATGAAAATAATTTTTTTTTTAATTTTAAAAATTACAACAATAAACTTCATCAAAAGTTCTACATTTCATTAGTTTACACCATTTTAAATTCAAAACATAAAGACCACTTTTATGTGGTCAAAGTTTAGAATTTTTTTTGCTATTAGATTCCTTTATAAAGTGTGACACAAGTTTGTGCTTTACCACGAGGACCTATTCACATCATTAACAAGTTTACTTAGGAGTTATTTTCCTAGGTGGAATTCTAGAAACTAGTGTTTAATGGAACCATATCTCATTATTAGGCATGTAGTTATCTAGGCATTTAATATTTATCTCATGCATTTATAAATATGCATTAGGAATTTAATGTTTGTAACTAAGGTGGTTATCCAACTACCTCTCTCCTTTCCTATATAAGGAAGGCTCTTTTACATTTGTAAATCATCTCATGAGTTCAATCCCAATACATTCTAAGATCATCATTTGATCAATTTGTCTTCTTGCTCATGTTGTAGCACTTTCTTATTCATGCAAATGGTATTCTTTGTGGTTGATCCTTTGAAGTGTGTGTAGCTTCAAGTGGGTTATTGTTCATATTTCCAACAAAGACACCCTATCAAGGTACTACAAAGGTGAAAGTAGCTAAACTATAGTCTCTTAGAAGAATTTTTGAAAATTTGAATCAAATAAATGAATATAAGTCCATAGACCAATTTATGAGTAAGGTCATGAATATTGTAAATCAAATTAGATCTAATTGAGAAGATTTAATAGATCAGAAGATTATAGAAAAAGTTTTCAAGAGTTTCCCTAGTAAATTTGACACTATAGCAAGTAGCAATTAAGGAATCGAAGAATTTGGAACAATTATTAGTAGGTGAGTTAATTGGATCTTTGTTAACATGAGTCCATAAAGAATAGAAATAACAATACTTCTATTGAGAATGCTTTCAAGTCTCAGGTATCATTTGGCAAAGGAAGAGGAAGGTCAAGCTTCAAAGGAAGAGGTAGAGGCTGAGGTTGAGGAAGAGATGGTAGAAGTGATTTAGATCAAGGTGAAAGGAATAATCGGAACTACAACAATAGAGGACGTGGAAACAATCATTCTAATCAAAATTCATAGAGGTTTGATAAATCTAACATTTAGTGTTATTATTCCAAAAAATATGGTCATTATGCTTATGAATGTAGAAAGAAACAAGGAGATATGCATAAGCAGAATGCAAATTACACAAATGAATATACATCTAAATCTAAAGTATGTTCATCACATGTCATGTTTCTCAAGAGAGCACTAGAAATATTTTTTTTTGGATAGTGGATGCAATAATCATATGACAGGGAATAAAAATTTATTTGTTAGTCTTGATGATTCTATAAAGTCTAAAGTGAAATTGGGAAATGATAATAAATTGGCTATAATGGGTAAAGGAGTAATAAATATTTTGACAAGAAATGGTGAAAGAAATTTTATTCCTAATGTTTATTTTGTACTTGGACTAAGGTATAACCTTATGGGTGTTGGATAGCTAGTGCAAAAGAGTTATAAGGTATCTTTTATGAATAATGTTTGCACAATATTGGATAGATTTCCAAATGATAGGTTGATTGCAAGAGTGGAGACATGACCAAGAATTAGATGTTCCCCCTTCAAATTAAGTGCACCCAAGGAGAAGAAGAAGCCAATTTTAAAACTATGCAGTTAGCCCAATCATGGCAATGGAATTTGAGGTATGGGCATTTACATTTTGAAGGTTTAAGTTTGTTACAAAAGAAACAAATTGTAAAAGGATTTCCATCTATAGAGCAACCTATGAATTCATGTGAGTTACATTTTGGAAAAATAGCATAGAGAGAGTTTTCCTATAGAAATCTCCTATATAGAAAGGGAATTATCGGAGATGGTTCATAGTGATTTATGTCGACCAATGCAAACTCCATCATTTGGTGGTATTATTTATTTCCTAACCTTCATTGATGATTTTAGCATGAAGAAATCGGTATATTTTCTCAAGAACAAGTCTGAATCTTTTAGAAAATTCAAGGAGTTCAAGTCAATGGTGGAAAAAAAAGTGGACAATATATCAAAGTACTCAAATCTGATAGAGGTGGTGAATTTAATTATAATGAATTTCTAGATTTTTGTAGATATCATGGGATCAAGAAAAAATTAACAATAAGGTACACACCACAAAAAAATGGTGTAGCATAGAGAAAGAATAGAACCATATTGGAAATGGCTAGGAGCATGTTGAAGGCTAAAAACTTGTCTAATGATTTTTGGGAAGAAGCAATAGCTTGCGCTATATAAATTTTGAACATAAGTCCTACAAAGAGTGTTAAAGAAAAAATTCCATAGGAAGTATGGAATGGTAAGAAGCATAGTGTACTTCATTTGAGAATTTTTGGATGTGTTGCATATTCATTAGTGCCATCTAAATTGAGAAGAAAATTGGATGATAAAAGTGAGAAATGTATTTTCATTGGTTATAGTGAGAAATCAAAGGCTTATAAATTGTATAACCCCATTTCAAAGAAAGTCATTGTTAGTAGAGATGTCGAATTTAAGGAAGAAGAAGCATGGGATAGTAGCATTGATAGATCAATCACAATTGGAGCACCAATACTAGAGAATGATGAAGAACCTAAAGAGAAAATTGTGCAAGGTAATCAATCAAATACTCAAGCAGGAACATATACTCCAACAAGAACTCCAAGAGATATTGTACAAGGTGAATCATCTAATCATGCAAATCATCCTACTCCCAATTCACAAGTAAGTGATAAATTATATCTTACTCTTGCCTCATTAAGATCAAAATATAAAGGTAAGAAAATGAGAAGTTTGAAAGAGATATGTGATCAAAGAGAAGACAATTTGGATTTGTGCTAAAATTTTGCATTATTATCTCATGATCCTATGTATTTTGAAGAAGTAATTAAGGAGGAACATTGGATTAAAGCTATGGATGAAGAGATGAATTCCATTGAGATAAATCACACATGGGAGATTGTTGATCTACTTGAAGGTAAATATTGTATAGGAGTGAAATGGGTTATAAAACCAAATTTAATGCAGAAGGTGAAATTGAAAAACAAAAGGAAAGGTTAGTAGAAAAAGGTTTTTCACGACATTATGGAATTGATTATAATGAGACATTTGCTCCAGTTACTAGACTAGATACTATTAGAATGGTCTTAGAAATAGCTGCATAAAATAATTGGAAAGTATTTCAAATGGATGTCAAATCAACTTTTCTAAATGGTTTTCTAGAAGAAGAAGTATATGTGAAACAACCACCAAGTTATAAAGTTCATGGAAATGAAGACAGGGTTTATAGATTGAAGAATGTTCTCTATGGTCTCAAACAAGCACTAAGATCATGGTATAGCAGAATTGATTCATATATGCAAAATAATGGATTCAACAAAAGTAGTAGTGAGCCCACATTGTACACAAAGATTAATAAAGAAGGCCATATTTTAGTTGTGTGTTTATATTTTGATGATTTAATTTTCATAGGAAATTTTTCTATAGACACATTTAAATCAACAATGAAGAAAGAATTTGAGATGATAGATTTGGGTTTGATAAAGTATTTTTTTGGCATTAAAGTTGTTCAATCAGATAAAGGAATTTTTATTAGTCAATATAAATATGCAAAAGATGTGTTGAAAAGGTTTAGATTGTTGATTTGTAATCTAGCATCTATACCAGTTGGAACAATCACTAAAATTAGTAAAGAAGACAAAGGGTCAAATGTTGATTCTACAATTTTCAAAAGATTAATTGGAAGTTTGATGTATCTTACAACTATAAGACCAAATATAATGTATGGGGTTAGTTTGATCTCAAGATTCATGGAGTTACCAAAAGACTCACATTGTCCTGTTGGGAAGAGGATATTGAGATATGTGGCAGGAACAATAGGATATGGAATCTTGTATTCCACAACTAATGATTTTGGTTTGGTTGGTTATACTGACAGTGATTTTGTAGGGAGCGTTGATGATAGGAAGAGTAATTTTTTATATGTATTTCGTTGTGGGATAGGTACAATCTCATGGGCATAAAAGAAGCAACCCATAGTGACACTTTCATTAGCTGAAGCAGAATATGTAGCAGCCACCTCAACATGCCAAGCAGTTTGGATGACGAAAGTTTTGATAGATTTAAATCAAGCACAGGAGGATCCAACTCCAATATTTTGTGACAACAAATCAATAATCACATTGTCAAAGAATCATGTATTTTACAAGAGGATTAAGCATATTAATACAATATTTCACTTTATCAGACAGTTGGTGAATGATGGTGAAATTTAATTGAAATTTTGCAGATTTGAAGATCAGTTAGTTGATATATTTACTAAGCCATTAGAAAAAGATATATTTTGAAATTTAAGATTTTTTTTGGGAATTGTAAATGGTGAAACTATCAATGGTAGAAATTAGGGGGGTGTTAGAATAAAGAAAAAAATTATCTACATAAGGAGATTAAAAAAAAACATTTTTTTGTAACTGTTAGATTAGAAATTATGTGGGATTTTTCTTTGTTTTTAAAGCTATTTTAAAGATTTTTTTTAGTGTTTTCTTGTCATCAATTTCTTGAAGACCTCTATTGAAAAAGGCTGTTGTAACTTGTTTTTATTATAAAAAAATAAAAAAATTATTTTAGTTCTGTTGTAGCAGTTTGTAGTTCTTTGTTTTCTCTTTCTTTTCTTAACCAACAAAAGTTGTGTATGATGGAAGAGGTGAGGGTGAGGGCTCATGAGTGGCCTCCCCACTAGGAGGTTGGAATTCATACAATTATTTTTCTTGGATTATTTTAGAGAAACAATTTCATGCCAATGCATAGATCCTCTTGGATAAGCTTCTCTATTTTGGATACTAGGCAAGAAAAAACATCACCTACACTATTCTGATGTTTTTGTTAAGAAAAAAATTCTTTAGCAAAATGACTATTATATGAGGTGGAAAAAGCATTTAGGAGAGAGGAAGGTCAATGGCTCCATAAGCTAACTTTGGATTCCCTCAAGCTCTCAATCTTTTCCAATAAGAGAAATTGGTACTAGTCAATATTTTATTTGCAAGGTCTTAATCATATTAGATGCTCTTATTCATAAAGTGTTGAAATTAGATATTCAAATATGTTCAATCATTATCTATGTCTTTCAATGGTTTAATGTCTAATTTACAATATATAGACCAAACTAATTTTTTATTAATTAAATATTTTATATCATCCATGAGATCATTTTGATATTTGGTATATGAGCACAAACTTACACAAATACTTGTTGAGAGCCAAGGACAGAATGATATCAATTCCATCAAAATTCACCTAACTTTGTCTCTTACATCATATCTTTGAAAATATGAATCTTCATGGATGACATAATCAAAGAACATACCATCACTCTCACAAACTAACTTTTAATTTTATAAATAATATATAAATCTTACCAAACAAAAATCCTTACCAAAGAAAAACATGACCTAGTAATACTAGACCTGCATAGTGTTTGGGTCCTCTCACTCACAAACACAAGTGCATAGAATTAAGGATTTCATCAATAAGATATGTTGTATAGTTAAGATCTACTAAATATTAATAGATTTCATTTAATCTCTCAAGAATCTCATAGCTTTCTTTACCTTATTTTCCTCTCCTTGAGCGATTCTCTTTACACATAAGATCATAGAGATATCATAATTTGACTTTAGATGGTGTTTTCATAATTTTTCATCAAGGAAATGAAATTATTATCATTTTGTAAAACTTGGAAAATAATAATATGTATAGTTCACTAATGTGAAAGAGATGTTTTTCTTTAGTATGTAGTAGTAGATTTCTTGTGGTACAAGAAGCATGAAAGTGGTGCATCAGATGATTCTCTGGGATATGGTATTATAGATGAATGGGGGAACCCCATTCTTGATCCTACATGATGGCCTTCCTCTATTGGGGGAAAATGATCCAAACAAGTTGCAGAGAGTGTGCAAAAAATGGCTCTCAAATTCGGTATTCACGTTATGCATGGTATCAGTGCACAATCCATCAAAATAAATGCTCCTATTCTAGGTCCTTGGGTTATAAAAAAATATATCAGATTTATTTGAATGGTTAAATAGTTAATTATGCGGAAGGTTTTCTCTATTTGAACTTCATCAAGCTCATTTTATTGATCAACAACATATATTTTTAAACATGATGTGCAAGATGATATAAATGATCACGATCGTTCCTTCTCACCATTTTTTTCTATCATTTTTCACATTCATAGTTCACCATTTTTGATTCACCAGCTCCAAAATTTTCTTTCTTTTACTCCTCGACATCATTGATTGTGTGCCTTGTACTAAAAACTACATGAATTGCACAAAACAATTAACATAGACGATATGGAAACCTTGAGGTGATGTGCATGACTTTAGTCCTTCAAGGAAGCCATTGAATGGGGGTGAGTTGCAATTTTTTTTTATTTCATCATTCCCTCCTATCACTTATCCATTTATCATTGGCATTGCCATTGTGGAAGTGGAAATAGTACCATGGGGTTTGACTAAGGCAAGCCCCTAAATGACACAACATTTCTTCTCTTTGTGAATGTGTAGATTTCAGGTTTGGAGAGGATTGAAAAGAGTTTGCAATCATTTATCCATTATTGCATTCAAAAACCTACACCTCGTCAACTCATAAAAATTCACCTATAGAATCATTTGGCAATGTTTTGACAAGTTTGCAAGCAGAAACAAGGATCTCAAATCTAGTATCAAAGGACTAGAAAAAAAAAACCAAGTCACCCTACAAGGACTTAGCTGCCCTTGGGTGAGTCTGTCCTCCTATACAAACTAGCAACAAACTTTCAAGATAGGTATAAAGCACTCTACCCTTCCCAGATCTTCTTGTAATTCTCTATTTTAGTCTTTCAATTGTTGGCAGCTTACATTTTTCATATTAGGGTAGATAGTCTAATTAGGTTAATCTATTTCAAGGTGTGTGCCCTTGGTCTCCTTGTGTTGTGTAGTGCAACGCTTGAGTTCGTGAGATGGCTTAACCGCAACCCATGGATTCATTAACTCAGGTGGTTGTATTGGTCATTAACATGACAATCTTTTGGTACAACAATCGTCTTTACAACAATTTGTATCATAGCCTAGGTCACGGGTTCGAACCCCTCACTTGCACCCCCGGGGGGGATTGTTGCAAGGCGTGCGCCCTTGGTCTCCTTGTATTTTGTAGCACAGTGCTTGGGTTCGTGACATGGCTTAACCACCTCCCGTGGATTCATTAACTCTAGTAATTGTATCAAGCATTAACAGGTTGATCTTTTGGTGCAATGACCACTGACTTTGCAACATAATCAATTTAAATTAATTCCAATTCATTCCAAGACCCTAAAAGATGTAGATCTAGGTATGTTTGGCTCACCTTCATGGTTCAAATTCAATCTAAACACTTTTTTGGTCTCCATCTTAATGAAGCATTAGAAAAAAGGCACTCACACCACACCCACAAAATACCCAAAATTTGAATCCTAAGTTTTACACATAAGACCTAGGGTTCTATTTTTCTTTGTTTCAATCATATTAATTTGTATATCTATCACTCTAGGTGATTTCATCACATGATCACTTCACATTGTATAATTATTTTCTCATGCTTATATAATATCTATTTAATTACATTTCTTACAACCTATAAGACACACACTTTATATTATCATTGATGATTATTACATGTAGATACTACAACTTCTATTATATTATCTCTCACTATAGACTTTATGCAACTTACATGATGTTACTTGATAATGATTAATATATTAAATAATATGCTTATATGATTATTATCTAGCTACCCTTTTTTTCTAATTTTCCCTTATTGGATTTAACTTATTACACATGCCTTAGTAATATCTCTAGCATACATGCTTATATCATTACCATATGACGATATATATTTTTGTTATATTAGATTTTTTGTTATGTTTATTTATATTTTATCCTCACCTCCAATTCCTTTCATCCTAGAATATAACCTATTAGAGTGTGCATGCATTATCACTTGTGATCTTAGTGATTTTGATTACACTATTGTAGCTAAATGGCAATTATGATCATTTTCTAGTACCAAACTAAGCTTTATTGGTGTATCTATATGGAGCACATTTTTGCATACGAAAATACATTTTATAAGGCTATTTTTAGAATTAGATTATATTTAATATCTAGATATACCCCTTTGACACCTCATTTGTATAAAAATGAAATTATTCTTGTATATCCATCTACATAACTAGACTCTTTTCCATTGAACTATTTGTAAAGCTTAATAATTATCTACACATTCAAACTTTTTTTTACTTTTCACAATAGATAGAATCTTAACCCTACTTTTTTATGTTTTAGAGAAAAATTGATAAGTTATGATGTATGCTTGTATAAATTATTAAAACACGCTATTCATTTAAAAAATAATTTTTTTGTCGGTCCAAAAATGTAGCACTCATTAGATATGGAGAAAACATATAATCTATTATTTTATACATGTTGGTATCCTTTGAGTGTTTGAATAAAATAAAATTACTTTTTTTTCTTTTGTTAGCGTGAAAAGAGGCATTATTAAACTAGTTAGCTTTTAGCCTACTTAGTAGATTCCTATTCGCACTACACTTAAGCTCACTTAGAGGACTTCTAGAGTTTTGTATCACCTCATGTGGTTGAGACAAGTGTTCTCACTGTGTGAGACACCACTTGCATGGTCACTTGCCACTCACTAGAACACTTGTCATGTGAGTTAACAAGTGTTCCATCTTTGAAGGGTTAGTCAGTCATTATGTTTGATATGACTACCTTCACTTCCTTGCCTATTTAAACAAGGTCATATTGTACATTTTAATTAACTCTT
The DNA here is from genome assembly GCA_007258455.2 of Sequoia sempervirens. Lineage (NCBI taxonomy): Eukaryota > Viridiplantae > Streptophyta > Pinopsida > Cupressales > Cupressaceae > Sequoia > Sequoia sempervirens. Next base: position 211,750,246 of record VDFB02373365.1, read on the forward strand.
TTATCAATCTCTTTGATAATGTAAGGGTATGTACAGGATCATCATGGGAAAAATAGGCCCTTAAGTGACAAAAAAATCAGAAAAATCAGAGTTAGGAAACTTGAAATAAAAATTTGAATAAGCTATCTATATTATTTCAAAAATATGCAAGAATATAATCTGTAGAAAATTGAATGTAGTTTCTAAACTACTAAATTTGTTAAAAAAAAAAATCTATTTGGTGAAAATTTGAAATTTCAATGCAGTAGTACTTAAATTTCAAGGAAAAAATAAGTAGGTGTCTGTTTGACCACCCTAACCACAATAAAATGATAATATTTTTTATAATATTTTATATATAGGTAGAGGACTCATGTCCCAATGTGATGCATATTTTTGTAATTTTTTTCTAAGTAAATAATTAATTATGAATTTTTTATTACAAATTTTAAAAAATATAAAAAACTTGTATGTTTGACCACCTTAACTTGGTCAAAACTTCCCAAAATTCAATTTTTCTTTTTTTAATCCTATAGTACGAAGCATCTAATGTGACACATAATTTGGATAAAAAAATGTGAGACCATTTGAAAGCTATAGATGTTTTTCAATTAGCCTATCAATAAACACTTTAGTCATAATTTGAATAGAAAATGAATAATAATTACTTATTAAATTCAAAGTAAAGCATAATTTATATTGGTGGAAATCTGAGAATCTCCTTTAAAAACCCTTTTTGTTTCATCAATTTTGGGTAAGAAAAAAGTCATCAGCCACATACCCATCATATTGCCACTTTTTGGCCCATCATGATCTTGGACATACCTGTAAATTAGGTTCATTTTATGCAAGTGTTTTTGTGGAAGTTTCAGATTTTTACTATTATGATCTTGTTAGAAATCTTAACATGGTATTAGATCCATGCACGCAAAACTCTTTCCAAAAGCTTGCATGAAGACTAGTTTAGAGTTCCATACAATTTGATTTGCATGTAAAAAACAAGTTAATATTTTGGATCAATCGTGCATGTGTTTTGATTGTAGAGGAGATTGATTAGAGGGATTCATTGTGCAAGCTGAAGCATTACAAAGTTGCCATATTTCCAAGATTGGAATATTGTATCTGATTTGTATGATCATTGTGGAGTTTTCTATTCTATTGTACTCTTTTGCAATAATGTTCATTTTGTCATAATTTTAAAATAAAATGAAAGCACAGAGCTATTGCTCTGTTTTCCATTCAAACTAGAAATACCCAAATCAAAATACGGAAGCACAAGGAGACATGTAATGTTCTTTTGTATTCAATAAGCTAGAAATGGAAATACATAAAAGACTAAATATAAAATTTAGAAAATAAACTCTAAGCTACAAACTACAAGCTATTGGGAGCTTCATGAGCTACTCAACCAAAATAGACAACTTCAGGAGCTACTAGGAGCTCACTGGCAGGAGCTACATAGAGCTCTTAAGGAGCAATCACTACTCACATACAAATGAAACATACAGGTGTTGATGTTCAGAAATTTCTTTGAATCACACAGAGAACAAAAAACATTCCTCTTCAGACAGCTACTACTTAGGAACTCTTCTTCAACTTCTGAGTCTTCCAATTGGTAGAGCTAACTGCCTTCAATTCCTTTTGTCTCTTTAACATTCCCTCTCAAAAATGTGAATTTACCTACCAACATTAGTTTGGAATTCAAAAATTCCTACCACATTAACTTCTAGGGCTGTTAGGAGCTGCAGGGATGAAGATCCCAAAAACACTGCAATTGAAGATGGAGCTCTTGATGGGTAGGTGAAACAGGGGGCTGACGTGAGAGTAGGCTTAGGAGAAATTAATTTTCCAACACTCTCCCTTTGTCTTGAGCTGACGAAACATGATCAATCCTAATCCAAAACAACAATGCCCAATCTGCTCCTTAGGCACTCAAAACTATCCCTGCTCAAGGACTTGGTGAATATGTCTACTAGCTATTGCTCAAATCTGCAAAATGCCATTTTAATTTCACCATTTTCAACTAACTCTTTGATAAAATTATAATTGATCTCAATGTGCTTGCTTCTTCCATGAAACAAAATATTTTTTGTCAAAGCTATTGATGAAAAATTATCACAAAATATTGTTGTTCCATCCTCTTATTCTTCCTTCAAATCTGCCAAGATTCTTCTTAGCCAAATAGCTTGACACACTGTTGTGTTTACTGCTATATACTCAACCTCTGTTGTAGATAGGGAAACTATGGGTTGCTTCTTGGAAGCCCATGAAATGACTCCCAAACCCAAATGAAACACATAGCCTGATGTGCTCTTTCTAGCGTCCAAACTTCCTACCCAATCAATATTCGTGCATCCAACCAGCCCAAAATCATTTGCTATTGTGTACAAAATGCCATATCCTTTAGTGCCATTCACATACCTTAGGATTTTTTTACTCACTTGCCAATGGGTGTCCCTTGGAGTCTCTATAAATCTGGAAATAAGACTCACACTATGCATTATATTAGGTCTATTTGTAGTTAAATACATCAAACTTCCTACCAAACTCTTAAACTTGGTCAGATCCACATTGATGTTGCAATCTTCCTTGCTCAACTTCAGACCTATGGCTATTGGTGTTGGGGCAGGCTTTCTTTCAAGCATTCTAAATCTCTTCAAGATTTCATTTGCATATTTTTCTTGAGAGATAAATATACCATCATGCATTTGTTTTACTTCTATGCCTAGAAAATATCTTAAGAGACCTAAATTTGTCATTTCAAACTCTCTTTTCATGGCCTTTTTAAAATCAGCAATGAGGAAATCATCATCCCCAGTGAAAACTAAATCATCAACATACAAGACAACAATCAAAACCTTACCATTTGTTGCCTTGATGTAAAGAGTGGGCTCACCATCACTTTTGCTAAAGCCATTGCTCATCAAATATGAGTCAATCTTGTTGTACCATGTTGTGGAGGTTGCTTTAGCCCATAAAGAGCTTTCTTCATCCTATACACCTTGTGTTCTTGACCTGAAAATTTATATCCAAATGGTTGCTCCACATATACTTCCTCTTTCAACACTCCATTTAGGAAGGCAAACTTCACATCCATTTGAAACACCTTCCATTTGTGTTGGGCTGCAATTGCTATGATTGCCCGCACGGCCTCCATTCTTGCAATAGTGGAAAGTGTCTCATTGCAATCTCTCCCAAACTGTTGTGTGTACCCCTTGACAACTAATCTTGCCTTATGCAAGCTCTCTATTCTTCCTTCAGCATTGCACTTGGTCTTGTAGACCCATTTCACCCCAATAACTTGCTTGTTGGGAGGAAAATCAGTTAGCTCCCATGTGTTGTTCCTCTCTATTACATCTATCTCATACACAGCCTCACACCATTTCTCCTCTTTCATAGGATCCTCAAAATAAATTGGATCACTATGAGAAAATAATGCAAAATTCACTAAAATTCTTCATCATACCTTTCATTTTGGTAGATCTCCCTTAGGCTCTTGGTCTTCTTTGGCATTAGGGAGGCGAGAGTTGGGTTTGAACTTTCACTACTACTGCTACTCTACTGAACATGCTAGTTCAGGAGCTATCGGGAGCTCTCAAAAGCTCTTCCGAAGCTTTTAGGAGCTAATCTTTTGACTGTCTCTAGCTACTTCCCTTTCTGTCTACTCACTTCGGGAGCTTTTAGGAGCTATCGAGAGCTTTTAGGAGCTCAACCGGTGCTTTCAGGAGCTAATATTTGAGCTATTTGTGACTATCTTCCTAACTGTCTACCGGCTTCAGGAGCTGTCAGGAGCCATCGAGAGCTTTTAGGAGCTCTTCCAGAGCTTTCAGGAGCTCATCTGATGCTTTCAGGAGCAACTGCAGGATCATCTTGCTAAACTTCCTATTCTATTTCTGCTTCTTTAGGAGCTATCAGGAACTATTAGACCGTCCCATGAATCTTCTTCTAAGAACTCCACGTCTTTGCTGATGACAATTTTCTTGGTGACTGGATTATACAGCCTGTGGGCTTTGGACTCTTCACTGTAGCTTGTGAAAATACACTTTTCACTCTTGTCATCCAAATTTTTCCTCTTTTCTTTAGGCACGTGAGCATATGCTACACACCTGGACACTCTCAAGTGCTCAACTGTCCACTTGGGTTTTGTCCATGCATGTAGATGGATTTTTTCATGGACCACCTTTGTTGGACTTCTATTTATCAATTATACAGTTGTTGATACAACCTCTCCCCAATATTCAATCAGGAGTCCCTTTTCTTTCATCATGATCCTTGCCATCTCCATGATGGTCCTATTCTTTCTCTCAACCACTCCATTTTTTTATGGAGTATAACTGGTTGTTAGCTCCTTCTTGATGCCATTTTTCTTGCAAAAATTTACAAATTGATTGGAGGTATACTCTCCTCCTCTATCTAACCTTAGGACCTTAATAAAATTTCCACTCTCCTTTTCATCTTGGGCCTTAAACAAAAAAAACTTATCAAATGCTTCAGATTTATGTTGCAAAAAATAGACCCATGTCTTATGGTTGTAATCATCAATGAAGGTCATAAAAAATCTACTTTTAACAATAGAAATGATTTTCATAGGGCCTACCAAATCCATGTGCACCAACTCCAATGGTGCTCTTTCCCTTGTAGAGTTGCTTGATTGAAAGGGCTGCCTATGTTGCTTGCCCAAAATGCAAGCTTCACACTTAACATTAGGCTTTGCTATTCTTGGAAAACCATCAATCATTTTGTTCTTGGACAAAAGACTTAAACCAACATAGCCTAAATGTCCATACCTGAGATGCCATAGCTTGGAGGGGTCTTGAATGGTGCTCTTGAGGGCTACTTGTTGTACTGTTGTACATTTCCATTCATGAGAGGTGCAACAACGGACTGAGATGAGAAACACGTCTCAATCTTCAAAGGAAACATCTGATTCTTTATCATTTGAATTATTGCAAACACTTTTGTCCTCTCATTCTTGTCATAAATAATGCATTGACCCTTCTCCACCAACACTTTATATCCATTTTGGATCAGTTGTTGAACACTCATGAGGTTATGCTTTAACCCAAGAGCAAGAAATACATTTTGTATCTCCTTCTCACCTTGCTTGGTGCGGATCATAATAGATCCTCTACCCACAAATGGAACTAATCCATTGTTCCCCATTCTAATCTCAAACTTAATATTTTTATCAATGAAAGGAAAAAAACTTTCGTTACCACTCTTGTGGTTGCTACAACAGTTGTCCAAATACCAGAATTTGGGGCTGCCTTCTTCACCAATGTTGCACATAATAAAGGCTGTAGACTGATTTCCTTCAGCCACATTCACATTTTTTTGACTGATCACACTACTTTGTCTAGCATTCACTTACATAATGGCCAAATTTATGACAGTAGTAGCATTCAACATTGCTCTTGTCATTCTTCTGATTCGAACTGTTGTTCTTCTTTCCTTGTCGAGAGCTAGTCTGAGAGCTGCTCACTCCCTCTTGGTTGTTTGCTCATCCCAAGCTATCTCCTCCAACATCTCCTTGTTCGAAGTTGCTACAACCTCTATCTCTTGAGCTCCTTCCACCATTGTTTCTTCTCCCCCTTCCTCTTACATTTGACTGAGCTTTAAATGCTTGTTCTTGGGAAGAAGTAGTAGACCTATTTAGGTGATGATCATGGGTTTACAGAGAACCCATCAGCTCATCAATGAACAACGTTGTGAGATCCTTTGCCTCTTCAATGGCAATCACCACTGGATCAAACTTTTTGGGTAAGCTCCTGAGGATTTTCTCCACAATCCTCTAATCATACATGACTTTAGAATTCACTCTCAACTGGTTTATCAAACATGAGAGTCTTGTGTGAAAAACTGAGATGGACTCATTGTCCTTCATTTCAAGAGTCTCAAACTCTCTTCGAAGCATTTGGAGCTTCACCAATCTGACCTTGTCAGTCCCTTTATAGTTAGTCTGGAGGATTTTCCAAGCTTCCTTTGCATAGTTAGCTATTGCTATTCTAGGAAAAATGGCCTCTGTCAAGGCTTCTTCTATTAAACTCAATGCCTTAGCATCTTTCCTCCTCAAATCCTTCAACTCGGTCTTCTGGTTATTTGTGAGAACTGCATATGTTGCAGGATTAGTTACATCATTGAAACCACTGATCACAAACTCCCACAAATCATTTGCAACCATTATGGTCTTCATTTTCTTTTCCCAAAGATCATAGTTTTTTCCATTAAAGGACGGTGGTTGTTGCCAACTCTTCCCTTCATCTCCAGCCATGTCTCCTACATAATAAAAATTAATACCCAGAAAAAAAAATTCCCTAACTCATGAAGAAATGGGACCTATGGCTCTGATACCATGTTAGAATTTTAAAATAAAAGAAAAGCACAGAGCTATTGCTCTATTTTCCAGCCAAACTGGAAATACCCAAATCAAAATGCAGAAGCAAAAGGAGACATGCAACTTTCTATTGTATTCAATAAGCTAGAAATGGAAATACATAAAAGACTAAACAGAAACTTTAGAAAATAAACTCTAAGCTACAAACTACATGCTACTGGGAGCTTCATGAGCTGCTCAACCAAAACAGACAACTTCAGGAGCTGCTAGGAGCTCACTGGTAGGAGCTATGTAGAGCTCTTCATGAGAAATCACTACTCACATACAAATCAAACATATAGCTTCTGCTATTTAGAAACTTCTCTGAATCACGCAGAGAACAAAAAACATTCCCCTTCAAACTGCTGTTGCTCAAGAACTCTTCTTCAACTTCTAAGTCTTCCAGCTAGCAGAACTAACTACCTTCAATTATTTTTGTCTCTTTAACATTCTCTCTCAAAAATTTGAATTTACCTACCAACATTAATTTGGAATTCAAAAATTCCTACCACATTAACTTTTGGGGTTGTCAGGAGCTACATGGATGAAGATCCCAAAAAAATTGTTGTTGAAGATGGAGCTCCTGATGGGTAGGTGAAACAGGGGGTTGATGTGAGAGCAGGCTCAAGAGAAATTAAAATTTTAACACATTTTTCAGGTTTTGGCATGGAGATATCACCCTCCATGGGCCCATGTGGCTTGGTATCTCCATTGAATTGCACATAAGGGATAAAATAAGTCTTCAAATGACCCTTATAGTCGATGCCTTCTCACTTGCTCGCATCTCCAAACTCCCACGCAAATTTGGTGTTTTTCATTGTAGGTCGTGAGCTTCCCATTTGCATTATAAGTCATTTGAGACCTGTTTGTAGGTGCATCATCTTCAAAATCCATGCCTAGTCGACTCATTCATTCCTATGAGTTTTTTCACCTGATAACTCCTTCAAATCTGCAACTGTGTAGAGGCTCTTCAAATCTACAAATACATAGAGGCTATTCAATCTGTGTCATACATTCAATACTTGTGGTGAGGCTATAACTGTGAGAGGTGTGACTACATCTGCACTCACCTCCTCCTTGATCTTTCATTCTTGTGCAACACATTTGCAGTTGTCTTCAAACTCCCACACCCCCATTAATTTATCTATTTTGGGTATGGCATGGAGCTAAGAAAGTTGCATGCAGATATACTTTTCCTCTACATAATTTGTGGCATATGCATCAGTGTGGTAAAAATCATTTACCAACGATTTGATTTATATTATCTTTGTGTGCGTGCTTTGGTTTGAGGATTTATTTTTTGTTACTTGCAGTTCCAACCTAGCATGCCCCTATCCCATATACCTCAGCTTAGATATCTCTACCTACCTCCACACAACCAAATTGGCTATTTCATTTACTTTGTTACATTAAAATGTTATATGTTGTATCATAAACTACATGTAACATTATAGTTAATTGGTGTAATTAGTCTAACTATTAGTTGTAAATGAACATTCAATAATCACTAACCACTAGTAGTTAGATATTAGTTTAATTTAATGTTATATTTGCTCAAACAGTTTAGTAACTGCCAGTTGATCATAAAGTAACATTAAAATTTGTAAGAGGGAGGATAATTTTTTATAGTTGACAAAGTGTTGTAAGGGGGGTCCTTTTTTTGAATAATGGGGGATTTTTTTTTCTATTTTTCTCATTTTCTCACGTTTTAAATACTTGATATATGTCTTTATTATCTAACTCATGACATAAATTTGTAAAGACTCAAAATGACCAAAAAGTTTGTAAATTCCCTCATATAAAGTGCCACAACTAAACGTGTGTTCCTTAGGGAAGGAATTTTGTACTCACTGACTAATAAAGTGTAATGGCGTGTTGTATAAAACCTTGATTTGTTATCATACTAATGGATCTTTATTATTCTCACCTTATCCATGTGTTGCACTGATTTTCCATCAAAAAAATGAATCCTCATGATTCTCACCTCATATGTGTGTGCCATGATGCACACTCTTTTTCAATTTCTTGTACATCTTTTGGACCTAATTCTGGGTTTTAATTTTTATGCACAATGCTTCCTTGGTTTCAATGGAGCAGTGGAGGAACCTTCTATTTTAAGGGGTCTCATAGACCTTCTAGCTTTATCTCTCATATGGGGAATTATTTTAGCATATCATATTTTGTGAGATTCTAGTACTTATGTAGAGCACTGTGATGCACATTTTGGTAGTGTACTACATGTCACTCATGCATTTATTGATCGTACTCTAGAATCATAGTACTATCTATATTTTCAACTTCACAAAGTTTGATTACCTTTATGTCATATGTGTATTCATGGTTAAGTAGTATTCCATATGTTCACTCATGCAGTGTTTTGTATATCTTATCTTGATCTATATTTCTTGGAGTTTTGTTGATTCCAAAAAACACCAGTTCATCTTCAATAGAGTTTACAACTTTGACATGCTTCAAGATTTCTTTATCATCATGTTCCTATCTTTATGTGGCATCTTCTTAGGAGGTCTTATCCTTCTCTTTTCCTTTTTTGGAGAGGTTTTTTCTTCCCAATGAGTTTTCTCCTTTTTCTCCATTTGTAAGAGATCAATATTGTACATGAGTACCTTATTAGGACTTGTTGTTGAGACTCATCCTTTCAGTGTGTAGTTTACTACCTAAGTACCCCTTAAGGGGGGTTGTTAGTGTGAGAAGAGGTATTATTAAACTAGTTAGCCTTTAGCCTACTTACTATATTCCTATTCACACTACACTTAAGCTTACTTAGAGGACTTATAGAGTTTTTCTCACCTCATGTGGTTGAGACAAGTGTTCTCACTTTGTGAGGCACCTCTTGCATGGTCTCTTGCAAGTCACTAGAACACTTGTCATGTGAGTTAACAAGTGTTCCATCTTTGAAGGGTTAGTCATTCATTGTGTTTGATATGACTACCTTCACCACCTTGCATATTTAAGCAAGGTCATATTGTGCATTTTAATTAACTCTTTTATTAATCTATTTTATAACATAAATTAGGCTCATTTTGTGCAAGTGTTTTTGTGAAAGTCTTAGGGTTTTGTTGTTACGATCTTGTTAGAAATCCTAACATCTTTAATGTGCATTTTCATGTAATTCACAGTCAATTCAAAGTGGAGGAAAATTTTCATGATGAAAATTACATACTCATGTCATTCGCCCTTGTGTTTTTGGTGGATAGAAGATAAATTATTCTTAATTTCATTAATTAGTATATAGACTATAAAGATTTAGTAGAACATCTTTACAAGTTATAGATTTATACAACACATCTAATTTAAATCCACACATATAAATTTGAATTGAGATTAAATTATCAAATAAACAACCAAATACAAAATTCTAAAACTTTGATAAATATATTTTTCACTATAAAAACTAATGAAAAAAAATAAAATTAAGTACAAGTTAGATAATTAAATTATTTAATTTAACATTTAATTTCATCTATTTTAAATAAGAATCCTAACTCATATAATTTAAGTTAATTGAGTGTTATTTGGTAGGGATATTTTTAGCTATACACTAATAAAATGACTTATAATAATTAATTTTGCAAATACTTAAACACAAGTAAGCTTCGCCACCAAACTATAGCAAGAACTTTGGGTATGAGAGCTGACCACAGTATCATAAGCTTCCAATTCACATCCAATAGGAGAGAGACACATATCTATCTAATGCAACTTAGTTAATCATGTTCATTTCTGGTGTCGTAGTAGCCTCACTAGCTGCAACACAAATTGCTTGAACACCCGCAAGTCTGTGTTAACACCAACAACGAAGGAACAAAGTTTATGTGTATTTTGAATTGACGAGGGAAAGAATGGATGAGAATGGAAACTGGGAAAGTGCTCTGATTAAGGAAAGTGAGACCCATTGGATCAGCTAGCTAAACAATTAACATTTAGAGTGTGTTGATTAAGCCCAATCCATATTTATAAGATGTTTCCCTCATTGATACATATTTTGAATTAACGAGAGAAAGTATTCTGATTAAGGAAACTGGGACCTACTGAATCAGCCAGCATCAACATTTAGAGTGTGTTCATTAAACCCAACCCACGTTTATAAGATGTTCGTTGTAACCATTTGGATGGATTGACGACCACATCATCTTTGACACGTAAAGGGAAACGGCCAAAACGTTATCTTCATTATTCAACGTACACGCTATGACCAATAATTTCTAGTCATACTAAATTGGTGGAAAGAGAATGTAAAACGTACATTTGACTAATAATTCAAACAGTTATATTTTTTAATTTTAATTATTTATTAATACGGTCAATTCAGCGTGATAGGCATTTGGAGTATCATATTAGAACTCGTAACTCGGGGTGTGGATCAACCATTCGGCAGATATATTCCCCTCGATATTTCAGTTTAGATAAATGTTTGCATCTGTGATAGTATTTCCAAGAATATTTCAACGCCAACAGCAGATGTGCAATTTCAGCAATAAACAAGAAAAACTAGATGGGATTGTGCAGACGAGCGTTTTGCAGACCATTTTCGTTCTTCACTTTTACGTTGATTGTAATGCTTTCAACACTATTTGTGTTGTATGTTTTCAGCATCTCCAAATCAGTGGAGCCAAAAGTAGAAACGGTGTATGATGGAAGAGGTGAGGGTGCGGGTGAGGGCTCACGAGCGGCCTCCCCACCAAGAGGCTGGAATTCATACGATTCTTTTTCTTGGATTATTTCAGAGAAACAATTTCTTGCCAACGCCCAAATCCTTTCGGATAAACTCCTCTCTTTTGGATACCAGGTAAGAAAAACACATCAATTATGTTCAAAGATATAAGATCCTCTTCACTAATAATTTGGCTTCCTACAGAAATGTTTCACATATTGATGGCAATATTTTGTTAATGAATATTTGCACAGTGATTCTCTTGAAAAGCTATCACAACATTAGAAGATCACTATTTGACTTAGATGGTATTTTGAAGGAAATGAATTTGCTATCATTTTGTAAAGCTTGGAAAAAATAATATGCTTTGTTCACTATTGTGAAGGAGATGTTTTTCTTCAGTATGCAGTAGTAGATTTTTTGTGGTACAGAAAGCATGAAAGTGGTGCATCAGTGCATTCTCCGGGATATGATACTATAGATGAATGGGGGCGGCCCATTCCTGATCCTGCGCGATGGCCTTCTTCTGCTGGGGGGAAAGGATTCAAACAAGTTGCAGACAGAGTGCATCAAATGGGTCTCAAATTTGGTATTCATGTTATGCGTGGTATCAGTGCACAGGCCGTCAAAATTAATACTCCTATTCTGGGTCCTCAGGTTATCATATTCTAATTTTTCATTAATTAATAAAATACGGTCAAATACGGATAGACATTATTGACCAGTTTATCCTCTTGTACATGAATATATGGGTGTTTTACATAGAAAACAGTAATCGTGTACAGGGAGTGGCGTATGAAGAGAATGGAAAGATTTGGAGGGCGAAAGACATAGCGTCGAGTGGGAAGATGTGCGCATGGATGGATAAATGCTTCATGAGCGTTGATACGAGTCTGGGAGCAGGACGGGCTTTTATTGCTTCCCTTTATCACCAATACTCAGACTGGGACGTAGATTTAGGTAAATTCTTCATTTAATATTTTAAGGCGTGAGGAGTGTTTTAAAGTTTAAAAAGCTAAGGAAAAAAGAATTGTGGTTGCAGTGAAGCATGACTGTGTATTCGGGCAAGACTTGAATATAGATGAAATATCCCTTGTATCCCAGGTACTTCAACCTTTATTCATTTCTTATTTTTGTTTTTGAAACATACAGATTTTATTGTTATTTTAAAAGTTCTGATTAAATTTAATTAGATTATTGTTTTTAAGTCCCATCAATTTAGCTGTTCTCATAAATTAATCTTTTTAAATTAGTTTTTTTAATATGGGTTAAGTGGTTCTAGGAAAATTCACCTGTCAATAAATTCATTGTCAACTATTCATCACCATGACAAATTCATCTCGTGGAAAATTCACCACCAGCAATTCATATCATATTGCTTGAGTGAATTTTCCACGAGATGAATTTATCATAGCAATGAATTGTTGACAATGAATTGTTGGAGGTGAATTTGTTGACGATGAATTTGGGCTCTAGGAAAATTCATCACCAACAATTCATTGCTAACAAATTCATCACCAACATTTCACTGCCAACAAATTCATTGCCAACAATTCATTGCCATGGCAAATTCATTTTGTGAAAAATTCACCACCAACTATTCATATCATATTGCTTGCAGTGAATTTTCCACGAGATGAACTTGTCATGATGATGAATTGTTGGCGTGTTGGAGGTGAATTTGTTGATGGTGAATTTGGGCTCTAGGAAAATTCACGGCCAACAATTCATCGCCATGATAATTTCATCTTGTGGAAAATTCACCACCAACAATTTATATCATATTGCTGATGAAGATGAATTTATCATGACCGTGAATTGTTAAAAGTGAATTTGTTAATATGAATTGTTGAAAGTGAATTTGCCTGAAACAGGATTAAATCACTAGCCTTAAATAAAAAATTTGGATAAGTTAAATCTCCCAATTGTTCTACCTTGCAAATAGCTCAGGACAGCTTTTAATCCTAAAATAATTTTAAGTCGGTGGGATCCAGGCCAGGAATTTGATTTGATTGTATGTGGACATTTTTCGTCTTAGAAGTTGTACTATAATATATTTTAATTCGGTGCGATCCAGGTCAGGAATTTGATTTAACTGTATTTTTAGTCCTAAGTTGTACTCCATAAAATCATTTCTTGTGGGCATCAAACAATGGTATGGAAAGCGGGCGGTGGAATATAGTTTAAATATGAGGTCAATTTTGAGATTGTGTCCTATCTTATTGGACGTGGGTGAGGCTAATGATACGATTAAAGCTATGACAACGTCACTCATTAAGAAGTCCCTTGCCTTTGGATTTTACTCGAATGGTGATTTGATGTCGTAGCTACCTTCAGTTTTTCTTGCTGTCTTGGCATCTCGTAGCCTGTGGGGTAGATTTTCTTAAAAAGCACTAGGCTTGGTTGAGGATATAGGGGTGAAGTGGCCCAAGAGGTTTTAGACTGTGGAAGAAAAAAATGGTAATAGATAAAGTCTGTTTTGTTGCTTATGATTCTGGGAAGGGTCAATGTGGCCATCTTTTTATGGCAATCGGGGCCAGAGTAAGAACAGGTGACAAGCATGCTCTAAAGTTGAAAATGAATATAAGGTTTTCTTCTCTTTTGGTCGGTGAGCTTGTACATGAAGCCTCAAAAATATATGTATATTTTTTAATATTTTAATATGAGGGAGTAATCTTTATGGTTCTAGTTTATAGGTAAAAAAAAATGAAGTAAATGAAATAATTTTAAAATAAATAAATTATAATTATATTAAATAATAATAATAAGTTTCCACAATCTATATTATAGATCTGTATTGCCTCTGGATTTGATTTTGTTAAATTTTTTTTAGCATAAATGTTTTGAATCACACTTCGTGATCATCAGGATGAAAGAGATAAGAAGGAGAAGATCACAAGTGTGATTTCAAATGTCAATGCTAAAAACTTTTAACACAATCGAAGAAGCAATACAGATCTATTGTAATAAATAATTTAAAGTATTGTAGAAAAATCAAATAGTTTTAAAATAATTTAAGATATATATACTAATTTTATTTTAGAGTTACATGACATAAATAAATTAAGTTTTAGAGATAGTGTTTATTTTATTTTTTGAAAAGTTATTTTTTACTTATTATTATTCAAGGGGTAAACGCTTTTGAACCGGAGCTATGAACCAGAATACAACCACTCAACAATACCACCCCAATGGGGTTTGAACCTTGGTGGCAAGAACAACAATGCCACCATTAAACCAACAGACCATGCCACTATTGGCAAAAGTTATTTTTTACTTTGACAAAAGTTTTGTTTTGTCTTTTTTAAAAGTAAAGAAAATATTATATATTTAAAAAGAAAATAATTTTTAAGGAAACATTTTTAAATTAGAATTATTTTTATAAACATATTGAGATTCAAGGTAGAGAAAGTTTGTAAATATACTAAAGAAGGCACTATAGAACTACAAGATAAACAAGAGGATCAAGATGTAAATAGAATATAAGAAATATCTATTTCTCTTCATGAGCCAACAAAACAATTGGAAAAAAATGTGGAGAATCAAAGAAGTTTTTAAAAATAAAAAGTGTGCAATAGATAGATATCCACATCATTGTGAGAGGAAAGAATCATGGAGGCAACCATCAAGGATTCATGATAGTACATGGAATTAATAGCAAATATCTATGGGTTGACATGGAATCAAAAGAGAGACAACAATAATCAATATCACATAAGTTTGAGGAAGAAAATAAGGGCTTCCTATGGTGAAGGATGTAATTAGACATGTGTACATAAGAAATATCAATCAAGGATGGTCTTTAGGTATCATCAACCTAGAACCACTACTACATTCACTTAAATTATATTTGCAATGAATTACATTAGTCTTACTATTTTGTTTCTTTGCATGTTTTGAGGATTAAACGTGTCAAGGAGGTGTGATACATTATGTATCTAGAGCTAAGATATTATACGTTGGTGGTGATGCCAACATATGCCACACATGTTTTAAATTAGTTATATTGGATTTTGTGAGAAAATTATTAATTATATTAGCTAATGATTTGGCCAAAATTGGATTTAGAGGTTTGATCCTTCATTATTATTATTAGAAGGTTTATATATAATGCAAATATCATTGTAGGAATATGTGGATTATTTTATCTATTTGTGGTCTCTTGGAGACATCACACAGAGTGGATTCTTCCTTAAAAACTATTGCACATTGTTCCTCTACCTTAAGGGTTTATTCTATTTCTACATATATTAGATATTAGAGCATCATGACCCAAAAAAATCTCTTATGTTGTGTATGATCTCTCTTATATAGTATCTTATTGCCATGATTATAAAAGATATATAATATGTATTGGCCTTGAAAAATGTATAGTATGTGTAGACACTCCAAATATGCTCTTTTTTTCCTCACGTCAACTTGTCAATAGGTAATTAAATTTTCTTACTTTATTAATATTCTTTTATCATTAATTAATCAAATAAACTATAATTAATTAATTAATGAAGTTAATTACTCATCACTAATCAATTCAATAAAAAATATGTATTTAATTAACCAAGCTCATTTCTTGTCAATAGTTAATTAAACTTTTTATTATTTAACAAATTAAAACTAGTTTTTCTCACTAGTTCATTAAATAAATTATATTCATTTAATTATCTTAGCCTCTCTCATGCACTAATTAATTAAATCTATAACTTAATTAATCAACCTAAACTTCTTATGACCCATTTCTCATGATAATGAATGGTTCATAAGGCACAACACTTGTCGAAGGTTTCAAACTGGGGTTTGAAGATAAATGGGCTTAACCTAGGAGAAAATCCATGGTTAAGCACACTTGATTTGGAGTAGTATTGGGATGGGTGACCTCTCAAGAAGGCCCAATGTTTCACCTTTGTGAGAATAACCTATATGTAATGAGTTCTAAGTGGACTAAGTCATTATCATGAGAGAAGGGTTCTTGTGAACAATTACTCATGAAACATGGGTCAATGAGTTTGACTCGTAAAACTACTTGGTTGAATCCTAATAGCAATATCATTATTTGACACGCTATGGAAAGTACCTCCTACTTATCAATTGATGAGCTATAGGGTATCTCTAATGAATGGTTACTATGTCACAACACTTGCTAAAGGTTTTGTATATGGGGATGCATGCTAGGTGGGTTTAACCTTGGGAAAAACTCCATGGTTAAACACACTTGAGTTGGAGTAGTACTAGGATGGGTGACCTCCTGAGAAGTCCTAATGCTTCACCTATATGAGTATCACCTAGATGCAATGAACGATAAATGGACCATTCATTATCATCAGAGATGGGTTCTTGTAAACCACTACACATGAAACATGGGAATGAGTTTGACTCATAAAAATACACAGTTCAATCCTAATCGCAATATCATAATTTGACACATTATGGAAAATACATCCTACTTATCAATCGATGAGTTGAAGGGTCTCTCTAATGAATGGTTTATAAGGAACAACACTTAAGAAAGGTTTTATAAATAGTGTTGCAAGATAAGTGAGACTAACCTTGGGAAAAATCCATGGTTAAGCATGCTTGAGCTAGAGTAGTACTGGGATGGGTGACCTCAAAAGAAATCCTAATGCTCCACCACTTTGAACATCACCTAGATGAAATAAGTGCTAAGTGTGCCACTCATTATCATTAGAGATGGGTTCTTTTGAACCACTACTCATGAAACATGGGTTAGTGAGTTTGACTCATAAAACTGCATAGTTGAATCCTGATAGCAATACCATAATTTGACATAGTGTGCAAAATATCTCATACTTATCAATTGATGAGGTAAAGGGGTTCTATAATGAATGGTTCATAAGGAAAATTTATTTCTTAAGGTTTTACAAATGGGATTTCAAGATAAGTGGGAGTATACTTGGGTAAAATTCCATAGTTAAGCATACTTGAGTTGGAGTAAAACTAGGATGGGTGACCTCTCGAGAAGGCCCAATGCTTCACCTCTATGAGAATCACCTAGATCTAATGAGTGTTAAGTGGAACATTCATTATCATGAGAGATGGGTCCTTCTAAACCACTACTTATGAAACATGGGCCAATGAGTTTGACTTGTAAAAATATATTGTTGAATCCTAATAGCAATATCATAATTTAACACACTATGGAAAATGCCTCTTACTTATCAATTGATGAGATAAAAGGGATCTATAATGAATGATTCATAAGGTACATTAATTTTTGAAGGTTTTTCAAATGGTTTTTCAATATAAGTGAGCTTAATCTTGGGGAAAACTCCATGGTTAAGAATTCTTGAGTTGGAGTAAAACAAGGATGGGTAACCTCTCGGGAAGGCCCAATGCTTCACCTATATGAGAGCCTCCTATATGTAATTAGTGCTAATTGGATTATTCATTATCATGAGAGATTGTTCCTTGTGAACCACTACTCATGAAACATGGGTTAAGGAGTTTGATTCATAAAACTACATCGTTGAATCCTAATAGCAATATCATAATTTGACATGATATGTAAAATACATCCTACTTATCAATTGGTGAGATAAAGGTTCTCTCTAATGAATGGTTCATAAGCCACAACACTAGTTGAAGCTTTTTCAAATGGGGTTGCAAGATAAGTGATCTTAATCTTGGTGCACATAGTTATGGGTGCACATATACCACTAAAATTTTGAATGAATTTGTGGTAGAAACTAGCTAAGCCATGGAAACTTCTAGCATCATGTACACTTCTATGTGTTCACCATTCAATGATAGCACATACCTTTTCTAGATCCATTTGTGGCCCTTATGGTCATATCACATATCCCAAATAAACCAATTTCTCCCTCATAAAACTGCACTTTTTCAAATTCACCAACAACCTTTCTTCTTTGAGCCTTTGTAAAACTTGTCTAATATTTAATACATGCTATTATTTCCTACTTATTTTTATTTTGGTTTTGTCTCTTGAGTCCATGCACATTATCCATTCATCATCCTTCTTCAGTGCTAACACAACTGGTACTGCGCATGGGCTAAGGTTCTCTCTAATCAATCCTCTTTCCAATAACTATTGCACTTGTTTGTTCACCTCTTCATTCTCTACAAGTGTCAACCTATAGGAAGCCTTTTTGGGTAAAATTTCCCTTGGAATCAAATCAATATGATGGTGGATGCTCCTCATAGGTGGTAGTTCTTATGGTGGCTCCTTGGACATAATTTCATCAAATTCTTCCAGTAGCCCCTTCACTTCTAAAGGAATGTCATTGCTATCATTTGTTGCATCTACTTGTAGCTCCTTGGGAAATATTTTAAAACATAGCCTTCCCTTTATAATCTCTTTAAAAAATTGTTTTCCTATCACTAGTAGCGTTCTTGGACCACTTTCCACCTCTTCTTCCTTGGTTGCCAATGGTGAGTATGTTTTCTTCCATTTTTTTCCAATGTGTAAGTTTTCTCTCTTCTATTATGGATTTCCTTCCTATAGAACTACCATAACCTCCTTAAGAGTAAGTGACACACGTCCATAGGCATGATATCACACCACACCTCATCTTCATAAGTGCCTATTCAAAAATTAACTAAGCATTGTTGATCAACAAAGACTTGGTGCCCTTTCTACAACCATGACACCTTGTACAGGGTAGGGTGAGCTAACATTTTTATCTAAAAATTTTCCACCATTTCAATTGAAATTAAATTATCAATGTTGTTGCTATCTTTATAACCTTGCAACATTTTTCTCCCAACTTACATATTGTCCTAAATAAACTTTTTCTTTGGATAGGTTCATCCTCCTTCTTAACTAGTTTCAGTAGGGTCCTCTTCATCATAAGTTCTTCTCCTCTCTCATGTTCATTTTTTTGACTAACAAACCATGTAGATTCATTATCACCCTTTGCTACATGTGCACTTGCTACCCCTGTTCTCCTCAATCCTTCTAGTCTACATTGTGAGCATTCATAAAATATATGGCCTGATTGTCCATAATTAAAACATGTGCCTTGGAGGCCTCTACCTTGTCCTCTTCCATATCCACCTCTACCTCTCATAGTGTATGGTCTTGATCTTGTTTCATTGTTCTCCTTTTGAATTTTTGATGGGCTAATATCCTTACCATGGCTGCAATTCTTTTGTTGTTGCACTTTTCCTTTGTTGAATCCACCTTTTCCTTTGTTTGTTCCTTTCTTCCTTGCCAAATTCTCTTCAACTTTTAGAGGATAGTGATATGCTTCTTCAACATTTTGTAACCTTATCATGCTTAGTTCATCTTGAATGTTCAACCTCAATCCATTAACATATTTTGCTACCTTTTCATGGTCTAGTTCATTATGACCAGATTTGATGGAAATCTTGTAAAACTCCTCTATATAGGCCTTATCACTTAACTCTCTTTGTCTTAAATTCTACAATTTCTTGAGAATTTTCAACTGGTAATCTCTAGGAAAAAATTTCACCTTGATCTTACTTACCATTCGATCCCATCAAGTGATCTTTTCTCTACCATTTATTCTTCTTTCAAAGCTTGCACCTCTTTCCACTAGAGTGTTGCATGACCTTTCAACCTTGCTTAAGGAATCTTTACTCTTTTTGGATCCTCTACTTCATCACACTCGAAGTATTCTTCCATCTCTATTATCTAGTCAATTAGTTCATTTGGTTCTAGACTTCCTAAGAAGCTTGGTAATTCTACCCTTGTTCCTTTCCCAAAGTTGGAAATAGATCTTATGAGTCTTCTTTCTCTTGCATCTATATCTCCACCTACATCTTCACCTTCTTGTCTAGCCATCTCTGCTCGACTCCATCATCTTCATTTTCACTATCTTCATGTGCTTTGCCTCTTCTCATTCCATCTTCTATTGCATTCATTCCTTCCTGCATTCCCCTCAAAGTTTCTAACACCTCATCTATTCTTCCTATTGCTTCTGCAACTACAACCTCTACCATTCTTCTCCTTGGTGGAATCCTACTGCTCTAAATATCCTTCTTACTATAGTATTCTATTTGTAATATCCCTTTCTATAGGGACACACCCACAAGTCACACTCAAAGGGCTTCCTTCAAGCCAAACCTTAAGCCACTATCCTTCTTCCCAGAGTTGTAGTTGTGCTCTGATACCATGCTGATTTCCCCCTTGTAGGCACCTAAAACCCACTTGAAAATGAACAAACGGGTGGAAAAGGAGAGGTTATGTTGTAAGAAACTCACATAACCTCTATAGAGATCTACACATGTGTTGCAGGTCAAATAATAAGTTTAAGAGGCATAAAACAAGTTGCAAAGGCAATAAAGAGATGGTTGTCAAAAATATGTTGTTGCTACGAGTACTTGCAACATTGGTTGTAGGTGATTTCCCAAAATTTAAATAATGTAAAATAATTTAAAGTTGCATAGAACAAACTATACTTTTAGAACAAAAACTCACCTCAAATATTACTCACAATCATATACATAGAGATAAAAACTATGAAGAGGAAAATATTTTATTAATTTCAAAGTATTGTTTAGACACTTTTACATGCATTTATATAAATATTTGTAGAACATAGCTCCCTCTGTCATTCCTCTTTTTCCTCTTGCTATTGGCTACAATTCTCTATGGCCACTGACAAAACATCCCTTATGTTCTATGATATTCTCTGTTGACTTCTTCTATTATCCACTGTTTCTATTGTTATGATCCTCTTTTCCTCTATTCTGTCTTCCTCCCTTTTGATGTTCCATTCTTTTCCTTCAAAAATACCAAAATCAAGAAGTTTCCCCCAAATTCTTGCCTAAAAATTAGGGTAGTGTTCAAAAATAGTCATTAAATGTTCAACTGCCTCTTTTTGAATTCAAAAACTCTCACCCAGTTTTCCCTTTATCATTTTTTAATGTTTTTGCACATTAAATGAGCATACATTAGGTAGTTTTCTGCCCCCAAGTCAAAACAAAATCAAATTTTAAATTTTAAAACCCTTACAACGCCATCATGTGGCATTAGTTGGAGAAAATAAAAAAATTAAAACAAAATGATGCCTCTGCATCAAGTAGTCAGGACCCGTCATTATCTTGCATACATTACTCTGTAAGTTACACTTAAGAGGGGTTTTTAGTGCAAATGGTGACTTTATAAAACTAGTTAGTTATTAGCCTACCTAAGAGAGTCCTTTTCACATTGCTTGAGTTTTCACTCAGGGACCTATAGAGTTTTTTTTTACATCATGTGGTTGAGACATGTGTCCTCACTTTGTGAGACACCTCTTGCATGTACACTTGCCACTCACAAAACACTTGTCATGCGAGTTAACAAGTGTTCCATCATTGGAAGGGTAGTCATTCATTGTGTTCAACTTGTCTACTTTCACCACCTTGCCTATATAAGCAAGATTACTTTGCACATTCAAATCATCTCTTGTATAGTTCTTTGATAATATCAATTAGGCTTATTTGTGTGCATGTATTTTGTGGAAGTTTATGGTTTTTGCTTTATGATCTTGGAAGTTATAATAGATTTTAGTGGCTCAATCATATACTAAAATATGGGTCCTAGAAGAACATGTCCCCTTGTGAGAGTAATGAAAATCCTCTAAAGATATATTCTTAAATATAATTAATCTCCAATTATCAAAATTGGTAGAAGAAGCAAAGGTGAATTAGATTAAGCAAAGATTAGAGTTATGTAGGTTATTAGATCAATTCCAAGACATTTATACACTATTCTAGTCTTGAGGCAAGTAATCGATTAACATGATCCCTTTGATCCTAAAAATTTTAAATTTCAAAGCTAAACCAAATTATATTCATTCTTTGATCACAATGATAAATATCATTATTTAGTAAACTTATTTTTTATTTCTAAAATTTATTATTTTAGAAAATATATACCCTCAAAATATTATCACTAAAATAGTCTCGGTTAATTATGCTTATCTATATTCATGTCATTGGCTTAGCCTAGAATAAAATCTATGGCCAAAATAACAAAAATAAAAGTTATGTTCAAAACGGTGCATATGACACTTTTTCCATTTTGGAATATGCCTTAGATAGTGTCCTTATCATTTTGACACACTTAGATCACATGTGATGCGCTTTGGCATTTCATACAAGTAATGAAATTGTACATGATAGTGTAGGGAGCACCAAGCTTGTCAAAAAAATTAAAAGAATTATGATGATTAGGGGAGATTATCTAATACATGCCCACAAACAAACATTCATTATGGTGTTGCATAGAAAAAGCCCTCTTTTTCATTTACTTTTACCCATTATTTTTAAAGTTGAGTGCTACTATTCATTATCTTTATATTTAAAAAATGGACAAAAAGTATTCATTTTTATAATGCATCAATAAAAGGGCGGGGGCCCTAGCTCGGTTGGCTAAGTAATTCCGTTGCGGCTCGGCTGGTCACGAGTTCTAGTCTCCCCCGTCCCGTGGTACCGGAGGGCGTGTCGCGCCAGCGCCGCCGGTCACGTTAAAAAGTTTACTAGGCGCACTGCAGTTTATAGGGGGTCGTGCTACCCGATTCCTGCAGTCTAAAATAATAATAATAATAATGCATCAATAAAACAACTAATAAGGTGATTGCTAATACATTCTTTCATGCTCATATTCTTATCTAATTTTTTGTTTCATTTTCACGCAATTCAACGAAGACATAGCTAATATGACTACTATCTTTAATGCCCAAAACCCCAAACAATAAGTGAAATCTCTTAACTCATGTGTTAAGACATTCTAAAATCTAATGTGCCATGTAAAAACTTAAGGATTAAAAGTTAGAGGAAACAACTATTGGATTCTCCCACTTAAACCTTTAAAGTGCTTTTGATTTTGTTTTTGTCTACCTATTAAATGTTTTGGTTCATTGTCCATTTTATAGCATGTTTTGGTTAATTATTCATTTTATAGCATATTTTGGTTATTCTTCATTTTACTTAGGATGTTTTTATAGTCTCATGATCTCATAATTTTTTTGTGTTTTTTATTTTTCAATATTATTTTATGTTTTCTTTTCTTATCTATGTTTTAAAGCACACATGTTTATCTTTCCATGAATCATCTAATGTATAAAACTATTTTCAATATCTTTATAAATATATGAACATGCTTAAAAATAAGACATTCATTATTGTACTAAAGAATTTTACTATGTTTCAATTTTACTATTTGTTAATGCAAAACCCTTCAAAATCATATTTCTTTGATCTAATCTGAGCTACAATATTAAAACCCTAAAAAATAAGATATATTTGATGTATATTCAGATTCTGAAAGACATGGATCGTCCAATATTGTACTCAATTTCGCCAGGAAAACACGCAACACCAGGTATGGCTCGGAAGATAAGCAAGTTAGTTAACATGTACAGAATTACAGGTGATGGTTGGGACTCCTGGAAGCATATACGCAGCCATTTTGAAGTGTCTAGGTACGTATTACATTAATATTATCAACTCCCAGATTTAATTTGAAAGACTAGCTCAGACATTCAGTGAATGTTCTACAGAGATTTTGCTGCAAGTGGGTTGATAGGATCTCAAGGATTACTTGGAAGGTCATGGCCAGATTTAGATATTCTTCCATTTGGCTGGCTAACTGATAAAGGTAGACTACAATTTCACGTTAAAAATAGAGACATTATAACGTATGTGCTAACTTTGCTCAGTTATGAAGTACTCATTTTATTTGTTTTCCTTAGATGGAAATGAAGGACCGCATCGCTTTTCAAGGCTTCTTCCAGATGAACAAAAAGTTCAGGTGATAAGTGGAAAACAAGATTTTGTTACGGTTGAGTTTGAGTAGCACATTTTAAGTATTGATTTGTTTAGGTGGTTTATTGAAAATTACATTAATAGGTGGATTCTATAAAAGAAACAAGTGTGATTTTAGATGAACCACACAAATAAGTCAATGCTTAGAATGTGTTATTTAAATCTGACCACCACAGACATCTCTAAGAACAATATTAATCATGAACATTTTAACCATTGCAGATGACTTTGTGGGCTATGGCCAAATCACCTATTATGTTTGGAGGTGACTTAAGGCAGATTGATAATGCAACCATGGCTCTCATTACAAATCCTACCATACTTGATATAAATGCTAACAGCACGCTCAATCAAGAGGTACTTCATTTTGTCTTCTCATCATTATCTAGCTAAAGAAGTAAAATACATTGATACTCCTTCTCTTTTCAGTTTTATGTGGGTACACGCGGTGGAACTCTTCGACACATCAATTTTTTTTTCCTTAATTTTTTTTCCATCAATTTGGACAACGTGCGGACTTGGATAGCGAAAGGTGATTCTGGTGCGTGTCATGTTTTCTCCCTATTTCAAAATTTGCTTAGGTTTAAACAACACACTTTAATTTTTGACAGCACACCTCAAGTTTTGACTTGTTTAGGTGGATGCTATTGAAGAAGTTGGTGCAACTTCATATGAGCCATTTAAGCAAGTCAAATCTTAGAGTGTGATGTTTAAATCAAACAAAATTCTTGTGGTGTACTTTTAACTTCTAAACATACTTCACTGTTTAAAATTACTTTTTAATTGTCTCCTTTTACCATGCACATGTAGATCTAAGGACTTTTTAGTGGCAATTTCAAGGTATAGGAGTTAATAATGGTGATTGATTGTGAATATTTGGTAATGTTTGTATAATGGTGAATAATTATGAATATTTGGTACTATGTGTAAAATAGTGATAGAATAAGATTAAACATATGAGAATAAGTGTAAATGAATGTAGAAAAGGTAGGGATGAGTTGTAGTTCATGAGCTAAAATTAGTGCAAAGGTCTACTAATTTTTAATATATGATTACTACCCTTAGTGTTATGGGGAATCAACACAAAATTCATAAGGATAAATGATATATTAACTATGTTGACTATGAGATAATTAAATGGTGACATTGGAGTCAAAACATCTAATAGCTACATTGATAAAAATATGGGAGTTATTTTATTTCATGTTCCTAGGGTTCACTTACATCCACATTGGTGGTTGTGAAGGAGGGGATTCACTATTCCCAAGTCCCAAGACAAATATTGTCTAAAGGGAGAAAATTTCCCTCGGTCACCTAAATGACAAGGCGGAGCTATGTTTTAGATTTTTTGGAGAGGGGACTTTAGGAGTTAGATGAAAACACCGTGGATCTTTTGGGAAACAAACTGACTGGCTCTTGGCTAGAGGATGACAACGTGGGTCAAGGATGATAGTGCAACACATTGGTGTCTTTGTGGTGTGTTGGCATCTCATACAAACAAAGAGTAGAATTTGTAACCAAAAACACTCCAGACCTGTTGACAATTCGAATAATGGAATCTGACAGTTTAAAAGGAAATAACATAATGCTAAATATGTGTAAAAAAGATAAACAAGTACAACAAGAAGAATACTTTAAATGAAAGATAAACTAACTAGAAGCAAAATGACAAGTAGAAAGAGGAAATATGCAACCCACGATAGGTCCAGCCTCTCACAAACTCTTCACAAATGAGATCCTACACACATAAAAAAGATAAAATGTTGGGGTTGCTTTTCGAGGCTTTCCTTAGTCAAACCCCCACTTTGGTGTTTCCATCTCCATAGATAGCTAGATAGACCACGATAGAGAAATACTGATAAAGAAATTAATAGAAAAGATATATAGAAAGAAAAGACAACAATATGCTAACTATATTTAGATGATAATGCAATGAAATAACAAAGAGTTACCCTCCCTACTACAAGCTTAGAGAATCTAAGAGGAAGAGCAAGAGCTTCGTAGATGCAAGACAATCATGCAAGAGTGATGTAGAGATTGAAACCTGCAAGAACAATGGCGTAGAGAGAAAGAATAAAGAAAGTGAAGTACTAAGAAGTGGGAATGAGCAAGAATGAGGTTGAATTGCAAGAATTAGAAAGCATGAATGAGAATGTAGTTTAAGAATGGAGGTTTGGAGGAAAAAGAGCCATTTTTGGGCATGTTTGTAGTCACAAGGAGCATTACACTTCGCGAGTGATAGGAAATGTAATGTCCTAATGTTGACTGAGCCACGAATCTATCAGGGGCATTTGCATGATGCATAGATGCCTATGTGGTGCAGAAGCATCATAATCAAAATTACCCCATTGATAGAAAATGACAAGGTATAGATAGGACAAAAATCTCAAGATGACAGGATTTTGCATTATTGATTTTATAAGGCTTAAAGTAAGGGTATGTTAATGGAAAGTAAATAAGGGCACAATTTTATGCCATCACATTTTCCCCCATATTAGTGAGCATATTTTTCAAAGCATGTGGGAGATAAAGTAGAAAGATATTGAAGAGAATATACCAAAAGCAAAGAGGAAGCAAACCTTTGATTCGATATACTAGACAAGGAAGGAGCTTCACTAGAATGTGAAGAGGATATAGGTCTTTGATCCTACAAAGATAGTTGCAATCTCACCACAAACAAGTTAGTTGCAATAAACATGTTAGGAAAAAAAGTGAACAATAATAGACATACATCAATAAGATAATCTAATTAGATATAAGACAATATTGATAGGTATGGCTAACATGGCTATAGACCATATGGGGAGCATATAGGCTTGTGGTTGCTACAAATTAAGTTGTAAGACAATCATAGAAAAATATTACAAATCTAATCAAGTTTCCCCCAACCTACACATCAAGACGTCAAGACATAAGACATCAAGGAATCCTTTTGAAAGAGATTTTCATCAAAGAATACTTTTGAAAGAATACACTTTTTTTTTAAAATTAAGCAGATATGATACCCCCCCTTAGAATGATGTGTGCTATGCAAGGGAGCACATGTCATTCTAAGGAGAAGAGAAAGACAAGAGATGTTGTGGCACGAGATATGTATAGTGAGATGTATTCATGGAATTTTGTCACACACGTGAGGGACAACACATAGAAATCACAACATCATGAAGTAGAGAAGTAGAGACAAAGAAATCAAGACATAGGGGGATCTGATTATTCAAGGTCAGAACTACTCATAGATATAGATAGATAGATATAGTATAATATATGTATGAACTATCATATCAATCCCCAAATACATCAGAACATGAAGAAGAGCACATGAAGACAAATGAAAAATAAAAATTTGGTCAACATGGAAGAGGCTTACATTCCCTCAAGCTTTGCATCGTCCTCGATGTGAAAAGATAAGATTTACAACACATAGAAGAATGATGAGACAAATAGCTGAAGTGTATGATAGATTTTCTCTCTTGTATCCAAGCACTTACAAGGGTAGCAAGGGTCCTCTAGGAGAGAGAATAAACATATATAGACAAGCTTGGGGAAACAAAAACAAGAACACGGATCTAATCTAAAGATATAGAAGAGGGTGTTATTCTGATCTAAATCCACTGGCAGTTCATCTTGCTCCCAATCTAGATAAAATGTGTAAGGGGAGGGAGGATGATCCTGGAGGGGAGGGGTGCCTAAAATAACACCAACCAACTCACCTACAACAAGGGATAAGGAAGAAGGACTTGGTATGTGCAAGATTATCATGGAAAAAACAAGCCCTTAAGTGGCAAAAAATTCAGAAAAATCAGAGATAGGAAACTTGTCGTAAAAATTTGAATAAGCTATCTATATTATTTAAAATATATGTAAGAATAGAATCTATAGAAAATTGAATGTAGTTTCTAAACTACTAGGTTTGCTTTTAAATATATATATATATATGGTGAAAATTTGAAATTTCAATGCAATAGTACTTAAATTTCTGAAAAATAAGAAGTAGGTGTCTGTTGACCACCCTAACCACAATAAAATGATAATATTTTTGTTATAATATTTTAGATTTAAGTAGAGGACTCATGTTCTGATGTGATGCATATTTTTTGTAATTTTTTCCAAGTAAATAATTAATTATGAATTTTTTATTACAACTTTTAAAAAATATAAAAACTCATATGTCTGACCACCTTAACTTGGTCAAAAATTCATGAAATTCATTTTTTCTTTTTTTAATCCTATAGTATTCGAAGCATAGAATGTGATACACATTTTGGATTAAAAAAATGCGATACCATTTAAAAGCTATAAATGTTTTTCAATCGGCCTATTAATTGGGACTTTAGTCATAATTCGAATAGAAAATGAATAATAAATACTTCTTAAATTCAAAATAAAGCATAATTTATATTGGTAGAAATCTGAGAAACTCCTTTAAAAACCCTTTTTGTTTCATTAATTTTGGATTAAAAAAATGTCGTCAGTCACATACCCATCATATTGCCTCTTTTTGGCCCATCATGATCCTGCACATACCCACCTTCAAGGTCTTCTTCACTGATATATTGTGAAACTAAGGTCATTGATATTGCAAACATCAAGGATAGAGTTGGGATGTACTCCAACAAGTTGAACGTGCACTTTTCAGGAGTGACATGTGTCAACTAAGTAGGAGGAGGACAAGACACTTGAGAGTCAGTGCCATTCTCAAGAAAAGGAACAGTGACAAACTCCATGGATGTAGGGACTGTCTCCATCACAAGGATGACATAGGCTAAAGTAGAACAAGACTCAAGAGGTGGGTATGTGCAAGATCATCATGAAAAAAATAGGCCCTTAAGTGGCAAAAAATTTAGAAAAATTAGAGTTAGGCAACTTGATGTAAAAATTTAAATAAGTTATATATATTATTTCAAAAATATGTAAGAATATAATTTGTAGAAAATTGAATGTAGTTTCTAAACTACTAGGTTATTTTAAAAAAAAAAATCTATTTGGTGAGAATTTGAAATTTCAATGCAAGAGTACTTAAATTTTAGGAAAAAAAATAAGAAGTAGGTGCCTGCTTTGACCATCCTAACCACAATAAAATGATAATATTTTTATAAGATTTTAGACAAGTAGAGGACTCATGTCCGGTGTGATGCAAATTTTATAATTTTTCTAAGTAAATAATTAATTATGAATTTTTATTACAAATTTTAAAAATATAAAAATTGTATGTCACCACCTTAACTTGGTCAAAACTTCATGAAATTTAATTTTTCTTTTTATAATCCTATATCATGTGAAGCATAGAATGTGATGCATATTTTGGATTTAAAAAATGTGATATCGTTTGAATGCTATAGATGTTTTCCAATCTGCCTATCAAGTAGGACTTTAGTCATAATTCAAATAGAAAATGGATAATAATAATTTATTAAATTCAAAGTATTTAAGCATAATTTATATTGGTAGAAAGCTAAGAATTTCCTTTAAAAACCCTTTTCATTTCATCAATTTTGGGTTAAAAAATTTTGTTAGCCACATACCCTACAAATACCCATCATATTGCCACTTTTTGGCCCATCATGATCCTGCACATACCTAGGTGGAGAAAACTTCTTTCTACCATCAACTAAAATAAGGTCATCCTTCGACTTTTACTCGATCAAAGGATGTATAATCCCCATGGATGAAGAGTACAATAAGAAGGAGATGGAGCCATAGGTGACACTACCTTTATAAAAGGCATGTCTATAGGTTGTGAGAAAGGAGGAATATTGGGAAGAGAGGGAAGAAGAGGAGGCTCCATTGAAGGAGTGATGAGCACCTGCACCCTTTTAGGGTAGGTTCATCAGGGTCCACCAATGAAGATGGAAGAAGAAAAAAGGTGATGGGAACTAAGGAAAAAAAGGAGGCACAAGCAAGAACAATTAAAACAACAGGAGCAGAAGTAGACTCACCAAGCTCCTTGACAACCTTCTGCAAGGTAGCATGCTTCTTATCCAAGGCCTTTCACCAATGCTTACACTTGTGCATAATCTAGTTAAGTTTCTTATGGGCTTCGAAAGGTACAACTTGAGAAGGGGTTGGGGGCTTATGTTCTATCATAAGAATAGGTTCCATAACCATCACTAGTGGAAGGGTGGACTCTTGAGGAGGAGTAGGAGGAGTAGGCAAAAAAGAAAAAATAGAGAAAAATGTCTCAGCGATGTGCCTCTTCCCTTTCTTTGCTCTGGGAGTAAGTGGTGGAATAGGTGGAGGTTGTGGAGACTGAAACATAGGAACAACCATAAAGAAATGCTTCCCTTTTCCATATAGGGTCAATTGGGGCACCGTGGCTAAGACAAGAAGTTGAAAGACTTGGGGTTTCAACTTCCACACCATGTGTGCCTTTCCTTTTATTGTGATAGACACAGTAGCAAGAACCAAAGATGCCACCAAGGGATGGGAAGAGGAAGATAAAGGCACAAAAGAATAACTAGAAGGGGAAGGCACAAAGGTAAGAGTAAGCTTATCCTTCCCTTTTACAGGGGTAGAAAACAAAGCTTGTTGTTGCACTCACAAGGAAGCCTTCTAAGAAATAGTAGAAGGAGATGGGGGAAAACCACCCTTTCGCACTGAGCCCCCAATCTTCTGTCTAAAATAATCTTGATATATAGTATTTGAATGTAATCAAGGAAGTACCAATAAGAAAATGGAGAATACCAGAAGAGCAGCTTATGTGGATGAAGAAACTATTGAATCCCCTACTTCAGTTGGGAAACTTGATAAAGGTGAGTCATTGGTAATGAGGAGAGATTTAATGCATGAAGTAGTAATTTTGAGGAACCACCACAAAGAAAGAGTTTGTTTAGAACAAGATTTAAGTATGAAGGAAAGGTATGTAAAGTTATCACTAATAGTGGTAGCACTGATAATCTAGTTTACAAATAAATGGTAACCAGGTTGAATTTGGAGAGATTGAAGCATACAAACCCTTATAGGATAGCTTGGATTCAATATGAGCATAAGATATTGGAAAATGAGCAATGTTTGGTGAAATTTCATATAGGATAATATAAGGATGAAGTATTGTGTGATATTATGCCCATGGATGCATGCCATTTACTATTAGATATACCATTGCAATATGATAATAAATCAATTCATGTTGGAAGAAGGAACACCTATACTATAACTTAAAATGGCAAGAGAATTAAGATGATACCTTTGGAGGAAGAGGAAAAAAGTGAAGTTTGTAGCACTGCCAGACTATGTTTGGTAGGTGGAAGGAAATTTCTAGATGGATTGAGGCATGTGAATCTATGTTTTAATTGATTCCAAATAAGGGTGGCAATCCAAAGATAGAGCATTTTACTATAGAGAACAAAGAGGTAATAGAGTTGTTAGTAGAGTATGAGGATATCATATTAGAGAATGTACCAAATGGACTACCACTAGTCTAGAGAATCATTCATTATATAGATCTCATACCAGGATCAAGTTTTCCTAACAAGGAAAAACATAGGATTATACTTGTAGAGAATGTAGAATTGAATTGGCAGATACAAGAGCTATTGAAGAAAGGATTGATCAGAGAAATCTTAAGCCCATGTGTGGTACCTAATATGCTTGCACCAAAGAAAGAGGGAGAATGGATAATGTGTACAAACTCAAGAGCAATCAACAAAATCATAGTCAAGTATAGATTCCCATTTCCAAGGATGGATGACATTATGGACTGTTTGAGTGGAGCAAATTTTTCACAAATATTGACCTAAAGTGTGGATATCATCACATCAAAATCAAAGGAGTTGAATGGAAGACTATATTTAAGACTAATGAAGTATTATATGAGTGGTTAGTGATTCCTTTTGAATTGACTAATGTACCTAACACTTTCATGAGATTGATGAATGAAGTACTAAAGAAATTCTTAGGTAAGTTTATCATTGTTTACTTGGATGATATTCTAATTTTTAGTAAGACTAGAGAAGAACATTTGTGGCACATAAAAAAAGTATTGCAAAGGTTGAGAGAGGAGAAGTTGGTGATAAATGTCAAGAAGTGTAGCTTTATGAAGACAAAATTAGTGTACTTGGGTTTTGTTATTTCTACTAAAGGATTGAAGATGGACCCTAAGAAGGTTAAAGAAATTATTGAGTGGCCTACATCAGTGAACATTGGAGAGGTAAGATCATTTCATGTATTGGCTAGTTTCTATCAGAAGTTTATTAGAAGCTTTAGTATAATTTTCACACCTATGATAGAAATAATGAGAGGAGATAGGAAATATTTTAAGTGGACATCTAGAGCCCAAATAAGTTTTGAATTCTTGAAGCACAAGGTGATAGAGTAGATAATGTTAACATTGCCTAATTTTGACAAGGTATTTCAAGTTGATTTTGATGCGACTGGAAATGTAATAGAAGCAATATTGACTCAAGAAGGAATACTTGTAGCTTATTTCGGTGAGAAGTTGAATGATGCAAGAAAAATATATTTAGTTTATGATTATGAGTTCTATGTATTAATTCAAGCCTTGAATAATTGGAGACATTATTTTTTGCCTAAGGATTTTGTGTTGTATACTTATCATAAAGCTTTGTAGTATTTGAATAGTCAAGGTAAGTTGAATTAGAGACACATGAGAAGGTTTTAATTCTTGTAGAGTTATACATTTGTGTTGAAGCATAGGAGTAGCAAGTCAAATTGATGCAAGTGGGACTCCCAAATGAATTACATAACCCTCAACTCATAAAAAATCACTCAAGACATCATATGCAAAGACCTTTTGCTCACAAACAAACTCAAAATCCACCACATAAATACCAAACAAACTCATGCTCTTTTATTGAATTTCAAAGCCAAAAAACAACTTTAATTTTAATTCATATTGTAATAAGAAAATAAACCCATTGCATTCTTCATACCACTTCTATTTCATTACAACGATTTTTTTCAAATGGTTTATAGGTTTTATGCTCTTACTTCCCAGCTTTTTGATACATTATGAATTTTTCAATTTCATTCTAAAATGAGAAAGTTATGCCTCATTTACTAAGACTAGGTCTCACAATTACAACCTAGAATATCTCTCTATTCCCAAAAATGCTAATCAAACCTCAACCTCCTCCATTCTAGACATGATAATTCATGCAATTGGCCTCTTCAATGCTTTTTCTAGGAAAATTCAAACTTTAGCAAAAAATTGCCATCCAATTCCTCATCTGGCAACTCCATTCCCCAGGTGCCCAACATCAAGGAAAATATTTTATTCCATATCATTTAATTCTTCTTGGGAGTTACAAATATAATAAAAATTACATTTCCCAGCTGGGGCATGGGATTTTCTTTTACCCGTGTAATGTGAAATTACACCAAATGCCATGCTAATTCACTTAAATTTTGGGCCATTAAATATATGAATAAAAGTATCTTCTAAGGTTGTTGAAGAAAGGTGAAAGGAGATTAAAATCATTCTTACAACACAAAAAAAAGATAAAATTTGAAAAAGGAAAAATAAATAAAACAAAGATCTTTTTGGTTGTGCAGAATTGCACTTCACCCCTAATGCTCCTACATCACAAATAAAGTTGCATACACACTGAGCAAGACAATAAATTTGGTGACAAAGATGAGGATAGAAGTATTTGGTTTTGAGGAATTGAAGCTTATGTATGAGGAAGATCCATATTTTTCTGAAGGATGGAGAGCATGTAAGGAACTAGTAGTAACAGACCAAAGCCAATGGTTGGATTATTTTATTCAGGAAGACATGTTGTTTAAGGGAAACCAATTGTGTATTTTGAAGAGTTCAATGAGAGAGAATCTAACCAAAGAGAAGAATAGTGGACTTTCAAGACATTTTGGAGTTGATAAGATAGGAGCTTTGGTAAATGGACACTATTTTTGGCCATAAATATATAAGGATGCCAGGAAGAATGTTCAAAGTTGTAGAATTTGTCAAGTAGCAAAGGGGAGTAGTCAGAATATTGTATTGTATAAACCTTTGATTGTAATAGAGAGATCTTGGGAAGATATAAGAATGGATTTCAATTGGGATTACCAAGAACACAAAGAGGATATGATTTTATAATGGTAGTTGTGGATATATTTTCTAAGATGTCACATTTTATTCCTTGCAAGAAGACTAATGGTGTTGTGCATGTTGTTGATTTATTTTTCAGCAAGATTGTGAGGTTGCATGGATTACCTAAGAAAATAGTTTTAGATAGGGACACCAAGCTTATTGGATACATTTGGAAGACATTGTGGAAGAAGATGAAGATAGACTTGAAGCTCAATTCAACATACCATCCACAAATTGATGGATAGCCAAAGGTAGTAAATTTTTTTTGGATAACCTATTGATATGTTTCGTTGGAGACAAAATAGGAAATTTGGATATAGTTCTACCACAACCAGAATTTGCATACAATAATTCAGTAAACTATAGTATAGGGAAGACACCATTTGAGATTGTAACAGGAATACATCCTAGAGGAGTTGCAAAGCTAAGAGACATTAGTATGGAGAACAAGAGGAGTGTAGAAGTAGAAGAGTTTATAGGATTCATGGAGACATTGCATAGTCAAGTCTGGAAGCATTTGGAGGAAATGAACAGTAAGTATAAGGAGAAGGAAAATGACAAATGGAGAAATAACAATTTTTTTGTTGGAGATGAAGTGATGGTATATCTCAGAAAGGAAATATTTCCAATAGGAACATAAAATATGCTGAAGATGAGGAATTTTGGACCATGTAATATTCTAAGGAAGTTTGATTCAAGAAATTCATATGAAGTTGAGTTATTGGAGACACTTGGTATTTCACCTATCTTCAATATTGCATACATATATATGACTACCATGGAGGATAGTCAAGTGACAACAATGTAGAAGTAGATATGAAGGAGAAATTACCACATCAATCACCAAAGGAGATTGAGCAAATTTTGGATACCAGGATTGGAATGAGCACTAGGAACAAGTAATAAAAGGAATATCTAGTAAAGTGGAAAGGTGGACTAGTGGAGGATTCATTATGGATTTCTCAGGCTGAGGTGAGCCAATTTGGTTTACTCGAGCCCTTGTAAAGTGAGGGACTCACTTTTGTTCCAACCTTGGGTGTCTGATGTAGGAGTATTGCTAGTTGTAAAGCAATCCTATATCAACTAAAATCTTTTATTTATTGCATTTCAATCTATAGTAGTTTCAATATTTCATTCTACATTTCACTTCATTATTATTTCTCAACACGTGGAGCATGATATAGAATCTACATGAGGTCATCTACATCATATCTAGATTTTAGTAGATTTGCATGTGTTTTTAGAAAGTTATCGCTCTCAGAGTTTCACTATAATTCACAGACTGAGCATTTGGGGCCAACTTGGTCCAGAGGTCATAGTGTAGACCTATTCTGGATCATGTGAAGCTTAATGAGACATCATACAATAATTTTTGGTCCAATGGGATCTATCTTGGAGATCCGCAATCCATTTCATCTCGCAAAGGATTATCATTCATATTTTAAGGCCAACCTACATGCTTGATCATTTATTAGGGTTTGTAAACTCTTGAGGCCTAAATAAACCATTATTGGAGTCGAAGAATCATATTAAGATAATTTTTAATTCATAGGAAGGTATTCATCATTAGTTAGGTAGATAGTTCACAAGTAAGTAGGATCAATTGTCTGAATAAGGCCTTTGAGCTAGTCGTAATGTTGTAATTCCCTTATGGTAGGCTTGTGAGCCTTGATTATTTCACATATGATGCATGCAATATTTCTAGTTATTAGATCATGAGCCTAAATTTGGACATAATTTATCCAAATTTATCCCCTTCATCTAAACATCCTATTATTGCATTAATTAATATTACTATTATTTAATTAATAATTAATACTTACCCTCTTTAATCCCTTTTTCATCAAATGAATTAAATAAATATTACATTTATTTAATTCCTCACATGTCATTTTCATCTAATCCTAATCCATCTCCTAATCTCTTCATTAAGGATGTGCACATGCCTAATCCTTGATTAGGATGTGTCCCATCCTCCAACTTTTGCAAGTTGGATTCTAATCCACATTAACCCCTAATTATCCTCTAATTACTAATTAGTTAAACCTAATTAGTAGCATTAAACTTCCCCATCTCCCGAATTTTAATTCCTTTTTATTCATCAAGGCTCCTCTCTTCCCCATAGCAATTTTAATTACTTTTATTCCTCCTAAGTCCCCCTTTCCCATGCATCTTTTAGAATCTTTGACTTGTCACATCAGAACACATGCTGACCAACTCCACCTTTTGGAACCCTCTCTTATCCACAGATTCTCCCAAGAATGTGAATTTTAATTCATTTATTCCTCAAGGAATCTTCTCATCTCCCAATGTGGAAGGTACTTGTCCTTCCTCCACATCATGTACCTCCTTCCAAATCACCTACACATCATTTCACCCCTTAGCCACTCACATTCCACATGTCAAAATGTGAAGAAGCATGAGTTCTCAACTCACCTTGGCCCTTCATCTTGGCTTTGTTGGATAAATCTCAACCATTGAATTCTCTAGAGAATTCAAGTTTCTCTATAAATACCCCCTCCTCTAAGGCATTAGAAACACTTAGCCATTTTGCAACTAAATTCTGCCATTTTGTGCACTCATCTAGCCATCAATTTCATCTATTTGCATTTTCATCCAAGCATATAGTTAAATCTTGCATTTAGCCACATCAAGAGCCATCAAAGGAGTATACAAAGTAATCTAAAATCAAGGGCCAACCAAGGAGTTTCTGCTGGAAAGAGAAGGTATAACCATTTGTCATCATCTTACACTTTTTCTTTTTGCATTAACAAATTTCTTAGGCCAATCTTGAGGTGTTTCTTTGTGTTTTTCCATTGCATTTTAGTCATTTTGAATAGGTAAAACATTTGGATATCATAGAATCAATGAAATTTCATGTTTTTTTTTATCAATATCTTCTATTATTTCCACTATTTTGACTCTAAGCTAAACACTTAGACTATCCTTTTTGGACCCTTCATCCATGACTACACCACTTATCTAGCAATATATTATTGATCTCTTTGATCGGGTAGTTAGTTTTACCCACTACTGGTTGACCAGTGTTGGAGATTCCAAACTAGCACTTGCTAGTAATTCTTGAATATGGTAATTTAATTGCCCTCTTGACTGTTTGTCATCAAATGTGACATTTGGTACTTCACTTGGAAGTATGTGTTATTGGAAATTAGTTTTTGGTAATTGATTCCCAATATGTAGTACCTTGGGATCCATTCACTCATGTTAGTTGGATGTGAAACCTTTTTGATGGTATGGTTAATGAGTGACAGTTGGTCTGAGTGACAGTTGGTCTTGGTGACATCACATGCTTTGGTTCATATGGTCAATTTTTTTATTATCTTATTAGACACATGTGAAAAATTATGGTTTCCCCTTGGAAAATTGATCACAAAGTATATATTGATATCCTTCATTTAATTCTGAGCATTAAAGTTTAGTTTTTTACTCATTAAATTTCCTTATAATTATCTTAGTATGTGGTATCTGTAAGGAAGCTAAGGTAGCAAAAAAACTTCCTACACTAATCTTGAGAGGAGAATAATGGAAAACTTTTACAAATATTTAATAGTTACAGAAACTTAAACAAAAATATACATAAATATCATGTATACCAAAACAAAATGATTTATGTGGGGAAAACCCTTTTCGGAGAAACACTCCACACTCCAAAAGCTGCCCAATATATTACTCAACAATCACAAATATTACAGTATACTTGCTAAGCAAGCTTCTCACATGAGTATCACCACTTAGAGATCCAGAGGCAATACAACCACTATCGGACTCTTAGAATACATCACAATACACAACTGTAGTAAAATTCCCTCATAATATAGGGTTGCCTTCTAGGGTAAGTCAAACTATTAAAATATCAACTATTAGATATGAGACATAATGATGAACGGTCCAAATTTACAATAATAAAATATAAAGAAAATTTTCCTTTTGGGGGTGCTACCCCTAAGCCCTTGCCAGGGCACACTACCCCTAGATCCCAGTCATGGGTATGATTCCCATTGGATCCCTCGTGGGGGGGATCCCCTCCATGCCCCCCTTGTCATCGGCTAAATAGTACCTTATATAATTGCAAGGTTGAGACACATTTTCTCAACAAATCTCTCATTTGTCAAACACATTGCAAGGAAAACAAAAAGGGTGTCATCATCATTCTTAATTGCTAGGAGCCACAATGCCCATAGTCTCCAAACACCATATGAACTTCTCTGTGCTCACAAGCTTAGTTAAATAATTAACATTAATCAAAGTCTCCACCTTAACCAACTTCACCCTACCATCTCCAACCATATCTCTAACAAAATGATATTGTACATCAATTTTCTTGACCTTGGCATAAAATGTTGGGTTCTTGGATAGACATATTGCACTCTAACTATCACAATAAATTTTCACTACACCTTGTTTTATTCCAATATCTAAACACAATCTCTTAAGCCAAATGGCTTCTTTACTAGCATAAGTAGCTGCCATATACTTTCCTTCAGTAGTTGAAAAAGCAACCATAACTTGTTGCTTACTCATCCAACTAATTGATCCACCAATTAAACACATAAGCACTGGTGGATCTTCTACTATCAACATCACCTTCCTAGTATGAATCCACATAACCATGAATATCAAGGGAAATCTCATCTTCAGTCATATTATTGTGATAACATAAGGATTAATATAAGGTATTGCATAG
This sequence comes from Sequoia sempervirens, assembly GCA_007258455.2. NCBI lineage: Eukaryota > Viridiplantae > Streptophyta > Pinopsida > Cupressales > Cupressaceae > Sequoia > Sequoia sempervirens. Next base: position 211,788,770 of record VDFB02373365.1, read on the forward strand.
ATATCTGAAGACTCTTTTAACTGCATATATCTAGAAAGAACCCCCATTACTTGGGAAATGTTTGGTCTAGTACAAACCATAGCATACATTAAACTTCCAACTGCACTCTAGTAAGGCACTCTGGTCATGTCTTCCATCTTTGATGGAGATGTTGGACAATTTGAAATAGATAACTTTGTTCCAATTGAAATAGGAACACAAAATGGCCTACAATCCTGCATATCTAATCTCTATAAAATTGAATTAACATACTTACTTTGGCCAATCCATAGCTTTTTGTTCACTCTATCTCAAGTCTAATTACCATCCCAAGAATTTTTTTAGAGATCTACACCAGGATCTTTCATTTCAAACTTAGCAACAAGTTGAGATTTTAGTTTTGAAATCATACATTTCCCTTTACCAATGAATAACATATCATCAACATATAATGCAATAAATAGGAAATGATCACCATCAATTTTATAATAAACACAATGATCTAATTTAGAACTCTCAAATCCAAAACTCCACACATGTGTATCAAATTTTTGGTAGCACATCCTAGGACTCTATTTTAAACCATACAAATATTTCTTCAATTTGCAAATGAATTTACTTTTACCTTTCACCACACAGTGCTCTAGCTGTGTCATATAAATATCCTCCTTCAAATCACATGAAGGAAATCAATTTTCACATCCATTTTCTCAACCTCTAAATCATAAGCAACAACAATACAAAGAAAAAATCTAATGGATGCCATTTTTTCAATAGGAGAAAATATCTCACCATAATCAACACCCTCAACTTGAGTGTAACCTTTTGTAACCAACCTTGATTTGTACTTCTTAATACTTCCATCTGAACCAATATTTTTCTTGAACAACCATTTGCAACCAATAGGTTTTCATCCTTTAGGAAATGGTACAAGATCCCATGTATTATTCTTTATCAAAGTTTTCATTTCTTCATCCATATCAATCTTCCAGGATTATGCATCATTCATACCTAATGCCTCTTCTACTAATTTGGGTTCATCTATGTTAGTATTCAAAGTAAAAATACATCTCCAATCATCAAGTGAATACCTTTGAATTAGTTGTCTATGCCTTGTAGACCTACGAACAAGATGAGTTGGAGGTTCTTCCTCCTCTTCTAAAGATTCAGAGCTAGATAAGCTCTCCTCAACTTCTTGTCTATCCATGGGACTTGATTCAACTTTCTCAGGTGCAAGAGGAAATTGAATCGCATCTTCCTCTTTACTTTGTTTTGGCTACAATGTAATAGAAGAGGGATTAGTTTATCTAAAAATAACACTTCTATGAATTACCTTCTATGCAATAGGATCCCAAAGTGTGTACATCCTTTCACACCATAACCGTATCCTATGAAGATGCATTTCACAACCTTGTTCTCTATTTTTTTTTTCTTCTCCTTTGGCACATGTGCATGTGCCTCACAACCAAAAACTCTAAGATGTCTTAATGAAGGATTGCAGCCCAACCATGCCTATATAGGAATCTTATCAACAAGATCTTATGTAGGAGATCTATTAATTAGGTAACAAGTAGTGGCAATAGTTTTAGCCCAAAACCATTGTACTAGACCAACACCATCAACATACTCCTAGCCTTTTCTGGATTAGTGTCTTGTTCATTCTTTCTAAACTTCATTCTGTTGTGGAGAATATGAAGTTGTCTCCTATTAGTGTGAATAAATGTCTTATACCTAACTAATTCACTCACTAGGTAATTAGGGGACATATTCACATGTTAAGTTTACTTAGGATATAAGATTTTTCTAGAAGTATTAGTTGGTTTTTGTAGAAGTTATCTTATCTAGCTAGTATTGCTTGATTCCTAGGTGATTATTTTGATAGCTGTCTCATGTAATAGGATTACGACACTTGTCATGATCAAGTCTAATCCTACATCTCTACCTTTCCTTTATAGGAATGGCATCTCATGTACATTTGCATTGCATCAATTCAAGCTTATTCAAGTATATTCAACCATTAATCAATCTTGCATTGTGAAGCAAGCTTTCTTTCCATTCTCTCTCTTGTGGAAGTGGTTTTGGTCTCGCAACTATCCCTGGGGGTGTTGGGGAGTCACTATTCACTCCCACATGGTATCAGAGCACATATAAGCCACCCACATATAAGCCCAACAAGTATTTCTTTAGCCCATAGTGGTTTTATTTTTTGCATTGATAGCGGACCAGGTCATATGGATGATCATTTTATTTTCCCTCGTTGTTGAAAAATTTCACCTAGTTAGTGTTCACTGGTTTGTGTTTTGTCCCCAAGTGCCCTTTTACGGGCCTTTTTTTCATTTTCTCATAAATTTCGCATACAGAGGTGAAATTTTTGAAATGAGATATCGATGGAAAGTTGGAAGTCTCAATTTTTTAATGGTGCAAGTATTTTGTAGAAATTTTGTAGTTTTGTTTTTCCTTTTCTAGGTAAAATCTAGATCTTCATTTTTCACCTCCGAGCTCATATCTTTTTGCTCTAGACTCTTATTTTCCCCAATTTTGTGGCATCAAGAAGATATTCAGGAGCACTTCAATTTTATTCATGTACTTTTTGTAGTTTTGTTTCTATATTTTCAATTTTTTATTTTGAAGTTGATTTGATAGTTTGGGATACATTGTTGTAAATTTGAAAAAAAATGTAATTTTGTTTGGGACAAAGGAGTTGATTTCTTGTATCTATTGTGAGGGGAAATTTTTATTCCTCTATTGTAATATCTGATTGTATCATGGATTTACCAAAAGTAGTTTCTCTAGCTCAATATAACTATCATGAGTGGAGATCTCAAATGGAGTTATTATTGTTAAAAATGAAATTGTAAAGAATCACATTTGGTCAAGATCCTGAACCTGCAGGTGCTAAAGAGAGAAGAAAATGGCTTGATAGAAGGGATGAAGCTCTTGGTACTCTTCTTTTGTCCATTTCTCTAGATCTTAGATATCATGTTGCATCTTGCACACATCCTAATCAAGTTTGGACTACTTTAGAGAGTCTCTTTAGTAAGCCAGATAAGATGAGGAAATTTAAGTTGGAGAATGAACTAATGGGTCTCAATCCTTTAGATTTTGACAATATCCAAGACTTCTCTAAGCTCAATTCTCATAGATTGTTATGGGATCACGAAAGAGGATGAACAGTTGACTGTTTCTATTTTGCTAAGCTTGGTCCTAATTATTCAGTATTTGTTTCTACATTCTATGCTACAATGGATGCCCTTGGAAATGCATTAATAATTATTTCTCTTGATGAATTTACAACTCAGCTCACAAGGGAACAAGCAAAGTTGGTACACATGGGCACATTGAAGTCTTCTTCATCTCATGCTCTTTTTGTAAAGTATATAAAGGCTTCAAGTGGAAAAGTTAAGAAGTAGAACAAGGCTCCCAAGTCTAATGAGCAAGGTAAAGATCCTCCTTCACATAGTACTCCTGAGTCCACATCCTCTTCAAAAGAGGAATCATCTAAAAAGAAGAAGTTCAAATGTGCATATTGTAAAAGGCTAGGACATGATGAGCATAGATGTTATAATAAGAAGATTGATGAACTCACACACCTTCTTCAAAAGAATAACATTCAACTTCCCTCATCAGTGTCTTCTACTTCTTCAGCATCTCAATCGGTAGCCCCCTCATCATCATCTTAGTTAGAGAACACAACATCTACTTTTGGGCTACAAAAAATGAAAGGACAAGCACTCTTGGCCTCTGCAAGTCCTAAATCTCATAGATGGCTTCTTGATTCAGGGGCATATCATCATATGGCATCTTCTATGGATATGTTATCTTCTTTTGAGCCTTGTAATTCACCTCATATATTGATGGGTAACAATACATATATGAAGGTAAGTGGGAACGGTTCTATTGACATGGGGGAAAGGGACTTTCAATGATGTACTTTGTGTTCCTTCCTTTTCCACTAATCTCCTTTCTATGATTTATCAAATTAGTCATGGGGGTCAAGGTAAAATAGTTGAGTTCACTCCTGATAGGGTGTACATAAGGGACTTGGAGACTAGGGATATTGTTGCTATCGGGATGGTTGATCATTCATATCATGTGTATTCCTTTTCACATTTTTCTTCAAAATATGATAATGTTCCTTTTACTGCATCACACACTTCATTTAGTGTGAACCATGTTATTGAGGAGAAGTTTGATCAGATCTACACCTTGGTATTCTAGAGACTAGTTTTGAGCTTCCTACTCCACCTCCTACTTCTTCAACCATCAGTGCTTCTATTCAATAGGATGATCATAGTTTTTCATATCTTGCTTGGTATGATAAGCATTTTGATAGGTATCTCTAACTTGTTCAATGAGTCTCATAATTATGGATTTGAAGGACATACTTCAGGATTTCTTCTCCCTCTTGATGATAGTTTTAGCACAACTATTCAACCATCTACTTTGTCTTTAGAGATTTATATTCATGAGTCTCCTCCTTCACTTGATTTTCATGTTTCTTGGTTGAGTTTGACCATGATTATGTTGTGACTTATTCAAGCATGGAGGCTTCTCATCAATTTTTAGAGGCATGCATGACCATTCATTCTTCCTCCTTTTAGTTGGATATGGAGTGGCTTCTTCATCAACTTAATGATTTGTTTCTTCCTAAGGGAAGATGCGTTGCTTGTAGACATTGGGTCATCTTTTGTTTTCAAGTATTATTCATCAGCATTGGAGCTTCTTCATCACGGGGGGATATCTTATCTCCCTATTTCCCTCTTATGGGGGGTAAATGATTGTATATACATTATGGATGTATTCCTTGGGGGTATCATTGAATCCTCTATACATCATGTTTGTTTTTCTTTTCTTTTAATCTCTTTTGGAGAGGAGTTTTGTCCCACTAGGTTTTCTCCTTTTCTTTGCTTGTGAGAAATATTTTAAATTTGTAATTGGTAGGAGCACCTAACATAAAAACAAGCATATTTTGATGTTTTGCTTTTATATCTTTTCCTTTTTGTTGTGTTGGTCTTTTAACACTTTTATCAGGTGTAAAGGGACCTTTTAGAGCGTGGTTTTAAATTTGAATAAGGTGGGAATCGTTGTGTTATTGATTCCTAAGTTTTTGTGAAAATCTGGAAAACACGCTGTGTTTTCAAACAGCGAATTTTTAGCCATTTTTGGGTTCGGTTTTTTCAACCTAGCTGATTCCTTGCATGGGGGATGGAAAACCATGACTTTTGAAGGTGTAAAAGATCTTTTGGAGTGGGCAGTTTTGTGGAGAATAGAAAAAGAACAGTAATTTTTATGAAAAAATACAGTTTTCTGATTTTTGCGTCTGAAATAACAGAGGAATGAATTAAACAAAGCATTTTTTTTGGTTTGCTGGAATGTAAATTATCCTATTTGCAGTTGTGTTGTGTCATTTTAAGCAGTGAACCCATCGCTTTCTTCTTTTTAGTAATTTTTGTGTCTTTATTTTAATTTAGTTTGGACTGGTAAAAAAATAGAAAAATGGGGTTTTAGCTTGGTTCCTGCCCGTACCTGGAAGTATGGAAGTAGTGGAATTCAAGCTAGACTCCACCATTGCATATAGTGTACATATGGAAGTCTTTGTGAGTGATGAAGGAAGCAATATAATCTTTTCTTAGGCGAGTTTGAGTTGCTCGGTTGAGAAAAGATAGTTTGAAATCACACTCTAACGTTGCAGGGGTGCTAATATGTTATGAAATGGAGGTGTGTGGTGTTTGTAGGAAGCAGTGAGCATGTTTGAGGAGACAGAGTCCTATGAAAGCACTTGTGGCAGGAAGAAGTTAAACAGACCAAGAATGGTCAAGAAACCCTAGCTTTCTTGAAAAATCTGCATTGGACCTCTGTACGGCCAGTCAAGGGCACAAACCCCAAAAATCTTTTAGGGCTCAAAAAATGAATCAAGGTATCAGAAGGAAGTTGGGCACCAACTATTGAAAGAGTGAAGTAGTGAACTATTTTCTTGTGTTGAGAGGGCTAAAAGGGGCTTAGAGCTTGTAGCCCTGCCCAAACCCTAGAGCAGGGATTTTATGAAAACGTTAGGGAGTTGGAGTTTGGTATTTGGTTAAGCACTTGTGGAAAATGAATTTGGAAGCTTGGAAAGGTATCACACACCCCTGCAACAGAGTTAGCAAACATTTGAGCATGGTTAGTCCTTAGGGTGATTGAGGGCTAGATGGAGAAAAAGTAGAAGAGCATCAAGAACCGTTTTGGAGCAGCAAACTGAAATTGATAGCAAGGTTGGAAAATGACCAGGGGTGCCTAAATAGTTTTAGGACCTATAGGTTGATTGGTGGAGTGAAACACCAGGGGTTTATATATTTGAGACCCTAAGCATTGAGCCAGGGATTGACTCAATCCAACCTTGTTTCTATCAAATTGGTATCAGAGCACAGCTAAAGATTTGGGAAAGGAATCTTGCATGTCAGACATAGAGTCAAGTGATACTTCCACCATGGTGACCAATGCAGAACTGGCAAAGATGGTTGAAGAGCAGGAAGAAGACAATAAGCAGTTGAGGGAAAGAATAGCTCAACTTGAGGCAGCAGTGAGGAGTGCACAGTTTGAAGGAAGAATTCCAAAAGAAGAAGAGGTTGCAGAGGAAGATAAGACCCCTGAACCTGACCTCGTCTTGAAGGAGGAGCCTTTCTTGAAGGCATTAAAAGCTTTGAGTGGAAAATCACTTGAAGGAGTGCCACTATTTAGTGGAAAGATGGAACCTGACTTAGTCATGGACTGGATAGAAGGAATGGAGAACCACTTCGAATGTGATGGAGTTACAGAAGCACAGAAGGTGAAGGTTGCAAAGTCAAGGTTGAGAGGATCAGCGTTAACTTGGTGGAAGTTTGTCCAGACTGAAAGGGAGAAACAAGGTAAGCAGCCCATATCAACCTGGAAAGGAATGGTTGCTAAAGTGAAAGAAGCTTATATGCCAGATGATTATGAAATTCAGCTCCACAAGAAGAGGCAGAGTTTAAAACAAAAATACCAAGATGTAAACACCTACACGGAAGAGTTCTAGAAACTTTGTTTGAGATCAAATGTGGCAGAAGATGAGAGCCTGAAAGTGGCTGGGTACCTTAATGGTTTGAAGTGGAATATACAAGAAGAGATGGCTTTGCTCAGCCCCAAGACAGTCCACCAATGCTATCAGCTAGCTATCAAGATTGAAGAGAGGAATAAAAGGAAGCATGATCAGTCCTCTAAGGGCAGAGGAAGAGGCAGAGATCAAAAAGGACAGCGTGGAGGTTACCAAGGAAGAGGTGGTGACCAAAGAAGCCAAGGAGAATCAAAGCTTACTGAGCATGGAGGTGAAACTTCATCAAGAGGAGGTTTTAATAGAGGAAGAGGACCTCAAGGAGGTTCAAATAGAGGTAGAGGAGTAGGCAGAAGTAACTCTTACTTTTCCACCATGAAATGTTAGAACTATAATCAGCTAGGCCATCCAGCTTATAGGTGCCCAGAGAAAGCTTCATCTAGCAATGAGAAAAGAGTAGCTTATGCACAAGAGGACACCGTGAGTGTAAAGACACCTAAGATCAGTCATATTGAATTAGAAGTAGGTGAAAATCTGATGTTTAATAGAGTGCTGATCAGACAACCGGTCAAGGAAGAACCCAAGCAAAGGAGAGCTTTGTTTCAAGCAAGGTGCAAAATACTTGGAAAGGTATGTAAGGTTATTGTAGATTCTGGTTCTATGGACAATATAATATCTGAGGAGGTAGTAAATAAGTTAAAATTGCAGAAGGTACCTCATGCCAATCCCTACAAAGTCACATGGCTGAATAAAGGGCAGAGTGTCTTAGTGAATGAGCAGGTTACAGTGGAATTTTTGATTGGAGGCTACAAAGACAAGCTGATTTGTGATGTACTGCCCATGGATGCATGCCATCTTCTTCTTGGTAGGCCATGGCAATATGATAGAGGTGTTGTATATCATGGGAAGGAGAATACCATAGAATTCACGAAGGATGGAAAAACCTTCAAGCTGCAATCGTTGATTGAGGAAGATGAAGGGCAGTCCAAGGTTCCTAATATCATGTTGAGCAGTGCTAAAGAGTTCATCAAGGACCTACATCAAGGGAATGAAGGGTATGTGATTATGATGCAGCCCAAAGAAGAGGAAAAGGCTGAAAGGACAGTGTTACCAGCAGTAGTCCAGAACTTGCTTGACAAATACAAGAGCATAGTGAGTGATGGAACACCATCAACTCTACCACCCAAGAGAGCAATAAGTCATCAAATTGACTTCATACCTGGAGCCTCATTGCCTAACAAAACAGCATACAAACTGACCCCTGAGCAGAACAAAGAGGTGGCAAGACAAGTGGAAGAGTTGTTGAATCAAGGTCTGATCCAAAAGAGTATTAGTCCATGTGCAGTCCCAGTTGTTTTGGCAACAAAAAAAGGAGGTAAATGGAGAATTTGTACTAATTCTAGAGCAATTAATAGAATCAAAATTAGGTATAGATTTCCAATACCTAGGATTGAAGATTTATTGGATTGCCTTGGAGGTGCAAAATTTTACACTAAGCTAGATCTTAAGAGCGGGTATCACCAAATCAGAATTAAGGAAGGTGATGAATGGAAGACAGCTTTTAAGACAAATTATGGTTTGTATGAGTGGAAAGTGATGCCATTTGGCCTCTCGAATGCCCCTAGCACGTTCATGAGACTAATGAATGAGGTGCTTAAAGATTTCACAGGGATTTTTGTGGTAGTCTACTTGGATGACATACTGATTTTCAGTAAGACAGCAGAAGAACATTTGAAGCCTGTAGAGATGGTACTCAAAAGGTTGCAAGAAGAACAGTTGGCAATCAACCTTGAGAAGTGTGAGTTCTTCAAACAAGAGCTTGTGTATCTAGGCTTTGTGGTATCCAAGGAACGCTGAAGATGGATCCAAGTAAGGTGGAAGCTATCCTAAACTGGCCTACACCAACCACAGCAACTGAGGTAAGGAGTTTCCATGGTTTGGCTTAGTTCTATAGGAAGTTTATAAGGAATTTTAGTGGTATATGTGCACCAGTGTTAGATACAATCAAGGGTGGTTAGAAAACAAAGTTTAAGTGGACTTTAGAGGATGATAAAGGGTTTGAAAAGTTGAAAAAAGAAGTGGCAACACAACCTATCTTGTTATTGCCTAGTTTTGATAAATTGTTTACAGTTGAGTGTGATGCATGTGGAGTAGCAGTAGGAGGAGTCCTTAGTCAAGAAGGTAGGCCTGTAGCCTTCTTTAGTGAAAAAATCAATGAAGCTAAGCAAAAATACTCCACCTATGATCTGGAACTTTATGCTTTAGTGCAGTCCCTTAGGAAATGGAGACATTATTTGCTGCCCAAAGAGTTTGTGGTCTTCACGGATAACCAAGCACTTAGTTATATCAATACCCAGGAGAAGTTAAGCAATAGGCACTTGAAATGGATGGAGTACATTCAAGCTTTCACATTTACCAATAAGCATAAGAAGGGACAGCAAAACAAAGTGGCAGATGCATTAAGCAGGAGGATGTTGACAGTCCAAGAGATACAGCTGAAAAGCATAGGATTGGAAAGTTTTAAGGATCTCTATGGTGATGACGAAGACTTTTCCGAAGCCTACAAGGTATGTTCAGACTTTGCAAATCATTTTCACAGTCAATATGTTGAGTATACATTGCAAAATGGGTTATTATTCAAGGGCAATCTGTTATGTGTCCCACGAGGATCAATGAGAGAAAATCTGATCCAAGAAAAACACAATGGCAGTCTTAGTGGGCATTTTGGTATTAACAAAACTTTAGAGCTGGTACAAAGGTTTTACTATTGGCCTAAATTAGCACGAGATGTCAGAAAGTATGTTGAACAGTGTGTTGTTTGCATGAGAGCCAAAGGGGGAGCTAGCAATGCTGGGTTATATCAGCCCTTGCCTATTCCAAACAGACCATGGGAATGTGTGAGCATGGATTTTGTGGTGGGTCTTCCCAAGACTAAATCTGGTTTTGACAGTGTTTTTGTAGTTGTGGACAGATTTAGCAAGATGAGTCACTTTATTCCTTGCAAGACCACACACGATGCAAGCTATATTGCCCATCTATTTTTCAGGGAAGTTGTGAGAATCCATGGATTGCCATTGAGCATTGTCTCAGATAGGGATGTAAAATTCATGAGTCATTTCTGGAAAACACTATGGAACAGATTGGGAACTAATTTATCATTTGGATCAGCTTACCATCCTCAGACCGATGGTCAAACCGAGGTGGTTAATAGAGTGTTAGGTAACCTATTGAGGTGCTTGACAAAGGAATATGGACAGACCTGGGATATGGTGATTTCCCAAGCTGAATATGCATATAATGATAGTGTGAACAGGACTACAGGAAAAAGCCCATTTGAAGTTGTGTATGGGATGCATCCAAGAGGAATTTGTGAGCTCAGAGACCTTGGAACAATGGAGAATAGGAGTGGACATGCAGAAGACTTCACTCAAACCATGAAGGAGATTCATGAGCAGGTTAAGAGGACAATCACAACAGCAACACAAAAGTTGAAGGACAAAGTTGATGAGTCAAGAAGAGATGTGCAGTTTCAAGTGGGTGATAATGTGATGGTTCACCTCAACAAATACAGATTGCAGAAGGGGATTTCCACCAAGTTGCAAATGAAACGTGTAGGACCATGCAAGGTGATAGCTAAGTATGGAAAGAATGCATACAAGGTGGAACTTCCATCGGATTTGGGCATATCTCCAGTCTTCAATGTTGCTGATCTGATCAGGTACAAGGGTACAGTCAATGATGAAGTTCAGAACAGTCAGGAAATCTTTAAAGATATCAGTAATATACCCCTTCCAAGTCAAGAGAAAGCTCAGGCAGAGAAGGTCTTGGAGTCCAGGGTGAAGAAAGCAACAAGACATAAGGCATATATGGAACACCTTGTCAAGTGGAAGGGAAAACCTGAGTTTGAGGCTACCTGGGTTGAAGAAATAGATTTCAAGAAGCATGGAATGGATCCATCACTACTGACACCTCAAGTTCCTTGATCTTCGTGCTGAGAGGGGGAGAATGGTGCAGTGAGCACCAACCAAAATAAGGCAAGTGTTTTAATGTATTGTTTTTTAAAATCTTTTTGTTTTGCTAGGGAAAATGGTCTTTAACACTATTTATATTGTGTACAAGGACCTTTTAAAGCTTTTTTAGCTTAAATTTTCTTGAATAAGTTAGAAACCATGTGTGGCTTCATTTCCTTTAGGCTTTATTAAAATCGCAAACAATGTTTTCTGAACACACATTTTTCTCCACTTAAGCCCAAACCTAAAACCTAATGGTTTCTGAGTGTTGGAAAAGAAAGCCTCGACCATGTTTGAGGTTGATGGATGTTTTTTGAACGGTGGGAAGCTTTGAAAAGGCGTTTTTTGATGAGAATAAACAAGAGGCAGTATTTTTGTTGAAAAAGAAATCTATTTTCCTGAACTTTCTGCGTGACAGCAAATAGAATAATGGAATAGATCTTTTATTGGTTTCAGAGCATGTAAAGCAACGTATAGAAGTTCTGTTTTGTTATTCTTAAATTGTATTTTCATCGCTTTCTGCATTTTATTAAAATCTGTATTTTCTTTAACTCTGTTTTGGACTGGTAAAATAAACCAGAACCATGGAGTTTAGGGGTTGTTTCTGAATGCACCAGGCTGTATGGACGCAAAAGAAGCAATGCCAAACTCCAGGCGTGTACATAGTGTAAATATAGTGGTCATCAGAGGTTCTTTAGTCAAGAAAGAAGACTGTGTCTAGGCGAGTTTGCAGACCCGGCTAGAAAAGACAGTCAAGAGGGTAAAAAGAGACCCCAACGTAGCAGGGGTGTGCAACAATTTTCATCTAATGAAGATTTGTGAATGTAGGCAGGTCAAAGAAAGTGTGGAGTGGTAAATAAAAGACTCTTTAATGTATTTGTGATCAGTAAAGGCAGAAAAAAAAACCAAGAAAAAGCCTTGAGAAACCCTAGTTTCTACCAAGGTTGAGTTGTAACCTTGTATGGGCAGGAAGGGTACCAAATACCAGAGAATTTGTCAGAGCTCGGGAAAAGAGCCAGGAAGTCAATAAAATATTGGCACAAGCAGTTGGGAGAGCAGAGTTTTAACCTTTTACTTTGAGTTAAGAGGGCTAAAAAGGGTTTTGAGGCTTGTAACCCTGCCCAAGAACCAAGAACCCTGTTTTTGGGAAAACAATGGAGAGATGAATCTTGGTGTTTGTTGAAGCACCGGAAAAGATGACTTGGAGGCCTTGGAAAGTGCCACACACACACACCCTGGCAACAAGGTTGGCAAGATGGAAAGTGGACTAGTCTTTAGAGGAATAAGGGCTAGGTGGTGAATGTGGTGAAAGTGTCCCAAGAAACGTTTTGAAGCAGCAGAATTAAAATGATAGCAGGGTTGTCATAGTGAACCGGGGGTGCCTCAGTGTTAGAGGACCTATAGGTTGTAGGGTGAATGAATTAACACCCTAGGAGTTCTCAGATCAAGGACTCAAAGCAGGGAGATAGA
>VDFB02373365.1:211801376-211832142 GCA_007258455.2 Sequoia sempervirens
ATTGTATGTCTGACCACCTTAACTTGGTCAAAACTTCATGAAATTTAATTTTTCTTTTTATAATCCTATATCATGTGAAGCATAGAATGTGATGCATATTTTGGATTTAAAAAATGTGATATCGTTTGAATGCTATAGATGTTTTCCAATCTGCCTATCAAGTAGGACTTTAGTCATAATTCAAATAGAAAATGGATAATAATAATTTATTAAATTCAAAGTATTTAAGCATAATTTATATTGGTAGAAAGCTAAGAATTTCCTTTAAAAACCCTTTTCATTTCATCAATTTTGGGTTAAAAAATTTTGTTAGCCACATACCCTACAAATACCCATCATATTGCCACTTTTTGGCCCATCATGATCCTGCACATACCTAGGTGGAGAAAACTTCTTTCTACCATCAACTAAAATAAGGTCATCCTTCGACTTTTACTCGATCAAAGGATGTATAATCCCCATGGATGAAGAGTACAATAAGAAGGAGATGGAGCCATAGGTGACACTACCTTTATAAAAGGCATGTCTATAGGTTGTGAGAAAGGAGGAATATTGGGAAGAGAGGGAAGAAGAGGAGGCTCCATTGAAGGAGTGATGAGCACCTGCACCCTTTTAGGGTAGGTTCATCAGGGTCCACCAATGAAGATGGAAGAAGAAAAAAGGTGATGGGAACTAAGGAAAAAAAGGAGGCACAAGCAAGAACAATTAAAACAACAGGAGCAGAAGTAGACTCACCAAGCTCCTTGACAACCTTCTGCAAGGTAGCATGCTTCTTATCCAAGGCCTTTCACCAATGCTTACACTTGTGCATAATCTAGTTAAGTTTCTTATGGGCTTCGAAAGGTACAACTTGAGAAGGGGTTGGGGGCTTATGTTCTATCATAAGAATAGGTTCCATAACCATCACTAGTGGAAGGGTGGACTCTTGAGGAGGAGTAGGAGGAGTAGGCAAAAAAGAAAAAATAGAGAAAAATGTCTCAGCGATGTGCCTCTTCCCTTTCTTTGCTCTGGGAGTAAGTGGTGGAATAGGTGGAGGTTGTGGAGACTGAAACATAGGAACAACCATAAAGAAATGCTTCCCTTTTCCATATAGGGTCAATTGGGGCACCGTGGCTAAGACAAGAAGTTGAAAGACTTGGGGTTTCAACTTCCACACCATGTGTGCCTTTCCTTTTATTGTGATAGACACAGTAGCAAGAACCAAAGATGCCACCAAGGGATGGGAAGAGGAAGATAAAGGCACAAAAGAATAACTAGAAGGGGAAGGCACAAAGGTAAGAGTAAGCTTATCCTTCCCTTTTACAGGGGTAGAAAACAAAGCTTGTTGTTGCACTCACAAGGAAGCCTTCTAAGAAATAGTAGAAGGAGATGGGGGAAAACCACCCTTTCGCACTGAGCCCCCAATCTTCTGTCTAAAATAATCTTGATATATAGTATTTGAATGTAATCAAGGAAGTACCAATAAGAAAATGGAGAATACTAGAAGAGCAGCTTATGTGGATGAAGAAACTATTGAATCCCCTACTTCGATTGGGAAACTTGAGAAAGGCGAGTCATTGGTAATGAGGAGAGATTTAATGCATGAAGTAGTAATTTTGAGGAACCACCACAAAGAAAGAGTTTGTTTAGAACAAGATTTAAGTATGAAGGAAAGGTATGTAAAGTTATCACTAATAGTGGTAGCACTGATAATCTAGTTTACAAATAAATGGTAACCAGGTTGAATTTGGAGAGATTGAAGCATACAAACCCTTATAGGATAGCTTGGATTCAATATGAGCATAAGATATTGGAAAATGAGCAATGTTTGGTGAAATTTCATATAGGATAATATAAGGATGAAGTATTGTGTGATATTATGCCCATGGATGCATGCCATTTACTATTAGATATACCATTGCAATATGATAATAAATCAATTCATGTTGGAAGAAGGAACACCTATACTATAACTTAAAATGGCAAGAGAATTAAGATGATACCTTTGGAGGAAGAGGAAAAAAGTGAAGTTTGTAGCACTGCCAGACTATGTTTGGTAGGTGGAAGGAAATTTCTAGATGGATTGAGGCATGTGAATCTATGTTTTAATTGATTCCAAATAAGGGTGGCAATCCAAAGATAGAGCATTTTACTATAGAGAACAAAGAGGTAATAGAGTTGTTAGTAGAGTATGAGGATATCATATTAGAGAATGTACCAAATGGACTACCACTAGTCTAGAGAATCATTCATTATATAGATCTCATACCAGGATCAAGTTTTCCTAACAAGGAAAAACATAGGATTATACTTGTAGAGAATGTAGAATTGAATTGGCAGATACAAGAGCTATTGAAGAAAGGATTGATCAGAGAAATCTTAAGCCCATGTGTGGTACCTAATATGCTTGCACCAAAGAAAGAGGGAGAATGGATAATGTGTACAAACTCAAGAGCAATCAACAAAATCATAGTCAAGTATAGATTCCCATTTCCAAGGATGGATGACATTATGGACTGTTTGAGTGGAGCAAATTTTTCACAAATATTGACCTAAAGTGTGGATATCATCACATCAAAATCAAAGGAGTTGAATGGAAGACTATATTTAAGACTAATGAAGTATTATATGAGTGGTTAGTGATTCCTTTTGAATTGACTAATGTACCTAACACTTTCATGAGATTGATGAATGAAGTACTAAAGAAATTCTTAGGTAAGTTTATCATTGTTTACTTGGATGATATTCTAATTTTTAGTAAGACTAGAGAAGAACATTTGTGGCACATAAAAAAAGTATTGCAAAGGTTGAGAGAGGAGAAGTTGGTGATAAATGTCAAGAAGTGTAGCTTTATGAAGACAAAATTAGTGTACTTGGGTTTTGTTATTTCTACTAAAGGATTGAAGATGGACCCTAAGAAGGTTAAAGAAATTATTGAGTGGCCTACATCAGTGAACATTGGAGAGGTAAGATCATTTCATGTATTGGCTAGTTTCTATCAGAAGTTTATTAGAAGCTTTAGTATAATTTTCACACCTATGATAGAAATAATGAGAGGAGATAGGAAATATTTTAAGTGGACATCTAGAGCCCAAATAAGTTTTGAATTCTTGAAGCACAAGGTGATAGAGTAGATAATGTTAACATTGCCTAATTTTGACAAGGTATTTCAAGTTGATTTTGATGCGACTGGAAATGTAATAGAAGCAATATTGACTCAAGAAGGAATACTTGTAGCTTATTTCGGTGAGAAGTTGAATGATGCAAGAAAAATATATTTAGTTTATGATTATGAGTTCTATGTATTAATTCAAGCCTTGAATAATTGGAGACATTATTTTTTGCCTAAGGATTTTGTGTTGTATACTTATCATAAAGCTTTGTAGTATTTGAATAGTCAAGGTAAGTTGAATTAGAGACACATGAGAAGGTTTTAATTCTTGTAGAGTTATACATTTGTGTTGAAGCATAGGAGTAGCAAGTCAAATTGATGCAAGTGGGACTCCCAAATGAATTACATAACCCTCAACTCATAAAAAATCACTCAAGACATCATATGCAAAGACCTTTTGCTCACAAACAAACTCAAAATCCACCACATAAATACCAAACAAACTCATGCTCTTTTATTGAATTTCAAAGCCAAAAAACAACTTTAATTTTAATTCATATTGTAATAAGAAAATAAACCCATTGCATTCTTCATACCACTTCTATTTCATTACAACGATTTTTTTCAAATGGTTTATAGGTTTTATGCTCTTACTTCCCAGCTTTTTGATACATTATGAATTTTTCAATTTCATTCTAAAATGAGAAAGTTATGCCTCATTTACTAAGACTAGGTCTCACAATTACAACCTAGAATATCTCTCTATTCCCAAAAATGCTAATCAAACCTCAACCTCCTCCATTCTAGACATGATAATTCATGCAATTGGCCTCTTCAATGCTTTTTCTAGGAAAATTCAAACTTTAGCAAAAAATTGCCATCCAATTCCTCATCTGGCAACTCCATTCCCCAGGTGCCCAACATCAAGGAAAATATTTTATTCCATATCATTTAATTCTTCTTGGGAGTTACAAATATAATAAAAATTACATTTCCCAGCTGGGGCATGGGATTTTCTTTTACCCGTGTAATGTGAAATTACACCAAATGCCATGCTAATTCACTTAAATTTTGGGCCATTAAATATATGAATAAAAGTATCTTCTAAGGTTGTTGAAGAAAGGTGAAAGGAGATTAAAATCATTCTTACAACACAAAAAAAAGATAAAATTTGAAAAAGGAAAAATAAATAAAACAAAGATCTTTTTGGTTGTGCAGAATTGCACTTCACCCCTAATGCTCCTACATCACAAATAAAGTTGCATACACACTGAGCAAGACAATAAATTTGGTGACAAAGATGAGGATAGAAGTATTTGGTTTTGAGGAATTGAAGCTTATGTATGAGGAAGATCCATATTTTTCTGAAGGATGGAGAGCATGTAAGGAACTAGTAGTAACAGACCAAAGCCAATGGTTGGATTATTTTATTCAGGAAGACATGTTGTTTAAGGGAAACCAATTGTGTATTTTGAAGAGTTCAATGAGAGAGAATCTAACCAAAGAGAAGAATAGTGGACTTTCAAGACATTTTGGAGTTGATAAGATAGGAGCTTTGGTAAATGGACACTATTTTTGGCCATAAATATATAAGGATGCCAGGAAGAATGTTCAAAGTTGTAGAATTTGTCAAGTAGCAAAGGGGAGTAGTCAGAATATTGTATTGTATAAACCTTTGATTGTAATAGAGAGATCTTGGGAAGATATAAGAATGGATTTCAATTGGGATTACCAAGAACACAAAGAGGATATGATTTTATAATGGTAGTTGTGGATATATTTTCTAAGATGTCACATTTTATTCCTTGCAAGAAGACTAATGGTGTTGTGCATGTTGTTGATTTATTTTTCAGCAAGATTGTGAGGTTGCATGGATTACCTAAGAAAATAGTTTTAGATAGGGACACCAAGCTTATTGGATACATTTGGAAGACATTGTGGAAGAAGATGAAGATAGACTTGAAGCTCAATTCAACATACCATCCACAAATTGATGGATAGCCAAAGGTAGTAAATTTTTTTTGGATAACCTATTGATATGTTTCATTGGAGACAAAATAGGAAATTGGGATATAGTTCTACTGCAACCAGAATTTGCATACAATAATTTAGTAAACTATAGTATAGGGAAGACACCATTTGAGATTGTAACAGGAATACATCCTAGAGGAGTTGCAAAGCTAAGAGACATTAGTATGGAGAACAAGAGGAGTGTAGAAGTAGAAGAGCTTATAGGATTCATGGAGAGATTGAATAGTCAATCCTGGAAGCATTTGGAGGAAATGAACAATAAGTATAAGGAGAAGGAAAATGAAAAATGGAGAAATAACAAATTTTTTGTTGGAGATGAAGTGATGGTATATCTCATAAAGGAAATATTTCCAATAGGAACATAAAATATGTTGAAGATGAGGAATTTTGGACCATGTAATATTCTAAGGAAGTTTGATTCAAGAAATGCATATGAAGTTGAGTTATTGGAGACACTTGGTATTTCACCTATCTGGGTATGTGCAGGATCATCATGGAAAAAATAGGCCCTTAAGTGGCAAAAAATTTAGAAAAATTAGAGTTAGGCAATGACTTGACATAAAAATTTGAATAAGTTATCTATATTATTTAAAAAATATGTAAGAATAGAATATGTAGAAAATTGAATCTAGTTTCAAACTACTAGGTTTTTTTCTTAGAAAATCTATTTGGTGAAAATTTGAAATTTCAATGTAGTAGTACTTAAATTTTAGGGAAAAAATAAGAAGTAGGTATCTTTCTAACCACCCTAACCATAATAAAATGATAATATTTTTTTATAATAGTTTAGATATAAGTAGAGGACTCATGTCCTGAATGTGATGCATATTTTTTTTGTAATTTTTTCCAAGTAAATAATTAATTATGATTTTCTATTACAATTTTAAAAAATATAAAACCTATAAGTATGTCTGACCACCTTAACTTGGTTAAAACTTCATGAAATTTAATTTTTCTTTTTTTAATCCTATAGTATGTGAAGCATAGAATGTGACGCATGTTTAGATTCAAAAAATGTGATCTCTTTGAAAGTTATAGATGTTTTCAATCACCCTATCGATCAGGACTTTAGCTGTAATTCAAATAGAAAATGAATAATAATTATTTATTAAATTCAAAGTAAAGCATAATTTATATTGGTGTAAATATGAGTATCTCCTTTAAAGACCCTTTTTATTTCATCAATTTTGGGTAAAAAAAAAATCGCCAGCCACATACCCTACACATACCCATAATATCACCACTTTTTGGCCCATCATGATCCTGCACATACCCATCTTCAATATTGCATACATATATATGAATACCATGGAGGACATTCAAGTGACAACAATGTAGAAGTAGATATGAAGGAGAAATTACCACATCAATCACCAAAGGAGATTGAGCAAATTTTGGATACTAGAATTGGAATGAGCACTAAGAACAAGTAGTATAAGGAATATCTGGTAAAGTGGAAAGGTGAACTAGTGGAGGATTCATCATGGATTTCTCAGGCTGAGGTGAGCCAATTTGGTTTACTCTAGCCCTTGGAAAGTGAGGGACTCACTTTTCTTCCAACCTTGGGTGTCTGATGTAGGAGCATTGCTAGTTGTAAAGCAATCCTGTATCAACTAAAATCTTTTATTTCTTGCATTTCAATCTATAGTAGTTTCAATATTTCATTTTACATTTCACTTCATTATTATTTCTCAACACATGGAGCATGATATAGAATCTACATGAGGTCATCTACATCATATCTAGATTTTAGTATATTTGCATGTGTTTTTAGAAAGTTATCACTCTCAAAGTTTCATTATAATTCACAAACTGAGCATTTGGGTCCAACTTGGTCCAGAGTTCATAGTGAAGACCTATTCTGGATCATGTGAAGCTTAATGAGACATCATACAATAATTTTGGGTCCAATGGGATCTATCTTGGAGATCCGCATTCCATCTCATCTCGCAAAGGATTATCATTCATGTTTTAAGGCTGACCTACATGCTTGATCATTTATTAGGGTTTGTAAACCCTTGAGGCTGACATAAACCATTATTGGAGTTGAAGAATCATATTAAGATAATTTTTAATTCATAGGAAGGCAGTCATCAACAGTTAGGTAGATAGTTCACAAGTAAGTAGGATCAATTTTCTGAATAAGGCCTTTGAGCTAGCCGTAATGTTGTAATTCCCTTATGGTAGGCTTGTGAGCCTTGATTATTTCACATATGATGCATGCAATATTTCTAGTTATTGAATCAATGAAATTTCATGTTTTTTTTTATCAATATCTTCTATTATTTCCACTATTTTGACTCTAAGCTAAACACTTAGACTATCCTTTTTGGACCCTTCATCCATGACTACACCACTTATCTAGCAATATATTATTGATCTCTTTGATCGGGTAGTTAGTTTTACCCACTACTGGTTGACCAGTGTTGGAGATTCCAAACTAGCACTTGCTAGTAATTCTTGAATATGGTAATTTAATTGCCCTCTTGACTGTTTGTCATCAAATGTGACATTTGGTACTTCACTTGGAAGTATGTGTTATTGGAAATTAGTTTTTGGTAATTGATTCCCAATATGTAGTACCTTGGGATCCATTCACTCATGTTAGTTGGATGTGAAACCTTTTTGATGGTATGGTTAATGAGTGACAGTTGGTCTGAGTGACAGTTGGTCTTGGTGACATCACATGCTTTGGTTCATATGGTCAATTTTTTTATTATCTTATTAGACACATGTGAAAAATTATGGTTTCCCCTTGGAAAATTGATCACAAAGTATATATTGATATCCTTCATTTAATTCTGAGCATTAAAGTTTAGTTTTTTACTCATTAAATTTCCTTATAATTATCTTAGTATGTGGTATCTGTAAGGAAGCTAAGGTAGCAAAAAAACTTCCTACACTAATCTTGAGAGGAGAATAATGGAAAACTTTTACAAATATTTAATAGTTACAGAAACTTAAACAAAAATATACATAAATATCATGTATACCAAAACAAAATGATTTATGTGGGGAAAACCCTTTTCGGAGAAACACTCCACACTCCAAAAGCTGCCCAATATATTACTCAACAATCACAAATATTACAGTATACTTGCTAAGCAAGCTTCTCACATGAGTATCACCACTTAGAGATCCAGAGGCAATACAACCACTATCGGACTCTTAGAATACATCACAATACACAACTGTAGTAAAATTCCCTCATAATATAGGGTTGCCTTCTAGGGTAAGTCAAACTATTAAAATATCAACTATTAGATATGAGACATAATGATGAACGGTCCAAATTTACAATAATAAAATATAAAGAAAATTTTCCTTTTGGGGGTGCTACCCCTAAGCCCTTGCCAGGGCACACTACCCCTAGATCCCAGTCATGGGTATGATTCCCATTGGATCCCTCGTGGGGGGGATCCCCTCCATGCCCCCCTTGTCATCGGCTAAATAGTACCTTATATAATTGCAAGGTTGAGACACATTTTCTCAACAAATCTCTCATTTGTCAAACACATTGCAAGGAAAACAAAAAGGGTGTCATCATCATTCTTAATTGCTAGGAGCCACAATGCCCATAGTCTCCAAACACCATATGAACTTCTCTGTGCTCACAAGCTTAGTTAAATAATTAACATTAATCAAAGTCTCCACCTTAACCAACTTCACCCTACCATCTCCAACCATATCTCTAACAAAATGATATTGTACATCAATTTTCTTGACCTTGGCATAAAATGTTGGGTTCTTGGATAGACATATTGCACTCTAACTATCACAATAAATTTTCACTACACCTTGTTTTATTCCAATATCTAAACACAATCTCTTAAGCCAAATGGCTTCTTTACTAGCATAAGTAGCTGCCATATACTTTCCTTCAGTAGTTGAAAAAGCAACCATAACTTGTTGCTTACTCATCCAACTAATTGATCCACCAATTAAACACATAAGCACTGGTGGATCTTCTACTATCAACATCACCTTCCTAGTATGAATCCACATAACCATGAATATCAAGGGAAATCTCATCTTCAGTCATATTATTGTGATAACATAAGGATTAATATAAGGTATTGCATAGATATCTGAAGACTCTTTTAACTGCATATATCTAGAAAGAACCCCCATTACTTGGGAAATGTTTGGTCTAGTACAAACCATAGCATACATTAAACTTCCAACTGCACTCTAGTAAGGCACTCTGGTCATGTCTTCCATCTTTGATGGAGATGTTGGACAATTTGAAATAGATAACTTTGTTCCAATTGAAATAGGAACACAAAATGGCCTACAATCCTGCATATCTAATCTCTATAAAATTGAATTAACATACTTACTTTGGCCAATCCATAGCTTTTTGTTCACTCTATCTCAAGTCTAATTACCATCCCAAGAATTTTTTTAGAGATCTACACCAGGATCTTTCATTTCAAACTTAGCAACAAGTTGAGATTTTAGTTTTGAAATCATACATTTCCCTTTACCAATGAATAACATATCATCAACATATAATGCAATAAATAGGAAATGATCACCATCAATTTTATAATAAACACAATGATCTAATTTAGAACTCTCAAATCCAAAACTCCACACATGTGTATCAAATTTTTGGTAGCACATCCTAGGACTCTATTTTAAACCATACAAATATTTCTTCAATTTGCAAATGAATTTACTTTTACCTTTCACCACACAGTGCTCTAGCTGTGTCATATAAATATCCTCCTTCAAATCACATGAAGGAAATCAATTTTCACATCCATTTTCTCAACCTCTAAATCATAAGCAACAACAATACAAAGAAAAAATCTAATGGATGCCATTTTTTCAATAGGAGAAAATATCTCACCATAATCAACACCCTCAACTTGAGTGTAACCTTTTGTAACCAACCTTGATTTGTACTTCTTAATACTTCCATCTGAACCAATATTTTTCTTGAACAACCATTTGCAACCAATAGGTTTTCATCCTTTAGGAAATGGTACAAGATCCCATGTATTATTCTTTATCAAAGTTTTCATTTCTTCATCCATATCAATCTTCCAGGATTATGCATCATTCATACCTAATGCCTCTTCTACTAATTTGGGTTCATCTATGTTAGTATTCAAAGTAAAAATACATCTCCAATCATCAAGTGAATACCTTTGAATTAGTTGTCTATGCCTTGTAGACCTACGAACAAGATGAGTTGGAGGTTCTTCCTCCTCTTCTAAAGATTCAGAGCTAGATAAGCTCTCCTCAACTTCTTGTCTATCCATGGGACTTGATTCAACTTTCTCAGGTGCAAGAGGAAATTGAATCGCATCTTCCTCTTTACTTTGTTTTGGCTACAATGTAATAGAAGAGGGATTAGTTTATCTAAAAATAACACTTCTATGAATTACCTTCTATGCAATAGGATCCCAAAGTGTGTACATCCTTTCACACCATAACCGTATCCTATGAAGATGCATTTCACAACCTTGTTCTCTATTTTTTTTTTCTTCTCCTTTGGCACATGTGCATGTGCCTCACAACCAAAAACTCTAAGATGTCTTAATGAAGGATTGCAGCCCAACCATGCCTATATAGGAATCTTATCAACAAGATCTTATGTAGGAGATCTATTAATTAGGTAACAAGTAGTGGCAATAGTTTTAGCCCAAAACCATTGTACTAGACCAACACCATCAACATACTCCTAGCCTTTTCTGGATTAGTGTCTTGTTCATTCTTTCTAAACTTCATTCTGTTGTGGAGAATATGAAGTTGTCTCCTATTAGTGTGAATAAATGTCTTATACCTAACTAATTCACTCACTAGGTAATTAGGGGACATATTCACATGTTAAGTTTACTTAGGATATAAGATTTTTCTAGAAGTATTAGTTGGTTTTTGTAGAAGTTATCTTATCTAGCTAGTATTGCTTGATTCCTAGGTGATTATTTTGATAGCTGTCTCATGTAATAGGATTACGACACTTGTCATGATCAAGTCTAATCCTACATCTCTACCTTTCCTTTATAGGAATGGCATCTCATGTACATTTGCATTGCATCAATTCAAGCTTATTCAAGTATATTCAACCATTAATCAATCTTGCATTGTGAAGCAAGCTTTCTTTCCATTCTCTCTCTTGTGGAAGTGGTTTTGGTCTCGCAACTATCCCTGGGGGTGTTGGGGAGTCACTATTCACTCCCACATGGTATCAGAGCACATATAAGCCACCCACATATAAGCCCAACAAGTATTTCTTTAGCCCATAGTGGTTTTATTTTTTGCATTGATAGCGGACCAGGTCATATGGATGATCATTTTATTTTCCCTCGTTGTTGAAAAATTTCACCTAGTTAGTGTTCACTGGTTTGTGTTTTGTCCCCAAGTGCCCTTTTACGGGCCTTTTTTTCATTTTCTCATAAATTTCGCATACAGAGGTGAAATTTTTGAAATGAGATATCGATGGAAAGTTGGAAGTCTCAATTTTTTAATGGTGCAAGTATTTTGTAGAAATTTTGTAGTTTTGTTTTTCCTTTTCTAGGTAAAATCTAGATCTTCATTTTTCACCTCCGAGCTCATATCTTTTTGCTCTAGACTCTTATTTTCCCCAATTTTGTGGCATCAAGAAGATATTCAGGAGCACTTCAATTTTATTCATGTACTTTTTGTAGTTTTGTTTCTATATTTTCAATTTTTTATTTTGAAGTTGATTTGATAGTTTGGGATACATTGTTGTAAATTTGAAAAAAAATGTAATTTTGTTTGGGACAAAGGAGTTGATTTCTTGTATCTATTGTGAGGGGAAATTTTTATTCCTCTATTGTAATATCTGATTGTATCATGGATTTACCAAAAGTAGTTTCTCTAGCTCAATATAACTATCATGAGTGGAGATCTCAAATGGAGTTATTATTGTTAAAAATGAAATTGTAAAGAATCACATTTGGTCAAGATCCTGAACCTGCAGGTGCTAAAGAGAGAAGAAAATGGCTTGATAGAAGGGATGAAGCTCTTGGTACTCTTCTTTTGTCCATTTCTCTAGATCTTAGATATCATGTTGCATCTTGCACACATCCTAATCAAGTTTGGACTACTTTAGAGAGTCTCTTTAGTAAGCCAGATAAGATGAAGAAATTTAAGTTGGAGAATGAACTAATGGGTGTCAATCCTTTAGATTTTGACAATATCCAAGACTTCTTCTCTAAGCTCAATTCTCTTAGGTTGCAGTTATCAAATTATGAGATCACGAAAGAGGATGAACAATTGATTGTTTCTATTTTTACTAAGCTTGGTCCTGATTATTTAGTATTTGTTTCTACATTCTATGCTACAATGGATGCCCTTGGAAATGCATACAAAATTATTTCTCTTGATGAATTTACAACTCAGCTCACAAGGGAACAAGCAAAGTTGGTACACATGGGCACATTGAAGTCTTCTTCATCTCATGCTCTTTTTGTAAAGTATATAAAGGCTTCAAGTGGAAAAGGTAAGAAGTAGAACAAGGCTCCCAAGTCTAATGAGCAAGGTAAATATCCTCCTTCACATAATACTCCTAAGTCCACATCCTCTTCAAAAGAGGAATCATCTAAAAAGAAGAAGTTCAAATGTGCATATTGTAAAAGGGTAAGACATGATGAGCATAGACGTTATAATAAGAAGATTGATGAACTCACACACCTTCTTTAAAAGAATAACATTCAACTTCCCTCATCAGTTTCTTCTACTTATTCTTCAGCATCTCAATCGGTAGCCCCCTCATCATCATCTTAGTTAGATAACACAACATCTACTTTTGGGCTACAAAAAATGAAAGGACAAGCACTCTTGGCCTCTACAAGTCCTAAATCTCACAGATGGCTTCTTGATTTAGGGACATATCATCATATGGCATCTTCTATGGATATGTTATCTTCTTTTGATCCTTGTAATTCACCTCATATATTGATCTAGGTGGATTTTGAAGGCCTCAAAAATTTCATAGTCTCAAAAATAGCCGAAAGTAGTCTCAAATTGAAGAGCACGATGACACGATCCTGATGCAACTTGAATCGCGTCAAAAGGAGATCATAGGTGGAACTTATGCTTGGTCAAAGGTTTGGTCAAATAGGGTATCAAGGGTCATCCAGGAAGTGGAAAAAATGATTGTTTTAGAAATTGATGGAAGTAGCGTCAAGTCAAAGAGCTCATCGAGACAATTCTGGCGATGTTCATTTCATCAAAATCTGACTTCGTATGCTCAAGATATAGTTGGTCAAAGTTTCGAGTTGACTTTTGAGATGACTGTACGGATGATGACATCAGTAGATCGTCCATACTGTATGGAATCCACATGGATGAATTTAAGTGTAACACATGGTAGTAGAGTCATCGTACAGAACCAATCAGGTGGTGACACGTGTCCTTTCTGTACAGTCGTACACACAGTCAGCATACGTGGCGTACAGTCAGCGGCACAGTTGGCAAGTCACATCTTCATTCAATTTGGTGGACACATCGGTGGTATCGGCTAGTCAGAATCCACCACATGGCACCCTCCTGGTGCAGAACGTGGCCTCTCCCTCCTCCATCGATGTTGGTTGTGTTCATCGGTAAAAGGTTTGGGAGGCCCACATGGGGCTCGAACACGGGACCCCTAGTTCAGCGAGCTGGCCGACAGCCATTGTGACATTCAATGGCCGTACAACATGTAAAGGTAGGAGTTTGTTTTTCCTGTTTTAATTTTTGGTGTTGGTGTTAAAAGCATGGCCGGCGCGGGTTGAACCCCTGACCACGTGTGTACCAAAAATATCTACCACTGATAGGCCATCAAACTGGCTTTAACTATATAGAGAGTTTGTTTGGTTTTGTTTCATGAGTTGGCTCGAGACCTTAGTTAAATGGCTTGTTTTTGTTGTAACCCTCTAACCTCTTAAACCAAAAGGGAATAGAGGATAGATCTGTCATACTACGAGTTGTTAGACAGTAGTTAGGCGTTTAATTATTTTGTTAAGCCTATCTTGGCTTATTTTTATGTATAAAAGGAGGCGAAAAGTGAGAGTGTTCTCATTCTGGGAATAAGGAGACTTGAGGAGTCTTGTGAGAATTTTCTCTTGGGAGAATTGGGGAAATTCTTGTAAAGTGTGTTCTCATTTCTTAGCTCTTGGAGAGTTTTGTTGCTCTTAGTAAAGGGTTTATGGGGAAGTGAGAATTTTCTTGTAATGGGCTAAGTGGTTTCTAGGGAGAAGAGATAATAACTTAGTGAGTCCTTTGAGAGATTTTGTATGGCTTTTGAGTCCTTTGTAAAGGCTTGATGCCTATGTACTCTTGTGTGTGAGAGAGCTGTAGCTTTATTGTTTGAAAGCATTGTAAAGGTGACGAAGGAGTTAGGCACGAACATGTTGCTAGAAAGATCCTGTCATTGCAATGTGAAAGCAGGAAGAGCCTGAAGTGCATGAATCTTCCTGGGAAGTAGATTGTAACTCAGTGAAATACCATGGTGATGTAAATGAAGTTGCATCATAGTAATGGCATCGATCATGCTTATTTATGGATCCAGAGACGTAGCTAGAATCTGGTGAACTCCGTAATCAAATCTTTGTCTCTCTTTTCTTGGTGCATGATTTTTGTCAGCTTCTTTACTTTCCTATGTTTTATGTGGTTATTTGCTCAATTCACAAGCATCGTCAGTTACGATCTTAATTTTAAATATGTATCCTAGTGAATCTAACAAGTTGTTAAGTGATTCATAGTAAGGAGTTTATAGATCAAGTTGGTATCAGAGCTAGTCTAACAAGTTGCAGGCTGTGGAATACTTGGAGAAAATTCAAGCAATGAGGTGAGATGTCATCACATAAGGAAAATTAGTTTCATTTTGTCTTCGATGCAGAGTTCTATAAGGCCTTCATGGCGATGAAAGCCAAGGCTGATGAAATGTATGAGGAATGGAAGTCTGAAAAAGAAGGCTTGTTGAAGAAAGTCAAAGATGCAGACTCGGTGAAAGCTCCTCATTCTTCTCATTCTCTTCCTTGTTCCCTTGGTGATTTTGAGAAACAGTCTCAAGGTGTTGGATTGAGGTTGTCCACCAAGATGGACTATAACGGAAAGGGTCTTGGTAGTCATGGACAAGGCATGGTTGAATCTGTGAAGATGGAAGTTGGACCTCGCTATGCAAGATTGAGGTATGGAGAAGGAAAATGCTCCAAGGCAGTGGACGCAAAGAATTCTTCAAAAGAAGAACCATTCCAAGAATGATCTAAGAGAGGTGATGGCACATCACTTTCAGGCAGTGGTGACACATGCAAGATGTCCAAGAGAAGAATGAACATAAATTCTTCTCGGCATGCATGCACCAAGGGTGACCATAAAAGGTATAATAAAGCTGATTGTTCCAATGTTTCTTTTGATTTTAAGAAGATTGGAAATGTAAAAAGTTTATGGTATAGAAGACCATGCACATTTTGTGGGTTGAATAACCATAGTGTTGCCAAGTGTTGGAAAAGAATGGATTTGTACAGGAAGGTAGAGTCAACCTGGAAAGGGACACAACATAAGGACCTATCTCAAGTCAGAAGAAAGATAAGGGAAAGAAAGTATGGATGTTGAAAACACCTTGCTCTTATTGCAACAAAGGTGGACATCAAGAAGCTAATTGTTGGAAGCTTCATCCAAAGAAGGACAAGAAGAAGATTGCAGTTGATTCTCCGTTGGTGAACACAAGGAAAATGAAGAAGCTCATGTATGTGAGGAAAACTTCTTCACTCATGTGTGCAAAGGTGGAAAAAGCAAGTGATATGAAGCATGAAAATGAAGTAGTTGCTTGTAAGCCTAACTATCATGTGTTTCAGGGATCATCAATGCCACAACATGAAGATTTGTCATGGAAACCTGTTAAGAGGATTAGAAGTATTGTTAGCTCATTGTCATTAATATCCTTGTATTTGTTAATGTTGCTGATGTTTTGTACATGGATAGTAGTTGGGGTAATGAATGCAGAAGGATGTGAGAAAATGCAAATGGGTAGCAATGTGATTGCAGTTTTCATAATTGTTGTATAGCTTTTTGATGAAGTAGGTGCACAAAAAGGGTGGACAGATACTGGACAAGTGGGAAGAAGTTTCTTCTCACATCCAGTTTGATTGAGAATCTTTTGGAGGTCCAAAAGTTCCTCAGTGGGGAGGAATGATCCAGGTGGATCTCGAAGGCCTAAAAAATTTCATAGTCTCAGAAATAGTCAAAAGTAGTCTCAAATCAAAGAGCACGATGACATGATCCTGACGCAACTTGAATCACGTCAAAAGGATATCGTAGGTGGAAGTTATGCTTGGTCAAAGGTCTGGTCAAATAGGGTATCAGGGGTCATCCAAGAAGCAAAAAATGATTGTTTCAGAAATCAACAGAAGTAGCATCAAGTCGAAGAGCTCGTCGAGATGATTCTGGTGATGTTCGTTTCATCGAAATCCGATGTTGTATGCTCAAGATACAGCTGGTCAAAGTTTTGAGTTGAATTTTGAGATGACTGTACGGATGATGACATTAGCAGATCGTCCATACTATACGGAATCCACATGGATGAATTTGAGTGTAACACATGGTGGCAGAGTCATCGTATGGAACCAATCAAGTGGCGACATGTGTCCTTTCTGTACAGCCGTACATAGAGTCAGCATACATGGCGTATAGTTAGCGACACAGTTGGCAAGCCACATCTTCATTCGATTTGGTGGACACATCAGCAGTATCGGCCAGTTAGAATCTGCCATGTGGCACCCTCCTAGTGCAGCATGTGGCCTCTCCCTCCTCCATCAGTGTTGGTTGTGTTTGTCAGCAAAAGGTTTGGGAGGCCCGCGTGGTGCTCGAACACAGGACCCCTAGTTCAGTGAGCCGGCCAGCAGCCATTGCACCATTCAATGGCCGTTCAACATGTAAAGGCAGGAGTTTGTTATTCCTGTTTTAATTTTTGGTGTTGGTGTTAAAAGCGTGGCCGGCGTGGGTTGAACCCCCGACCACGTGCATACCAAAAAGATCTACAACTGATAGGCCATCAAACTGGCTTTAACTATATATAGAGTTTGTTTGGTTTTGTTTCATGAGTTGGACCGAGACCTTAGTTAAATGGCTTGTTTTTGTTTTAACCCTCTAACCTCTTAAACCAAAAGGGAATAGAGGACAGATCTGTCATACTACGAGTTGTTAGACAGTAGTTAGGCGTTTAATTATTTTGTTAAGCCTATCTTGGCTTATTTTTATGTATAAAAGGAGGGGAAAAGTGAGAGTGTTCTCATTCTGGGAATAAGGAGACTTGAGGAGTCTTGTGAGAATTTTCTCTTGGGAGAATTGGGGAAATTCTTGTAAAGTGTGTTCTCATTTCTTAGCTCTTGGAGAGTTTTGTTGCTCTTAGTAAAGGGTTTATGGGGAAGTGAGAATTTTCTTGTAATGGGCTAAGTGGTCTCTAGGGAGAAGAGATAATAACTTAGTGAGTCCTTTGAGAGATTTTGTATGACTTTTGAGTCCTTTGTAAAGGCTTGATGCCTATGTACTCTTGTGTGAGAGAGAGTTGCAGCTTTATTGTTTGAAAGCATTGTAAAGGTGATGAAGGAGTTAGGCACAAACATGTTGCTAGAAAGATCCTGTCATTGCAATGTGAAAGCAAGAAGAGCCTGAAGTGCAAGAATTTTCCTGGGAAGCAGATTGTAACTCAGTGAAAGACCATGGTGATGTAAATGAAGTTGCATCATAGTAATGGCATCAATCACGCTTATTTGCGGATCTAGAGACGTAGCCAGAATCTGGTGAACTCTGTAATCAAATCTTTGTCTCTCTTTTCTTGGTGCATGATTTTTGTCAGCTTCTTTACTTTCCTATGTTTTATGTGGTTATTTGCTTAATTCACAAGCATTGTCAGTTATTATCTTAATTTTAAATTTGTATCTTGGTGAATCTAACAAGTTGTTAAGTGATTCATAGTAAGGAGTTTACAGATCATATATTGATGGGTAACAATACATATATGAAGGTAAGTGGGAACGGTTCTATTGACATGGCAGAAAGGGACTTTCAATGGTGTACTTTGTGTTCCTTCCTTTTCCTCTAACCTCCTTTCTATTTATCAAATTACTCATGGGGGTCAAGATAAAATAGTTGAGTTCACTCCTGATAGGGTGTACATAAGGGACTTGGAGACTAGGGATATTGTTGCTATCAGGATGGTTGATCATTCATCTCATGTGTATTCCTTTTCACATTTTTCTTCAAAATATGATAATGTTCCTTTGACTGCATCACACACTTCATTGAGTGTGAACCATGTTATTGAGGAGAAGTTTGATCAGATCTACACGTTGGTATTCTAGAGACTAGTGTTGAGCTTCCTACTCCTCCACCTCCTACTTCTTCAGCCATTAGTGCTTCTATTCAATAGGATGATCATATTTTTTCATATCTTTCTTTGTGGGATGAGTATTTGATAGGTATCTCTAACTTGTTCATGGAGTCTCATACTATAGATTTGAAGGACATACTTGAGGGGATTTCTCTCCTCTTTGATGATAGTTTCAGCACAATTGTTCTACCATCTACTTTGTCTTTAGAGATTTATATTCATGAGTCTCCTCCTTCACTTGATTTTCATGTTTCTTGGTTGAGTTTGACCATGATTATGTTGTGACTTATTCAAGTGTGGAGGCTTCTCATCAGTTTTTAGAGGCATGCATGACCATTCATTCTTCCTCCTTTCAATTGGATATGGAGTGGCTCCTTCATCAACTTAATGATTTGTTTCTTCCTAAGGGAAGATGTGTTGCTTGTAGACATTGGGTCATATTTTGTTTTCAAGTATTATTCATCAGCATTAGAGCTTCTTCATCATGGGGGGATATCTTATCTCCTTATTTCCCTCTTGTGGGGGGTAAATGATTATATATACATTATGGATGTATTCCTTGGGGGTATCATTGAATCCTCCATACATCATGTTTGTTTTTCTTTTTTTTATTTTCTCTCTTTTGGAGAGGATTTTTGTCCCACTAGGTTTTCTCCTTTTCTCTGCTTGTGAGAGATTTTTTAAATTTGTAAATGGGTACCTAACATGGCCTAGTAGTTGGGATCCATCTTCATCTTTGCATAATAATCTTCTCCCTAAGTTGCACTTAAGGGGGGTGTTGGTGTGAATAAATGTCTTGTACCTAGCTAATTCAATCACTAGGTAATTAGGGGACATATTCACATTTTAAGTTTACTTAGGTTACAAGATTCTTTCTAGGAGTATTAGTTGGCTTTTCTAGAACTTATCTTATCTAGCTAGTATTGCTTGATTCCTAGGTGATTAGTTTGATAGTTGTCTCATCTAATAGGATTATGACACTTCTCATGATCTTGTCTAATCCTACATCTCTACCTTTCCTTTATAAGCAAGGCATCTCATGTACATTTTCATTGCATCAATTCAATCTTATTCAACCATATTCAACCATTAATCAATCTTGCATTGTGAAGAAATATTTTTATCCATTCTATCTCTTGTGGAATTGGTTTTGGTCTTGCAACTATTCTTGGGGGTGTTGGGGAGTCACCATTTTCTCCCACATCTCCTATATATGAATACCAAAATATTTACAGAATCCATGAAAATTGTTAGAGAAAAATTCACTACCATTATCAGACTTCAAAAAATTTATTTTCTTTCTAGTCTACAGCTCAACCATTGCTTTAAATTCTTTAAATCGACTAAAAACTTCAAATTTATTCTTTAGAAAATATACCCATGTCCTTCTACTATAATCATCAATAAATGAAACATGACATGTGGATTTACGAATCGAAGGAACATCTATAGGACTAAACACATCAGAATGAATAAAATCCAATACACCACAAGATTTATGAGAAATCTAGTAAAACTAAACACAATTTTGTTTTCCATAAATGAAATGCTCATAGAATCCAAATTCAAGATTACAATGAGAAAGACCTTCAACAATGTTTTTATTATTCAAGGTCCTTAGACCCTTTTCTCCAATGTGGCCAAGTCTTTGGTTCCATAACATAATTTTCTCTACAAGTAACTTTGACTCAAAAGAAAGAGCACCCTTGGGTACCCAAAAGCCATGACCATCTACTGAAGTTGAAACCCTCACCTCTTCCATAGACTTTCTTATCACAAAAGTACTATTGCACTCAACAGTGCATGCATCGAGCTTATACAATGTGCCATATTTGATATCTCTAGCAATCACCATATCACCTCTAACCATCTTGCATCCTGCATCAGAAAATATTACCTACACACCTACATATATTAGTTTGTTCATTGATAAAAAAATTCATGCTGAACCAGGGATATGCAACACACCATTAATTATTTTTATTCTACCATCAGGAAACCTGATTTTAACTTTACCACAACCAACAATGTCTAAATGAGAATCATCACCCAAGTACACCTCACCTCCATCAAATTCTTCATATTCAAAAAACTAATCGCTATTAAAAGTCATATGGAAAGATGCACCCAAGTCAATTAACCATGTATCATTACCTACACGAGTTGCCAAAGCTACAATGAATGTGTCACCATCTTCCTTCTTGGACTTAGAACCAAAATCACATTTCTTCTTTTTCTTCTTCTTTTCTTCTTTCTAGTCCTTAAGAACATGTCTAGGCTTACTGCAATATCAACAAATAACATTAAAATTTCTAGGAGACTTAGATCTCCCCTTGGACTTGGATTTGTTACGCTTCTCATTCTTCGTTCATTTTTCCTTAGGTCTTCCATGAACATTTAGGGCCTCCTTGGCACTAATGGATACCTTCCTCCTCATCTCTCTAGAAAGAAAATAACCCACCACATCTTCAATCTTCAATATAATAGAAGAACTCCCAATAGCCATAACAAGAGAATCCCATGAATTAGGTAAAGAACAGAGCAAGATTTGATATTTCTCTTCCTCATCCATTTTCACACCAACTGATTCCAATTGAGCCACCAACATATTGAATTCTTCTAGGTGGTCTATAATTCATCCACCCTCTTCAATTCTCAAGGAATACAATTTCTTCCTCAAGAAAATCTTGCTCACTAAATATTTGGCTTGATACATCTCACCAAGCTTCTTCCATAGTTTTTGTGTAGAGGTCTCTTCATGGAAATTGATTAGAAAAGAGTTTACCAAGCACAATATAATTAGACCCTTGGATTTACGAGCCATAACATTATATTGATTATCTTGATAAGGATCTATGGGCCTTGAAGAACTTTCATCAACAACATCCCATAGATCTCAATCTATCAACAGATCCTCCATCTTCAGCTTCAGATGGAGCTTCTAAAATTCTTAGGAGTTTTCTCTTTTCCCCATGAACTTAGTCTCCATTTTTGAACCCTTATACCCATGAATGAGTAGGGTTTTATTTACAAAGGTATGCAAACATTATAATGGAAAGTTGACTTGCTATGTCAGTCACTGATCTCTTAAGTCATCTCTTGAGCCACATTGCACATTAGTTCATCGACCCCATAAGCCCAAAGCACTGGTCACCAATTATTCCATCGACTTGAGCTTTTCCCTAAGTCGGGTTTTAAATTTTTCTCTGTGACTTGAGCCTAAGTCACTATCTTCAAGGGGTCATATCACCATCAGCTTAACCGAGTCCTTTTTATTTAATGCTAACATTGTATGGAATGTAGGTTTTAAGATTCGAGGATCCAGGATAAGATCTTGGTTGTACCCCACCAGCTCATGGGAATTAAGTGTTAGCATGTTAAAAGCAGTGAGGCTGGTGAGATAAGGATGCATGTCCTTGTACATTTGTGGGACCCAATCCCCACCATCGTTCCCACCTTTTGATGCCTTCAACAAATGACCAAGATCAGATCTTGAGGATGATCTCTACCATTCCCCATTGGTTCACTGGGAGAAAGTGAACGCTAGTTAAGACTAGTGAGATGAGTGAGATCATGACACATTCCTCCAACCACTCAATCTATGAGATATACAAAGCTTTCCAACAGGGAAACTGTTGTCCAAGATGGATCACTACCATTTTATGAGAGAAAACTAGTAATGCCTTGTTGGATTTCAAACCCGATCAGCCCAAGGTGAACTGTTTGATTTGTCATCTCTTCAGAGGATCAACGGATAATATTCAAAGTTGGAAAATGATAGGTGATAGCCATTTTACTCTATAACCATCATGCATTAATGGCCATATCTCTACAGGAGTGATCAAGTTGATCTCAATTTGTGTAGAAATGAAAATACTGGTAATCATGAAGTGTGATCTATGGATTTCCATGCAATTGGGAATTAAACAGTGACAATACATATGCCAATGAGTTACCCATATTACGCATGTGTTTTTCTAAACATTGATTGTGGGCACCATCCCTTCACATGATAAATACAAAAGGAATAGCTACTATTTGTGTCATTTGAACTTAGCAGTTAGAAGTTTTCTTGATTAAAAAAGGGTAAGTTTGAGAAATTGTCAAACAAGGAAAATGAGTGAACCATTGAGGAGGTTTGTTTTCCTAAGCTCTCAAAATCCTAGTGTTGGTGTACCGAAAACTGCTTCAATTATGGAGGTCAAAATTCCTACTGGAAAGCCAATACTTGCACCCACAAGGTGCAGTCAAAGATTACAATTCCAAAATGCTGTTGTTGAAAAAGTCAAAGATAAAGGCAAAGAACCAATGTGCTTCGCTGTTGGAGGATGCAAAAGAATCAGGTATGGGTGTGGCTCCTTCAGGCACCAACATTCACCCATTGACCTAACTGAGAGCTCGTCAGAAAGTGAGACTGAGACAGATTCTGAGTATCGATGGTATCTCGACACTCTTGGTCAAACTCAAGCCCTAGGAGAAGAAATATTGTTTGTTCCTCCATTGGCAGTCAGAACTCCAAGCGGACAAACTGGTATTGTGCTATGTAAGTAAAAGGATGAGGAAGAAGCTGAGGTTTTCTCTCCTTCCCTTGCGATGACTTAGAGCGGGTGTGCGCATCTTGGTCTGGACACTGGTAAGAGTGGGGTGGCTAGTCGGTAAAGAATTTCCATGTGGGATGGTAAATTTTGGTTTTGATAAATTGTTGTGGTGGTTAGTCTCTTCTTTGGCCTATGTGACTATTAATTTTTGTATTTGATGTTGAATGTGTGTCCTCATGGTGATGTGGACATCTGATATGGTGTGTACTAGGCGATAAAGGGATATTTGGCAGGCCTTTGCATTTTCTCTTTTGGATGGTGGCTATAATTTTCATTTTCCCCATGTTCAACATGATGTTGCATAATCAATATGTGGGAATTTTTGAAATGCAGATGAAATTTTGAATGAAATACAATTTTGTGATGAAATTGCATTTGAGCCTGAAGCTTTTTTTTCTCCCTTGTCTTATAAAAGGGAATTCAAGGCTCATTTGCAAGAGGATGAAAATTTTGGTTAGGTTTCGAGTCAAGTGTACATAGGTAGAATGATAGGAACATA
Organism: Sequoia sempervirens; assembly: GCA_007258455.2. NCBI lineage: Eukaryota > Viridiplantae > Streptophyta > Pinopsida > Cupressales > Cupressaceae > Sequoia > Sequoia sempervirens. The sequence continues at coordinate 211,824,944 of VDFB02373365.1, forward strand.
ATACATAGTTTGTTTTGAGCTTTTGGAAGAACATGTGCAAGTTATCTTAAATTGTTATGCAAATATGACTGATAAACATGAATTAATGTATAATTTTGATATATTTTCTCTCCTTATGTGAATTTGTGTGAATTTTGAATGGAATGTTAATGATGTTCTCATTCTTCTTTGAACATCTATTCAAATGTATATCTCTATTTCTTCTTTGATTCAAGCAATCAATTAAATGCTTAAATGGAGTCTTAGATTTACAATTCTTTGCAAGGGATTTGATAAGTAGTTATGTATCAGAAAGAGTGAACTCCATAATGCAAAGTTGTTATGAGAGCAGTCCATCCCATCAAATTTTAAAGTCATTTTTGTGTTATTGGTTCTTGTATATGTGACTCTATTTCCCAATGTAACAAGGCACTGGTCTATTCCTTAATGATTTACCTAAAGGTTTGATCAAATAATTGTCTGATGACTGACCTAAATTCAGGATTTAAATTAATTTTTAAAATTCATCAATCTTGATGCATGTATTTGTCAACTATCATGTAGAATGTCCTTTGTTTTGATGAATGGGTAAGCAATTTACTTAAAGATAAGCCAATCTCGTAGTAATTGTGACATAATTATCCTTCATTCAAAATAATCTATGAAAATGGTGTGTTCTACAAAGCACATCCTCAAATGAACACAATAGGAACACCCTCCTTGGTCCCACAAAGCCTAAAGTGCAAAAGATCTCAGTCATTTGACTAGATCTTGTTAGTTGTCCAACCATTTCAGGAGTCTTAAGCATAGGAGTTGGCTATCCCTTAGAGATTTCTTAGGTGCACTGGAAAAAGAACCAACAACTTCCACATCTCAAAATTATTTCTAGAAAATTTCTCCACCTCTATTCTCCTTGATGAGTTTTCCATCTGAAAAATTCATGTAACAAGATCACAAAGTGTCTTCTGTACAAGCTCCCACTCAAATTTGGATTAGTTTAAAAAACCCAACAACCCACAACTAAAACCAAAGGTGATCAGGCTCTAATACCACTTGTAAGGAAGTTAAAGTAGCAGAACAACTTCCTACATTAATCTTGCAAGGAGAATAATGTAAAAATCTTATAGATCTTTAATAGTTATAGAAACTTAAACAAAAATATACATAAATATCATGAATACCACAACACATTGATTTACGTGGGGAAAACCCTTTTTAGGAGAAAAACTCCACACTCCAAAAGTTGCCCAATATATTATTCAACAATCACAAATATTACAATATACTTGCCAAGAAAGCTTCTCACAAAAGTATCACCACTTAGAGATCCAGAGGCAATGCAACTACTATCAGACTCTTAGAATACATCACAATACACAACCGTAGTACAATGCCCTCATAATATAGGGTTTCCTTCTAGGGCAAGTCAAACTAATAAAATATCGGTTGCTAGATATGAGACATAATGATGAGCAGTCCATATTTGCAATAATAAAATATAAATATTTTTTTTCTTTTGGGGGTGCTGCCCCTAAGCCCTTGCCAAGGCATGCTGCCCCTAGACCCTAGGCGAGGGGATGATCCCCTTGGATCCCTCATGGGAGGGGGATCCCCCCCATGCTCCCTCCATCATCATTGTTTGAACAATACCTTATGTACCAATAATACCTTATGTAATTGCAAGGTTGAGACACATTTTCTCAATAGTATCAATACATCATTATCTTCCTATTATCATTTATGTTCAATGGTGGTCAATATTGTAGTAGATGGACTTTCAGTTTCTCCATGATGGATGCAAATTTTAGAATTTTCATTCTTTACAAGTTTTGGGAGTTGAGAAACCCTCTTTCTTTCTCTAGTGACAAGCTTCTTTGCACATTCATGTTTCATTGTGAGTGGGTGGAGGAAGCTCTCAAGAAGGTGATTGGACATGACTAGTTCTTAAAATCCCCTTTGGATCTTCCTCATGAGGTTGCTTTCATTTTTGTTTCAAATGTGAATGATATTACCTGGTGTTCAAAGTTGGTGAAATTTCTTGTGGGTTCCTACGTGTTGCCTTCTATTTTCTCTCTCCTCTTTGACAAAGGCCTTGGATAACTATTGTTTCTAATGGATCTTTTGTGATGGGAGGTTTTTTAGATCATAATTTCATCTTTTCCAGTTGGGTTCATTTCTCTCTTCTTCATTTGATGGTATCTAATCTAGAAGGGGATAGTTCCCATGCTTTTTCTGCTTAGCTTAATTGTCTTTGTCCTCATATTGGTGAATCTACTTATTGTAAATCTCAATCTTCTTTTAATGCTATACACTTTCTATATAAACATGTCATGAATGATCCATATTCCACTGTGCCTTTTCCTCTATCCTCGGAAGTGGATAGCTCTTTTGAAATTTTTATTGACCAGTGAATTGCATGTATGTAGTAGTTGTCTCTAGGGGAGAATTTATCATTTTCTCTTTGAAGCTATGTAACTAGTTTTTCTATATACATATGAATATATGAGATAGTGACTCAACCACTTTTATCTAAAAAAAAATGATAGCTAGGATAATTAATATGGGTTTCCATCATGCATATTTTGAAAAAAAATTCTATTGGGAGTATCATCACCAATACAATGTTGCATAGGAAAATTTATTGATTCTTAAAATGCTATGAAATACCATTCAATTTTTTTCAAGGCCATATTTTGTTGTAATTATTCTAGAGAATTTTCATTAAAATTATTCAAATTTTTTTTATGTCTTTGTAAGATTCTAGTAGGAAAAAAATAGTAAAAATTACTTGTATAAAAAAAATATGATAGATGATTAAATTGTCTCTAATTTTAAATCTATTTAATTAATTAAAAAGATAATCAATCCTTGAAATTTTAATTATATAGGTTTCTATGTTTTTCATAAGGAAAAGCAGGTTTTGAAGGGACCTTGAAACCCCTTACATCAAGAGAAGGCTATCCAAGATTAAGCAACAAACACCAATAGCCCCAAAAAAACAAAAAAGTTGTTAAAAGATAAACCTAGGAAAACCAACAGCTAAACCAATAGCAAAAAAATCAGCACAAAAGCTGGCCAAACACAAGTTAAAGCATATTTTATTAGACCTTAGTCGACTCCAAATCTAGAGATGACATTATCATGCATCTTCGTCACATCCTCAAGCTTTTCGAAAGATATAGCAGCCCTCTTTTTAGTCTTTCTCTTGGTATGAAAACAAGGGACTTCATCCAAACTCTTCTCCACCTGATTCATGTGATTAGCATTAGAAATCACCTCCTCATGCTCACCAAGATCTATCTATTTACCATTCCACTTAAGAGCTTTTTCATTTAGCAAAGCCAAACCTTGCACACTAGAATTAAGAGACTAGTTACTTATCTTACCACAGACTTCAAATCTTATTCACTTGATCTTCCAAAGGGACAAGTCAATCCTCATGAATCCTACAGACAATATCCTCCAAAGATTTCAGCCTCTCCTCATGGTCCTTGTCCATTTTCTCAACATCATGGATCACCACCTTATAAGAAAAAAAATCAAGGATTAGGTTCTTACGTTATCATTAACATAGATTTATTTTTTCAAATATCCATGTAGTACTAATGAAAAAAGTAGCCTTTTTCCTTACTTGGTTTGATAATTGATATTAAAACTGAATTAATGGTGTCTTGGAATAGTGTTGTAATTTATTGCACACATTCACATCATTCTAGGCCCTTCATTTGATTACAACACGCTTTAATTGATCCTTTGGAAAGGTGTTGTGAAGTGTTGTAACACACTTTCACACTTTTCTAGGATTTATTTACTTAATTAAGCTAAATGGGACCTTTCTTGATAAAATGTATTTAAATTTGTACCTTATTTAGGTGTCGTAAAGTATTGTAACACACTTTCACATTTATTTAGGGTGGTATTAAATAATTGTGGTTAATTAGAGTCAATTTCCCCTTTTAATTCAAATTCAATCCCTCCTTTCAAGGATCTATCCTGACACCCAATAATGATATTATATAACATTTAATTTATCAAATTTGGTGTCTTGAAAAGTGCTACTAGGACCTATTCACCTTTACTAGCACAAGGTTTCCTCTCTGTATAGGAACCCTTTCTATGCATTTTTGAGGTGGGTTTTTGATGTTATTTCATCCCCCCGAAGCATGGTCCTAGAAAGTTGTGCTAGGAACCATTCACCTTTAGTGGTGAATGTGTCCTCCCTAAATAGGACCCCTCTTTTTGAATTTAATTATGGTGGGATCCATAATTTTAATACCAAGATCTGAGTCGAAAGCTTGAGATTCTTTGAAGTTTGGGGTTAATTTCTCAAGAATTTAGGTATATAAATAAAGTTAATTAGCATTGTTTCTCTACTAATTCATTCTAAGCCTTCAATCATTCAGTTGCTTATCAAACATTAAGAACATCACAAAACAGAAATTTCAAGGGTAAGATTTCGATTTTATTGTAGCGATTAAAATCATTTCATGCTGACAAAAGGTTTATGCATTCATGCATTGTTGTTTGAGCTTGAATTGTTGATGTAGCGTTGAAGATTTCTTCTTTGCAAGCATTGTTCTATCTCGAGATAAAGATGTACATTCTTCATGACCACTTAAATTTAGTTTACAAATTTGTACTCAGACAACATCAAAGGTATCATCAATTGCATGGCTGTGTTTCGCTGTTTCATTATTTCATCAATTAATTTAATTACCTAAAAGGGGTTTGACTAAGGAAAACCCCTATCCCCTAATAAACAAAATTTTTCTCCTCTTGCATGTGTGATTGTAGTTTATAGGTTGAAGAGCAAGAGTTGGAGAAAAAATTTCAAAGTTGTCAAGTTGCAAAATTTGTCATTGAAAGTGAAAAATCAAAGAATTGAAGCTACATAATTATCTACAGACCTCCAGAAGCTGATAACTAGAATTTTGAGAGTGTAGACATCAAGGAATAGGACCCTAGTCTTAGTTTCAGAAATTCTAACAAGGACTCATTCACCACTAAAGGTGAATGAGTCCTCTGTAGCCTAAAAACAAGTTTTTGACAAGGTACACAACTTTTTATGCTCTAAAAACTTCCCTCATAGTTGCTATAATAGTTCTAAGAGTTAGTTTATGATTGTTATTTTCATCTTTTGGCTCTCATAATTGAGTGTTTTAATAAGGAAAAGATTTAGTGGTTTATCATCTTATTCATTCATGGTGGTAAACCCCACCTTTTCTATTAAATAGTCCAAAAGGAAAAAAAAATACATTTTAATTTATATGAAATATATATGATAGATTCATTATAAAATAATCAAAAAAAGTTAAAAGATGTTTTTTTATAAATTTAATATGTTAATGATGAAAATAAAATAAATGACTGATAATATGATGTGTAATAAACAACAATAGCAACTTAGAACTTGTTTAATATTTAAATTTCTATTCAAAGATTTTTTCTAAAATTAATTATTTATTTATTATTTTCTACACCTAGCATACCACCAATAATTACATATTTTAATTTATAATATTTATATACAGTATTTTATTTCTATAGAGTTTTTATGAGAAATCATTTATTTAAAACTTTTCAATTTATGAAAATTTCTAATATTTTATAAGATTAGAATTGTTTTTCCTAATATAATTAATGTAAAGACATTCCTATTCATATTTATTTGATTCTATATTATTTGCAGGTGAATCTTACATTGCAACTTTTAATATAGGGGATAAAAAAGTTTCATTGCATAGGAAAATAAATGATGTTATGCTTCTTGAAAGTAAACTTATGATCACTAGAAAGAAAAAGATTACTTCTTGTTTGTATTTTGATGTTTGGAATAACCAAAATCAGAGAGTATTTAATAACCTAATAAGGATAGATGTTCCTCGACATAGCACAAATTTATTAATTTTAAGATGTTTTTAATACAGTAAACCAACAACTCATAAAATGAGAAAGATGTTTATGCAAGTGTTGCATAGAAGTATTTGTATATTACTCTTTAACTATAATTTTTTTTAAAACAATTGAATTTAATTTGATTTTTCTTCATTAAATTCAAAAATAATTTATTTTATTTTATTTTCATTTAAATTTGATATTATTTAAAAAATAAAATATAATCAAATTATGATATAATTAAAAAATATAAAAAATCAAGGTGTTAAGTTATATATTCATTCATTTAGTATGCAATGAGAATGACACCATTTTTTTAATATTTACTAATGTGTGTTAGACACACACGACTCAATACCATTTTATTTGATAAATGAATCATTATAAATTATAAATTTAATATATTCAATATATAATTTTTTAATAACAATTCAGTTATATTTATAACTTATTGTGGGTTTAAATCCACTAGTTTGAGTCTTGTAGAGTATATTATTTAAATTATTATTACACTTAAAATGAAAGATCCAAAATAATTCCCACAACTTCATTTTTCACCAAATGTTGCATAAAATTAACAAATATATTATTATTAATTTTTATTTTGAATTATATAAAATTGATAAATAATGTGTATTTAAATAAAACTGAGATTTAAAATTAAACCACAATAAATGTGTTATAAAGAATTATAAGGAAATACAATACACCTTGAGTTTAACATATTGAATTGAGAAATACATAGAAATACAATCTAAATTAGTAGAGATGAGATTGAATATAATGATAAATTATAAATGTTTGGATGTGCTTATCTCTTTTCTAATTTGTTTATATCAATATGAAAATATTATATTATTTGAATAATTAATTATAGAAAAATTTGATCCAATGTTGAATCTTCACTCTATAACCTATAAAAAATGGCTTACATTGATAATGGGTCTTGCATGTGGTTTGGTATGGGATATTTTTGCTACATGTTATTAGGTCGTATTTATCCCTTGATTTTTGATGTGTCCATGAATGCTTCTTTCCTACATTTAGTAGTTTGTTTTTAATAAATGGTTTTGATAAAAAGCATAGTGACACCTCCTATAAAAAAGAAATATTTCATTGGAGAGATTGAAACCCATTTATTAATGATAAAAAGAATGGATACAAACCTGTCATATCATGCAATTACTATGATAAAAGTTTTATTGATGTGATTATCTAGTATAGATGATTTATGATAATTTATTTTACAATAATTTCATGAGTATTATTAAGGATATGCATAGGATCATGATGGACCAAAAAGTGGTGATTTGATGAGTATGTGT
>VDFB02373365.1:211832242-212043994 GCA_007258455.2 Sequoia sempervirens
CTTTCTCAAAGGCATAACCATAGTCAATGCATTTGTTTCAGTTATATTCCCCAACCTGCAATTGAATATTCTACTCGTCCAAATCAAATTTTGCAATAGAGAATTTAGATCACATTAGGCATTCATCACTAAATCCATCCTTTTACAAAACTAGGATCAAATTTTATAAAGTGCACAAACATCTTTTTCTTGATCTTTTGCTTAAATTCCCTCCAACAGGATTTTCATCCTTTCACTTCGGGAATAACACAAGCTAAAGGTTAGAAACTTTTCAAGTCATAGAATCTTCATTTTATCCTGACTTTATATCCATCACAAATTGCACTATTTTACTCTTTTGATCAAAAGTGAGTAGAATTTGGAACAAAACTTATGCCTGTCTTCACGAGATCTCAAAAACACATGGAAAAAGACGAGGGAGAAACCACTACAAGCAAAATGGGTGACCATACTGAAAAAGAAGAGGATACATTTAATCTCGACGAATTAACAGAAGAGAAGCTTCAAGAAGTAGAGCAAGATCCTCAATTCCATACTCTTATGGAAAGGATTTTAGAACGAAACAAAGAAAGATATTTTCTTTCATTAGCTAATCAAGGAGCTAAGTTACCTCACAATTTTGACATAGAAGGGATTAAACAGAATCCTAAAACTCCTCCTACTGACTTTAGTGCCCTTACTCAATAGATAAAAGAATTACAAGGGCAAATAAAAGAAATGCAAGGGGGTACAACAAAGAAGTATGTTTTGGAAGACATATCTCCTTATCCATTTGATAGGAGTCTTCAAATGATCCCATTTCCAAAACATTGTGAGATTCCTAAGTATGATAGGTACAATGGAAAAACTAATCCCATTGACCATGTGAGGGATTTCTGAAACATGAGTCTAGAATTCGCCTATGATGATACCTACTTGATGCGATTATTTCCACAAAGTCTAGGTGTACAATCCATGGAGTGGCTTTCTAAGATCACTCCACCCATCAAAATTTTTGAGGAGTTGATAAATCAGTTTATATCACATACTCCTACAACATTCAACACCAGATAACAATGCTTGATCTTTGTAAAGTCAAACAAAAAGTAGGAGAACCCTTCACTACATTCTTGCAAAGGTGGAGAAGGTTATTTGCACGATATTCCCGTCCTATTCTTGAAAAGGAAAAGATGGATATCTTCATCAATAGCCTAGATCCAGAATTAAGTTATAGGCTTAATCTTCATTGTCCTCATAACTTTGAAAAGTTGATTGAAAATGCAATCACAATTGAAGGGGCCTTGGTTAAAAGGGGAGTGATAAAACTTGATAATCCAAGTACATCAAACCAAAACAACAATGATAAAACAAGGTTTTGGAACAGAAACAAAAATGTTGTCAATGATGGCATAGTGGATGCAAATAATCTACGAACTAGACCATCTATCTTCAATCTATCAAGTGCTCCACAAACCAATCAACAAGGAAACAACAATCAACAAGGACAAACCTCCAAGCAAGAAAACATGACCAATCAAAATACTAATCAAAATCGTGGTAATTTCAATAATAATCTTGGCAATACCCAAACATCAAATCCATCCAGACCTTCATTCTTTTCAAATCGATGGAATTTTACCGCTTTGGGTCAATCTCTTGAGTCTGCTCTCAAGGAGCTTCTTGATAATAAGGTTATCACCTTACCACCACAAAGAGATTATGAGCCACGAGTCAAACCACCATCATGGAATGACTCGTATTATTGCAATTATCATCAATGTAAAGGTCATAGGATGAATAATTGTCAAGCTTTGAAAAATCTAGTACAAGATTTAATTGACAATGGTACCATTACAATTGAAGGACATCATACCAATGACGATCATCAAGCATTCAAATATCCTTTACCAAACTATCAAAAGGGCGAAACATCAGATACCAAGGCCAAAAGCATACATAATGTTGAGGAAAATATAATCTGTCACATCTATGTTGATGATCAACGAGTTAATGTTATCAAAATCAAGGGAAAACAAGAATATCAATAGGTTAATGTGACTACGAGAGGACAAGAAAAAGTTGTTTTAAAAGGGAGTTCATCTAAAACAACTATTCCTTCTCCAAATCAATATAATTTGGTTGATCAATTGAGAAAAACATCAGCTCAAATCTCCATCCTTGAACTTCTCAAAATATCCCCCATACACAAGAATATTTTAGAAGAAGCTCTTGTAAACACAACTGTTGATACTGATTTGGATGTAAACAAATTTCAAGCCATGGTGGGACATTTGTCTTCCCCCACTTGTCTTTCATTATCTGACAAAGATGATGCCTCCATGACACATCCACATAATTCATCACTTTATCTTGAAGTCATGATCCATAAACACTGAATTAGATGTGTCTTAATAGATGGAGGAGCCGGTTTAAACATTTGTACCTTAAAGCTAATACATGCCTTGGGAATTTCAGAAAATGCTATTGATCCACGAAGGAAAATAACTATCAAGGCATATGATGGTGAAGAAAGAGCTTCTAAGGGATTAATATTACTGCCTATCAGAGTGGGACCTGTCGTGAAGAACACATTTTGTTAGGTTCTAGATCGGGATCTTTCCTATAACATACTTTTGGGTCGTCCATGGATTCATGATATGCAAGCAGTGCCATCAATGTATCATCAATGCATCAAGTTTCCATATGATGGATAGGAAATAACTATACAAGCTGATTACAACAGTACCCAAACTTGTTCAAATCTTCAAGCAACTCAAGATGCTTTCATGCCACACAATAGGGAGGCTCTTGCCATTTCTTCTTCCAATCTACAAGGACAACTGCAAGAATTGACAAAGAATCTTGACACTAAGTTAAATTTTAAAGACAAAGGAGTTGGTGAATATTCACTATCTCTTTCTACCTTACCTCCTTCTCCAAGGTCATATGGTTAGCCAACCTTATCAAAACAAAAGATTGCAACAGCTTCTACATCCCAAAATTTTGTGCCAGTCACAAAGTTTGACGGAAAATTCATTAGAGCTAACACCACTAAAGAAGAAGCTGAAGATAGGGACATCCTAAATTGGCTATACAAAGATGAAGATGATTCTCTCTTGCATATTAAGTTACCTACAGAACAATATGGTAAGGGGTATACTATCATGCAGAAAATGGGATATGAAGGAAATGGTCCTATAGGAAAAGAAGAGAAGGAATCGTGGAACCAATTCAACCTATTTCAAAGCATTCAAGTGATAAAAAAGGACTTGGATATGGTAAAGATAAAGAAGACTCTACTTCACAGCAAACATAATCAACTCATGAAGAAGGATCAATGTCAGATAAACCTCATGAATCAGTTTTTCAATTGCAGAATAGTTCAGATACTGATTCTAATGAATATGAATGGGATACCATTTATAATGATGAATTTTGGAGAGACAAACAAGTTGATACCATTCACAAATATGCACCTGTTCTCATACAAGGAGAAGGTTCAAGGTCTCCATTTGATTATGTTTTACAAAGCGATCATGACTCAAGTGAGGATGAATCAGATTCTAACGCGATTGACGATCAACAGGAGAATACCATCATAGACCTTGTCTATCATGAAGATGATAACCACATCATGACTTTGACAATTCAAGACCTTACCCAACCTAATGATCCGATGCCTTTAGTTTATCCGAAACTTATTAATTGGGACATTGATGCACCTATCCATATCCCCACATTTCATGATGATGAGGATATTATAAATTTCCTTTGTTCTTCCAATGAAGAAAACAATTGTTTCATTCAAGAATTTCATACTCATGATTTTGATAAGGAGGGTGTCAAGTCTCTTAGCTGCAAAATAAATGAAATAAAAGATGGATCTATTGGTGAAAACCGAAAAATGGCAGTGATAGATCACAACAAGAGAAAAATAAAGAGCGAATCTGACAGTGAAAACCTTTCTGAGGCACTGAAGGATGAGAAACTTGACACTCTTCCCAAGCATTATCATGAAAGATCTTCTATTGTGATCAAACCAACAGAATCAATCAATATAAGTACAGCAGAGCAGCCAAAAATTTTGCAAATTGCAGCATCATTAACAGTTGAAGAAGTCCTGAAATTCATGGAATTCTTGAAGGAGAATCAAATCAACTTTGCTTGGTCATATGCAAATATGCCAGGGTTAGATCATAATTTGATAATGCATCATTTATCTATCAAGGCAGGGGCAAAACCTGTGAAGCAAAAGCTCAGAAAAATGCATCCACATGTTGCATTACTGGTCAAAGAAGAATTAAAGAAGCTTTTGGATGTTGGATTCATTCGAACTATTGACTATGCAGAATGGATTTCCAATATTGTACCTATTTCAAAGCCAGATGGAAGGATCAAAGTTTGTATAGATTTCAGAGATTTGAATAAAGCTTGTCCCAAAGATGACTTCCCTTTGCCCAACATAGATATGATTGTTGATTTAACTGCTGGCCATGCAATGTATTCATTAATGGATGGATTTTCGGGATACAACCAAATAAAAATTGCACCAGAGGATCAAGACAAAACAGCATTCACATGCCCTTGGGGTACCTATTGCTGGAATGTAATGCCATTCGGGTTAAAGAATGCTGGAGCTACTTATCAAAGAGCAATGACAACAATTTTTCATGATATGATGCACACATTTATGGAAGACTATGTTGATGATTTACTTCACAACTTCACACACGAGAAGAACACCTAGGAAATCTTATCGCAAATATTTTACTAGAATGGAGAAGTTCACTGCTCTTGGACTTTAATCCAAAGAAATGTGTCTTCGATGTTACATTTGGAAAACTCTTAGGATACATTGTTTCAGAAAAGGGCATAGAGGTTGATCTAGAAAAAGTACAAGCTATAATGGACATGCCGCCACCATGAAATATCAGTCAACTCCGATCATTGCAAGGACGACTACAATCCATCATGAGGTTTATAGCTCAACTGGCAGAAAAAATCTTACCATTTACACATTGTCCATTCACATTCAATCAGATCAAGCAATATCTTATGCACCCACCCATTTTAATTCCACCTATTCTAGGAGAGCCACTCATACTTTATATTTCAGCAACAGACATATCCTTGGGAGCATTCCTAGCACAAGAAGATTCTACAGGAAAAGAAAGGGCTATATACTATATCAGTAACTCTTAACAACTCGTGAATTAAACTTTACACTTTCATAGAAAAGCTTTGCCTTGGTGCTGGTGTTTGCTTCTCAAAAGTTGTGACACTATATGTTGGCTCATACAGTTAAGCTGATAACCAAGATTGATCCACTAAAATACTTATTAAGCAGAGCTACTTTAACATGAAGACTTGCAAAATGGGTAATGATCTTAAGTGAGTTTGACATTCACTATGTAGATCGAAAAGCTATTAAAGGACAGGTCATTGCAGATCAGTTGGCTGCATCACCTTTACAAGAAGAAAAGTCTTAAATGCATACACATTTCTTGATGCGCATGTCTTCACGTTAAATAACAATTCAAAAATCATGGACATTGTATTTTGATGGATCTTATACACAATATGGCTCAGGGGCAGGGATTCTCTTTGTTACACCTGAAGGACATACCATTTCACGATCATATCGGTTGATGTTTCCTTGCACAAATAACATAGCTGAATATGAGGCATTGCTCATAGGATTGAAAATAGCATTGGAATGGCGAATTACAGAGCTCCAGGTCTATGGTGATTCACAACTTGTCATTAATCAAATTAATGATGACTATCAAACTAAAGATGATAAGTTGCTACCTTACAAGAACATGGTGGATGATTATAAAAAGTATTTTGTGTCAATCAAGTTTTCACAAATATCAAGGATTGATAATAAAGCTGCAGATGCAATGGCTACCATTGCTTCCTTATTACAACTATCAGAAGATCAAACTAAGTATGAATTCTTGGTGGAACAATTGTTTTCTCCCACCTATGATAATCCTGAGACCCAAGTCATATATCATTTAACTAGTTCTGATTCACCTTTATATGGCAAGACCTATACCTATTTGAAAAATAACATCTTACCTCCGGATTTATCCCGCAACCAAAAAAGGAATTTCATCCGCCAATCATCCCGTTATACATTGATCGTTGATATCCTTTACCAACGTGGTCTTGATGGTACACTCCTTAGATGCCTTGAACGTGACGAATCTGAAAACGCTTTACAAGAGGTTCATGGTGGTATTTGTGGAACTCATTCAAGTGGTTTGACCTTAGCCAAGAAACTTGTCAGAATGGGATACTATTGGCCTACCATGGAGAAAGATTCTTTTACTTTTGTCAAGAAGTGTTCTAAATGCCAGATTCATGGGAATCTTATTCATGCACCTGCACAAGAACTGCAACCTTTCACTCCGACATGGCCTTTTTCTTAGTGGGGATTAAATCTTGTTGGAAAAATTCATCCTTCATCATCAAATGGCCATAAATTTATCATTACAGCCACAGAGTATTTTACAAAATGGATTGAAGTTGTTCCTCTGACAACAGTGACTGGTAAACAAATATCTTCATTTATCCTGAATTATATCATTTGTCGATATGGAATTCCTAATTCTATCATCACTGATAATGGAAGGCCTTTCAAGAATCAAGATGTGGATGAACTTTGTGAAAGATTTCACATCCAACACAGGTTCACTACACCTTATTATCCACAGGGTAATGGTCAAGCAGAAGCTTCCAACAAAACAATCTTGAATATCTTGAAGAAGACAAGAATGATGTCGGTCATGATTGGCATGTCCAATTAAATCCAGCCTTGTGGGCATATAGAACCAACATTCGTACACCAACAGGAGCTACCCCATATACCTTGGTCTATGGAGCAGAAGCGATCTTACCATTGGAAGTTGAAATACCTTCTCTTAGGGTTTCACTTAAGGGATTGATAAGTGATGAAGACTACCGAGTTTCTCGCCTTCAAGAACTCGAACTGTTAGATGAAAGACGCCAACATGCAGCTGATCACTTGAAAGGTTATCAACAAGTCATGTCTCATAGTTATAACCACAGAGTTAAACCACGGGTATTTCAAGTGGGTGACTTAGTTTTGAGGGAAAATCCACGTAATCAGCAAGATAGAGAAAAGAAAGGAAAATTTGAACCTAATTGGCTTGGTCCATTTGTCATTATAGCAACATATGGTTCTGGAGCATATCAGTTATCCACGCTTATGTAACTACTTTGTGTTGTTTCAATCAATAGCATTCATCTGAAGAATTTCAATGTCTAAAAAAGTCTTGAAAAAAATAAAAAAAAATCATAAGAAGTTTTAAAAAAAAAAAAAATCATAAAAAGTCCTGAAAAAATGAAAAAAAATCAAAAAGTGCAATAAAAGCAAGTGGTGAAAACCTGGCAAACAGGCGCTACTTGTGATTAAAATAGGCTCCTCCATCCATTATATTATTTCTTGTTTTCACTTTTGGCATTATCCATCCATATCTATCCTCTATATATATCTTTTATATCCATATCATATGAACATGGATCCTTATGTTTCATCATGGCTTGATGAAATTTGTACATATCTTTCATCTTTAGGTTATGTTTACACTGGGGGAAAAATGCAGAAACATAGACTAAACAAGAGAGGGGCAACAAGCTTTTAGAACATCACAAACAAACACAAAATGATTTGTCAAAATACAACAAACATTGTTATATCAAATCAACCACAACATGCTTATTCAATGCCAATGGACATCAAAACAACATATTCCACATAAATGTCAAAGCAAGACATCAATGATGATAACCAAATTGGATGATCTTAATCTGAATAAATGTTTGAAATACTTTAAGCAAAATTTGAATGGTTGTTTGATTTTTCTATCATATCTCTGGAGCAATTAAATGATGTACTGAACTAGAAAAGCAAGGAAGGAGTATGATTTTTATTTATCTATTGTTTGTGAGGAAATCATTAGTACTATGCAAATTGGTCGCGAGACATGCTCTATCACGAATCATTGATGACATTTTTGAATTTGCATGGAAAACAGGTTAACTCTTGTTTGTTTATGCAAGCAATACTCAGATCATCTCGGTTTAATTATACCTAGATGCTTGTATTAACTTGCTATATCAAAAATCATGAAAGCAATACTCAGGTCATCACTGGTGCTAACATACCCTTTGATGCTTGTATTAACTTTCAACATTTCAATGCTCTATGATGATACAAAAAGCACAAATAAGCTCTCCAAATGGTAATATTGTATGGATATCCTACATGATTAGTAAGATTGCATTCATGTTAGAATCTACATTTTGTATTCATAGATTTCTCAAAAGCTGGCAAAGTATCAAATGGTTCATATCTTTTCGCATACATGACTGAGTATATTTTGACATTCACAAAAACAACATTTCATACATATTTGCATCAGAAAATCATAAAAATAAAGCATGCATACATAAACATTCATTCACATGTATAAATTGTATTGTACATTATATTCATATAATCATTCATTAAATAGAGTTCATCTCATCTCATATATCATGTATACATCATAAACATGTAGAAATAGGGAAACCATTATATCATAACATATCATGCATATAAGAAAATAGACACATTTATCTCATCATAAATCATTGCTGCATTTCATATATCTCAAAAATGAATGTCAAAATATACAAGGATGTCAACTATATATGATATAACATCATCAAAAATGATCATCTCAGGGTGTATACAAATATCTCCAAAGAGTATCATAGAAACATCATCTACAATGCACTAGGCAGTGCTATCCTCTGATGGAGCTGGTCTGGGACCTGTACCACCTGCCCCTAATGGACCTACTCCGCCTATCCCTGATGGTCCTCTTGGAGGTAATAGCTGTGTAACACCTCTACTGGTAGTATGAGAGTGACTATGAGTAGACCGTGACCAAGTATAACTCTCCCTCTGCTCAGGTGGAACAGCATCATGATATATGGTCTTGTAAAACTCAGCCTCCCGGGTGGCTCTGGTAACCTCTCTCATCATGTCACCAGGTAGGGTGCTAGTTGCTACTCTCTGTAGACTGTTCACCAAAGCAATGGCCTGCTCACCCCGCTGTCTGGCTGCATCTCTCTCAGTAGTAACTGAAATCAACTGTCCCTGTAACTGTGTAATCAAGGCCTATGCCTGTTCTAGCTAAGTCTATAAACTCTGTACTATACTCTGCAGAGAGGATATCTAACCTGATACTGCTAGATCTACTGAAGGAGATGGATCTGTGTGTCTCATTCGTGGTCCACCTCTACCTCTCCTGCCACCCCTATCACCACCCCTACCATCACCACCATCATCTCCCTCTGAGTCATCATCTCCTCCACTCTCATCATCATCACTGCCCTCTGAATCATCACCCTCTAAAGCTGAATCTCTCTGTCATCATCTCTGTGCAGCAACAGGAACAATAGGCTCATCAGGATCAAACATACGTGGTGTAGGATGCTCTAGGATATATTGGCTAGACTCTGGTGTCATCCCTGCATTGAGAACATCAACCCGGTAATCCCACATCACCGCTCCTAAATTGGTGAACTCTGCCACCGCTGTCTCATAGGAAATCCGTGGACCCCATACTGCAAGCTCTAGCTATCGCCATGCATAAATGGCCGAACCTATAGGCATACCCTAAATCCATCCAAATTTCCGACATAATCATCCAGCAAGAAATCTCTCAATGATCCACGAAGTACACCCAATCAAAAATCTGGATGTACACACGAACGACATCTCCCTCACATCCTCTGGCCATGCCTCACAATCTAAATATGGCCGCCAGTATACTGTATCCAAAGCATCCAAGAGATGCTGCCAATGATCTAGTTTGCCCAGTCTCGGCTGAGCAATAATGTCAGCATATCTCCATCTATATGATCGACCAGCTGGTTGCTATCCTCAAGTCAATGGTCATAAAATAGCAAAGTGCTCCCATGCCCATATCTGTAATAATGAGTAACCAAATGCAAAACTCCAGCCTCTACCATACACAATATGATGTAACTCATCATACAAGTGAGCAAGCATGCATGTACCCCACGCATACCGTGTCCCCTGCATCACCATACTCTCTAGCACACGACCCCATCCGATCGCGAACCCCTTCGACCTATGGTCAGGGCACAACACACCTCCAATGAATCCTGCTAGTACATATGGTAAAGGTGGATATGTATCTGTCATCTCGCCCCATGGGATAAAATATCCGAGAATCTGATCATCTCAGAAAATGCTCCTCAAAGCATCAGTGCCTCCAACCTCTCGGCTATCAAATACCACTATCTCCCCCATCATTGGGATCCTCAGAGGTCACTGTAATCTCTCCGGTCGGTAAATGAAATGTGTTGGTGTCACTATGCCACCACTCAGAGAGTGTTGTTAATAAAGCCCTGTTGAGGCGAAGCTCAGGCATATCAAGCAATGACCTCAGTCCACAGGCCTCAATCACATCTTGGTCTGACTGTAACAACTATGGAATCAATGTCCATGTACTCAGAAAATGCTTCCCATGACTGCAATACGCCCAATCTCTCCTGTTGACACATCATCAATGCAAAATCAGTATCAAATCATCATGATTTATCAATCAAATCTAAATATCAAAATATTTGTTTTTCGTTTTCATGGAAAGCAGACAATCAACATCATGTTTATTTTTAACAAATTTTTAAATAAACATATCAATCAAAATATTTGTTTTTCATTTTCATGGAAAGCAGATAATCAACATCATGTTTATTTTTAACAACTTTAGAAATAAACACATCAATCAAAACTATTTGTTCTTCATCATCATGGAAGGGAGATAATCATAATCACATTTGTTTTTAACAACTTTAAAAACAAATCTATCAGTTCTTATTTGTTTTCCAACAACTTTGGGAACAAATTTATCACTCACAACAATAGTTAATCAAAGGCGCTACAGAAAACATCAAGGGCGCTATAGGATCATATGCGCTACAGAAAATATCAAGAGCGCTATAGAATCTATCAAATGCGCTACGAAAATAAATGCGCTACGGAAATTGTTAAGAGCGCTATGAAAAACCTTAAGGGTGCTAAAACACCAAAATTTTGCAAACAAAACATTGAAAAGCGTGCTTCAAACGAAAATTTTTCAAAATGCAAGATTTTCACGGGGTACATACTGGGGGTCCGTAGTGTGCTAGCTACTGATGTTGTCGAATGCGCTTGAAATGGTGTTGGTGAACGGGAAGTGCCATCTTTCTCAATCCATAGCTCAAAATTTGTAAATTTTACTAGGTTAAAATGGAAAATGACATGGAAAATGACATTTTTAACCTATATAATGGTAAAATTGGGGCATTTTATCACATTTTAATAGAGCGGGGGCAATTTTTGACATTTTATATCTCTCCAAGTCAGTTTCTTCACATCATTATGTTCGAACGATGAATCGACATTTTAAAGATGTAAAAATTCAAAAAAAAGAAGTGCTTTAAAAGTCAAAGTATCTGAATTCGCCGTTCAAGGGGGGCATATGCACCTATCAATATTAAGTGATCCAATATAAGGGCCAAATTTCAAAATTCTTTGAAGCAATGTGTAAAACACATCACTTCAAGAGGCAAAATTATACACCTAAAATGGTGACATCACATTTAATACGGTAATTAATTAAATATTTTTAATATTTAATTAAATCTTTAATTCCATCTACGTGTAAATAAATTTTAAATAATTTATTTATATTTGTTCATTCTTTTCATTTTAATCATCTTTTCTTATTCATTTTTTAATTAATTAAATAAACATTACGATTTATTTATGTTAATTATCAATAATCTTGGCAGATATTTTATTCAAATAGAATTAAATATTCTTCTTTCTAATTAAATCTTCTAAATATTATTCTGAATTAAATATTTCAAATATTTAATTAATTCCTCCTAATTCAATTCTAATATTATTCACAGTCTAATGACAATATTTAATTAATTCTCGTTGGGTGCATTATGTTCACAATTAAATATCTCAAAATATTTAATTAATTCCTCTAATTAGGTTCTAAATATTATTCACAATTAAATATTTCAAATATTTAATTAATTCCTCTAATTTGATTCTAATATCATTCACAATTAAATATCTCAAAATATTTAATTAAATTCTTCTAATATCATTCACAATTAAATATCTCAAAATATTTAATTAAACTCTTCTAATATCATTCACAATTAAATATCTCAAAATATTTAATTAAAACTCTCTATAGTCCTAAAATCAAAAATTAAATTTAATAAATGAAATTAAATTTTATTTATTTGTTAATTAATTTGGGGATTATCTTCAACACCCGTGAAACAAACTACCGAAACAGAAAAATTAATTTTCTCTATTTTTGTGCAGGCTTGTTCTCATGGGTTGAAGACAAGAATCCATCCTTCTCTCCAACTTCTCAACCTCTTCCATTTTCTTCTCAACCTCTCCATCTCTCACCATTCAAACTTACCAGAAAACCTCACAGCCGTTGATCTTTGCCAGTCAGGATTGTGCCTAAGAAAAACTATAAATAAGACTGTCGGGTACTTCAAATGAGATAGAAGTTTTAAGCAGGAAAATTATAGTCAAATTGCAAGTAGTATAAGCATTCATCGTATTCATAGCATTCACAGTATTTTCATAGCATAGCAATAGTAGCATAGCATATCATGGCATCCATAATCTGTTACCCCTGTGCATAATCCACAGCCCCTGTCTATATCCGTCAACATTCTCACTCTTACCAGCATATAGGATAGAGATTTTCATTTGCATACTCATTCTGTAGATAGCCATTTGGAGAAGCTGAGCCTACACAATCTAAGAGTAGCAGCTTTGAACAAATCTCTGGAGATAAAGAAAGACAGAACGCTTCTGAAGAATTCTCTTTTATATTTAATTTTATTTTAGCTTTCTTTAGTTTAAAGTTCTATTAATTGTGTTTTTGTTTTCAATTAGATTAACAAATTAACATTACACACAGTATGGCCTAAAATAGAGTCCTAGGATGTGGTACCAAAAATTTGATACATATGTGTTGAGTTTGGGATTTGAGAATTCTAAATCAGATCATTATGTTTATTCTAAAGCTAATAATGATTGTTTCCTATTTATTACATTATATGTTGATGATATGTTATTTATTGGTGAGGGAATAGTATGACTTCAGAACTAAAATCTCAACTTGATGCTAAATTTGAAATGAAAGATCTTTGTGCAGCTAAACACATTCTTGGGATGGAGATTAAAAGATATAGAGTGAATAGAAAGCTATGGCTTGGCCAAAGTAAGTATGTCAACTCAATTTTAAAGAGGTTCAATATGCAGGATTGTAGACTATTGTGTGTTCTTGTTTTAGTTGGAACAAAGTTATCTATTTTAGATTGTCCAACATCTCCATTAGAGATGGAAGACATGAGTAGAGTGCCTTACCAGAGTGCAGTTGGAAGTTTAATGTATGTTATGGTTTGTACTAGAGCAGACATTACCCAAGCAGTGGGAGTTCTTTTGAAATATATGTCTAATCCCAGTAGAGTTCATTGGGATGCAGTTAAAAGAGTTTTCACATATTTGTGGGGTACCCTAGCATATTATTCCTTATGTTATCGTAGTAATATGACTAAAGACGATATTTCCCTTGATATTCATGGTTATGTGGATTAAGACTGGGCAGGTGATGTTAATAGTAGAAAATCAACCAGTGCTTATGTGTTTACTTTATTTGGTGGTGCAATTAGTTGGATGAGTAAGTGATAGGCTATGGTTGCTTTGTCCACTACAAAAGAAGAGTATATGGAAACTACTCATGCTTGTAAATAAGCCATTTTTCTTAAGAGAATATGTTCAAATATTGGAATAAAACAAGGTGTAGTGACAATTTATTGTGACAATCAGAGTTCGATATGTCTAGCCAAGAACCCAAAATTTCATGCTAGTACCAAGCACCTTGATGTACAATATCATTTTGTTAGAGATATGGTTGAAGACGACAGGGTGAAGTTGGTTAAGGTAGAGACTTTGATGAATGTTGTTGATTCTTTAACTAAGTCTATGAGCACAAAGAAGTTTAGATGGTGTTCAGAGACTATGGGCCTTTTGGCCCCTAGCAATTAAAGAGATGATGTTTACACCCTCACATTGCTATTGAAAGGTGTTTGAAAAGTGGGATATTTGTTGGGAAAATGTGTCTCAACCTTGCAATTATATATGATTTATTGTTGATAGGATGTATATATATTTATGTATATTTCCTAGTTACACCGATAGGTGTATACAATGGAAGCAAAGAGAAAAGTGTGATCATGTTAACTTTTTCAAGAAACTCCTAAAATGGCTAACATACATTAAATAATGATATATTGTAAATATGGATCATTCATTATTAGGTTTTAGATCTAATGGAAGATATTTTGTTGGTCTATCTTTCCCTAGAATGTAACCCTATTTTATGAGGGCATTGTATTATGGCTATGGTAGAGAGACGATGATGTATTATGAGAGTATAATAGTGGTCATGTTGTCTCTTGTTCTCTAAGTGGTGATACTCCTGTGAGAAGCTTGCTCTACAAGCATATTGTAATCTTTATGATTGTTGAATAATATATTGGGTGGCTTTTTGAGTGTGGGGTTTTTCTCCCAGAAGGGTTTTCCCCACATAAATCACTATGTTGCAATATGCATGATACTTATGTTTATTTCTATTTAAGTTTCTATAACTGTTAAATATCTGTAAAGTTTTGCATTATTCTCCTCTCAAGATTAATGTAGGAAGTTGTTCTGCTACCTTAGCTTCCTTATAATCTTCAATTCATCTCCTTCTTTGATTCTGATCTAATGATATCCACTCTTGAGATAAATCTTTGTGAAATACTTTTCTCCACTCAGATAGTCCATATTGTCATCCATCCTTAGCAATGAAAATCTATACTTGACAGTGATCTTAATTTCTCTTGAATCTGTACACATTCTCCACTCTCCATATTTCTTAGGTGCAAGTACAATAGGTGTTGCACATAGGCTCAAACTTTCTCTGATCAATCATTTACTCAACAACTCTTTTATCTATTGGTTGAACTTTGCATTCTCTACCAGTGTCATTCTATGTGTTGCTTTGCTTGGAAAACTAGCTTTTGGTATAATATCTATATGATGGATGATACTCTGGATAGGTGTAATTCCTTCCAATACATTCTCTAATATGATTTCTTCATATTATTCCAACAACATTGATACTTCTTCACTCTATATGGTAGGATTCTCTACCCATGGTATACCACCTATCCTTGGAATCAATGCATAACACAAGTTCTCATGCCTTAGTTGGACATCAAAAAATTTCCTTCCATCTACCAAAAATAATTTGGTAGTGCCACAAAATTTAGTCTTCCCCTCTTCCTCCAAAGGTATCAAATTGATTCTCTTTTCATTTGATGCCACAATATAAGTATTCCTTCTTCCACTATGAATTGCTTTCTTATCATATTTCCATGGTCTTCCTAATAGTAAATGACATATATCCATAGGCATAATATCACACAATACTTCATCCCTATATGATCCAATATGAAATTTCACCAAACATTGTTCATTCACTAATATATTATGCTCATCTTGAATCCATGTTATCCTATATGGGTGTGGGTGTTTCAATCTCTTTAAATTCAACTTTGTTACCACTTCCTTTGAAACTAGATTATCACTACTACCACTATCAATGATAACTTTGCATACCTTTCCTCTAGACTTACATCTAGTTCAAAATAGACTTTTCCTCTGTGGTGGTTCTTTAGTTACTTCTTCATGCATCAAAGCTCTCATCACCAATGATTCACCTTTCTATACTTTCCCAACCGGATTAGGGGATCAAACATGTTCTTCCTCCACATAAGTTGCTCTTCCAATATGTTGAAGTTTCTTTCTAGTATTTCCTTGAAGAAACTCAAATGCTTTATTTCTTTCACCTCCACACTTGGAATAGGTTCCTTTGAATTGTCTTCTCTCAAATCTTCCTTCATCTCTCTAGTATCCTTTATTGTAGTAATAATTATGGTCTCCTTTGTTATTGTGGTAGAAATTTCTATCTTCTCTGCCTCTGTGATATGATCTAGCATCCTTTTCTTCATTTCGATAGGGTTTTGGATCTTTGTTTTGTTCCACATAAGGTCTTCTTTCTCTGGACTGGGATCAATTCTACTAAATATTCCCCTTGCACTTTTCTTCCTTTGTTCAAATTTCTTGTTCAACTTCTCTTCCACCTTCAATGAAAACTAGTATGCTTCATCAATAGATGTCATCTTTACTAAACTCAATTCTTCTTGAATGTTTGATCTTAGTCCATTGATGTATCTGGAAACCTTTTCTTTTCTTTCTTCACTATGACTGGTTCTAATTATCATGTATAATTCCTCAATATACTCCACAAATTTTTCTTTTTTAATTAGGTTCTGCAATCTCTTCAACAAGTCAAGTTCATAATCTACTGGTATGAATTTCCTCTTCAATTTTGTCACTATTATATCCCACTTAATGATTATTTGTTTACCTCTTCTATATCTATCCAGTTGAACTTCTTTCCACCATAATGTAGCATGACCTTTCAACTTTGTCTTCACAAATATGACTCTTTCTGGATCTTCACTTTCTTCATATTCAAAGTATTCTTCTATTTAATTTATCCAGTCAATCAATTCTTCCAGATTCAAATTTCCCTTGTAATTTTTAATTTCAACTCTATGTTGCTTGGCAATCTTTGAGATCGCTTTCAACGTCTTCACTTGATCTAATTCTTTTTCTTCTTCATCTATGGTTTCTATAATTTGATTCGCTTCATCATTATGCCTAGGGTTTAGGCCTCACCTTTGATCTTATTCAATAGCATCTAACCTAACTTGCATCTCACTTCCAACATTTCATCCATTCTTCTAGCAACATTTTCCATAATAGGTGCTCTCCTTGGTAGTATATCTCCCCTCGAATTGGTGTAACTACCTCAATTAAGTGATTTGGCTACATGGATTTCAAATACCTCACAATCAGTGATCAGTTGAAAAAAAAATGCATTCTTCCTTATTTCAATGATCTGTTCACCTCAAGGAATTCCTTCAGGAATTGAAAACTCACTTTGATACCACTTGGTGTAGTCACGGTTGGAGGGTTCTAGAAGGAACAGTCTAAACCATGTAGCAATGAGTCAACACAGTGAAAAAAACATAGAAATTGATATGCAAACATGAATCTTCATTAATATGGAATGCTTACATGCAAAATTGGCCACAAGGATGAACTAAAAGGGCTCATAGGCCTTGTTGCAAGGGCTTCAACAATACCACTTGCTAAAAGGCCTTCTTACATTCCCCCAAAGGGTTTTGTGTGAAATAAATGAATCTAAAACATCTAACTTAGGATTGATGATCTAAAATGAATTATAATTCTTATTAATATGCTCCTCCAACTCTAAAACAGGTTTACATTATCCACAAGGGTCAATAACTCGATGATTGATCAAATGTGAATGTTAGCCTCAATAAATGAAGAATTAGCTCCACACAAAATGAGTTAACTTGTGAATCTCCAAGATAGGTCCCAATGTACCCAAGATTCTTGTATGGTGTCTAGTTAAGCTCCACACAATATAGAATAGGTCTACAATAAGAATTCTAGACCAAGTCAGCCTCAAATTCTCTAGCTGGTAACACATTGAATTTTTGAAAGCAATAGCTTTCAACAGACAACTGCAAATGATGTGAAATTTGGATATGTGATAGATTTTGATGTGTAGATGCTATATCCTACTCTATGAGCTGAGAAACAATGTTGTGGTAAAATGTGGAATGAACTAATAAAAATGCTACTAAATGCAATGTAGGAAAATTATTATTTTTGGTTGATTCAGGATTGCTTTACAACCAGGGATGCTCCTACATCAAAGTGTTAAGCAAGTTTAAAATGAAACAATACAAATCAGTGACTACACCTATGGTTACTAGGTGTAAATTGAGTAAATATGACATGTCTAGTCCAAAAAAATAGACTAAATGTATAGATCCATGATTAGTATTTTATTGTATGTGACTGCATCTAGACTAGATATAATGGAAGTAGTTGGCATGGTAGCTAGATTTCATGCAACACCTAAGGAAACTCATGTCAAATTACTAAAAAAGGATATTCATATATATCTAAAGATTTCAATTGAGTTTGGTTTGTGGTATCTTAGGAGTGGAAATTTCTTTTTGACTGCATACACAAAAGAAAACTAGGCAGGAAGCATAGATGATTGGAAGAGTACAAGTGGTGGAGCTTTATTTCTTGGTGACAATCTTGTAAATCCTAGTTAAGAATAAAGTAGGATTCAAAATCCCTATCTACAATAGAAGTAGAATACATTGTAGAAACTTCAAATTGCACTCAAGTATTATGGATTAAGTATAACTTGAAGGAGATGGAGATAGAGTTTGATGAACCAATTTCCATTTTATGTTACGATAATAGTGCTATAAACATTTCTAAGAATTTGGTAATGCACTCAAGGAAAAATCATATTATAATTAAGTATCATTTTTTGAGAAAAAAGGTTGTAGACAAAGAGGTGAAGTTGTATTATGATGAAACCAAGGAGAAACTAGTAGAAATTTTCATAAAATTGCTTCTCCAAAAGGAGCTAGGAGTTGTTGCTCCCTTTTTGTGAACCAAGAGGTAGCACAGGTTGAGGGGGAGTGTTTCCCTATCACAAGAAGACTTGGTGGTCTTGAAAAATGTTTTAGAAGTAATGTGGTATGGACTCAGGGGGAGTCTATTTGGGAATTTTCTTTTGGATTGTGTAGAGAGTATTTGAGCTTTATCATTAATGTCAAAGGGGGAGAAATAGGAATCAAAATTCTAAATCATCTAAGGGGAATAAAGAACTCAAGTAATGGAATTTCATGACACATTATATGTATATTCGTGTGTGCTAGTAGCATTTTTTGTTTGCCATCAATCAAAAAGGGGGATATTGTTGAACATAGTTTGTCGTTGATGTCAAATGGAACTCACTAATGTCTAAGGAGTAATTCTTGTTGAACATTGAGAATTAAATGTAATCATACATGAATATTAGATATTTTTGAGTACAATGAAGGATACAAACTATAGTATTCTTATAATATCATGCTTGTATCTATTCATGGTGATAGAAGTAATTCATAAGCCTGCTACAAAATGTTTGAGGCTAGTTACTTAGGGTCTAGAGTGATTTCTCTAGAAATATATTCATGATCTATATTCCCTCTTGGATGCGAGTTTTAGTTTAGGGTTTGAAGAAGATTGTGCCTAAACTATTTCTATCTTATTCTAGAGTTTCTATGATTTATGTTTAGCATGCAAAAACATTGAAGTGACAAAAGGGTCACTATGCTATCTAGTTAACCAATTGATGTTCTAGAATTATGCAGCAACGAATTGAAGCATCTGACCTTCAAAGATTGTTTGGGATGTTGAAATAGGTCCAGGTTAAGGTTCTTATGGAAGCACATGACATTATGTTCTTTTGGAAACAATTTTTTTAATTTAGAACCTATTCATTACACATTTCAAGTAAATTTGAATTTAGGTCCACCTTTAGTAGACCCAGTTAATTGTAAATCCCTGGCCAACATGAAATGATGTTAATTTAATGTCTTGTATATAATTTAGATCTCAATTGATATAATAAGTATGTGTGTGTAGAAATGTGAACCTATGAAAGCAAGAATAATTTAGGTGATGTAATTTAAGTTCCATCTCTCAATCATTGTGCACCATAATTAGAATATCATAATTTTGCTAGTATGAAGGTGTTGTCATTGATGTCAGCATGCTTTTGTTTTCATTGGTGATAGTTGTACAATGGTTGAGAGAGATTTTTTCTTTGATTAGTTTCATTATGTTGTCATCAGTTAAGATATAGGTGCTAACATCTAGTTTTTCTTTGATAATATTTAGTTTATAGTTTAGATGTCAATGATATTGAGAAAATTGATAAAATAAGGAAACAAAGTGTATAGAGGTATTCTGGTTTGTAGAAGTGTTCTATTTTTTCTTTGCATTTCTTTTGGGTTGAAGATTTAGTTGTGTGGTTTGGATATGTTGAATAGAGTTGTTCATATTTTCTATATCCAAAATTTTGGCTTTTTGATTGATGGTTAGAGGAAGTTATGTTCACCAATGCATGAACTAGTTTGGAGTGTTTCTTGCAAAAGGTGTCTGGGAGAAATATTTTTGCTCCACATTTCTCTACAACTGTTCTTTGGGTCTTGTGATTTCGAAGATAAGTTGATGGTGTTGATCTCTTACCTGCATCAAGAGTATTTGTTGTTTGTTGCTCCATAAGTTGTATTTTAGTGTTACAATGTCTAGAAATATAGTTTGAGTGTACAAGCTATTGTACATTCTGAAGGTGAATTGTTGTGAAGTAGTTTGATGGATTTTAGGTTGATAGAGGAATATTCTAGGTTGTGATGAAGTGTGGTGTGTGGTTTACAAGTTGTCCGTGAATTGTTGTGAAGTAGTTTGATGGATTTTAGGTTGATAGAGGAATATTCTAGGTTGTGATGAAGTGTGGTGTGTGGTTTACAAGTTGTCCTTGATTTGAGGAAGCATGTAATTCAAAGTTTAATGGTGTTTGCATGGGTAACAATTGACCTCTTATTTACACTACATTTGAAGATGCTCAAGCATTAATAAAAGTATATAGTTGCATGTGATAGTTAATTTTGGTCCTAGTTAAGGTTTTTTTGTCTAATTTTTTTCCTATCCACTGCAGGAATGCTTAGTGCTGACCTATTTTTAATTTGTAAGGAATAAGGTGAGTGTAGCCAACTTGAAAATGTTTTTCAAGATGTGGATGGTATAAATACAAGGTTAATTTATGTGAGAATTAGAGGAGAATAGAGTTGAATGTAGTGATGTGAAATTAAGTGCAGAAGTGTGAAATGTAGTGCGAGATATAATGAAAGATTAATGAATGTAGTGAGCTAAGGTATCTTGATCTTTAGAAGATTGAAAGTTTTGTTGAAGTTGTTGTGGTGGATCTTTTGTTTCATTGAGATAATGTTATCTTTGTAACATTTTATCTTATTTCTTATTTCTATTGTGGTAGTGAGCCTAGTTTGTGAGCCTTTTTGGACTATGCATCCTATTTTGGCAGTGTGCCTCTTTTTATTGGTTTTGTAATTACTTATATTGTGATCTAATCCTCACTATGGATTTTCCCTTCTAGGGTTTTCTATGTAAATTTGATGATCTCTTGTGTATGGTTTTGGTTTCATTTTTTTTTATCTGCTTCTCATGTTTAAACACTATAATAGATTAAGGGTTAAATGAAAGCATGTAGATCTAATTATTGTTGAGGGTTTCAATGTTTTAATTTGGTACAACTGATTCATGCCCCCTCTCAATTATCTTGATCATTCAACAATTGGTATTAGAGAAAGGTTCCTTGGAGAGAATCTTAATCACCTAAGGTAGATCCAAGATGAAAAGCAAGAAGGAGATCCCTATGTTTGATGACAAAAACTATGCATTCTAGAAGGTGAATATGGAAGGCTATCTGATTTACCTTGGATTTATGTTGCTAAGGAATTAAAGACTATATATAATACACCTAAAAATGGGTTGATCATGTAGACATGTAAGATATACTAATTGATCCTATACACCTAATCCTGGTTACTAACACCAATTCATCTTGAATCATCTCCTTTGCTAACCATTTAATCGAATAATTTGTATTTTATTAAATTCATCACATTTCATCTCCTACTTAAATAAATCAATTTTATTTGATTAAGTCAGCATCCCCCATTAATTAAATAAATCATTTTATTTAATTAATCCTATAGTCCCTCTTTTAATTAAATAATTCAGTTTATTTAATTAATCTCTAAATTCACCTCCCTTAAATTAAATAAATTAATCTTTATTTGATTTTAAACTAATACCATCCTCTTTAATTAAATAAATCAACTATTATTTAATTAAGTCTAATAATCATTTTCTCTCATTTTGATTTAAATTAATTCAAAAGTCTAAGTCAAATTGTCAAATCAACTAATATCCTTTTAAATTAATCAAATCTTGATTAATGCTAGTCTTAATCCCTCAAATCCTCTAGCTTTTGCAACTTGCTCATGAAAATCATTTTATTTAATTAATAAATCCTCAATTTTCATTCAAAAAGGCATCAAAGTGGGAATATTCCTCAAATTTGAAATCTCCCCCCAAAAGTACTTGTCCATCCAACAAGGCATTAAAGGCCTCTTACATGTCCTTTTCTTGAGCCAAGTGTCATTTAATTCATCTTTCATCTCCCTCCAACATGTCACTTCTCCAATTTTGAATTTCCACCTAATTGCATTAATGTGCACATTCATCAAAATGTGTTCCACCTTTATCCACTCACATGTTTACAAGTGGCATTGTGTTATTGGTTGATCTTTAGTCCCACATTCATCCATTTTCCCTCATCCTCTATCATTCTCTTCTATAAATAGAAGGCTCTCTTATTGATTTTGGATCCACATCTTAGGCATTTGATCTAAAACTTTAGGAAAAATCATTATCTTCATGTTTTGAGCAATTTGATCCATTCTCATTCAAGTTTCATAGTTTTCATCAATTTTATAGCTATGTTATGGAGAAATTTCATCAAGGAGCATCAAATCTTCACCATTGATCATCAAGCTTGCAAGGAATTGGGAAAGGGCCATTTTCCACATCAAAATGACACCAATTCCTCCATGGGATTGAGAGTTTGTTTATTTTGAGCAAGATTAGATAGTTTTTATTCATATTATTCATTTATTTCTTATTCTTGATGTCTCAAATGAATTTTAGGGGGAATGTTGTTTCTAACTTGCATATTAGACTAATTATGTGTTTATTCTTTGTGTTTGTCCAGGTATAGGATCACCATACCTTCAAAGCATACCCCTCTAGATTTAGAAGTTAGGGGGATCTAAGTCAGGAAATAGTAGATGAAAGAGACATATCCAGTATCCTATATCAAGATGAAAGGCCCATGCAAAATCTTCTACTAGATGAAAGAAAAAAATGTCTATAAATGATGCTTGGTATAGGCTATAATAGAAACAAGAAACTTGGGAAGAATGACAACAGCCTATTAGAATCCCTTGTCACTGAGAAGAATATAAGAAATCTTGGTCTTGGATGTACTCCTCCAAAGGAAACCATACTTGGCAAGGGTGCCTCAATTAGAAAGGTCAAAAATCCCCCTCAACTATTAGCACCCACCCTTCAATTACTAGTGTCCATAGGTTGAGTCATAGACAATTTTACCTTCGACATAACTGATGTGTGTAGTAGTGATGAGAATCCCATAACTAACTTACCTATGCTTTTTGAAGATTCCTCCCTACTCATGATTAGCACCTTGTCTTTTGAGTCAGACCATCAAACCCATGAAATGAACCTAGTTTATCCCTAGCTCATCGGTTACAACCAATGAGGAAAACCAATTTTAGACACATTCAAAAATGATGAGGTGCTCTTAGAGTTCATGGAATTGCAGTATACTATACCATACAAAGAATGGAAGGCTAGGTTTGATATCATACTAGACACACAAGCCTGTTACGGGGAAACAATTGAATCCTTCACTTGCAAAAGTGAAAATTTGAGAATAATCGCTAGGCCTTTGAGTGAAAACCACACTATGGCACTCTCTGACCCAAAAATAGTAAAAATAAAGGATGCATCCAATGGTGAAAACCTCTTTGAGGCACCGAAGGATGAAGGGTTCAATCTTCCCATTAGTGCAATATATCAAGAGAAGTCAGTGGCCCTAGTAGAGAAGTGCAATCCAGTTAACCTGGGAATAGAGGAACTACCACACATAACATTCTATGTAGAGTCACTTCTCACAGAAGAACATGAACTTCTAGTTGTGTTCATAAAAGAAAGAAAGATAAACTTTGTGTGGACCTATACCGACATGCCTAGACTTGATCTAGAGACTTTGGTTCATCACCTATTTGTATATCCGAAAGAAAATCCTGTGAGACAAAAGCTAAGAAAGATGCATCCCTAGATTGCATTGTTGGTCAAAATAGAGTTACAAAAGCTCCTAGATGCAGGGTTCATATGACTAATAGATTATCCAGAGTGGGTCTCAAATCTCATACCTATTTCAAAGCCCACTGGGAGCATCCGCATTTGCACAGACTTCAGAGACCTTAACAAAGCATGTCTCAAGGATGACTTCCCACTTCCAAACATTGATATGATTTTGGATATGATAACAGAACATGAGATGCTATCCTTGATGGATGGATTCTCAGGTTACAACTAGATCATGATAGAAAAAGATGACCAACACAAAATAGCTTTCACTTGTCCATGGGGGACATATTGTTGGAATATGATGTTCAGGTTGAAAATGTGGGAGATTCCTATCAAAGGGCCATGACACTAATCTTTCATGATACGATTCACAAGACTATGGAAGATTATGTGGATGATATATTGGCTAAATCAAAGAAACAACAGGATCACATAATATCCTTGGGCTCCATCTTTGATAGGTTACAGGAATACAAAGTCAAACTCAATCCAAATAAGTGTGTCTTTGGAGTACAGTCAGGAAAGACCCTCTGGTATATCATATCTATGAGAGGGATTGAAATAGATCCTGCTAAGGTTAAGGCAATTCTCGAAATGGAGGCACTGAAAACATTGAAACAACTAAGGGGTTTGCAAGAAAGACTCCAGTCCATCCATCGATTCATAACACAGCTAGTAGAAAAGGTTGTCCCCTATTCTCATCTAATCCACAAGGGGGTAGCATACATGTGGGACAAGAAATGTGATCAGGCCTTCAACAAGATCAAGGAATACTTACTCATGCTGCCAGTCCTCATGCCACCAATTCTAGGCAAACCCTTGATCTTGTATATATCAGCAATAGTGGCAGCTCTCTATGCTCTCTTAGCACAACATGATGAAAATGGGAAAGAGAGAGCCATCTATTATATTAGTAGAAATATGGTGGGCATGAGCTAAACTATACATCCATTAAAAAATCTTTTCTAGCAGTTGTATTTGCAACACAAAAATTCAAACATTACATGTTGCCCCATCAAATAATGCTCATCGCAAAGATAGACCCAGTCAAATACCTACTTTCTAAAGCAACTCTTACATGGTGGGAAAAACAATGGGTTATGATCCTCATAGAGCATGACATTGAGTATATGGAACATAAGGCCATCAAAGGACAAGCAATTGTAGATCAACTGGCCAAGGCACCAATATACTCAGAGAAGCCACTTGTATCAGAGTTCCCTAACGAATCAATCTTCAAACTAAGTGTAGCAGATCACTAGAAAATTTACTTTGATGGATCCTACACACAACATGAATCAAAAGCAAGGATCTTCTTCATCACTCCATAAGGGGATTGTATACCAAAATCATACAAGTTGTCATTCCCTTGCACAAATAACATTGCAAAATATGAGGCTTTGGTCATAGGGCTAAGGATTGCAATACAATGGTAGGTAATGGCACTTAAGGTCTATAGGGATTCACAGCTCATAATCAACCAGGTCGATGACAAGTATCAAACAAAGGACAACAAGTTGAATCCCTATAAGAAACTAGTAGAAAGCCTCAAGGAGTCCTTCATTGATGTCACATTTGAGTAGATACCTAGAGCAAATAACAGAGTGACAGATGTTATGGCTACAATCAGATCACTCCTAGATGTCCCACACAATGTCCCAAAGCAAGAATTCCTCTTAGATCAGCATCTCGTACTAGCATTCAAGGTACTAGAGTCTGAATTTGTGTGCGAAACCGTTGGTCTCTATGATCCCTAGTACCATGATATATATACTTACTTGAGAATAGGAGTCCTCCCTACTAACATAACCTCAAACCTCAAAAGATCCTTTGTCAAAAATTCATCATGTTTCATCATCCTAGGAGATAACCTTTATCGTAGAAGCATTGAAGGAACCCTGTTACATTGCCTAAAAACTAAGGAGGCATTGACTGCCTTAACTGAGGTGCATAACCACATTTCTATTTCACATTTGAGTGGTATGACCTTGGCCAAGAAACTGTTGAGGACAAGATACTATTGGCCTACAATGGAAAGAGAAGCACATGACTATGTCAGAAGGTGTTTGTAGTGTCAGTAGCATGGAGATCTCATCTATTCACCAACTAAAGAGCTCCACCCGACTGTCACACCTTGGCCCTTTTCATAATGGGGACTCGATCTAGTTGGAAAAGTTACTCCCACCTCATCTAGTGGACATAAGTTCATCATCACTGCCACTGAGTATTTCAGAAAATGGGTAGAAGCCATTCCCATGACCTCTCTCATAGGAAATTGGATATGAAAGTTCATCTTGAACTACTTAATTTTTCATTATGGTGTCCCTCAACCCATTATCTTAGATAATGGGTCACCTTTCAAAAACCAAGATGTTCATGACCTATGCCACAAGTTTAACATCCAACCTTTCTTTTCCACCCCATACTATCCCTAAGGAAATGACCAAGTTGAGGCTACAAATAAGACCACCTTAAAAATCCTCAAAAAGATGGTCAATGAAGCTGGTCGTGATTGGAACCTCCAATTGAATCTTGCCCTATGGTCCTACCAAACAAGTATCCACACACCAATAGGTTCCACCCCTTTCTCCTTGGTCTACGGATTAGAATCCATACTCCCCATTGAGATCAAGCTCTCGTCATTGAGAATATCATTGCAGAATCTATATCTCAAGTGGACTTACAACAAGAAGATCAAGAGTTAGACTTTCCAAGTCAGAGAGCTTGTGCTAAAGGAGAATAAAAAAATGTTCCAAATCTAGATGGCAAGGGAAAATTTTTACCCAATTGCTTGGGACCCTTTTTCATCACAACGAGCTACAAGATAGGGGCATATTAGTTGTCAACACCTAAAGGGGAACCTCTTCAGGAGCCCATGAAAAACTCCCATCTCAAAAAGTTTTATGCCTAAACTTGCAAGGTATAAAATGAGAAAATACAAAAAAATAAAAAATCCAAAAAAATCCAAAAAAATTAGAAAAATGATTAAAAAATAGTAAAGAGAAAAATCGTCCTCTAATGAAAACCACTTCAGTGGCACTTTGGGAAAGTACCTTGGTGAAAACTTGGCAAACAAGTGCCTTGAGTAAATAAGCATTTTCCATCCACTAGGATCCCCATGGCTCATTATGCATCATCCATCCATCACACTTTCATTGCATTCCATATCACCCATCTGCATCCACATCATAGCTTGATCCTATGTTCATGGCATGAGCCCTCCTAGTACTACATGACCCATTCTCAAGGCTATTTTTTCTTGCCTATATCAGAGTAGTGTATTGCATCACACTGGGGGCATGGTCTCATCGGGTTGGATTCGTGTATATACTTAAATTCTTCCTAAAATAAAAAAATCCAAAAACATCAGAGAATACCAAAAATAGGTCAAAAAGCCAAAAAAGTAAAAAAAAAAGTTATCTTGCCGAACTAGCTGGTCTTTGCATGTATAACGTAGGCAAGGCTAATCTATTGATCAGCCCCTGAGGCTCCTAGGATAAGTCTTTAGGTTAGTCTCTTGGTCAAAATCTCAGAAAACCCCAAAACATTGGAAATTTTGAAAAAAGTCAAAAACATTTGCAAAACATTTGAAAATATCAAAAACGGCCTCAAAACATTTCAAAAACACCAAAAAAATCCAAATATTTGAGAAAAATTCATCCATCCCCATCTCATTTTCACCCAAAATAAATATCCACTGATCACAATAAATAGTCATCGCCCTCAACCTTTGGTGAAACAATCAAAAACAAGTCGAACAGGTTAAAAGTGAAAAATCAATCGTTGGGGTCTCAAGTCTAGGTCACTAAGTAAAAAATTTGGTCAACTCTTGGTACTAATAGCTAATCATCTACTTTGTCCCAAATCATTTGATATCATTATGTCCTAGGATGCATCCTTCCTACAATGGAAATCAACATCAGGCATCACTGTAGTTTAGTCTTGGCTAGTGGTATGAAGAACATTAGCTTGTTTGTTTACTTTATCTTTGTATTTTTGAATTATATTATTTGTGCTCATTTCAATGACCTATCAATGATGTCCAAACAAAGGGATTTAGAGAGAAAGGAATGGGGTAACAATCATTATCTTTTTATTTTCTATGCTTGTGAGATATTCTTACAATATAACATTGGTCATGCACACTTTGTTTGAGTGTAGGGAGGGTGTTTTAGGTGTCTTTTTGACCATATAGGAAGGCTTTCATTTCTATGTTTTTCTCTGAGATGTTTGGAATATCTGAACTACATTTTGAATAAGGTTCTATATGACAGGTGTGAACAGGAGTCCTACTATCTGATTGTCGAGTCAAAGTACATCACACTAGGTACAATGCCATCCTGGTTCTTTATACCTTGATGCATTGTGCCTACATGTGTTATCAAACATAAGGTAAATAGCCCTTTTAAAGTCCCAATTCCTGGTAAGAAAATAATCATCATCATCACCATCATATCTAAATAAAGTTGGCTTGTTGGATTCTCTTATTTCTTCTTCTTTCTTTTTGTGCTAACATGGTACCATGGTAGTTAATCAAAAACATCGCTAATGCATCCATCCTACATCCAAAAACCATCAGCATAATGCATAACATGTCATATCATATAGGAAACATTGATCATCTCACATACATTACATTTCATCATTTCATAATATAGATTGGTTATTCTAAGAATCTCATAAACCATACATCATTACATAAGCATTAAAAGCATCATCACATAGGCATCGTCATATCATCCATAAGCATCATCATATCATTCATTTGCATCATCACATAAGCATCATCATATCATCCATTTACATCATTACATAAGCATTAAAAGCATTGTCACATAAGCATCATCATGTCATCCATTTACATCGTCACATAAGCATCATCATATCATTCATTTGCATCATCACATAGGTGTCATAATAAAAGCATCATCACATCATATTACATGCATCATCTTGTCAATTGGAAAAAGTATCGAAAAATAAAAAAGGGCATCTCATACATCTCATTATCACAACATATAACATCATCATCCATATAGATCTATTATTCTAAGCATTTTAAATCATTTGCATCTCATAAACCATACATTTGCATCCATACATCATCATAAAAAGTGCATAGAAAGATACTAAAAAAGAAATGCATCCATCCATAAACATTTACATAATCACTATAGCACATAAACATACATCACATTGCATCACATAAAATAGAGTCATATCATGTCATCACATCACATAGAGAAAGGAAAATACATCCATCCACCATGCATAAATAAAATAGGACACATCTCATATATCAAATAATCTCATATCATATATATCATCAACAAAGTAATTGTCATGGTACAAAGATCAAGATGAAATGTGTGAATCAATCAATGTATACAAACGCCCACGAGGCTATAAAAAATGGATCCTATGGACCTAAAAAAGAATGGTGTCTCAAATAAAAAATGAGCTAGCCCTGATGGCTACTCCCCTCACCTGGTTGTCTCTCAGGTTGATCCTGCCTCTGCCCTGTGTGCTGTGAAAAAACTGGCGCCTGGGCTACTCGAGGCACTACTTGATGGTAATGAACCATGTAATACTCTACCCCTTTGACCACATCTCGATACATGCATGTTGAGATTGTCCTACCCTATGTGCTCTCGAATTTCTAGCATTGGCCAGTCTCATGTGCTAGTTGTAGCTCTACAACCTATCTCTACTGAATGGCCTGATCTTGCTCTGCTCAGGCCTAATCTCTCTCGACTGTCAAGGTGGCAACTTATGCCTAGAGCTGCTAGATTATAGCATCCCTCTAGTTTGGCTGAGGTGCTGGCGGTGGTAGTGGCTAATGTTGATGGTCTCTCAGAGGCTATTGTGGGTCCCTCGGGGCATCTCTTTGTTGATCCCCATCTCTTTGCTGGTCTCTCTGCCCATCCCTCTAACCTCATTGGTTAGGAGGTGGTCCACCTCATCCTCTTCCTTTGTCTCCATCTCTATCTTCATCTCCTCGGCCTCCTTGCCCCCATCCCCACCCTGATGTCTGGCCTCAAGGTCTCCATTGTGCTAAAGCTGCCCCTGGCAGTATCAATCTAATGGGAGGACGAAACCAATCTTGGTATGCCTATGTGGTCCCTAGGTCTGCCTGCCCCTGATCATATGGCCATGGCCTAGCCACCAACTATCTAAAACTATCAATTGCATCCACTGGAGGGATTGTTTGACCTCATGTAGTCTCCCTTGTAGTACGAGAAAATATGGCCATGTACTGGTCATCAAGCATGTCTTATACCTCTCCAAACTGGCTATCCATCTAATCCAATAGGTAATCCTCGATCATGGTGTGCTCTCTACCTTGCATGAGTTTGTATTTCCTTAAAAAGAAAAGTTTTTGAATGTCAACATACTAGGCAGGCATCCCGAGCCAAGGTCTCCATGTGAAGAATATCATCTCGTCAATCACTCTCCTCTAGTGAGGATGCCAACTACTTCTATATGGGAAAAAGTCAAGCCACCCCTATACAACTAGACTGGTGGATCATTTGGCTCCACATAAAAAACTATAACCCGTGGGCAGAGCACTACAATGTGTTACCGGGCCCAAATGTGAAGGAGTGTCACTTTGGCTCTGATAGCCCTGCTATCATAGTAGGCGAACTCATGAAAATCATGATAAAGTGAGGCCAACATCACTGGTCCCCACACAAAGCACTCTCTTTAGTGGAGCATCTACTCCTAGGCTAGACTCCATCTTGGACTAAAGTATCAACTGCATTGATCTAGTGCCATGAGCCCTAAAATGATAGCAACCACAATCAATTAGAATGGTGACACCGAGCTCCTATACCACTCCAGCTCAATTTGTTCCTCAGCAAAGATAATCTCATCCTAGCTCAATTTGTTCCAACATGACGATCACCTCACCTATATGGAAGTGAAATGGTGATGTCTCACTCTGCCATCACTCTACCAGTGTTGTCATCATCCCTAGATGTGTCTTGATGGCTAGAGCATATGCGAAATATCATAGCCCTATCACCCCAAGGTGCTCTGAAGAAACTCATGAAAACCAGTTAGTTAGCTCAAAATCGAGGACCTATGCTCACATGAATGTACCAGCTATGTGTCCTCCTACACCAGTAAAGTCACAACATCAAGTTAAAAAAAAAAGGATCCCAGATGAAGTTTTTGTGACTGAAACAATAAATGTGTCATTGTTTACAATTAAGTCATTGTTTGAAGGCTCTAAACTATGCCATGGTGGTGTTGTTTGACCTTTATTTTTGTTTGAACCTAAACCCTAAATTCCTAACTGGCTCACCCTAGTGCCATTTTCATATGCGACACACTTTGGATTTTGTGCCCTAATTTCTAAGCTGTAGCACCGTGTTGCAAGAATCAATAGCAACACACTTTAAGGTCACACGACACCGATTCCATGATTTTAGTGGTGCCAAACAACACCGTTTGACTAATTTTTACTTTTAACCTTAATTAATGCACACAAACATAAAAAAAACAAGTCAGGTTAGGGTCACATATTGGTGGTCCTGCGCTTGGTAGTCACTGGTACACTCGCACTCACTCTAAAATGTGTCATGGAAGCACTTGTTGCACCATCTCGAACAAAGGTTAGAGCTCAAAATTCAAGAATCTCTAAAGGATAGGTGTGCAAATGAATTGCAAGTGACTTCTCAAGGGCTATTTAAGCATGAAAACTAGGGTTTTCTTCGCTGATCCCATTTTTTCCCAACCAAGGGTTGTTTTGCATCATTTTTTTGTGTTTTTGCATGTTTTTGGCATCTTGGAGCCTTTTTAGACCCATCGGGAAGCTTATCATTTTTTCATGAGATCACCCAAAAATCCAATTTTTTGTTAGAGCTCTCAAGGGGGCAATATACCAACATAATTCATTCACTAGGGTAGTAGTGGGGCATCTAAAAAAATTGGAGTTTTTTTAAATTTTGATCGCAATAGTTTATTCTTTGAACCAACACAGTGGGTACACTGCTTCAAAGAGGGGAAAAATTTACACACGAAAGATATATTGATTGATCCTATACACTTGATCTTGATTACTAACACTAATTCACCTTGAATCATCTCCTTTGCTAACCATTTAATCGAATAATTTGCATTTTATTAAATTCATCACATTTCATCTCTTAATTAAATAAATCAATTTTATTTGATTAATTCATCATCCCCTATTAATTAAATAAATCATTTTATTTAATTAATCCTATAGTCCCTCTTTTAATTAAATAATTCAATTTATTTAATTAATCTCTAAATTCACCTCCCTTAAATTAAATAAATCAAATCATATTTAATTAAGTCTAATAATCATTTTCCTCATATTTTGATTTAAATTAATCCAAAAGTCTAATTCAAATTATCAAATCAGCTAGTCTCATTTTAAATTAATCAAATCCTAATTAATGCTAGTCTTAATCCCTCAAATCCTCTAGTTTTTGCAACTTTCTCATGAAAATCATTTTAATTAATTAATAAATCCTCAATTTTCATTCAAAAAGACATCAAAGTGGGAATATTCCTCAAATTTGAATCTCCCCCCAAAAGCACTTGTCAATCCAACAAGGAACTAAAGGCCTCTTACATGTCCTTTTCTTGAGCCAAGTGCCATTGAATTCATCCTTCATCTCCCTCCAACATGTCACTTATCCAATTTTGAATTTCCACCTAATTGCATTAATGTGCACATTCATCAAAATGTGCTCCACCTTTGTCCACTCACATGTTGACAAGTGATATTGTGTTATTGGTTGATCCTTAGTCCCACATTCATCCATTTTTCCTCATGGGTATGTGCAGGATCATCATGGAAAAAAAAGGCCCTTAAGTGGCAATTTTTTTGAAAAAATTAGAGCTACGCAACTTGACGTAAAAATTTGAATAAGTTATCTATATTATTTCAGAAATATGTAAGAATGGAATATGTAGAAAATTGAATGTAGTTTCTAAAATACTAGTTCTTTTAAAAAAAAAGAAAATCTATTTGGTGAAAATTTGAAATTTCAATGCAATAGTACTTAAATATCAGGGAAAAAATAAGAAGTATCTATCTAACCACCTTAACCACAATAAAATGATAATATTTTAGATATAAGTAGACTCATGTCCCAATGTGATGCATATTTTTTTGTAATTTTTTTCAAAGTAAATAATTAATTATGAATTTTTTACTACAATTTTAAAAAAATATAAAAACTTGTATGTCTAACCACCTTAACTTGGTCAAAACTTATGAAATTCAATTTTTCTTTTTTAATCGTATAGTATGCGAAGCATAGAATGTGACACATGTTTTGGATTCAAAAAATGTGATATCGTTTGAAAGCTATAAATGTTTTTCAATCAGCCTATCAATCAAGACTCTAGTCATAATGCAAATAGAAAATGAATAATAATTATTTATTAAATTCAAAGTAAAACATAATTTATATTGGTGGAAAGCTGAGAATCTCCTTTAAAAACCCTTTTCGTTTCATCAATTTTGGGTAAAAAAAAATCATTAGCCACATACCCTACAAATACCTATCATATCACCACTTTTTAGCCCATCATGATCCTACACATACCCTCATCCTCCATCATTCTATTCTATAAATAAAAGGTTCTCTTATTGATTTTGGATCCAAAATCTTAGGCATTTGATCCAAAACTTTAGGTAAAATCATTATCTTCATGTTTTGAGCAATTTCGTCCATTCTCATCCAAGTTTCATAGTTTTCATCAATTTTATAGCTGGGTTATGGAGAAATTTCATCAAGGAGCATCAAATATTCACCATTGATCATCAAGCTTGCAAGGAATTGGGAAAGGGCCATTTTCCACATCAAAATGACACCAATTCCCCCATGGGATTGAGAGTTTGTTTATTTTGAGCAAGATTCGATAGCTTTTATTCATGTTCTTCATTTATTTCTTATTCTTGATGTCTCAAATGAATTTCATGGGGATTATTGTTTCTATCTTGCATATTAAACTAATTATGTGTTTGTGCAGGTACAAAATCACCATTCATAGATCATAAGTGATGACATAACAGCCTATGAAAAATATGGCAAGGTAAGGTTTGTTCTTTTGAGTAGTCTTGGACATACAAAATTAGTGAAAGTTATGGATCTGAAAACTACTAAAGAGGTTTGGGATAAGATAGAAAGTATTTATGAAGGAGATGACAAGGTTAAACAAGCTAAGCTATAGAATTTGAACACACAATTTGAGACTTTGCATATGTCTGAAGATGAAACAATTTCAAGTTACATGTAGAGGGTTGATGAACTCGTAAGTGCTATGAGAGGTCTTGGTACACAAGTCAAAGAACCTAAAGTGGTAATGAAAATTCTTAGAACTCTTCTTGATTCTTATAGTGAAAAGGTTTTTGATATTAAGGAAGTTGTAAATTTTAATACATATGCTAGAGATTAGTTGTTTGGCACACTAACTTCATTTGAGATGAGGAAAATTGGTTCGAAGAATGGTGTTAAAGTGGAGATTTCTTTCAATACTAGAAAATTAGAAAAAGTTGAAGATTCAGATGGAGATGTCTTGATGATATGGAAGATAAATTTGTAGGAAGAATCAAAAAGGTACTGGTAAGTACAAAGGTAAATTACCAAGTTCAAATTTTTTAGTTGTGGAAATATAGGTCATTATGTCTCAAGATGTCCAAAAATAACTATGAACAATAAGAACAAGGAAAACAAAGGAAAAATGATCAATAAAAGCTATTATGTTAGAGAAGATGTTGGTATTTTTGATGATGAATATGATTATGGAGATGTTGATGATGAATGTTTGTTTTTGGATTTAAAAGATGAACCTGCTTCTACTAACTTTGAAAGTTGTGTGAAGGAAAGTGTTCCAGAGAAAAGGGATAAAACTGGAGGAACTTTGGTATCTACTTTTCATGTTAGACATGACAAAAATTATTGGGTTATTGACAGTGGTTGCTCAAAATCACATGATTGGAGACAAGAGTAAGTTTGCTAAACTTGAAAATTATGATGGAGGAATTGTTAAATTTGGAGATGATCCAGGTGCTAATATTTGTGGAATAGGATCAATCAGTTTTATGGAAAGCATAGCACTAAAGATGTTTATTATGTTAAAGGTTTAAGGTATAACCTCTTGAGTGTTGGAAAAATGTGTAGAAAAGGATACAACCTTATGTTTTAGGATGATGGATGTGAGATCAAAAAAGGGTCCAAAACTATGATTGTTGTTGGAAAGAGGAAAGACAAAAATATCTATCATCTCAAGGGTGTTGATTGGTCACTATTTTATGAATCAAATTAATGATAGATAGTGTAGACACAAAAGATATCATGATCAACTAACTTTGATTCTTCTGTAATCAACCCTCTGTTAACCATTTAATTAACTCAGATTAATTCCTCTATTAATCAAATAAATCCAATTTATTTGATTAAATCATTATCCTCTTTTGATTAAATAAATCATTTTATTTATTTAATCCTAAAGTCACCCTTTAATTAAATAAATCAATCTTAATTAATTAATTTCTAAAGTTTTTCATTTAATTAAATAAATCAAAATTAAACCACTAACATCATCCTCTTTGATTAAATAAATCAAATCTTTGTTTAATCAAATCTTTATCATTTTCTTCTCATTTTGATTTATTTTAATCCTAAAATCTAAGTCAAAAGTCAAGATCACCTAATCTCCTATTAAATTAATCAAACCATGATTAATTCTAATCATAATCCTCTTTTCTCTAGATTTTGCAACTTGTGCACATAAATCAATTTAATTGATTTATTAATTCCTCATTTTCATTCAAAATGGCATCTTTGAGGGAATATTCTCCCAATTTGAATATTCCCTCCCACATGACTTGTCCATCCAACAAGGAATTTAAGAGCTCCTACATGTCTCTTACAAAAGTCAAACTTGGCATTAACTCCCATCTTTCATCCCCCCTAAACATGTCACTTCATCAAATTCAAATTTCAAACTTGCACATTGATCAAAATGTGCTCAAGCTTCCTCCATTGGATTATCTTTTACCCCACATTCCTCC
The DNA here is from genome assembly GCA_007258455.2 of Sequoia sempervirens. Taxonomy (NCBI): domain Eukaryota; kingdom Viridiplantae; phylum Streptophyta; class Pinopsida; order Cupressales; family Cupressaceae; genus Sequoia; species Sequoia sempervirens. The sequence goes on from VDFB02373365.1 coordinate 211,868,452, forward strand.
TATCTTGCATTCTTCTATCATTCTAATCTATAAATATAGACCCTCTCTATTGATTTAATCCTCTACAACTCCACAATCTTATCCACCATCTCAAGCATTTGAATCTTGTTCATCATATCATCTAGGAGCTTATCAAGGATTGGGAAAGGGCTTCTTTCCACATCAAAGAAGCACAAATCCACTATGAGATAGGGGTTTGATAATGTTTTTTATGTGCTTGCAATTAGTCAATTCTATTTAGTTTGCATATTTTAGCATGGTTAAGTATTTCATAGGAATCTTGAGTTTTCTTACTTTGAATTGACTAAGTTAATGATTGTCATTGTTTGAAGTATTGCATATTTAGGGTTTACAAATAGTTATGACAAAGGATAATGTGTCAATTTTTTTTTATAATTTGGTTAGAATTAGTTCAGTTCAAGCAATGAGAGATTTTTCAAGGATTACAAAGCCTATCAATTTTTTTTGTATAGATTTTCAATTTGGAAAACAAACTAGAAGTAGTTTCAAGGGAAAGGAACAATCTTCTACTAAATTACTAGAATTAGTACACATAGACCTTTGTGGTCCTACAAGAGTGAGAATTCTTCAAGGTGAAAATTATTTCATGCTTTTGATTGATGATAAATCTAGAATGACATGGGTTACTTTTCTTAGAGAAAAATATAAATCTCTAGATAGATTTAAAGAATTCAAAGTTATGGTTGAAAATGAGATGGATTTGAAGATAAAATGTTTGAGTTCTAACAGAGGTGGAGAATTCACCTCCAATGAATTTAACTTGTTTTGTGAGAATCATGGCATAAGAAGGCACTTTTCTACCTACACAAATGCTCAACAAAATGGAATGGTTAAAAGGAAAAATAGGAATGTTCAAGAATTTGCAAGGACTATGATGAAAGATGCTAAACTACTAGAAGTCTATTGGAAAGAAGTAATTCATACTATTGTTTAGATACTTAATAGATTTCAAGAAAGAGGTAACAACACAAAGACTCCTTTTGAGTTGTGGTATGGAAGGATTCCTACTGCTAAGTACTTTAGAGTGTTTGGAAGAAAATTCTATATTAGAAGAGATGGAAACTTAAGAAATTTTGATGCAAGGTCTGATGAAGTGATGCAGGAGCATCCAGTGGTGTGAGGGCAATCTTGCATCACCCAAAAAGATGATTTCCATTTTTGTTCCTATTGTTTGCTTTCTGTAGATGTTTTTGCATTTCTAGATACCCTTTTCGTCGAATAAGAGTTTCCAACTTTCAGAACTGCTTTTCTGCTTTTTCTACTCAACTGCTATCTTTAGCAGGTGTGAATTTGAAGGTGTGGGAAGACAAACATTTATGGGAAGGTTCAGGATAGAAAAATAAGCACTTTGGTGAAAGAATCAAGTCAAGATCATTAATAGTTTGAAAGTTATTCAAGTTCCAGTTTCTACTTTTTGCCTTGAAAAACCTTCTGAGTCCAATTTGAGGCACTAAACAGTTCCAGATGGGCCCGAAAATTTGCGGAAATCCCAAAGTAGTCAGTGATACTTTGTGGAACATCATCTTTTCAAGAGCTTTCCGAAAAGGTATTATCATTGAAGATCTGACAGTTGGTTTAAAAGTTATGGCTGCCAGAAGTTATAGCGCATATTTTAGAAATGTGCTAATTTTCAAATGTGAATTTAAATTTGAATTTCAAATTGTAATTTTTGGTGCCAAACCGCCAAAACTCATAACTCAATTTTTTTTTGGCTCCAAGCCAAAAAGGGGCTATTTATGGGCTAGTTTCTAATTTTTGGAGAACCTTTTTTGGGGAAAGAAGTTTGCATGCTGCGAAAGGGAAATTTGGGTAATTTTCTATAAGTCTATAATTTGCATGTATCATAGAGCTTGAGGATTTGAGATCCTCTGCATGTAAGAGTTCCATATTTTTTATTTTTTTTGAATAAAATATTATTTTCTATTTTGCTCTGTTATTTTGTGTCTCAGGTTTGCTCCCTCATCATGAAGGTATCTTCCTTGGATATTCTACTAAAAGAAAAACTTATAGATGTTACAAAAAAGGGCTAAGAAGGTTTGTTGAAAGTGCAAGTGTTAAGGTTGATGGATATTTGAGGAATTGAGTAGTAATACATAGATATGAGTCAAATGAATCTACTTGCAGATAAGAAGAAGAAAAATCTAAGGAAAAAGAAATACAAAATGAAGAGGAAGAAGTCTCAGAAAAGACCCCTAAGACCCCTAAGTATGTATAGAGAAATCATTTTGAAAAGAAAATAATTGGTGACAAAAGAAAAGGCATGTTGACAAGAAGAAGAGCTTTTGAAGCAAAGGTAAATTTGTGTTTACTTTCTAAATTTGAACCTAAGATAGTGATTAAGGCATGCAAAGATGATCTGATATTAGGATCTAGGACTATTGCACGTGAATAATAACTTAAACCATGATTAAAATAAAGATCTTGAATCCGTATTTAAAATGCTTAAATAGCATAACCAAATTAAAATGAAGTAACAAACAAAAGAGAGAAAAGAAAGAGAAGACAACACAAGTTGATAATAGAGTTCACCAAGATGACTATCTCCAAGTCCTCTCCAATAGAGTGACTGATTCTTGATTATGCTCCATAAACAATTACAAGGATTCAACTGATAAAAAGTCTCCTCATAGCTCTCAGATGATAATGAATTACAAATTCTTCCCTCACAAGCTCAACAAGCTCGATTTCAAGCTCCAAATGTACAAAGATGACAATTCACCATTGAAGTCCTAGCTCTCATCTCTCAAAAACTCTCACCATTCTCCATTTCCTAAAATTATTCTCACATCACAAAGCATAAAATAAATTCTAAATTCTCCATGAACACACTTGCATTCTCACCCCCGTTTATACAAAAAAATTGCCCCTTATGGTTAAATCCATAAAATTTGTATTTTCCCCCTCTTTTACATTAAAAAAAAAAAAATCAACCATTACCCTGTTAAAAGAAACAAATTCTTGGTCTTTAAACCCTTATTAGCTTCCATTCAAGTTCCATTTTGTTTATTTGTTTTTGTCTTTTCTCGTAGGAAAGCCTTTTATTAACCATTTATAGGTTGATTAGTTTTAATTTAAGAATATTTGTTTTAACAACTATAATAAAACCAAACTCTCTACCTTATATTCATGGCCCTCATAATTTCAAGCTATAAAAATTATAAGGGATTAAATTTGTTTTAAGTTTGGAGGTTAACTTTTGTTAGACTCAAGGAACACTGAGAGGGGTAGAGTGAATCAGTGTTCAACAATATTTAAATTACAATCCAGATCTTAAACCATTTACAACATTTAAAAAAAAGTAAAGACACAAGTACATGAAGGAAACAATCAAAACACCATAACACCAAGATTTTTATGTGGAAACCCTGTTAGGGGAAAAACCATGGTGGAGGTTAATCCACAATTTATACTTTATTAAAAGTATAAAGAAAAAGGGGAATGCACATGCATTCAGGCACACTGCCTAGAGCTCACTGCTCAAAATCAGGAAGGCTCACTACCTTACAACATATTTGGATTACAAAAAAGAGTTGAACTGAGAAAGTAGCATCTACAAATGCCTAGTTTCAGTTCCAGTGAGGCTCATAGATCAGATTCTAGACGTTTTGTATGATTATGCATTTCGCTCAGCTTTGCCTTAATTTGCTTCACAATAATCCTCTTCTGCACAAGTGAAACTATGCCAAATTTCTCAACAACCCTTCTAACATTCACAATATAATTTTCACACTCACTTTTTGTCATTTACAATGAATTAACTGATCTCTTATATATCTGCTATCAAAGATTTAGTCGCTTCATCTCGGCTTCAGCAAAAAAAATTATTTCCAATAGTCGGCTCAATCCACATTTAATATTTGATATGCACCCATCAAATTCAGCCATGACATAGCTAGGACCCAAAACAAAATCTCCAAGCATAGGATACCTTAATTAATTATACCTCAAATATTCTTGACATGCCATATTCACTAAGTCGGCCACCGTGAGCTAATAAACAAAAAATCATCTTGTCTGATCTCCTAACTTATACACTGATTAATGCGACATCACAAAACTTAACAATAAGATAATATAGATACTTAAAAACCTTCCCCAAGATCCACAACTCAAAATGATAATCTAGTGAAGCATACAGATTGACATACTAACTGGATACCCTATTCTTCATTCTCTCTTCTGGTAATACTCTATTCTTTACTCTGCCTGTTGGTATGAACAAATCTTGATCTACAGACTGGAATAATGACTTAGGTTGCCATCAATGACAACACTATAAGCCATATTCCAACAATCTCCCCCTTTGGCATTGATGGCAACACTTAGTGAAAAATGACTAAGTGTCAGAACCAATATGATTACGCTATCAGAGTTCAAAATTTCAAAACACAACTCCCCCTTAGAATGATAAGGCATTTTTCACTGCTCTCTCTCCCCCTTTGGCATCAATGAAAAACATATTTTGGATCTCCCCCTTAATAATTCAAAAATTGGATCAAAATTTGAAGAAATACAATTGCTACTCGAGTCAAAAAATTATCTTGTACTTATCTTTCATTTCCAGAAGAAATTTCCTCCAAGCTTCTATTGAAATCCCGATGATTAAGATCAAGTTGTTTTTCTCAGATGTCTGGTTGATAATTTGGATGAGAGATTCTAGAATTGTGATTGCCTCTTCTAATTTCTCTCCTTTCCTCAGAACCTCAATTAACTACTCCAGTCTACATTCATTTAAATCCTTCACTTTCCAAAAGGTGTCCACAAGGTTGTTTATGGTGAATTGAACTTTTGTATGCTCAGACTACAACTCTTGAATCCTTTTCTTGCCTGCACCATCCTGATCCTAAAATATGTTATAATCCTGACCAATCTTGTTTATCTTAGTTTCAATCTACTCTAGCTTATCTTTGTATCTCCCAACTGCATGAGGCCAACAAATACAATAGTTGTAGATATTATATGTTGTATTTAAGAATTACCTCAACTCATTCATTTTCCTTTTTAGTCTGGTAAGAGATAGCCTGAACTGCTCCTTCAGATGTAGAATTATTTCTCCTTCTTTCCTATCCTGGCACTCAGAGACCATGGCTTCCTTAATGCATTCAATCATCTCTTTAGGAAACACATTATGAAAACTCTCCAATCCAATGTTATTGTGCACAAAATAAGTAATTAGTGTGCTCTCAATTAGGTCCTGCTCATATGATGGTCTATTAGACCATATATCAACAATTTTCTGCATCCCATCTTTCTCCTGAACAAGATGCAGTATCTTTACTTTGGATAAAACACCTTCTTCTTTGCTTCCTTTTTCCATTACTACATCTAGTTCAACTAATTCCAGTTCTTCCCTTGGAGTGTACTAATCAGATTCCTCATCTGGTATGTCCACAATCACTTGTTCTTTACCTTTTCCTTTAATTTTGGGAGTCTTGTGTGCTGGAGGAGTGTAATCAACAATCTCTTGTGCTCTTTTCTTCTTCCTCTCCATCTCACTAGAAGAGGATCCAACTTCAAGTGCTCCTACCAGAATGGAAATGCTAATTGCTCCAAACTTCCCAAGCAATTCTTTAAAGAAATTTGCATACTCTTGCTTACAATTTTCCAAAGGATTAGAGTGTTCAAAAATCTATTTACAAACTGGTTCATTCTCTTTCCATACAACATTATTGATATGTGGCAATCAATTCAAAAAATACATCACAAGACATATGACCAAGGTACCTAACCTGAAGGGGTAATCTACCTCCTTTGTTAGTTTTACATTTTCCATCAATTCATCTTTTAGCAATCTGCATAGGTCAAAATCTTGATCCTCCATTATCATTTTATGAAAGATACAAACTGCACCTACTAAGGTTGTCCCTTCCTTGTTTCTAAAAAATATTTTGTATGAGATTCCATGTGCAATGTACCTTGTTATCAGATCTTTGATCATCAAAATTGTCAAAGCCCTTTGATCTACAGTTACTCTAGTTAGGGTTTTGATTTCTTTGTTCTGAATCGACTTCTTTTTTGGTATATCCCCAACATTGCATAATATAGTTAGATTCTTAATCACCTCTTTCAAAATGAGATAGGGTTTATCTAGAGTTAGAATTTCATCATTCAATCTATTCAGGATAAACCTAACAACTTCTACGTTATCAAAATAGGGAAATTCACTCCAAATGTCCAAACTTTTGTGTTTCACACCTTCAAGCTATTTCAATTCATTGGTCGGAAACATATTTCTCACATACCTAATCTTCTCATTGCTATATTCATCTAAATTCACCATTCCTTTGATTTGCTTCATTTTTCTTTTCATATCAAACAAGTTTCTACCGAGCACCAAATTAAGTGAGAATTTTACAAGTAACTAAAATAGCTGATGAATTTTCTGCCGAATTGACTTTACTCCTTCGAAATTCTACTACATAGGCTCTCCTTCTATTATTCTTCAATGTAAGGTGATAAATGAGGGTTCCAAATACCCTTTTATAAGTCACACACCTAACCTTTTTACCACATTAAATTTTTTTCCCTAGGTGTTCTGGATACTCTGTTTTCTTAGACAACAAAAGAAGGATTCATCTGTGGACCTTCTACTTCTCAAATTTCTACACAAGTGATCACCAATACATTTGTAAACTATTAGCACAACTACTAACAATTTCTTTCATTCTGGTGCCAACTATTGATAGGGGGATAAAGGATTTTCTTGAAAAACTCCCCCTAGGCCAATGGCCTAAGATCAATTTTCAGAGGAATTACCATAAGTAGATTCTGGTGGGGGCTTATTTTCTTCATCAGACTCACTCTTCCTTGCTCATGTTTTCTTCATCTGATCTCTTATTTCTTCCATAGTCACTTTCCCTTTTCCTTTATCATCTTTCTATGAAATTCTGCCTTTGTATACTAAACCTCTTCTATCCATGTTTTTGTTCCTGCAGAATCTTGCAATGTGACCAAATCTGTTGCAATTGTAACACACATGATTTCTTTTTCTATACCATTCATTCCATTGATTTCCTCTTGATCTACATTGATTAGCAATATTCCCAAATCTTCCATAGGTGTAGCATTTAACATTCCTTACACTAACATACATACTTTTGCATTCAATTGACTTATGACCGTACTTATTACAACTAAAACACTGACCAGGAAATGATGGACTACTTGAATTTATTTTACTTCTACATTGAGAAGCCATATGACCAAATTTATTACAAACAAGGAAGTGATTATTAAAATTTTGAGCATTGGGTTGTCTTACTGGATACCTTCTGCCTTTGTTCATCTAATTTCTTTGTCTGGAATCCTTATGTTCAGATCCAGTGTTTTCTCCCTTCTCATATCCAAGACCTCACTTGTCATTTGCATCCTTCTATCCTTTAGTCAGCTCATCAAGCTTAGTAAAACTAGTCCTAAACTTCTCCTTGTATTCATTTGCAGTAGTGAGTTCATCTCTGAGAATAGCTAAATGTCTTTCAAGCTCTTGTTCATTATTTCTAGATTGTTGTAGTTCAATATCTAGCTGAATGAATCCACTATTAACTTTGTTGCATTCTTTAGATTTTTCTTTTAAGGACTGGGGTAGATTCTCCTCATTCTTCTTCCATTCTTCAATCTCCTTAGTTAGCTTCATCACCATAGATTCCATCTCAAGCTTTAGAGTAGCATTGTCTCTAGCAAGCTTTTCACATTCTTTAGTTATTTCTTTTAGGGTCTGATTCAAGTGAACATATTCCAAGCATTTACTTTCTTTCTACTTCAACTGATCACATAGTTCCTTCCTCTTTTCTCTTGACTCATTGATTTTATCCTTCAATGATTGAATGAAATTTTTAGCATCCTCAAGATTTACTTTTAATTCCAAGACTTCTGCTTTAGAATGATGAATATCATCAAGTGCCACCAAAAGCTATTGTTGAAGACCACCTAAGTTCATTGCATTCCAAGATCCACCTCAAGTTGTTAAACTTCTATAGAGGAACCTAACTTTGATACTAATTGTTAGACTCAAGGAACACTAAGAGGGGGGGTGAATCAATGTTCAAGAATATTTAAACTACAATCCAAATCTTAAACCAGTTACAACATTTAAACAAAACTAAAGATGCAAGCACATGAAGGAAACAATAAAAACACCATAACACCAAGATTTTTACATGGAAACCCTGTTAGGGGAAAAACCACAGTGGAGGCTAATCCACAATTTATACTCTGTTAAAAGTATGAAGAAAAAGGGGAATGCACATGCATTTAGGCACACTAACTAGAGCTCACTACTCAAAATCAAGAAGGCTCACTACCTTACAAAATATTTGGATTACAAAAAATAGTTGAACTGAGAAAGTAGCATCTACAAATACCTGGTTTTAGTTCTGGTGAGGCTCACATATCAGATTCTGGACCTTCTATCTTATTATGCACTTCACTCTGCTCTGCCTTAATTCGCTTCACAATAATCCTCTTCTGTACAAGTGAAACTATGCCAAATTTCTCAACAACCCTTCCAACATTCACAATATACTTCACACACTCACTTTTTCTCATTTACAATGAATTAATTGATCTCTTATATATATTCGCTATCAAAGATTTAGTCACTTCATGTCAGCTTCAACAAAAAAAAAATCCAATAGTCGGCTCAATCCACATTTAATATTTGATGCGTACCCATCAAAGTCATCCATGACATAGCTAGGACCCAAAACAAAATCTTCAATCATAGGATACCTTAATTAATTATACCTCGAATATCCGCGACATGCCATATTCATTAAGTCAGCCATCGTGAGCTAATAAACAAAAAATCATCTTGTCGGATCTCCTAACATATACACTGATTAATGCAACATCAAAAAAGTTAACAATAAGATAATATAGATACTTAACAACCTTCCCTGATATCCACAACTCAAAATGATAATCCAATGAAGCGTACAGATCGACATACTAATCAGATACCCTGATCGTCATTCTCTCTTCCGGTAATACTTTGTTCTCTACTCTGCTTTCCGGTATGAACAAATCCTAATCTGTAGACTAGGATAATTACTTAGTTTTCCATAAATGATGACACTAGAAGCCATATGCCAACAACTTTAATTTTATTTTTAGGGGGTTAATCTTTTAAAATCTTATTTAAATTTTTATTGTCCCCCCCTTATTTCTCTCCTTATTTCATGGTTTACATAAAATAAAGAAATTTGTATGCTTATTTAAAATTTATATATATGGAGGGGCTCCCCTTATATCTTGGGCAATGGTCAAGGCAAGAGGATTTTAACGCATGCGTTAAGGGATCACATCCCACCAAATCCTCTTTGTTTTTTTAATTTTTAGACCAAATATTTTTAATTTTATAAATATGGCTTAATCCATATTTTATCACTTAATTGGTCCATGTCAATGCCAACTCACCACTCCCGCCATGTCATCTACCATGTGCCCTTCCAAGTGTCAAGCTTTGGTGATGCCATGTCACCACTTTGACCAAGTTTGACCAAAACTTTGACTAGTCATAACTTTGTCCTATGAGCTCTGTTTTTTATGAAATAGATGGCGTTGGACTTGTGGCAATGAGCTCTTTGTCATGACACCAACTTTGACCAATTTGGAGATGATGATTTTTTTCCCTTTTTGATAGGCCTTTGTACCTGATTTGACACCAACTTTGACTGAGCATAACTTGAGCGTATGAGCTCCTTTTTCACCCATTCAAGTTGCATTGGGTTTAGTTTTCTGAGCTCTTCACTGTGATGCTGAAATCTAGATCATAGGAGATACTTAATTTTTTGACGTTGACTATCCCCCCAAATCAAAGATGAACATTGGATGAAAGCAATGGAAGAACTTATGCAAATTGAAAAGAATTAGACTTGGGAACTGATTCCTAGACCTGAAAAAAAAAAACATTATTGGAATTAAGTGGGTATTTAGAAACAAGTTGAATGAGAATGGAGAAGTGGTAAGAAACAAGGAAAGGCTTGTGTGTAAGGGCTATGCATAAGTTGAAGGAATAGATTTTGAGGAGATATTTGCTTTGGTGGCTAGAATGGAAGCAATTAGGATTTTTTTTGCATTTGCAGCACATAAGGACTTTAAAGTATATTAGATGCATGTGAATTCTACTTTCCTAAATGGAGAATTGGAAGAGAAAGTTTACATGGAACAACTAGAAGGATTTCATTTGTTAGATAAACCTAATATGTTTTACATGTATTGAAGAAAGCTTTGTATGGATTGAACCAAGCTCCCAAGGCTTGGTATGCAAGGTTGGACAACTATTTGATACAAGGATTCAATAAGGGTATCATTGACTATAATCTCTACTTTAAAGTTGAAGGAAGATAGATTATTGATAGTAGTTGTGTATGTTGACATAATTTTTTGAGGCACTGAAGCTATGCACAAGAATTTTTCAAAAGAGATGCAGAAAGAGTTTGAGATGTCTATGTTTGCGGAGATGACTTTCTTTCTTGGGCTACAAATCAATCAAACAGATAAAAGCATATTTATTTCACAATCAAAGTATGTTAAAGAGATGTTGAAGAAGTTTGGAATGTAAGACTCCAAAGCGGAATGTACTCCTATGGTTATTGATTGTAAAGTGAGTAAGGATGATGAAACCCCTAAGGCTAATCATAGAAAGTATAAATCTATGATTGGTGGACTGCTATATCTAACTTCTTCTAGACCGGATATCATGCATGTATTTTTTCTTGTGGTTAGATTTCAAGAAGAACTAGAAGAAATACATGTTGTAGTAGTGAAAAGGATATTTAGATATTTGAAAGGAACTCTAGATTATGGCTTATGGTATCCTAAGGATATTAATTTTACATTGAGTGCTTACACATATGCAAATTGGGCTAGTTGTGTGGATAACATAAAAGTGGTGGTGCATTCTTTCTTGGATGTAGATTGGTATCATGGCTAAGTAAGAAACAAGATTTGGTTTCTTGATCTACCATAGAGGCTTAGTCTATTGTAGTAGCATCTTTCTACACACAAGTACTGTGGATGAGACAAACATTGAAGGATATCAAAGTGGTGTATGATGATCCTATTTCTATCTTTTGTGACAATACAAGTACAATAAATATTTCAAAGAATCCTATGATGCATTCAAGAACAAAGCATATTTCAATTAGGTATCACTTTTTAAGAGAGAAGGTTATGGAGAATGAAGTAAATCTTAAATATGTACCTATGAAGGATTAGATTGCTAACATATTTAGTAAGTCTCTTCCTAAGGATACTTTTGAGCATCTTTAGGATAAGTTGGTGGTTATTGCCCCTCCTTTTAACTAGATACATCAGTCTAGTGGATCAATGGATTGATTCTTTTTTTTGACTAATGTTGGTTGCTACCTCTTAGGGGGAGTAGGTAGTGACATTATTGCAGTATGGAGTTGTCATTATGTAGAGGTTTTTGAGTTGATTGGTGTGTACTCCTAGGGGGGATATTCCGAGCAATTGTAAGTATCTTGGTTCTATGTCAAAGGGGGAGAAAAATGAAAAATATATTATCCTTTGCCATTAATGTCAAAGGGGGAGAGATAAAATTCATGTGAAAAAGTTTTTTTATACAAAGGGATAATGAGATGTGTAAAGAAGGCAAGTATGAAAGGTGGAGAGAGTGTAATGAGTTAGTTGTGCAAGGGGGAGAAAAGAGAAAAATAAATATGTTTAAAGCTATATGTTTTCTTTGATAGTTTTTCATATCTTATGTTGTCATCAATGAAAAAGGGGGAGATTGTTGCAAGTATAAAGGTGTTTTCATTTATTTCAATAAGCTCATGTTGTCATTGTTGACAATTGTGCAATGGTTGAGAGAGATTTTTATTTTTATTAGTTGTATTATGTTGTCATCAATTAAGCTACTAGTGTAAACTTCTGGTGTTGCTTTGATAAGCTTTTGTTTATAGTTTAGATGTTGAGGATATTGAGAAAATTGATAAAATAAGGAAACATGGTATTACAAAGGTATTCTAGTTTGCAAAAGTGATTTGGTTTTGCTTCACATTTATTTTGGGTTTAAGATTCTCTTGTATGGTTTGGATACGTTGGATAGAGGTGTTCATAGTTTCTATATCCATAATTTTGGCTTCTGGATCAATGCTTAGAGGAATTTATGTTAACTAGTGTGTGATCCAGTTTGCATTGTTTCTCACAAAAGGTGTCTGGGAGAAATGCTTTTGCTCCAAATTTCTCCATAGCTATTCTTCAAGTCTTGAAATTTTGAATATAAGTTGATGATGTTGATATCTTGCCTATATCAAGAGTATTTGTGGTTTGTTGCTTTGGAAGTTCGATTTTAGTGTTGCAGTGTCTGGTAGTATAGTCTGAGTGTAAAAGCTATGTACATTCTAAAGGTGTGAATTATTATGAAGGATTTGGATGGATTTCAGGTTGATAGAGGAATATTCTAGGTTGTGATGAAGTGTTGTGTGTGGTTTGCAAGTCATCCTTGATTAGAGGAAGAATGTAATTCATAGTTTAATGGTGTTTGCATAGGTAACGACTGACTAGGTTTTTACACTACATTCGAAGATGCTCAAGAATTAATGAAAGTATAACAGAGCATGTGAGGTTTAATTTTGGTCCTAGTTAAGTTTTTTTTCATTTTCTTTTCATTCCTATCCATTGTGGGAATGCTTAGTGTTGACCTATTTTGAATTTGTAAGGTATAAGGTGAGTATAGCCAACTTGAAGATTTTTTTCATGTTTTAGATGGTATAAATGCAAGGTGAACTAATGTGAAAATTAGAGGAGAATAGAGTTGAATGTGGTCATGTGAAATTAAGTTTAGAAGTGTGATATGCAGTGTGAGCTATAATGTAATATTATAGAATGTAGTGAGCTAAGGTATATTGATCTCCAGAAGACTACAAGTGTTGTTGAAGCTATTTTTGTGGATCTTCTATTGCATTGAGATCATGTTCTTTATGTAACATACTATCTTCTTTCTTCTTTATATTCTAGTAGTGTGCCTGGGCTATGATGCTTTCTAGGTGTGTCCTATTCTGGAAATGAGCCTCTTTGTACCAATTTTGTAATTACTTATATTGTGAGTTAATCCTCATTGTGGTTTTTCCCTTATAGGGTTTTCCACGTAAATATGGTATTCTCTTGTGTAAGGTGTTGGTTGGGTTCAGTTTTTGTTATTTTCTTTTCATGTTCAAACATTATAATAGATTAAGGGTTTAATGAATGCTTGTAGATCTGATTATTGTTGAGGGTTTTAATGTTTTAATTTGGTACAACGGATTCACCCCCCCATCTCAATTTTTTTTCTCATTCAAGAAATAAGTTGTGTAGGAGAGTGCCTAATGCAAGACCAGACCTTATGTAAGTTGTGTTATCAAAATTGAAGTTCCAAAAGCTTTATCTTTGTAATCTAGTAGGACTGGTGTCCTACTCATCAAGTTGGTGCTTAGATCTTTGTATTGGAGATTGGTGTATCCAATAATTAGGTTCCTACAAGATCCATACGGGATTGGTGTCTCTAGTAGGTTGGTTCCTACTTCATGATTGTAACTTATTCATTATTTTTGTGAGGGTGGATTTGGAAAGTAGCTCCAAGAAACTCTTCTCACCATTGTTTTACCCATTCCCAGTTTCCACAAGTAGCTAGTGTTCATTGTGTGAATTGCACTTTTATGATTATTTGATTGATATTAGTTGTTTTGATTCACGGTTGATGATTCATTCTTGGGGATACATGTTGAATCAAAGAGCTTTAAATAGATTTCATATATTCATTTCCCCCCTCTCAGTATATTTTATTCCCTTCATCTTTCAAAATTCATTTGGATTATTTTCATCATTCATCCAAATGGAGTGTATAGATTGTTTTCATTTATATAGAGCTCCTTTGAATCAAGATTTTTTAATCTCCAATGGATGCATGATTGATTAAATTAGAATATTGAGAGTTCTATAGATTGCTTCAAGGGCCAATTCTACACATTCGCTTCATTTAAAACTAACCCCCTTCTATCCACATAATAATGAATGCATTCTAGAATTATCTATGGGGTCTCCATAGACATTGAAAATTATGTAGATTTATATAACTCATACTTTAAAATTCTCTTTGACCATTGGGTAACATTAGGGGGTATCATTCTTTGATGGAAGTCTTCCATGTTGATATGCCCTAAGTTGGTATTGGAGATGACACCATACATTGAGATAATTTCATATTTTCAAGAAAACCCTTGAAACTCAAAATTCATTTGTTTATCCCTTTTTCTCATTGATCCTATAGAGAATAAGAATTATGCAATTACGCTTATTATGTAACTAGTGTTTGAATCTATTTTATTTTAATCTAGGCTTTTCAATTTTATCGTAACAAACTATTTTTACCTTCACTAAACTTACATTTTTCTATTTTTGATAAAATTAAATTTTTTTAGCTCTAAGTGAATTATAATTTGCATTTAATTTAAATAAAGTAGTAGTTTTATCATGAATAAATTCTTGTAATGTGTATTAGGTTTTAGCTAGGTGTGTACTTGATTCTGTCACAAGTGTTGAGCACCCAAGATATTGAGAGGGGGGGGAATCAATATTCTTTGAAACCACTTAAACATGTATTCAATACATTTCATTCAACTTGCAGAAATGGAAAGACATAATTAAAGAATGCATCACATCACATAACACAAGAACACTAAATTTACATGGAAAACCCAAGAAGGGAAAAAGCATGGTGATGATTAGCTCACAATATATTATAACTATTTACAAGATATTACAAAAGGGCTCACTTCTAGCTGGACTAACTATCTAAAGGACTCGCTATCCAGAGAATAAGAGAGAAAGAAGAAAGGGTGGTTCACTACCAAGATTTGAACTAATATAATGCATTTACAATATGTTGGAGATAGTTCAACTAAATCCTAATATACTGACTTAACACACTTCATGTTTGTCAACACTTACATCCAATCTATACTTCTTCACATCACATTTTCATACTCTACTTAGAAATTCACATCACCATCAAAAGCTTCATCTCTACAACATCAAAATGAACTTACATTTATATGCATTACATCTATAAAAACCTATAACATCAATTAGGTTAGCCTAATTAGATGAAACATGTAATACATCAACCTGTCAGATCAAGATCCAATCATACACACCTTGTGGCATAAACCAATACTTGTAACACATCAAAATAGGTCAGTAAGGACCTATAATAGCTCACATAAGTCCGGTAAAAGATTCATTTAACTTTTCATGACCACAAACCCTTTTAGGTTGGCACCACTAGTAAAGAAACAATAAGATAACCAATTTTTCATGCATTACCTAACATGTGGACCTCCAAAACAATTGCCACTTGGACCACTCATACTTCTAACACCTATAAGCACTCCCAGAAAACCACATAACCAAATATTCTTCCATGGTTGAATTCAAAGAATTCCAATGATGTACTCTACATCAGTAACATTTTCACTATCAAATACCATACTCTATCATCGTTATCTTTGACATCAAAGGACATCAAGACATGAAACCTTGGATCTAGGTTCCTCCAACATACAACAAAATTTCCTTAGAACTGCATAACCTAATTGATGAAGGGTACTCCCCTTAAAATTTGAAACTCACAACAACAATAGAGAATTGCACAAATAGAATGATAGAAGGAAGAAAATATTTTCTATTATCACTAAAATGAAAATTAAATTACAACATTAAAATTTCCATCATATAGGCTTTCTAATTACATAAATCTATAAATATGCAAATTGGAGCCACCATCTCTGCTACTCTGCCCTTCCCTCTATAACCCTCATTCACATTCTTTATTTACAAGGTGTAACCGCCCTAGAATCTTCTAGAAAGTGTAACTTCCTCAAGAAGATATTTAGAAATTTTATTGATTTTGGTAGTACAACTTAGTGGGGTCATAAATTTTGATCCAACCATTGGATTTTCATTTATAATATATTTTTGAAAATCTCTTGAGAAGGTGCATCCCCAAAAATTAATACCTAAAGTTGACCTACTTTCATTTTCTGCCAATTTCTAGGCCCATTTGAAGCCTCTAAGTGCTTCAAATTTGACTTTGACTATTTTAACAGGATTTTAATAAATTGAAATTTTAATCTCTCAAATGACAAATGATATTGAAGTGATTCCATCACCATTGGATTCAATTTACCATTCCAGAAGTTTATGTAAGATTTCATACCCATACAGGCTTAAATAAAGACTTACTAAAAATAGTAGGTTACCAAATTTAGCCCTTATTGAAAACAAACAACATTTTTTTGGGTGATCCAAGATTTCTCTTACACCCTAGATGCTCCCACATCAAACACTCTGGATAATTTGAAAAGTGACTCTATCACTTCTGAGGAGTTAGAGCGAAACCAAGAAGGTTAACCTTAGTCTCAGCTAACCATGATGAATCTTCAACTAGCCTTTCTCTCCATTTCACCAAGTACTACGCATATTGCCTATTTCTTGTGCTTCTACCACATAGCTATCCAAAATTTCTAAACTATCTCTTCCTTCTCTAAAGTAGGTGTTGGAATGTTCCACCATGCCTCTATCAATTCATTTTCCTTATCTCCTTCATGATATTATGTCAAATCAACAATGTTAAACATAGTTGAAACATGAATCTCACTCAAAAACTCTACCTCATAATAATTTCCTAAATCATGCTTCTTCAGGATCTTGCACGGTCCAAAATTCTTCATCTTTAACTTGTTGTATGTACCAACTAGAAACATATCCTTTTGCAAATGAACCATGACTTCATCTCCTACCTGGAACTCCTTATACATTCCTTTCTAATCTTCCTTAGCCTTATACTAAGAGTTCATCTCATTGATATGTTTTTTCACATCATCATGGAAATTCTTCAAGTGCTTAGAAAAATATTCAACCTCAACACTACTCTTCTCTCCTTTATCCATCTTTCTTAGTTTAGAAGTAGTTCTTGGACTACTCTCATACAAAATATAGAATGGTGATTTACCAGTGCTCTTATTGATAAAATTGTTATAAGAAAATTCTTCTTGTGGTAAAATAAAATCTCATCCCTTGGATTTGTCTCCTACTAAGCATCTTAGCAAGTTACCCAAACTCCTATTCACCACCTCCATTTTTTCATCATTCTGTGGATGGTGTGCATAACTAAACTTCAAATAAGTCTTCAATTTCTTTCATAATGTCCTCCAGAAATACCCAAAAAAATTAGTATCTCAATCTAAAACTATGCTCTTGGGCAGACCATGTAGTCTCACCACCTCTCTAAAAAATAACTCTACAACATGAAAAACATCATTGGTCTTATGACACAAAATGAAGTGTTCCATCTTCAAAAATATATCCACCACCACAAGTATGGAATCATTCCCTCTTTGTATCCTTGAAAAACCAAGAACAAAATCCATACTAATTTTCTCCCATGGCCTCTTAGGTACAATTAATGGCTGATACAATCTAGTATTCTGACTTGTTCCTTTTCCATATAACATATTCTACAACTCTACACAAAATTATTCACATCCTACTACAACTATGGCCAATAGTATCTCTCACCAACAATCTCGATGGTCTTATCACGACCAAAGTGTCCAGCTAATCCTCCACTATGTTTCTCCTTAGTCAAGGTCTCTCTCATGGAACTCCTTGGAATGCACAATTGATTTCCTAGAAATAATTTACCATCTTGGATTGTAAAACCCAACCATATTGTCCTATCCAAAGTGATAGGATCTTTGCAAGCTCTCCAAGCCTCTGCAAAATCAAGATCCTCAGGATACAAGCTCTTGAGTTCATTAAACCCCATAACTACAATCTACATTTTTGTTAACAAATTTTTCCTCCTACTTAAGGCTTCTACAACCCTGTTAGATCTTCCACTCATATGCTTTAAAAAAATATATATAACTTTGCAAAAATTCAACCCACTTCAAATATATTTGATTCAACTTCCCTTGACTATTCAAATATTGTAAAGCTTGATGATCAATAAATAAAACAAACTAATTTTGTGACAAATAGAGTCTATATTTCTTCAAAGATTGAACTAAAGCATAAAATTCTTGATCATAAAAATAATACTTCTTTGCATCATTCAATTTTTTTCTAAAATAAGTAATGGGTTTACCTTCTTTACTCAAAATAGCTCCAATGGCATTACTACTAGCATCACAATCTACCTAAAATACCTTGTTGAAATCTGGAAGTGCCAAGATAGGCCACTATATAACTTTCTTCTTCAATGTATATCAAAACATTTTGCTGCTCCTATAATCCACTTAAACTCTTTTCCATCACATCTCATTTTTTTAGTTAGAGGTTCACAAATACTACTAAATCCTTTGATAAACATTCTATAAAAAATGTCCAAACCATGAAAAGATCTCACCTGCATAGCACTCCTTGGAATAGGCCATTCAATAATAGCTTTCACCTTCTCTGGATCCATCTTAAGACCTTCTAATGAGATAAAAATCCCAAGTACACAAACTCTCTCTTCACAAAATTGTACTTCATCAAATTGATCAACAACTTCTCCTCTCTTAGCTTCTAATTTCTTTTTCTGATATGCATCAAATGCTCCTCAAATGTCTTGCTAAAAATTAATAATTTCATCTAAATTAAAACTAATAAATTTACCCAAAAACTCTTTTAATACCTCATTCATGAGCCACATAAATGTTCTCAGTGCATTGGTTAGCCAAAATGTCATAAATAACTACTTGTACAATCCCTCTTTGGTCTTGGAGGTTGTTTTCCATTCATCTACTTCTCTAATTTGGATCTGGTGATAACCATTCTTCAGATCTATCTTCATGAAGTACTCAGCTCAACTCAAATTGATCCATGATGTCATCCATCCTCAAAAAGGGAAATCTATACTTGTTGGTGATCTTGTTGATGGATCTATAATCTGTACACATCCACCATTCCCCATCCTTCTTTGGTGCTAGTACTATAGGTACTGCACAATGACTCAAACTCTCTCTAATCAATCCCTTTTGTAACAACTCTTGCACTTGTCTATTCAACTCTTTGTTCTTTTTTGGAGTCATATGTAATAACCCTCCTGTTCGCTAGTTGGACTCATTATTTTCTATGCTTTGATTTGATACTTTGATACTATGATGATACTATTATTGTTTGGTTTGGTGGTTTGGTTAGTAGACTATTTGGTGATTATGCTTATACATTTGAGGACATGGATATTTCTTATGATATTGTGGTTTGGTGATGTTAGTTGATTTCAGAAATATATTATGATGCAGTGATTTTGTAAACTATGTTATGATATGATCTATTAGTTTAGAAATGCTATTTCATCATTTATATTATACTTGTTAGAATAGATGTGATGAAAGGACAGTGTAGCATAACTCATTCGTGAGCGTCCTACTACACTGCAATTCCTTCTCACAATGTAATGATTTGATTATATATATATATGTACATGTATACGACCTTGTTGGATGCAAGGATTGCAGGTACAGAGTCTCGGTTCCACCTGCTTCGGTAGGACAGGGCGAACACAACTAACCTAACAGTGTAATGTTGAAATAGAGATGACAAGGAAGTCACCCCGTCCCATGTTGTCAAACCATCCCGATTGAATGGTATTGTGTCTCATTGTGTTGTCATTTCAGTAATTTGTTACTGTGGTTTGTGTAATGTCTTGTTCATTTGCATTGTACGTTGGCATTTTATACGTTGTGATTTATTCAATTAAATGGTGGCAATAAATGTTTATATTTGCATGTGGGAATTAATTTGTATCAAAATATTTAAAAGTTATATTTTAAAATTCATGTGTTTTAGTTAAATGTTAATTAAATATTAAATTGAGTTTTGTTAATTTAATTAAATTACCTTGTTGAAGATAATTATAAAATAAATAAATTAAATTATGTGCATAGCAAGTAAAGCTTGCAAAAGGAAATTTAAAACAAAAAGTATTGATAAAAGGAAACATAAATAAATAAAAGAATAGAAAAGATAAAAGGATGAATGAGAATTAAGTGTTGGCTGAAAAAACTGGAATTAAATTAGATAGTTTATTTTATATTGGATTTTTTAGATTTTTCGAAAAGGAAAGAGGTATCTTTTATTTAATTGCATAATTGTGAGTTTTCAGGAAAAGGAAGATTCAAACAAAAGTTGAAAAAGAATAAAAATAAAAATAATGATTTTGAATGTTTAGATCTTCGGAAGTTTTCTAGAAAGGGGATTTGTCATTCTATTGTTTCATGTTTTGGGAAAGATTTTCTGAGTAGAATATTAGATTTGAATTTGAGCATGGTATTCTGGAGAGGAGATTCTGAAGAAGGAATGAAAGTTGTTCGAAGAGGCTGTTGGAATCAAGCGAAGCTCCATCAAAAATTTCAATAGCGTAGGACACCAGGTTCCCATTCCTTTTCCTTAAATTTCCTGTTTCAAAGAAAAATAAAAATAGTTAAATATGATTTCTATGACAAATGAAAAATTTTGAGATTTATGAGTATTGAAAAGAAAAATAATAAATGGATGAGATTAAACTAGTTTTTCTCGAAGTTGATTGTTTGTTTCCAATTTGTCAAAACAAAGGAAAAGAAAAAAAATATATCTTCTAGAATGTTGTTTCAGATGGACATATATATATATACACAAATTTGTATATATATATATTTATATTCTTATAGTGAAACAAATTTTCATTCAAAAGTTATTCTGGCAAAATTGGTTGTCTTTTAAAAAATAAAAAATTGTTTTCAATCAATGGAAATTTTTCTTAAGGGCAAATTTTTGTTTTCGGGGAAGGGCCGGCCTAAAGCCGTACCATCCCCATCCCCACTCTACACTTGGCAGCCCCCAAAACTGCCACCGCAGTCTGTAAGGACTACCACTCCGCAACAGTCCTTGGGACTGCACCCATACCTTGACTACAAATTCTTTTTTTATTTATTTTTATTTATTTTTATATGTTGCGTTTATATATATATATAAATTTGTATAATGGTTCTGGTTTTTTTTGGAAAATTGGAACTGTGAGTGATCAATTAATTAAAACAAAACAGTATGCATGGGTAAATATTTTATGAGTATATGTATTTATATATATATATATAATTTTATATTCAAATTAATTGTATATATATCTATATATCTAAAATAATATTATTAATTGCTAATTCTGTTTCAATTGGGTAATTATGAAAAATCAGTATCCTTGGGTAATTAGAAGAAGCAAACTAAATAAGTTATCAAAATTATTATTGTTCTTTATTTCAAAGATTGATTCGTGGAAAATAGAAAATTTTAAATGCAATTGAACTAATTGTTCTCTCAAGCTTTAAAACTGTGTGATCTTGATTGTATCTTCTATTTTATTTTTATGAATTTGGTTATTTGGATATGGGGACCCTGTTGTAAATTGTGAAACTTATTTCTAGAGGCGTGTTTTATCCTTTCATGTATATCCTCGTATTTTGTGCTTGTGATGTTGCATGAGTTTAGTATTATTATTATTATTGGAAGGGTTGTACGGGATGGTTGAAATGTTGTTATGAGTATCGCGAGATGGGTTATGACTCGCATGTCCTTGTTTGGAGTTTTATGCTTTATTCATTTTGGTACAATGCTTGCGTTATTTTGGTTTCTGTTAGGGGTCTGGTGCCTCGAAAGGAGGAAGAGCTCAGGATAACCCACGTAAGAGTAGTATAACAAGTGATAACCTAAAAATAGAATTTAGGGGGATGGGTAGTAAAACACACAAGATAATAAATATTGGATTCCTCGTCTATGCATTAGGGCTATCATAGACTATTGATAGACTGAGAAGGCTGTGGTCAGAAAAGTTGTAACCTTGTCCTCATGAGAGGTTATCGGCTCCACATGAGCTACCCTATGGTGTTGGTGCCTCGAGTAGGAGGAAGGGCTAGGATATACATAGATGGGCGTCGATGCCTCAGTTTGGAGGAAGAGCCAGGATAACCCATGAAAGCTATGTGATGACACTCTCCACTGGACACCTGTTTGCCTTGTTTCCTTATTGCCTCTGGAAATGTATTTTGGATGTTGTATCAGTTCTTCTGGAATTGTATTTTGTTCATTGTTTCAGTTTCATTTGTAAATGTGTTATGAATTTTCTTTCGGTACTTGGTTAATGGTTATTGACTTATTTTGATGTGATGAGATTTATGACTTTAAATTATTATGTTGACTCATGAATGTTGTTGGTTATGTCATTGTAATCTTTGATGTTGTACTTGAGTTTTGTACTATATTATTCTATTGGAGTCGCTTGGCATTCATAGTCGTGATCTCTTCCTTGTCATCTCTGAGCATGGGGGGTGAGTTATTTATAACTCATGTGGTTGGGTGGAACGTGCTCTGCACTCGTTGGGTTCCCCATCAACATTCTATCTTCGTTGCATACCTTTAGTTGGAGTTTGATTCCAGTGGTTCACTTTTTAATTCTGATATTATTGTATTTTGTATTATCCCACATGTTTGGGAAATTTATTGTAACTCATTATTGAGAACTTGTAATCTAATGTTTAAATGATGATGTAATATGTAGGATCCTTTGTAACATTATCGTAAGAGATTCTTTATGATTGTAATATGTGATGTATTGATAATCTCACTCTTGGGTCATGGATGTACTTTTATTAATGGTTTTGTAATGTTATTGGATAAGTTGTTTAAATATTATCTTTTACTTTTGTTATTAGTTGTGTTGAGATGTGACCTTGTGTTCCCAAGAGAATGTAACATTAATATGTTAATGTGTAATGTAAATGTATTTAGTGTTTAGTTGCATGTTTACTTTATTTTATTTTAAAAAAATATATTGTTTGCAATGGTTGTTCTGTGGGGTTTGCATGATGGGCGTTACAACTTGGTATCAGAGCCAAGGTTTGCAAATACTGGGGTCTCTAGGTAGTTAAGTCCATTAGGGAACCTTGCATTTGAATCTTGAGCTTACTTGTACCCTTATCTTGTTGTGCAGAAATATGCCTCGAGGTAGAGGACGTGGCCAAGCAAGAGGTCGTGGTGCTGATCGTAGAGAAAACCGGCAAAGTCCCTCAATTCATAGTTCCCATGGTTCTGAGCATGAGGAACAGAAAAGTCTTCACAACAATCCTTCAGGTGGTTAGAACCCAGGATAGCCTAGATTGGATAGTCAGTTACAACACATCCTTGGAGAGTTTTTGGCTCGTTTGGGACCCAGGCCAGAGGAGGAGCCGTGGATTGAAAGAGAAAGAGAAAGGTCACCAAGGTGGAGAGAAATAGCTTCTGATCAGGATGCAGTCATGGAAGGCCATATGAGGGATTTAATGAGAGCTCACCCACTGACATTTAATGGTTCAAGAGGAGGACTAGAAGCCAAAAAATGGCTAATAGACTTAGATTGTTGCTTCGCCATACACCTGTATGGTAGCAATACCAAGGCTCGGTGTGTGGTTATGCACCTGCAAGGTTTCACATCTACTTGGTGGCGTCTAGAAGAACAAAAATTACACCATGATATCAGTATGGTCACTTGGGAATTATTCCTAGATAGGTTCAGGGCTCGTTTCCTCTTAGACCATTGGAGGCAACACAGGTCTGACGAGTTTCATGACCTCAAGCAGTTGTCTATATTAGTGGAATAGCATGAGCGGCGCTTCTATGAGTTGAAGCAATATGCAGGGATCAGCCACGATGAAGGCATGTTAGTGCAGTATTTTGTTTAGGGCCTAAATGCCCTCATCAGTGGTGGTGTGCGAGTCTTTGAGCCGAAGACGATGGAAATGGAAGTTGAGAAGGCTCGCTTGGAGGAAAATTTGGCCATGGCCTTGGGTGGTCACATTGGAGTACACATTGGTAGTGTGCCTACACCTGGTCTTAGCACTCATGGAGGTCAGTCACAGGGTGCAGGATCTTCCAGGAATAGGTTTCCACCCTCGAAAGGGGGTCATCAGCAGTAGCAACCTCAGTAGAAGTAGTCAAGACAGAAGAACTTCCAATCTCAATAGGGTGGTAATTCGCAGTTTCATAAGGATTAGAATAGGAACCAAGTTCGGCAGGAACGTTTTGTATAGCCCACACCTAGCTTTTAGTCAGCACCAAGTCAAGGAAGCTTTCATTAGTCAAATGCTCCATTGGGGGGCAGAGGATTTGGCAGAGGTACTAGATGTTACTCATGTGAACAACAGGGGCATATTGCTAGGTTGTGTCCTCAGAAGAACACTTCAGGTTTTAATTAGAGGCCAGCTGGATCAGAGATAATAATAGGTGATGTAGGGAGATCTCATCATGTATTTGCTACAGTGGATAATCGGCAGGCAGACCATTAGAGCACCGTCATTGAGGCTTCAGGTGTGTTGCATAATTCTAGCATTTCCATACTCTTTGATTCTGATGCATCTGATTCTTTTATATCTCCTTTAGTAGTTGAGTGATGTGGACTAGTGGCAACTAGTCAAGGCATAAAATGGCAAGTTGAATTAGCCTCAGGGTCAAAGCTTGTTGTAGAGAAGCTTGTGTAGGATTGTAGTGTGAGTATAGGGGCTTTGTCAACTAATGTAGACCTCAAAATCCTACCACTCATCTCATATGATGTCATCTTGGGCATGGATTGGTTGAGTGCACACTATGCTATGATTGACTATCTCCATAAAGTAGTGTGGTGCTTAGATGATTCCAGAAAGGAGGTGGAGATCGTGGACATTCAAAGACCCATTTATTTGTGACTGATCTCTGCCATGCAACTCAAAAGGTACTTCTGACAGGGTTGTCAGCTCTTTACAGTATCTATGAGTGATCTAGAGTCAGATGAAAGTCAAGGGGTGTCATTGGATCAGTACCCTCTCCTTAAGGATTTTTCTGATGTGTTTCTAGCAGAGATACCAGGTATGCTGCAAAAGCGAGATATAGATTTCAGGATTGATTTGGTACCTGGAGCTGAGCCAATCTCTCAAGCTCCATATCAGATGACAATGCAGGAACTTCAGGAACTCCATCTGTAGTTGGAAGAATTGTTGGCTAATGGCTTTATTCACCCAAGTGTTTCCCCTTGGGGAGCACCTGTGATATTCATAAAGAAGAAGGATGGTTCTCTTCACTTGTGTATTGATTACAAGAAGTTAAAAAATGTAACAGTAAAGAACCAATATCCTTTACCCAGAATTGACGATCTCTTCGATCAGATAAAAGGGGAAAAGGTGTTTTCTAAGATTGATCTCAAATCAGGATATCATCAGTTGAGGATTGCGGATGCAGATATTCACAAAACAACATTTCATACTTGATACAGACATTACAAGTTCATTGTGATGTCGTTCAAGTTAACAAATGCACCTTCAGTCTTTATGAGCCTAATGAATGGAGTGTCCTGAACATACTTGGATAGATTCATCCTTGTGTTTCTCGATGACATTCTAATTTATTCCAGGTCTATGGAGGAACATGAGGAACATCTAAAGCAGGTGTTATAGTGCTTAAGGGATAATCAGTTGTTTTCCAACTTGGCAAAGTGTGAATTTTATAAGACTGAAGTTCAATATTTGGGGCATGTGATTTCACGTGAAGGAATTTCAGTTGATCCTGCAAAGATTCAAGCCATTGTGGATTGGCCTGCACCCACAAATGTCTCAGAAATTCACAGCTTCATGGGACTTGCAGGATATTATAGGTGGTTCATTCAAGGCTTTTCTAGGATGGCACATCCTATCACCTCTTTATAGAGGAAGGGAAAGAAGTTTCTATGGTCTGATCAATGTCAGTTAGCTTTCCAAACTCTGAAGGACAAGCTAACTAGTGCTCCAATCTTAGCAATACCGGACCTGACAGGAGATTTTGTTGTGTGTACTGATGCTTCTTTAGAAGGCTTGGGGGCCGTGTTGATGCAGGAAGGGCAAGTGATTGCTTATGAATCATAGAAACTGAAGGATCATGGACTTAATTACCCCACTCATGATTTGGAGTTAGTTGTAGTTGTGCATGCCTTGGTAAGGTGGCGACACTTTCTCCTTGGGCATCGGTTCAAGTTGCATACAGATCATCATAGTTTGCAGTACATCTTCACGTAGCCGAACCTGAATGCAAGACAGAGAAGGTGGATGGAATTCTTGTGCGAATATGATTTTGAAGTGAAGTATATTTAGGGCAAAGAGAATGTGGTGGAAGATGCATTGAGTAGATGCAAGTATGATATTTCTGCTATGGCTCTTGAGGTTGATTTGAAGAGTCAGATCCTCTTAGATATTTCTTCAAATGATTGGTATCAAGTGGTGAAATCAGAGATTGAGTTAGGAAGAGTGTTGGAAGGTAAATTTGTTGGATACTCTTTGGACTCGGATGGTGTGTTGCGTTATGTAGGCTGAGTGTATGTACCTCCTGTAGAGGGTCTTCGCACCCTAATTTTGACTAAAGCTCATAGGGCTCCTTATTTGATACATCTTGGAGTTAAGAAGATTTACTCTAATCTTCACTCACTATATTTTTGGGTTGGATTGAAGCATGACATCATTGATTTTGTGGCTAGGTGTTTTGAATGTCAGAGAGTTAAGGCTGAGCACCATCATTCGGCAGGTTTTTTGCAGCCTCATCTTGTTTCAGAGTGGAAGTGGGACATTATCTCTATGGATTTCATTGTCGGGTTGCCTATGTCTTCCAAGTGACACGACGCTATCATGGTCATGGTTGATAGGTTGACTAAGGTAGCCCATTTCTCTCGCATTCGATCCTCCTATACTACTTCTATGGTGGCTAGGGTGTTCATGGAAGACATTGTTTGATTACATGGGATACCTTGTAGGATTATTTCTGACAGAGATCTAGTATTCACATCTGCATTATGGAATCCTTGCAGTGGTCCTTAGGGACTAAGTTGAATTTTAGTTCTACCTACCATCCTGAGATAGATGGTCAGGCTAAGAGAGTCAAATAGGTGCTTGAGGATATGCTTCACATGTATGTCATGGACCAATAATCTCATTGGGAAGATTATCTGCATTTGGTTGAGTTTTCCTATAACAATGGCTATCATAGTTTGATTGGCATGGCTCCATTTTAGGATTTATATGGTCATCCTTGTCATACCCCTTTGAGCTGGGATCAATTGGAGGATAGGGTTCTTCTTGGACCCAAAATGCTTCAAGATATGGAGTAGTAGGTAGCTCGCATTTGAGAGCATCTTGTAGTGGCTCAAGACAGGCAAAAGAAGTTTGCTGATGCACACAGAGTTGATCGACAATTTGCAGTTGGAGATCGAGTGTTTCTTTGAGTTCATCCTCAAAAGAGCCCTATTCATTATGGGAAGGGTTCTAAGCTTGCACCCATTTTGTGGGTTCATTTGAGGTGTCAGAGTGTATTGGTCCTATTTCCTATCACCTGGCCTTGCCACCCAGTCTGTCACGGATTCATGATGTTTTTCATGTATCAATTCTTAGACCATATTTTCTTGATGTTACTCACGTTCTTGATTGGAATGCTCTATAGGTCGAGGATGGGCAGCTAGCTCTAGAGCCCATGGCCATGGTGTAGCACAGGAGACTCATTCTCAGAGGCAAGGATATTGAGCAGGTGCGAGTCCAATGGGATCCCAATGATGAGACTTCAGCGACATGGGAGGATGCTTCCCGTATCAGAGAATCCTACCCTTACTTGTTTACTAGCTTCCAGGAGTAAGCCGGATTCATGGGGGGGGATGTAATAACCCTCCTATTCGCTAGTTGGACTCATTATTTTCTATTATTTGATTTGATACTTTGATACTGTGATGATACTATTATTTTTTGGTTTGGTGGTTTGGTTAGTAGACTATTTGGTGATTATGCTTATACATTTGAGGACATGGATATTTCTTATGATATTGTGGTTTGGTGATGTTAGTTGATTTCATAAATATATTATGATGCAGTGATTTTGTAAATTATGTTATTATATGATCTGTTAGTTTAGAAATGCTATTTCATCATTTATATTATACTTGTTAGAATAGATGTGATGAAAGGATAGTGTAGCATCACTCATTCATGAGTGTCCTACTACAATACAATTCCTTCTCACACTGTAATGATTTGATTATATATATATGTACATGTATACGACCTTGTTGGATGTAGGGATTGCAGGTACAGAGTCTCAGTTCCACCTGCTTCGGCAGGACAGGGTGAGCACCAATAACCCAACGGTGTAATGTTGAAACAGAGATGATAAGGAAGTCACCCCATCCCATGTCAAACCATCCTGATTAAATGGTATTGTGTGTTGTTGTGTTGTCATTTTAGTAATTTGTTACTGTGGTTTGTGTAGTGTCTCGTTCGTTTGCATTGTACGTTGACATTTTATACGTTGTGATTTATTTAATTAAATGGTGGCAATAAATGTTTATATTTGTGTGGGAATTAATTTGTATCAAAATATTTAAAAGTTATATTTTAAAAGTCATGTGTTTTAGTTAAATTTTAATTAAATATTAAATTGTGTTTTGTTAATTTAATTAAATTACCTTGTTGAAGATAATTATAAAATAAATAAATTAAATTATGTGCATAGCAAGTAAAGCTTGCAAAAGGAAATTTAAAACAAAAAGTATTGATAAAAGGAAACATAAATAAATAAAAGAATAGAAAAGATAAAAGGACGAATGATAATTAAGTGTTGGCTGAAAAAGTTGGAATTAAATTAGATAGTTTCTTTTATATTGGATTTTTTAGAGTTTTCAAAAAGGAAAGAGGTATCTTTTATTTAATTGAATAATTGTGAGTTTTTAGGAAAAGGAAGATTCAAACATAAGTTGAAAAAGAATAAAAATAAAAATAATGAGTTTGAATGTTTAGATCTTTTGAAGTTTTCTGGAAAGGGAATTTGTCATTCTATTGTTTCATGTTCTGGGAAGGATTTTTTGAGTAGAATATTAGATTTGAATTTGAGCATGGTATTTTGGAGAGGAGATTCTAAAGAAGGAATGAAAGTTGTTCGAAGAGGCTATCAGAATCAAGCGAAGCTCCATCAAAAATTTCAATAGCGTAGGACACCAGGTTCCCATTTCTTGTCCTTAAATTTTCTGTTTCAAAGAAAAATAAAAATTGTTAATAATGATTTCTATGAGAAAAGAAAACTTTTGAAATTTATGAGTATTGAAAAGAAAAATAATAAATGGATGAGATTAAACTAGTTTTTCTAGAAGTTGATTGTTTGTTTCCAATTTGTCAAAACAAAGGAAAAGAAAAATTTATATCTTCTAGAATGTTGTTTCAGATGGACATATATATAAACACAAATTCGTATATATATATATATATATATATATATATATATATTTATATTCTTATAGTGAAATGAATTTTCATTCGAAAATTATTCTAGTGAAATTGGTTGTCTTTTAAAAAATAAAAAAAATTGTTTTCAGTCAATGGAAATTTTTCTTAAGGGCGAATTTTTTTTGGGGGGGAAGGGCCAGCCTGAAGCCATACCATTCCCATACCCACTCTGCACTCGACAACCCCAGGACTGCCACCGTAGTCCATAAGGACTGCCACTCTACAACAGTCCTTGGGACTACACGCATACCTTGACTATGAATTCTTCTTTTATTTATTTTTATTTATTTTTATATGTTGCATTTTTATATATATATATATATAATTTTGTATAATGGTTCTAGTTTTTTCTAGAAAATTGGAACTGTGGGTGATCAATTAATTAAAATAGAACAATATGCATGGTAAATATTTTATGAGTATATATATATATATAATTTTATATGAAAATTAATTATATATATATATATATATCTAAAATAATATTATTAATTGTTGATTCTGTTTCAATTGGGTAATTATGAAAAATTAGTATCCTTGGGTAATTAGAAGAAGCAAACTAAATAAGCTGTCAAAATTATTATTGTTTTTTATTTCAAAGATTGATTCGTGGAAAATAGAAAATTTTAAATGCAATTGAACTAATCATTCTCTCAAGCTTTAAAACTGTGTGATCTTGATTGTATCTTCTATTTTATTGTTATGAATTTGGTTATTTGGATATGGGGACCCTATTGTAAATTGTGAAACTTATTTCCAGAGGTGTGTTTTATCCTTGGATGTATATCCTCGTATTTTGTGCTCGTGATGTTGCATGAGTTTAGTATTATTATTATTATTGGAAGGGTTGTAGGGGATGGTTGAAATGTTGTTATGAGTATCATGAGATGGGTTATGCCTCACATGTCCTTGTTTGGAGTTTTATGCTTTATTCATTTTGGTACAACCCTTGCCTTATTTTGGTTTTTGTTAGGGGTCTTAGGGAGAGTGGCTCTTCATGGGGGTTGGTGCCTCGAAAGGAGGAAGAGCTCAGGATAACCCATGTAAGAGTAGTATAGCAAGTGATAACCTAAAAATAGAATTTAGGTGGATGGGTAGTAAAACACACAAGATAATAAATATTGGATTCCTTGTCTATGCATTAGGGCTATCATAGAATATTGATAAACTGAGAAGGCCGTGGTCAGAAAAGTCATAACCTTGTCCTCATGAGAGGTTATCCACTCCGCATGAGCTACCCTATGGTGTCAGCACCTCAAGTAGGAGGAAGGGCTAGGATATCCATAGATGGGCATCGACACCTCATTTTGGAGGAAGAGCCCATGAAAGCTATGCGATGACACTCTCCACTAGACACCTGTTTGCCTTGTTTCCTTATTACCTCTGGAAATGTATTTTGGATGTTGTGCCAGTTCTTCTAGAATTATATTCTATTCATTATTTCAGTTTCATTTGTAAATGTGTTATGAATGTTCTTTGGTTACTTGGTTAATGGTTATTGGCTTGTTTTGATGTGATGAGATATATGACTTTAAGTTATTATGTTGACTCGTGAATGTTGTTGTTTATGTCATTGTAATCTTTGATGTTGTACTTGAGTTTTGTACTATATTATTCTTTTTGAGTAGCTTGGCATTCATAGTTGTGATCTCTTCCTTGTCATCTCTGAGCATCGGGGGTGAGTTGTTTATAAATCATGTGGTTGGGTGGAACGTGCTCCACACCCGTTGGGTTCCGCATCATCATTCTATCTTCGCCGCATACCTTCAATTGAAGTTTGATTCTAGTGGTTCACTTTTTAATTCTGATATTATTGTACTTTGTATTATCCCACATGTTTGGGAAATTTATTGTAACTCATTATTGAGAACTTGTAATCTAATGTTTAAATGATGATGTAATATGTAGGATCCTTTGTAACATTATTGTAAGAGATTCTTTATGATTGTAATATGTGATGTATTGATAATCTCACTCTTGGGTCATGGATGTACTTTTATTAATGGTTTTTTAATGTTATTGGATAAGTTGTTTAAATATTATCTTTTACTTTTGTTATTAGTTGTGTTGCGA
Source organism: Sequoia sempervirens (assembly GCA_007258455.2). Taxonomy (NCBI): domain Eukaryota; kingdom Viridiplantae; phylum Streptophyta; class Pinopsida; order Cupressales; family Cupressaceae; genus Sequoia; species Sequoia sempervirens. The sequence goes on from VDFB02373365.1 coordinate 211,899,855, forward strand.
TGTGACCCCGTGTTCCCCAGAGAATGTAACAATAAGATGTTAATGTGGAATGTAAATGTATTTAATGTTTAGTTGCAAGTTTACTTTATGTTATTTAAAAAATAAAATTGTTTGCAATGGTTGTTCTCTTGGGTTTGCACGACGGGCTTTATATCATACAATGAGCTACCTTATTCGAGAAAGTGGTTCCAAGAATTAGGTCCATCTGGTACTTATCTTCCTTACTAGAGGCAAACCTTCAAGTACATTATGAGAAAAAAATATCCTGAAACTCATTTAAAAAATTTGAAACCTCTATAGGTACCTCATTAGTATCTTCTTTATCAACTGTAGTGATCAATACAAAACACATATGCTCCTATCTCATACCTTTTGGGAACTTTCTTCCATCAACCAAAAAAATCCTTGCAATATTGCATACCTTTTCTTCTACCTCCTTTAGGGGTTTCAAATTATGACAAATTTCATCATTTCTCAAGGAATAGGTATTAGCTTGTCCATCATGCACTGCTTGCTGATCAAACTACCATAATCTGCCTAACAACATGTGACAAACATCCACAAGTATAATATCACACAAAAAATCATCCCGATAGTTACCAATCTTCAACTTTAGCAAACATTGATCATTGACCAATGCTCCATGGTCCTTCTGCAACCATGTGATCTGGTATGGTTTGGATGCCTTCACCTCTCCAATTGCAACTTAGTAACCATTTCCTTTGAAACAAGATTATTAGTGCTACCTCCATCAATGATAACATTACAAACTTTACCATTAAACTTGAATCGAGTGTGGAATAGATTCTTTCTTTGATCTAGTTCCTTCTCCTCATTTAGCAAGGCTCTTCTGACAACAAGGGCCTCTCCTCTTTTAGCATCTTCAAAATGTGAATATTGAGCATCTTCATCTACATGGGAAACTCAAGAATTACCTTTCAGTCTTCTATTTGTCCTCCCTTGATGTTGAGGACACTCATAGGCTCTATGTTCTTCTTCTCTGTATTGAAAAAAGTTCCATGGAAACCTCCTCTTTCTGGTCCTCGTCTAGATCTTCCTCTTCCTCTTTGGTCTCCATTATTTTTATCTCAAGGATATTAGGTATTATCTCCCTCCTGGTTCTGATTGCTACTAGATCCTTCAATTTTATTTTGATCTTCACTTTGGCCTCCATATGACCATCCATTAGTCTTTCCACCACATCATCCACCTATTTTCTTACTCTTAAACCTTCTATTCAAATTCTCTTCCACCTTTACGAAAAAATGACATGCATCTTCAATCATGATCATCCTCACCAAACTCAACTCTTCTTGAGTACTCAACTTCAACCCATTTATGTAATAGGAAAATTTCTCCTTATTGGCCTTAGAATGGCCTGTTCTGATCAAGACTTGTATTAGAATTCTTCTGTATAGTTCTTAACATATTTTACCACTTGTTTCAACCCTTGCATCTTTTTCAAAAAATATAGCTCAAACTCCACAAGAATGAACTTCCTCTTCATTTTTTCCACCATCTGATCCCATCTTATTATTTTATCTTTTCCTCTTCTATTTCTCTCCAGCTGGACTTCTTCCCACCATATGATAGCATGGCCTTTAAAAATTTGACCCTACCTAGATCTTCTATTTCCTCATACTCAAAATACTCTTACATGTCATTGACCCAATCAATCAACTCCTTTGGACTCAGGTGTCCAAAAAAAATAGAAACATCTATCTTCGGCCTCTTTTCAATCTTTGAAATGGCCCTAATTAGTCTAATTGATGAAGAAGGATACTCTCCCTTTTAAATCTGAAACCAAACACACATATAACACTCTCATTATCTCCACTCTCCCTCAACACCCTGCATTCCCAACTTGCAACAAAATACAAATTCAAATTTCAAAGTGGAGTTACAAAGCATATTAAATGCCCACACCAAGCTTAGGGGTGAGATTTTTAAAAAAATAAAAAAATAGCTTCTCTTAAAACAATTTTAAAAAATTGAATCAATTAATAATTTAATTTTTTTACAATCTATCAAAAAATTCTATTATGCTAGAAGAGTTGAAAATTTCAGCAATTTACACATGCAGCCAAAAATAAAAAATAAATCTTCACGCATGGGTTAAAAAGGAGAATCATTGGAAATGTATGGACAAAATGTGAAAAGGAGAAGAATGATGCATAATCTAAACATAGGGGGATGCCAATTTTGTAACTATGTAATATTGCAGTATCGAAGCATCGATGCTAATATGTGATGTAGCTATATCAAAGCATAAATGATGAAATGTAATGTAGTGATGTAATTATTTGGGTTTTGTAGTCAAATTATGTAACTTTTTGGGCTATAACCGAAGGTTTTCTTCTGGATTCTTTCTTGTCGGTATGCCCTTTTGAATTTGGGATATGTACATATTAAATATAAATAATATAATATAGTGGCTCGACCACTTTTGATTAAAAAAAATAAAAAAATAAATCACAAGCATAAAATTTTAAAATATTTTTGGTTGTGCAGGATTGCTTGGTACCCAAAGATGCTCCTACATTAGACACTTGGGGTAGAAATTTTGTTAGCATAAGCTTAAAAAAGTGGAGTTGAATGGTAGAACCATTCTTTCAGATTGCAAGTAATCTGCAGCGAATTCCATCGTTGTCCAAAGTGCACATGAAGTATTTTCTTCTTCCCCTTCTTCCAACATATTGCTAGAATTAGCTTCACTCTCCTCTAACAACTCTTCCTACCATTATTCTCTTCTTCCATGGGTCTTGACCCACCAAAATCTGATCACCTCCACTAAATTATCTCATCATACACATCAACACTTGCAACATACTTACACAAATATGCTCCTACAACTTCTACATATAAATTTGCAACCCCTGAATGTCAATATATTACTATAAACTCTTTCATATCTACTAACTTTTATCTTCTCTCTACAACATCCAAATCAAAATTTTCCTCTTCATTGATTTGATGCTCCATGTCTACCAAGAATTCCTTATTATTCTCTTACTCTACTACAACAAATTTCTCGATTTCTACATTCCTATCTTCATCAAAGAAAATATTAAAATCTGATTTTACCTCACTTGTTGCTGCAACCTTTGTCTGACTTGAGATTAACTCATCCAACTCTCTTTCAATTGCTGCCATTCACATCAATAAATCATCCCATTCACTTTATTTTGTGTCCTTCAAAGGACACTCTTTTGCTGCAACATCATTATAATCACATTCATCTGCATAAAAACATTTATCAATTATTTTTTTACCTTAGTATTCTCCATTTTTGCAACTTTTGCTTCCCCTACAATAAGTTGATCCTATTATCTTTCAATTTGAATGAGTAAATCATCCTTCTCAACTTTATTGGTGTTCACTAAAGAACTCTCTGCTACCACTGCAATATCTGTAATCTCATCCTCCATGTCTTGTAATCTTTGTAGTCTCTTCTAAATTGCATCCTTTGGTGATCTGTTTACAAAAATATTCCAATATTTACCAATATTATTGTAAACTACGTCCTTCGATAGTTTTTTTACGATAATGGGATCCTTAGTTCCTCAAATCCTCTAAAAATTTCCTCTTACTACTTGCACATTCATCTACAAGCAAAATCCACACATTCTCCACCCTCAAGTCCTGGTACAAACTGCCTCACATTCGATGCTCTACCTGCACACTCAGGAACTCCTGCTCTGATACCACTAATGAAGAGTGATACTCTCCCTTTCAAATCTAAAACCAAACACACATACAACACTATGGAAGAAGGCTACAAATAAAAATTAACAACAAAATATGGAAGAGAAATTTACAACATATATTGATATCAAATCTGAAAATGAATTATATAATCATGGAGCTCATATGCTCCCATACATCATGGGCTTTAAACATACAAAAATATGTAACTCAACATTCTAGCTTTATTCCAACAACATCTGAGTATGCAAAAATCTTCTTCTCCAAATCCCCACTTCACCAAATTCAAAGCATCAATATGTAGAAATTTTGTGAGAAGAAATCACTATTGGTTTCTCAAAAAACCCTCCACTAAACCACTAGGAAAATCTGTCACTTTCTGCATATCAATGCTCTACATTCATCTAAATTTCCTTGAATGGTTTTTTCATTTCGTGTGTCTCATTTCCAGCTTTCCAGATCATTTTGAAATTTGTAATTTTGATAAAAAATGAGAAAGTTATGGATATTTTACCAAGACTGGGTCTCACAATTATGACCTCGACAATCTTTTCTCTTTTTCCAAAAATAATAATATTCTATTCAAACCTATAAAATGCTCATTACTCCTCCTTGGCATGTATTTCCTTTTCTTGGCATGTGCATTCACTGTTCAATTCAAAAATTTCTTCCCACTCTCCAACCCACTATCTCCACTCTCCCTCAACACCCTGCATTCCCAACTTGCAACAAAATACAAATTCAAATTTCAAAGTGGAGTTGTAGAGCATATTAAATTCCCACTCCAAGCTTGGTTGTGAGTTTTTTTTGTATAATTAACATCTCTTAAGACAATTTTTAAAAAAATGAATCAATTAATAATTTGATTTTTCCACAATCCATCACCAAATTCTATTATGCTGGAAGAGTTAAAAATTTCAATAATTTAAATCTACAACCAAAAATTAAAATAAAAAATAAGCATAAAAATTTAAAATACTTTTAGTTGTGTAGTATTTCTTAGTACCTTAGGATGCTCCTTCATCACTAACTTCTCTTGGATCCATTACATCTTATGCTTCTTCTTCAAATGGATCCTCATTTTTAGCCTCATTGTCACTTTCATCTCTTCTTCTAACATCAACTCCTCTATGCAGCTCCTCTTGCAATGATTGAGCTTGTCTCTATAGGGCTCTAAAACCCTCTCCTATTACTCCAACATTTCTTCCACCACATTTTCTTTGTGGAGGCATCTTTTCTCATAGACCCACAACCATAAGTCCTGGCATAAACTACCTCATGTTCAACAATCTGTCTACACACTCCTGCTATGATACCACTTGATGAATGGCACTCACCTTACAATCTAAAATTCACAACAACAATAGATAATTGCAAAACCAAAATGCAAGAAGGAAGCACATATTTTCTATTATCACTGAAATGAAAATGAAATTACAACATTACAATTTCTATTACATGGGCTTTCTGATTACATAAATCTACAAATATTCAAATCAAAGATACCATCTACACTGATCTACCCTTCCCTCTATAACCCCCATTCACATCCTTTACTTGGAATGTGTAATCACCCTAGAATCTTCTAGAAAATGTAACTTCCTCAAGAAGATATTTCAAAATTTTATTAATTTTGGTAGTACAACTTCATGAGGTCATATCTTTTGATTTGACCATTAGATTTTCAATTATAATATATTTTCAAAAAGCTCTTGAGAAGGCACATCCAAGTAGACTACTTTCATTACTTGCCAATTTTCAGGCCCATCTGGAGCCTCTAATTGCTTCAAAATTTACTTCAAATATTTTAACAAGATTTTTGGAAATTGAAATTTTAATATCTCTCAAATGAAAAATGATATTGAAGTGATTTCTTCTCCATTGGCTTCAATTTACCATTCTAGAGGTCTGTGTAAGATTTCATGCCCATAAATTTATAAATATAAACTTACTAAAAATAGTAAGTTTCCACGTTTAGTCCTCATTGAAAAGAAACACATTTTTAGGGTTGATACAAGATTTCTCTTACACCCTAGATGCTCCCACATCATTGATTGTATACGAAAGAGCAATGTGAACCTAAAAAATGGTTCACTATATGTTGAAAACTATACAAAGGGACTTAGACAAATATCCAACACATCTATTCTACAATGGATCAAAAATCTTGCACCTATATAATGGATTTCCATCACCACAATCACTCAAGCTCATCAAACAACAATACATCAATGTTGACATCAATGACAACACCATATATGATCATGCAAATGCTACCAACAATCTCGTCAATGAAAAGAAAACTTCCAACAATCTCCCTTGTTTTCATTGATGGAAAAATGCCCAAAACTCTTCTCTAGATATTCTCTAAAATACTCTCCAACCAAATTTTTTCTCAACTACTCTCCCCCTTTGACATCAATGGCAAAGGGTGCACTATTCAAGCATATATACTTACTCCCTCTAATTTATTATATATATATTTATGTATGTGTGTATAGATATATGTATATATAAATATACATATATGTATATATGTATTAATTTATATGTATGTATATACACATGAGAGTAACTCCCCTTAACAATGCTATCCATAAAAAATGACCAAAACTTGCATTGTGATATTATCCACTATCTTCCACATATATACAATGAAATCTAAAATTGTATATACATAATTGAAATGTACAAAATCAACTAGAAGAATACAACATTCTTTTGTATAACATCTTAAATTTTACAAGGAGTGCCTCCCAATCCTTTTTTCCATCTTCCCAATCCTTCTTGACAAAGCCAAGCATGCGACACTAAGTTTCAAACTGCATGAGGAGTTCCTCACCTTCATCCATAGTATTGGGTACTCGATTCAACCTTACTACCTTCTCTTCATTAGCTGGGACACTAATTGCGGATGTAAATCTATCATTTACTAGGTCTTTGAGCTGATCAAGCTACACTATAATCTTTTCCTTTTGTTCTTACAATTGAAAGAACTGTTCATGAAAAATCTCTATTGCTAAACTTGTAGTTCCATTTGCATCATTATCCGAATCATATGCTCTGGAAGCCTTATCAGCCTAAGAATAAATGGATTCCAACTCATCCTTTATGTTCTTTGTGGAGATGGGTCATTTCAAATAAAATCGGAACACTCTTGGGGATAAATTCTCTAGAATTCAGATGTTACCTCCTTGGATATGCATTAAAGCACATCAAAATGAACATACTTAATATTGTATTTGGATATTTCTCTAGGTTACTAATACTCATGGAATTATTGTAAAATAAATTATCATAAATCATCTAAACTAGGTAATCACATCAATAAAAAACTTTTATCTTAGTAATTGCATGATATGATTGGTTTGTATCCAGTTTTTATCACTAATAAATGAACTTCAATCTCTCCAAGGAAATATTTATTTTATTTTATAGTAGATGTCACTATGATTTTTATCACAACCATTTATTAAAAATTAACTACTAAATGTAGGAATAAAGCAATCATGGCCACATCAACAATTGATGGATAAATATTAGGACCTAATAACATGTAGTAAAAATATCCTATACCAAACCACATGCATGGGACATTCTCAATGTAAGCCATATTTTTTACATGTTATAGAGTGAAGACTCAACATTGGATCAAATTTTTCTATAATTAATTTCTAATTTAAATAATATAATCTTTCCATACTAACATGAACAAATTAGAAAAGAGGTAAGCACATCCAAACATTTATAATTTATCATTATATTCAATCTCATCTCTACTAATTTAGTTTGTATTTTTATATATTTCTTAATTCAATATGTTAAATTCAAGGTGTATTTTAATTCCTTATAATTCTTTATAACACATTTATTATGCTTTAAATTTTAATCCGAGTTTTATTTAAATACGCATTATGTATCAATTATATAATTAAAATTGAAAATTAATAATAATATATTTGTTATTTTTATGCAACTTTTGGTGAAAAATGAAGTTGTGAGAATAATTTTGGATCTTTCATTCAAGTGTAATAATAATTTAAATAATATACTTTACAAGACTCAAATTAGTGGATTTAAACCCATAATAAGCTATAAATTTAATTAAATTGTTTTTTATATGATAAGCAACATTTACAGGGTGTTGTACCCTACACGGAGAGCCCCAAGGGCCAGAAAGCTCTAGAACAACAAAACATTAAACAAACCTAAACACCAAAAAGCATAACCAAAATAGGATGCAAATCAACAACACACATGGACCAACAACCGACCAACAACAGATTAGTTGGATTTTTCCCAATTCTTTGACAGTATTTGAACCATATCATCCCCAACCCAATCAAGGTGGTCCTTGATCTTTTTCATCTCCAACTCTTCCTTCATAGTAGCCAATATGGCACTAGTGACATAGTGGATCATCTTGACCATGAAGTGAGTTAGCCCATGCAATTTTTTGTCTAGGATGTCCAATCTCTCTTTCAACGCACCAACCTCCTCCCCTCCACTCAAAGTGTACTTGATGCAGAGGGTCAGGGATCTCAAAAGATACACAAAGATTTAAGATTAACAAAGTTTTGTTCTTCAATCTCTCAACTAGACACCAACTTAGAAATAAGGCCTTCACCTTGCACTTAAGACCTATCTTCCTCCCTTGTGATTCCTAATCATTGAAATGATCTCAAAAGACTTGAACAAACTTGATTCAAATGGGTTTCAAGCCCTAACCCTCCATTTTATACAAAACTCTCTTTTGCTGCTCACATAGCCATCTAGCCTATTAGGCCTTTGGCAATGGATTTTTGACTTCTTCCTCAAATTTTGCAAATGAACCTCCAATATAATGATGGTTTCAGATGTGTATTGTGATGAAAAACATCATTTCAACTCCTTGGCATCAATTGTTTTAGACAACCTCACTTCAAACCCTGCTGTTTCCTTAAAATTAGGCCTAATTAGCCCTATTTTACAAAGCAACCCTTCTTTAAATTTGTCCCCTGACCATGAAAATTTCAGCAGTCTCCTAAAATGATTCAAAACCAAGTAATCCAAGTTTTTAGCCCTCTATGACACCTCTATCATGCTCCAACACAAACCCCTCCTCAGCTTGCCTCAAAAACTAGGGCTTCTTGAAAACTAACCTTCCAATCACTTCCAGAACTTTCTCATTGACTCTACACCATTAGTATAACATATTTAGTTGATCCAAACTCAAAAACATGCCCCTCATTAAGGAAAATATTCTGCTGCTACACCCTAGCCTCCATCTTCAAGCACTTTTCCCTTTGACAACTTGGTGTACACCTTGATATTCTTCCTTCCTGCACATTAGTTGGTTAAATCTGTATGATACATGTTATTAATGATCCATTTCACAGGTCACAGCAACATTCTACCTTGAAATGGATCAATCATCCATGAAAATCACCAAAATTAGTGAAAAATCTGCACTTTTTTTAGGACAGTCAGCAAAAAACGTGCAAGAATTGATCTATTTCCTTTATCAGAGCATGTGATTGGTGTTAAAACATCTAAATAAAAATTACCAAAGCATCCAAATGCAGAAAACTTCAATAAGATTCAATGGTTCATAAAAAAAAACACAGAAAATTGCAAGAAAACAGAATTTTTTTTGTATTTTCTGAGAACAGTCCGTACAATTCCTTCACCAACCACCTAACCTCTGTACAAATGATTATTTTAGGGTTATAAACCCATTCCCCAACTGATCCAACTAATTTGGATTAATTACATTGCCTAATTTACTCTAAAACTCTCAAAACCCCTTTTCCCACCTAAACTAAAATTTGAAAATTTGAAATTGCAAATTTGAATTTTATTAACACCCACCCTCTAAAAACTATTGGATATTCACTATCCAAGTTTATTTGACCTATTTAAAGCATAATATCATTAATCAAATCCATAAAACTTACTTTACCCCTTACATTGCATTTTTGACCTGGATTCCTTATCAGGAACCTTGGAACTTTTAACACCCTCATTACACTTATTCATCTCAAATGCCATTATAGGCTTCAATACATCATAATTAATGCTTTGATTTGTTTGGAAAGCCCTCCTGACCCTTGCACTCTCCTGGTTCTTGAACAAATCTTTGAAAGCCTTGGGTGCTCCTGCACCATTCTCCCCAGGAAAGAAAAAACTCTTGTCCCAAGAAGTGTCCCATGTGGTGCCACCAAGAAACCTCTTGCTCACATGTGCTTTCATCTTCCAATGAGAAGGAAGGTAGTCTCCTAAAGTTACTGTCTTTCTCTTCTACCAATCTGCATTCTTGACAGAACCAAAATAAGGATTAGTGTGTCCTCTTTGCTGCTTGAAAACAGTGAGTTCTTGTGCCCTACTGTTGCCCTCATTCCAATGCCTCCTTTGTGGAAGAACTTCACCACTATTACCCTCATTGATAGGGCATTCAATGCCACCAATCTTGATACTATTCAGATCCCACAAGGACTGATTTGGAGGACTGTCCATCTCATAACCCTGCTGCAACTTATCACTTTTCAGCTTGCCAATGCCTTCCCCTGTTTCACCCTGCTTATTCACCTGCAAACTCTTCTCAAAACAGATTACAAAACTATCATTAGACTGCTCCAAAGGTAAAGGAACCAACTGATATTTAACATCACCCTTGTGAACCAAATAGGTGTTAAGAAACCCATCATGCAAAGTTCTTCTAACATACTGCCATGGCCTTCCCAAGATAATATGACCACAAGTCATTGGAATAACATCACAAAGCACTCTATCCTGATATGAACCAATTGAGAAATCAACAAAAGCTCTCTTACCAATCTCTACATGCTGTCCTTGAGTTACCCAAGTGGCCTTGTAGGGAGTAGGATGATCAAAAGTTTCAATCCCTAGCTTGGTTACCATATCAACTGAAACTAAATTGCTATGTGACCCTGAATCTATAAGCAATCTGCATATCTTACCATGACTGAGACAATTTGTTTTGAAAATGGTTACCTTTGGTTCTTGATGAAGTCTTTCTCCTTGCTTGATCATGAGAAACTCACCATCAGTCACAGGGTCTGCCATAAATGTTTTTGGTTCCTCCTTCTTGTCTTCTTCTTCTTGCACCAAGGTAGCTCTCCTTTCTCTGCCTTTATCAGCTTGTTCCCACTTAGGACACTTGAAGGAAGGATGCCCTGGTTCATTGCAATTAAAACATCTGCCTGTGAATGGTCCTCTACCTTGTCCAAATCTGCCTCCTCCTCTTGGAGTGTACCCACCTCTTTGATCAGAAAATATCTCTTTACCCTTGTCATTGCTGCTTTTATCATTACTGCCTTGTCCTTGCTCTCTATTACCTCTGCCCCTGTTTGAACTACCTCCTCTTCCACCATTGTTTGATCTTTCTTGCTTCCTTTTCACCTTTTCTTCTGCTCTAATGGCCAACTGAAAACATTCTCCCAATGTTCTTGGCAATTGCAAACCAATCTCATCTTGCAGATTGTACCTTAAGCCATTGATGTACCTGGCTATCTTCTCATCTTCTTCCTCATAACCTCCTCTAATACTAAGCTTGTGAAATTGCTCAGTATAGGACATCACATCCAAGTCCTTTTGCTTTAAATTCTGCCTCATCCTTTTCACATGAATGGTATAATTAGATGGTAGGAATTGCTCCTTGACCAAACTCTTCATCCTTGCCCATGTAGAGACCTTTTCCAATCCTCTAGCCATCCTATCATTCTGGAAACTTGTCCACCATGTCAATGCTGTGCCTCTCAACTTGGTTTTAGCAAACTTGACTTTCCTCTCTTCATCCATCTCCTCAAATTCAAAGTAGTTTTCCATGGCATCAAGCCATCCCAATACCTCTTCACTATCCATCTTCCCTTGATAGATAGGTAAGTCTATGTGACTCTTCCCTCCATGACCCTGTACTGCCTTCAATAACCTCACTAACCTCCTTTCCTCAGGGTCCTCTGTATCATCAGCTTGCTGTTCCTGATTTACCCTCACATGCTCTTCATCCTCTTCATTGTTTTCTTGGTCTTCTTGGTCTTCTCTCCTCCTACTCCTCTCAAGGTTATTGATCCTTGCCTGCATAGTGTCTCTCTCTCTTCTCCATTGTCTTTCTTCTCTTGCTCTTGCTGCTTCTTGTTCCCTTCTTTCTCTTCTCTCCCTCTCCAAGATCTCCTTCAACTCTTCCAACTCTCTTGCCAATTGGTTTTTTGGTGCCATTGCTACTTCTCCAATCCCTAAAGGATCTACTCACTGCTCTGATACCACTCTGATGCAGAGGGTCAGGGATCTCAAAAGATACACAAAGATTTAAGATTAACAAAGTTTTGTTCTTCAATCTCTCAACTAGACACCAACTTAGAAATAAGGCCTTCACCTTGCACTTAAGACCTATCTGCCTCCCTTGTGATTCCTAATCATTGAAATGATCTCAAAAGACTTGAACAAACTTGATTCAAATGGGTTTCAAGCCCTAACCCTCCATTTTATACAAAACTCTCTTTTGCTGCTCACATAGCCATCTAGCCTATTAGGCCTTTGGCAATGGATTTTTGACTTCTTCCTCAAATTTTGCAAATGAACCTCCAATATAATGATGGTTTCAGATGTGTATTGTGATGAAAAACATCATTTCAACTCCTTGGCATCAATTGTTTTAGACAACCTCACTTCAAACCCTGCTGTTTCCTTAAAATTAGGCCTAATTAGCCCTATTTTACAAAGCAACCCCTCTTTAAATTTGTCCCCTGACCATGAAACTTTCAGCAGTATCCTAAAATGATTCAAAACCAAGTAATCCAAGTTTTTAGCACTCTATGACACCTCTATCATGCTCCAGCACAAACCCCTCCTCAGCTTGCCTCAAAAACTAGGGCTTCTTGAAAACTAACCTTCCAATCACTTCCAGAACTTTCTCATTGACTCTACACCATTAGGACAACATATTTAGTTGATCCAAACTCAAAAACATGCCCCTCATTAAGGCAGATCTTCTGCTGCTACACCCTAGCCTCCATCTTCAAGCACTTTTCCCTTTGACAACTTGGTGTACACCTTGATATTCTTCCTTCCTGCACATTAGTTGGTTAAATATGTATGATACATGTTAGGAATGATCCATTTCACAGGTCACAGCAGCATTCTACCTTGAAATGGATCAATCATCCATGAAAATCACCAAAATTAGTGAAAAATCTGCACTTTTTTTAGGACAGTCAGCAAAAACGTGCAAGAATTGATCTATTTCCTTTATCAGAGCGTGTGATTGGTGTTAAAACATCTAAATAAAAATTACCAAAGCATCCAAATGCAGAAAACTTCAATAAGATTCAATGGTTCATCAAAAAAACACAGAAAATTGCAAGAAAACAGATTTTTTTTTGTATTTTCTGAGAACAGTCCGTACAATTCCTTCACCAACCACCTAACCTCCATAAAAATGATTATTTTAGGGTTATAAACCCATTCCCCAACTGATCCAAGTGATTTGGATTAATTACATTGCCTAATTTACTCTAAAACTCTCAAACCCCCTTTTCCCACCTAAACTAAAATTTGAAAATTTGAAATTGCAAATTTGAATTTTATTAACACCCACCCTCTAAAAACTATTGGATATTCACTATCCAAGTTTATTTGACCTATTTAAAGCATAATATCATTAATCAAATCCATAAAACTTACTTTACCCCTTACATTGCATTTTTGACCTGGATTCCTTATCAGGAACCTTGGAACTTTTAACACCCTCATTACACTTATTCATCTCAAATACCATTATAGGCTTCAATACATCATAATTAATGCTTTGATTTTTTTGGAAAGCCCTCCTGACCCTTGCACTCTCCTGGTTCTTGAACAAATCTTTGAAAGCCTTGGGTGCTCCTGCACCAGTACTCAGGAACATGTTGCTCCATCCCCATCAGCTTCGAAGAGTGGAAGGTCGAAACCTCCTCTAGATCACCACCTGAGTCAGGAACCGACGAGGGCCCTCTAGCTTTCTCACCAATCTCATCCTCTGACACCACCTCCACATGATTATCCTTGCTATCCGATAGCTCCTCCTCGGTGTCCAGGTCTCTAACTTGCACTTTCTTTTTGTTCTTAGCAAGCGTACCCGAATGTCTTATAATTGCATCACTGCCAACAACCACAGTTTCCGCCACCACCGTATCTCCTAAGGAATCCTTGCTAACAACGTGCTTCCCTTTAATCAAAGGAACCTTCTCCTCCTTACCCTTCTTCTTCAAACCAGGTTTACCAAGATTCCTAGTAGGAGTAGACCTAAGGTTGCATAGGCTTACCACTGCACTAGCATGGGCAGCACCCTCAATACCTTTGAGTTTTTTAGTAGGAGGGTTGGGTTTCTCAGCATGGACTGGGTGATTCTTTTTAACAAGGCCTTTAGACTCAGCCGAAGATAATTTGGGCATAGTGGGGTTCTCAATTTCTTCAATACGAATGACTGAAATAGGTTTCGACGGGCATAGAGCAAGATGAAAATGGTAAAGTCTAAGAATAAGACCCTGATGGAGTGAAAGAGGATTAGGCTCATTGGGGTTAGTAGTGACCGAGGAAATACACTTTTCAATAGAATTTTTTAGGTCAATTAGCAAGAAAAAGGGAAAGCTCAAAAGAACTTTATGCTATGATTTAACAAAGGAAAATGGTAGAAGAAGTAAGTTTTGTACCTTCCTTCCAACATGACATACTTCATCAAAGCCATAAACACCTAGTCCCACAGCTTCAAAAGAGCCTCTCATTCAAACCCGAACTAGTCGCGCACCAACACCTCCTCACCAATGAAAAATTTGTTCATGTCCTCATTATCTTGGGTCTTGGAATGCTTAGGGTGCTTCATACCTGTGCTCTGTAGACCTGTTGCCTATGCAATAACTTCCTCCTCCACCATGAAGGAGATGCCACCCATGGAAACATGATGATTCTTCCAAGAATTAATGAATTGAGTGGATAGATTAGGGTCATGACCCACTAGCCTCTCCATGAGAGAAGCAATGCCACCTTCAACACAAATATGCTAGACAAGTGGATCCCTATGAAATTCATTACAGTTATCTAACTCAGTCCGCACTCTTTCTCCTCCCATAATGCTGCACTTCACACAGTATAACCAGGAACTCTGAAAACATAGAAGATTAGAGACAATAGCTAGGTGAAAAAATCCCTACACAATAAGACATTTAAGCTATGAATGGACAAATTTGATAATTAACCCAACAGACAGGTCACACAAACAAGAAAGAAGCTTTCCCAAAGACATCTTAGTGGAGCCATAAATTGGTATCATATCATGCAAATGGCAGATAAGGAAAGACATGCCAGGAAGGGAAGGATTTCCTTCCACGTCACAAAAGCACAATAATTTAGGTAGACTAGCTATGGGCCTATAGTTAGAAATCTCTAATTTGATGGCTTTAAAAGGTTGGTCAAATTTAGTGAACCCTCCAGAGGAAGCTAAAAGGCACGAAACCAAAAAAGCGGACCAAAAAAATCCAATAAGGAGCTTAGTATCATAATTACAGGTCACATCAAAATAAAAAAAAACATGAATTTGAAAGTTTGAGAGTTTAAGCAGGTCCCCATAAGGAGATTACGCCAAGTACTAACTAGGTTAGAATTAATCAATTAGTACTTTCTGTAGAAAATCATAATTTCTTTATTTAAATTAGGCTTCATGTTATAATTTGAAAAGATCCACTTGCAATCCATCCCTTTGATACAACTCATCATCTATCTCATCACCTCAAGAAGACCACACAACCTGAATAATAAGCAAGTGGGTCCCCCAACAACCCAAGTATCCTTAGGGTTCCATCCCAATAGTTTGCCACAATTTATAGCATCGATAATGGACTTTGATTCCCCTTCAATGTGAAGGTTCTCAATCCCCAAAGAAATAGCTATCTATAAGCCTCTTAACAATGTACAAGCTTCCGCTATCATATAAGAGTGAATACCAATCCCCCCAGCATAGCCAATCACTAAAAAACCTTTGTGATCTCTAATCACTCCTCCAATACTTGCTCTTCCTAGCTTTCCTTTAGCAGCCCCATCAAAATTAAGTTTGAACCAGACTCCATCCGGTGGTTTCCAAATAGTAGCCCTCCTGGCAAGAATTTTAGAGTTATCATAGGAATTGGCATCCAAGTTCTAGTGCCAAACTTTAGCCATGCTTATTTCCATCTTAGTCAAACCAATATCCATGATTTTACCATTGAAAAGAGAAATATTTTCCTCTATGAGCTGAGCCCCAATGCCAAAAACCTCTTTCGAGTTCATCTCAATGTTCCTGAATATCCTATTGTTTCTCTCTTTCCATAAGCACCAACAAATAATGGGAGGAATTTGGTTCCATATTTCCACAGTTAAAGGATGGGAAAAGGGACCAAACCAACCAAAAATGAAAGATATAATATCTTTACACATAATCCACTGAATCCCCAATCTCTCAAATGCCAGCTCCCACACTTCCAGAGCAAAGGGGCAGTGTAACAACATATGAGACACAGTTTCTTCATTATTTTTACACAAAAAACATTTGTTGGGGATTTGGAATCCCCTTATCCTTAGGTTGTCTTGCATAAGAATTCTGTTATGAAAAATAGTCCACCAAAAGAAATAAACTTTTATTATCATGTATCAATTCTAGATCTTCTTCCACAGAGTATTCACCACACCCTGGTCTGTTAGTTGTCTGTAAGTAGTTTTAATAGTAAGATCACCTTAGTGATCATGGATCCAAAAGAACTCCTCCCCACATGGGGTAGGGGGTATTCTAGTAACAATGAGTAACTCTTGTTGGGATTTAGCAAAAATACACAGATTCAAGGATAAAGGACAACAACTACTAATCTCCTTCCATTTCCTGGCTCCCAAAGGTCCTATCAAGTAGTCACTAATATGTATGCCAAACACTTGAATAGCCCAGTCCATAAGGACTATGAACTCAGAAGAATCCAGGGGAAAGTCAAGCAACCAAGTGTCCTCCCAGAATCTAATTTTTCTTCCATCACCAATCTTCCATTTGATCCCTTTTCTCAAAATATCCTAAAGGCTACAAATCCCCTTCCAAATTAGAGACCCTTGAGGGTGGGCCTCCGAGAGGTAGTCAACCAAAGGTTTGTTCAGAAGATACTTAGAATTCATTATCTCACACCAATCCTTTTTATCCCTCAGATAATCCCACCCTACCTGGGCCATGAGAGCTTTATTAGAAACAGTAATAGTTCTTATTCCAAGGCCACCATAGCTTTTTGGTTGGCAAACCTTATCCCATTTAACTAGAGCAAGCTTCTTTCTTTCCTTTGTACCAGACCAGAGGAAGGACCTTTGGATTTTCTCAAAATTTTCAGCAATATATCTAGGCATCTTGAACAAGGATAGGAAGAAAAGTGGGATACCTTGAAGAATAGCAGATAGAAGCTTATGCTTACTTGCATGGCTAAGTAAAGAACCTTTCCTCCCAACAAGCTTATGTTGAATCCTCTCCAAAATGGAATACCAAAACTCCTGAGTGACTTCTTTGATAGTTAGGGTCAATCCAAGATAGACCAAAGGTAGGGATCCACTCTAACAACCTAGAACAGTAGTGAACTAGACCTATAGATTAGGAATGTTGTTAAAGAAGTAAATCATACTTTTTTTGTAATTGATGCATCTCCCTGAGCAAGCCACGTAGTTGTTGAGATAATTTTTCCATTTCCTAGCTTCCAGCACCAAGGCTTTACCAAATAGGAAAGTATCGTCCACAAATTGTTGAATCACCGTTAGATGAGTACTAGTAGTAGCTTTGATCCCTTTAATTGAATTGTTATAAAAATAAGTATATTAAATATATTAAAATTTATAATTTATAATGATTCATTTATCAAATAAAAGATGGTATTGAGTCATGTGTGTCTAACATGCATTAATAAATATTAAAAAAATGGTATCATTCTTATTCCATACTAAATAAATAAATATATAAGTTAACATCTTGATTTTCTTATATTTTTGAATTATATCATAATTTGATTATATTTTATTTCTTAATTAATATCAAATTTAAATGAAAATAAAAGAAAATTAATTATTTTTTAGTATAATGAACATACTTAATATTGTATTTACATATTTCTCTAGTTTAAGGGTATGTGCAGGATTATCATGGAAAAAATAGGCCCTTAAGTGGTGAAAATTTTAGAAAAATCAGAGTTAGGCAACTTGACGTAAAAATTTGAATAAGTTATCTATATTATTTCAAAAGTATGTTAGAATAGAAACTGTAGAAAATTGAATGTAGTTTGTAAACTACTAAGTTTATTTTAAAAAAAAATCTATTTGGTGAAAATTTTAAATTTCAATGCAGTAGTATTTAAATTTTAGGGAAAAAATAAGAAGGTGTTTGTTTGACCACCCTAACCACACTAAAATGATAATATTTTTTTATAAGATTTTAGATATAAGTAGAGGACTCATGTCCCTATGTGATGCATAATTTTTGTAATTTCTTTCAAGTAAATAATTAATTATTAATTTTTTATTACAACTTTTAAAAAATTTAAAAACTTGTATGTCTAACTACCTTAACTTGGTCAAAACTTCATGAATTTTTTTTTTTTTTAATCCTATAGTATGCAAAACATAGAATGTGACACATGTTTGGATTCAAAAAGTGTGATACCATTTGAAAGCTATAGATGTTTTTCAATCACCCTATCAATCAGGACTTTAGTCGTAATTCAAACAGAAAATGAATAATAATTATTTATTAAATTCAAAGTAAAGCATAATTTATATTGGTGGAAAGTTGAGAATCTCCTTTAAAAACCCTTTTCATTTCATCAATTTTAGGTAAAAAAAAGTTGTTAGCCACATACCCTACACATACTCATCAAATCACCACTTTTTGGTCCATCATGATCCTATGCATATCCTTAATAATACTCATGAAATTATTGTAAAATAAATTATCATAAATCATCTATACTAGATAATCACATCAATAAAACTTTTATCATAGTAATTGCATGATATGACAGGTTTGTATCCATTCTTTTTATCATTAATAAATGGGTTTCAATCTCTCCAATGAAATATTTCTTTTTTATAGGAGGTGTCACTATGCTTTTTATCAAAACCATTTATTAAAAACAAACTACTAAATGTAGGAAAGAAGCATTCATGGACACATCAAAAATCAAGGGATAAATACGACCTAATAACATGTAGCAAAAATATCCCATACCAAACCACATGCAAGACCCATTATCAATGTAAGCCATTTTTTATAGGTTATAGAGTGAAGATTCAACATTGGATCAAATTTTTCTATAATTAATTATTCAAATAATATAATATTTTCATATTGATATAAACAAATTAGAAAAGAGATAAGCACATCCAAACATTTATAATTTATCATTATATTCAATCTCATCTCTACTAATTTAGATTGTATTTCTATGTATTTCTCAATTCAATATGTTAAACTCAAGGTGTATTGTATTTCCTTATAATTCTTTATAACACATTTATTGTGGTTTAATTTTAAATCTCAGTTTTATTTAAATACACATTATTTATCAATTTTATATAATTCAAAATAAAAATTAATAATAATATATTTGTTAATTTTATGCAACATTTGGTGAAAAATGAAGTTGTGGGAATTATTTTGGATCTTTCATTTTAAGTGTAATAATAATTTAAATAATATACTCTACAAGACTCAAACTAGTGGATTTAAACCCACAATAAGTTATAAATATAACTGAATTGTTATTAAAAAATTATATATTGAATATATTAAATTTATAATTTATAATGATTCATTTATCAAATAAAATGGTATTGAGTCGTGTGTGTCTAACACACATTAGTAAATATTAAAAAAATGGTGTCATTCTCATTGCATACTAAATGAATGAATATATAACTTAACACCTTGATTTTTTATATTTTTTAATTATATCATAATTTGATTATATTTTATTTTTTAAATAATATCAAATTTAAATGAAAATAAAATAAAATAAATTATTTTTGAATTTAATGAAGAAAAATCAAATTAAATTCAATTGTTTTAAAAAAAATTATAGTTAAAGAGTAATATACAAATACTTCTATGCAACACTTGCATAAACATCTTTCTCATTTTATGAGTTGTTGGTTTACTGTATTAAAAACATCTTAAAATTAATAAATTTGTGCTATGTCGAGGAACATCTATCCTTATTAGGTTATTAAATACTCTCTGATTTTGGTTATTCCAAACATCAAAATACAAACAAGAAGTAATCTTTTTCTTTCTAGTGATCATAAGTTTACTTTCAAGAAGCATAACATCATTTATTTTCCTATGCAATGAAACTTTTTTATCCCCTATATTAAAAGTTGCAATGTAAGATTCACCTGCAAATAATATAGAATCAAATAAATATGAATAGGAATGTCTTTACATTAATTATATTAGGAAAAACAATTCTAATCTTATAAAATATTAGAAATTTTCATAAATTGAAAAGTTTTAAATAAATGATTTCTCATAAAAACTCTATAGAAATAAAATACTGTATATAAATATTATAAATTAAAATATGTAATTATTGGTGGTATGCTAGGTGTAGAAAATAATAAATAAATAATTAATTTTAGAAAAAATCTTTGAATAGAAATTTAAATATTAAACAAGTTCTAAGTTGCTATTGTTGTTTATTACACATCATATTATCAGTCATTTATTTTATTTTCATCATTAACATATTAAATTTATAAAAAAACATCTTTTAACTTTTTTTGATTATTTTATAATGAATCTATCATATATATTTCATATAAATTAAAATGTATTTTTTTTTCCTTTTGGACTATTTAATAGAAAAGGTGGGGTTTACCACCATGAATGAATAAGATGATAAACCACTAAATCTTTTCCTTATTAAAACACTCAATTATGAGAGCCAAAAGATGAAAATAACAATCATAAACTAACTCTTAGAACTATTATAGCAACTATGAGGGAAGTTTTTAGAGCATAAAAAGTTGTGTACCTTGTCAAAACTTGTTTTTAGGCTACAGAGGACTCATTCGTCTTTAGTGGCGAATGAGTCCTTGTTAGAGTTTCTGAAACTAAGATCAGGGTCCTATTCCTTGATGTCTACACTCTCAAAATTCTAGTTATCAGCTTTTGGAGGTCTGTAGATAATTATGTAGCTTCAATTCTTTGATTTTTCACTTTCAATGACAAATTTTACAACTTGACAACTTTGAAATTTTTTCTCCAACTCTTGCTCTTCAACCTAAAAACTACAATCACACATGCAAGAGGAGAAAAATAATGTTTTTTAGGGGATAGGGGTTTTCCTTAGTCAAACCCATTTTAGGTAATTAAACCAATTGATGAAATAATGAAATTGAAGCATGAAACATGAAATATGCAATTGATGATACCTCGGATGTTGTCTTGGAGTACAAATCTGTAAACTAACTTTAAGTGGTCATGGAGAATGTACATCTTGATCTCAGATAGATATGAAACAATGCTTGCAAGAAGGATCTTCAATGCTACATCAACAATCTTGGCTCAAGAACATGCATGAATGCATAAACCTTTGTCATGATGAAATGATTTTGAATTGCTACAATAAAATTTAGAAATCTACCTTGAAATGCCTTTGAAAATGCTCTTGTGATGCTCTAATGTTTGATAACTTGAATGCTTGAAGGCTTAGAATGAATTTCTAGGAGAAACAATGCGAATTAACCCCTTATTTATAATAAATTGAGAAATTAACCCCAAACTTCAAAGAATTCAAGCTGACCTTAGATCTGGGTATTAAAATTATATGGATCCCATAATAATTAAATTCAAAAAGAGGGATCCTATTAAGGGAGGACACATTCGCCACTAAAGAAGAATTTGTCCTAGAACAAATTTCTAGGACCGTGCTTCAGGGGGATGAAATAACATCAAAAACCCACCTCAAAAATGCATAGAAAGGGGTGTTCTATATGGAGAGGAGACCTTGTGCCAATAAAGGTGAATAGGTCCTAGCAGCACTTTTCAAGACACCAAATTTGATAAATTAAATGTCATACAATATCATTATTGGGTGTCAGGATAGATCCTTGAAAGGAGGGATTGAATTTGAATTAAAAGGGGAAATTGACTCTAATTAACCACAATTATTTAATACCACCCTAGATAAATGTGAAAGTGTGTTACAATACTTTACAACACCTAAATAAGGTACAAATTTAAATACATTTTATTAAGAAGGTGTCCATTAAGCTTAATTAAGTAAATAAATCCTAGAAAAGTGTGAAAGTGTGTTACAACACTTCACAACACCTTTCCAAAGGATCAATTAAAGTGTGTTGTAATCAAATAAAGGGCCTAGAATGATGTGAATGTGTGCAATAAATTACAACACTATTCCAAGACACCATTAATTTAGTTTTAATATCAATTATCAAACCAAGTAAGGAAAAAGGCTACTTTTTTCATTAGTACTACATGGATATTTGAAAAAATAAATCTATGTTAATGAGATAGTTAACATAAGAACCTAATCCATGAATTTTTTTCTTATTTAAGGTGGTGATGGATGTTGAGAAAATGGACAAGGACCATGAGGAGAGGCTGACATCTTTGGAGGATATTGTCTGTAGGATTCATGAGGAGCGACTTGTCCCTTTGGAAGATCAAGTGAATAAGATTTGAAGTCTGTGGTAAGATAAGTAATAGTCTCTTAATTCTAGTGCGCAGGGTTTGGCTTTGCTAAATGAAAAATCTCTTCAGTGGACTGGTAAATAGATAGATCTTGGTGAGCATGAGGAGGTGATTGTTGATGCTAATCACATGAATCAGGTGGAGAAGAGTTTGGATGAAGTCCCTTGTTTGCATACCAAGAGCAAGACTAAAAAGAGGGCTGCTATATCTTTCGAAAAGCTTGAGGATGTGACAAAGATGCATGATAATGTCATCTCTAGATCTGGAGTCGACTAAGGTCTTATAAAATATGCTCTAGCTTGTGTTTGGTCAGCTTCTGTGCTGATTTTTTTGCTATTGGTTTAGCTGTTGGTTTTCCTAGGTTTATCTTTTAACAACTTTTTTGTTTTTTGGGGCTATTGGTGTTTGTTGCTTAATCTTGGATAGCCTTCTCTTGATGTAAAGGGTTTCAAGGTCCCTTCAAAACCTGCTTTTCCTTATGAAAAACATAGAAACCTATATAATTAAAATTTCAAGGATTGATGATCTTTTTAATTAATTAAATAGATTTAAAATTAGAGACAATTTAATCATCTATCATATTTTTTTTTATACAAGTCATTTTTACTATTTTTTTCCTATTAGAATCTTACAAAGACATAAAATAAATTTGACTAATTTTAATGAAAATTCTCTAGAATAATTACAACAAAATATGGCCTTGAAAAAATTTGAATGGTATTTCATAGCATTTTAAGAATCAATAAATTTTCCTATGCAACATTGTATTGGTGATGATACTCCCAATAGATTTTTTTTTTCTAAATTCACATGATGGAAACCCATATTAATTATCCTAGCTATCATTTTTTTTTAGATAAAATTGGTTGAGTGACTATCTCATATATTCATATATATAGAAAAACTAGTTACATAGCTTCAAAGAGAAAATGATAAATTCTCCCCTAGAGACAACTACTACATACGTGCAATTCACTGGTCAATAAAAATTTCAAAAGAGCTATCCACCTCTGAGGATAGAGGAAAATGCACAGTGGAATATGGATCATTCATGACATGTTTATATAGAAAGTGTATAGCATTAAAAGAAGATTGACCTTTACAATAAGTAGATTCACCAATATGAGGACAAAGAAAATTAAGCTAAGTAGAAAAAGAATGGGGATTATCCCCTTCTAGATTAGATACCATCAAATGAAGAAGAGAGAAATGAGCCCAACTGGAAAAGATGGAATTATGATCTAAAAAACCTCCCACCACAAAAGAGCCATTAGAAACAATAGTTATCCAAGGCATTTGTCAAAGAGGAGAAAGAGAAAATAGAAGGCAACACGTAGGAACCCACAAGAAATTTCACCAACTTTGAACACCAGGTAATATCATTCACATTTGAAACAAAAATGAAAGCAACCTCATGAGGAAGAGCCAAAGGGGATTTTAAGAGCTAGTCATGTCCAATCACCTTCTTGAGAGCTTCCTCCACCTGCTCACAATGAAACATGAATGTGCAAAGAAGCTTGTCACTAGAGAAAGAAAGAGGGTTTCTCAACTCCCAAAACTTGTAAAGAATGAAAATTCTGAACTTTGCATCCATCATGGAGAAACTGAAAGTCAAGCTACTACAATATTGACCACCATTGAACATAAACCACAATAGGAAGATAATGATGTATTGATACTATTGAGAAAATGTGTTTTAACCTTGCAATTACATAGGGTACTATTGGTACATAAGGTATTGTTCAAACAATGACGATGGGGGGAGCATGGGGGGGATCCCCCTCCCATGAGGGATCCAAGGGGATCATCCCCTCACCTAGGGTCTAGGGGAAACACACCTTGGCAAGGGCTCAGGGGTAGCACCCCCAAAAGAAAAAAATTATTTATATTTTATTATTGCAAATATGGACCGCTCATCATTATGTCTCATATCTAACGACCGATATTTTATTAGTTTGACTTTCCCTAGAAGCAAACCCTATATTATGAGGGCATTGTACTACGGTTGTGTATTGCAATGTATTCTAAGAGTCTGATAGTAGTTGCTTTGCCTCTGGATCTCTAAGTGGTGATACTTTTGTGAGAAGCTTTCTTGGCAAGTATATTGTAATATTTGTGATTGCTGAATAATATATTGGGCAGCTTTTGGAGTGTTGAGTTTTTCTCCTAAAAAGGGTTTTCCCCACGTAAATCATTGTGTTGTGGTATTCATGATATTTATGTCTATTTTTGTTTAAGTTTCTATAACTATTAAAGATCTATAATATTTTTACATTATTCTCCTCTCAAGATTAATGTAGGAAGTTGTTATGCTACCTTAGCTTCCTTACAAGTGGTATTAGAGCCTGATCACCTTTGGTTTTAGTTGTGGGTTGTTGGATTTTTTGAACTAATCCAAATTTGAGTGGGATCTTGTGTAGAAGACATTTTGTGATCTTGTTACATGAATTTTTCAGATGGAAAACTCATCAAGGAGAATAGAGGTGGAGAAATTTTCTAGAAATAATTTTGAGATGTGGAAGTTGTTGGTTCTTTTTCCAGTGCACCTAAGAAATCTCTAAGGGATAGGCAACTCCTATGCTTAAGACTCCTGAAATGGTTGGAAAACTAACAAGATCTAGTCAAATGACTGAGATATTTTGCACTTTAGGCTTTGTGGAGCCAAGGAGGGTGTTCCTATTGTGTTCATTTGAGGATGTTCTTTGTAGAACACATCATTTTCATAGATTATTTTGAATGAAGGATAATTATGTCACAATTACTATGAGATTGTCTTATCTTTAAGTAAATTGCTTACCCATTCATCAAAACAAAGGACATTCTACATGATAGTTGACAAATACATGCATCAAGATTGATGAATTTTAAAAATTAATTCAAATCCTGAATTTAGGTCAGTCATCAGACAATTATTTGATCAACCCTTTAGGTAAATCATTAAGGAATAGACTAGTGCCTTGTTACATTGGGCAATAGAGTCACATATTCAAGAACCAATAACACAAAAATGACTTTAAAATTTGATGGGATGGACTGCTCTCATAACAACTTTGTATTATGGAGTTCACTCTTTCTGATACATAACTACTTATCAAATCCCTTATGAAGAATTGTAAATCAAAGACTCCATTTAACCATTTAATTGATTGCTTGAATCAAAGCATAAATAGAGACATATATTTGAACAGATGTTCAAAGAAGAATGAGAACATAATTAACATTCCATTCAAAATTCACACAAATTCACATAAGGAGAGAAAATATATCAGAATTATACGTTCATTCATGTTTATCAGTCATATCTGCATAACAAATTAAGATAACTTGCACATGTTCTTCCAAAAGCTCAAAACAGACTATGTATTCTATTCCTATCATTCTACCCATGTACACCTGACTCGAAACCTAACCAGAATTTTCATCCTCCTGCAAATGAGCCTTGAATTCCCTTTTATAAGACAAGGGAACAAAACAAGCTTCAAGCTCAAATGCAATTTCATCACAAAATTTCATTTCATCCAAAATTTCATTTGCATTTCAAAAATTCCCACATATTGATTATGCAACATCATGTTGAATACGGGGAAAATGAAAATTATAGCCGCCATCCAAAAGAGAAAATGCAAAGGCCCACCAAAATATCCCTTTATCGCCTAGTACACACCACATCAGATGTCCACATCACCATGAAGGCACACATTCAACATCAAATCCAAAAAGTAATAGTCACATATGCCAAAGAAGAGACTAACCACCACAACAATATATCAAAACCAAAATTTACCATCCCACATTGAAATTCTTTACCGACCAGCCACCCCACTCTTACCAGTGTCCAGACCACAATACACACACCCGCTCCGAGTCATCGCAAGGGAAGGAGAGAAAACCTTGGCTTCTTCCTCATCCTTTTCCTTACACAGCAAAGTACCAGTTCACCCGCTTGGAGTTTTGACTACCAGTGGAGGAACAAACAATATTTCTTCTCCTAGGGCCTGAGTTCGACCAAGAGTGTCAAGATACCATCGATACTTAGAATCTATCTCAGTCTCACTGTTTGACGGGCTCTTAGTTAGGTCAATGGGTGAATGTTGGTTCCTGAAGGATCCATGCCAATACCTGATTCTTCTACATCCTTCAATAGAGAAGCGCATTGGTTCTTTGCATTTATCTTTGACTTTTTCAACAACAATGTTCTAGAATTGTAATCTTCGGTTGCACCTTGTGGGTGTAAATACTAGCTTGCCAGCAGGAATGTTGACCTCCATAGTTAAAGCAGTTTTCGGTACACCAACACTAGGATTCTGAGAGCTTAGGTGAACATACCTCCTCACTGGTTCACTCATTTTCCTTGTCTGAAAATTGCTCAAACTTACCTTTTTTTAATCAAGAAAACTTCTAACTGCTAAGTTCAAATGACACGAATAGCAGTTGTTCCTTATGTATTTATTGTGTGAAGGGATGGTGCCCACAATCAATGTTTAGCAAAACACGTGTAATTTGGGTAACTCATTGGCATATGTACTGTCACTGTTTAATTTCCAATTGCATAGAAATCCATAGATCATACTTCATGATTACCAGCATTTGCATTTCCACACGAATTGAGATCAACTTGATCACTCCTATAGAGATATGGAAATTAATGCATGATGGTTATAGAGTAAAACGACTATCACCTGTCATTCACCAACTTTGAATATTACCCGTTGATCCTCTAAAGAGATGACAAATCGAATGGTTCACCTTGGGCTGATCGGGTTTAAAATCCAACAACGCATCACTAGTTTTCTCTCGGCAAATGGTAGTGATTCATCTTGTACAATAGTTTCCCTATTGGCAAGCTTCGTATGTCTCATAGATTGAGTGGTTGGAGGAATGTGTCATGATCTCACTAATCTTGCTAGTCTTAACTAGCGTTCACTTTCTCCTAGTGAACCAATGGGGAATGGTGGAGATCATCCTCGAGATCTGATCTTGGTCATTTGTTGAAGGCATCAGAAGTTGGGCATGATGGTGGGGATTGGGTCCCACAAACATACAAGTACACGTGTCCTTATCTCGCCAGCCTCACTACTTTTAACATGCTAACACTTAATTCCTGCGAGCTGGCGGGGTACGACCAAGATCTTATCCCAGATCCTCGAATCTTAAAACCTACATTCCATACAATGTTAGCATTAAATAAAAAGGACTCAGTTAAGCTGATGGTGATATGACCCCTTGAAGATAGTGACTTAGGCTCAAGTCACCAAGAAAAATTTAAAACCCGACTTAGGGAAAAGCTCAAGTCGATGGAATAATTAGTGACCAATGCTTTGGGCTTATGGGGTCGATGAACTAACATGCAATGTGGCTCAAGAGATGACTTAAGAGATCAGTAACTGACAAAGCAATTCAAATTTCCATTATAATGTTTGCATACCTTTGTAAATAAAACCCTACTCACTCATGGGGATAAGGGTTCAAAAATGGAGACTAAGTTCATGGGGTAAAGAGAAAAATCCTACGAATTTTAGAAGCTCCATCAGAAGCTGAAGATGGAGGATTTTTTTATAGATCGAGATCTATGGGATGTTGTTGATGAAAGTGCTTCAAGGCCCGTAGATCCTAATCAAGATACTCAATATAATTTTATGGCCCATAAATCCAAGGGTCTAATTATATTGTGCTTGGTAAACTCTTTTCTAATCAATGTCCATGAAGAGACCTCTACATAAAAACTATGGAAGAAGCTTGGTGAGATGTATCAAGCCAAATCTTTAGTGAGCAAGATTTTCTTAAGGAATCTTGAAATTATATTCCTTGATAATTGAAGAGGGTGGATGAACTATAGACCACCTAGAAGCATTCAATATGTTGGTGGCTCAATTGGAATCAGTTGGTGTGAAAATGGATGAGGAAGAGAAATATCAAATCCTGCTTTGTTCTTTTCCTAATTCATGGGATTCTCTTGTTATGGGTATTGGGAGTTCTTCTGTTATATTGAAGATTGAAGATGTGGTGGGTTCTTTGCTTTCAGAAGAGATGAGGAGGAAGGTATCCATCAGTGCCAAGGAGGCCCTAAATGTTTATGGAAGACCTAAGGAAAAATGAAAGAAGAATGAGAAGTGTAACAAATCCAAGTCCAAGGGGAGATCTAAGTCTCCTGGAAAGTTTAATGTTATTTGTTGATACTACAGTAAGCCTGGACATGTTTATAAGGACTAGAAAAAAGAAAAGAAGAAGAAAAATAAGAAATGTGATTTTGATTCTAAGTCCAAGAAGGAAGATGGTGAAACATTCATTGTAGCTTTGGCAACTCGTGTAGGTAATGATACATGGTTAACTGGATTTGGTGCATCTTTCCATATGAATTTTAATAGCAATTGGTTTTTTGAATATGAAGAATTTGATGGAGGTGAGGTGTACTTGGGTGATGATTCTCATTTAGACATTGTTGGTCGTGGTAAAGTTAAAATCAGGTTTCTTGATGGTAGAATAAAAATAATTAATGGTGTGTTGCATATCCTTGGTTTAGCATGAAATTCGTTATCTATGAACAAACTAATAGATGTAGGTGTGTAGGTAGTATTTTCTAATGCAGGATGCAAGATGGTTAGAGGTGATATGGTGATTGCTAAAGATATCAAATATGGCACATTGTATAAGCTCGATGCATGCACTGTTGAGTGCAATAGTACTTTTGTGATAAGAAAGTCTATGGAAGAGGTGAGGGTTTCAGCTTCAGTAGATGGTCATGGATTTTGGGTACCCAAGGGTGCTCTTTCTTCTGAATCAAAGTTACTTGTAGAGAAAATTATGTTATGGAACCAAAGACTTGGCCACATTGGAGAAAAGGGTCTAAGGACCTTGAAAAATAAAAACCTTGTTGAAGGTCTTTCTGATTGTAATCTTGAATTTGGATTCTATGAGCATTGCATTTATGGAAAAGAAAACTGTGTTTAGTTTTACTTGATTTCTCATAAATCTTGTGGTGTATTGGATTTTATTCATTCTGATGTGTTTGGTCCTATAGATGTTCCTTTGATTGGTAAATCCACATATTATGTTTCATTTATTGATGATTATAGTAGAAGGACATGGGTATATTTTCTAAAGAATAAATTTGAAGTTTTCAGTCGATTTAAAGAATTTAAAGCAATGGTTGAGCTGCAGATTGGAAAGAAAATAAAATGTTTGAAGACTGATAATGGCGGTGAATTTTTCTCTAACAATTTTCATGGATTCTGTAAAGAATTTTTTATTCATAGATAGGAGATGTGGGAGCAAATGGTGACTCCCCAACACCCCCAAGAATAGTTGCAAGACCAAAACCAATTCCACAAGAGATAGAATGGAAAGAAATCTTGCTTCATAATGCAAGATTGATTAATGGTTGAATATGCTTGAATAAGATTGAATTGATGCAATTCAAATGTACATGAGATGCCTTGCTTATAAAGGAAAGGTAGAGATGTAGGATTAGACAAGATCATGATAAGTGTCGTAATCCTATTACATGAGAGAACTATCAAACTAATCACCTAGGAATCAAGCAGTACTAGCTAGATAAGATAAGTTCTAGAAAAGCCAACTAATACTTCTAGAAAGAATCTTGCAACCTAAGTAAACATAACATGTGAATATGTCCCCTAATGACCTAGTGAGTGAATTAGCTAGGTACAAGACATTTATTCACACCAACACCCCCCTTAAGTGCAACTTAGGGAGAAGATTATTATGCAAAGATGAAGATGGATCCTGACTACTAGGCCATGTTAGGTACCCATTTACAAATTTAAAAAATCTCTCACAAGCAGAGAAAAGGAGAAAACCTAGTGAGACAAAACTCCTCTCCAAAAGAGAAAAAACAACAAAGAAAAACAAACATGATGTATGGAGGATTCAATGATACCCCCCAAGGACTACATCCATAATGTATATATACAATCATTTACCCCCCATAAGAGGGAAATAGGGATATAAGATATCCCCCCCATGATGAAGAAGCTCCAATGTTGATGAATAATACTTGAAAAGAAAAGATGACCCAACGTCTACAAGCAACACATCTTCCCTTAGGAAGAAAAAAATCATTAAGTTGATGAAGGAGCCACTCCATATCGAACTGAAAGGAGGAAGAATGAATGGTCATGGATGCCTCTAAAAAGTGATGAGAAGCCTCCACGCTTGAATAAATCACAACATAATCATGGTAAAACTCAACCAAGAAACATGACAAATCAAGTGAAGGAGGAGACTCATGAATATCAATCTCTAAAGACAAAGTAGATGGTAGAATAGTTGTGCTGAAACTATCATCAAAGAGGAGAGAAATCCCCTCAAGTATGTCCTTCAAATCTGCAGTATGAGACTCCATGAACAAGTTAGAGATACCTATCAAATACTCATCCCACAAAGCAAGATATGAAAAAATATGATCATCCTATTGAATAGAAGCACTGATGGCTGAAGAAGTAGGAGGTGGAGGAGTAGGAAGCTCAACACTAGTCTCTAGAATACCAAGGTGTAGATGATCAAACTTCTCCTCAATAACATGGTTCACACTCAATGAAGTGTGTGATGCAGTCAAAGGAACATTATCATATTTTGAAGAAAAATATGAAAAGGAATACACATGAGATGAATGATCAACCATCCCGATAGCAACAATATCCCTAGTCTCCAAGTCCCTTATGTACACCCTATCAGGAGTGAACTCAACTGTTTTACCTTGACCCCCATGAGTAATTTGATAAATAGAAAGGAAATTAGTGGAAAAGGAAGGAACACAAAGTACGTCATTGAAAGTACCTTTCCCCCATGTCAATAGAATTGTTCCCACTTACCTTCATATATGTATTGTTACCCATCAATATATGAGGTGAATTACAAGGCTCAAAAGAAGATAACATATCCATAGAAGATGCCATATGATGATATGCCCTTGAATCAAGAAGCCATCTATGAGATTCAGGACTTGTAGAGGCCAAGAGTCCTTGTCCTTTCATTTTTGTAGCCCAAAAGTAGATGTGTTCTCTAACTAAGATGATGATAAGGGGGCTACCGATTGAGATGTTGAAGAAGAAGTAGAAGACACTGATGAGGGAAGTTGACTATTATTCTTTTGAAGAAGGTGTGTGATTTCATCAATCTTCTTATTATAACATCTATGCTCATCATTTCCTAGCCTTTTACAATATGCACATTTGAACTTCTTCTTTTTAGATGATTCCTCTTTTGAAGAGGATGTGGACTCAGGACCACTATGCGAAGGAGGATCTTTACCTTGCTCATTAGACTTGGGAGCCTTGTTTTGCTTCTTACCTTTTCCACTTGAAGCCTTTATATCCTTTACAAAAAGAGCATGAGATGAAGAAGACTTCAATGTGCCCATGTGTACCAACTTTTCTTGTTCCCTTGTGAGTTGAGTTGTAAATTCATCAAGAGAAAGCATTTTGTATGCATTTCCAAGGGCATCCATTGTAGCATAGAATGTAGAAACAAATACTAAATAATCAGGACCAAGCTTAGCAAAAATAGAAACAATCAACTATTCATCCTCTTTAGTGATCCCGTAATTTGATAACTTCAATCTAAGAGAATTGAGCTTAGAGAAGAAGTCTTGGATATTGTTAAAATCTAAAGGATTGAGACCCATTTGTTCATTCTCCAACTTAAATTTCCTCATCTTATCTGGCTTACTAAAGAGACTCTCTAAAGTAGTCCACACTTGATTAGGATGTGTGTAAGATGCAACATGATATCTAAGATCTAGATAAATGGAAAAAAGAAGAGTACCAAGAGCTTCATCCCTTCTATCAAGCCATTTTCTTCTCTCTTTAGCACCTGCAGGTTCTAGATCTTGACCAAATGTGATTCTTTGCAATTTCAATTTTAACAATAATAACTCCATTTGAGATCTTCACTCATGATAATTATATTGAGCT
Organism: Sequoia sempervirens; assembly: GCA_007258455.2. Lineage (NCBI taxonomy): Eukaryota > Viridiplantae > Streptophyta > Pinopsida > Cupressales > Cupressaceae > Sequoia > Sequoia sempervirens. Next base: position 211,932,225 of record VDFB02373365.1, read on the forward strand.
AGAGACACCACTTTTGGTAAATCCATGATACAATTAGATATTACAATAGAGGAATAATAATTTCCCCTCACAATTGATACAAGAAATCAACTCCTTTGTCCCAAACAAAATTACACTTTTTTGCAAATTTACAACAATGTATCCCAAACTATCAAATCAACTTCAAACTAAAAAATTGAAAATTTGGAAACAAAACTACAAAAATTACATGAATACAACTGAAGTGCTCTTGAATACCTTCTCAATGCCACAAAATTGGGGAAAATCAGAGTCTAGAGCAAAAAGATATGAGCTCGAAGGTGAAAAATGAAGATCTAGATTTTACCTAGAAAAGGAGAAACAAAACTGCAAAATTTCTGCAAAATACTCGCACCACTAAAAAATTGAGACTTCTAGCTTTCCGTCGATATCTCATTTCAAAAAATTTACCTCTGTATGCGAAAGTTATGAGAAAATGAAAAAAAGGCTCGTAAAAGGGCACTTGGGGACAAAACACAAACCAATGAACACTAACTGGGTGAAATTTTTCAGCAGTGAGGGAAAATAAAATGATCATCCATATGAACTTTTCTGCTATCAATGCAAAAAATAAAACCAATGTGGGCTAAACAAAATACTTGTTGGGCTTATATGTGGGCAGCTTATATGTGCTATGATACCATGTGGGAGTGAATGGTGACTCTTGAACACCCCCAGGAATAGTTGCAAGACCAAAACCACTTCCACAAGAGAGAGAATGGCAAGAAATCTTGCTTCACAATGCAAGATTGATTAATGGTTGAATATACTTGAATAATCTTGAATTGATGCAATGCAAATGTACATGAGATGCCTTTCCTATAAAGGCAAGATAGAGATGTAGGATTAGACAAGATCATGACAAGTGTCATAATCCTATTACATGAGACAACTATCAAACTAATCACCTAGGAATCAAGCAATACTAGCTAGATAAGACAAGTTCTACAAAAGCCAACTAATACTTCTAGAAAGAATCTTATATCCTAGTAAACTTAACATGTAAATATGTCCCCTAATTACCTAGTGAGTGAATTAGTTAGGTATAATACATTTATTCACACTAATAGGAGACAACTTTGTATAATCCACAACATAATGGAGTTACAGAAAGAATGAATAAGACACTAATCTAGAAAAGGCTAGGAGTATGTTGATGGTGTTGGTCTAGTATAATGGTTTTGGGCTGAAACTATTGCCACTGCTTGTTACCTAATTAATAGATCTCCAACATCAGCTCTTGTTGATAAGATTCCTATATAGGCATGGTTGGGCTGCAATCCTTCATTAATACATCTTAGAGTTTTTGGTTGTGAGGCACATGCACATGTGCCAAAGGAGAAGCAAACAAAAATAGAGAACAAGGTTGTGAAATGTATCTTCATAGGATACATTTATGGTGTGAAAGGATGTACACACTTTGGAATCCTATTGCATAGAAGGTAATTCATAGAAGTGTTATTTTTAGATAAACTAAGCCTTCTTCTATTACATTGTATCCAAAACAAAGTAAAGAGGAAGATGTGATTCAATTTCCTCCTACACCTGAGAAAGTTGAATCAAGGCCCATGGATAGACAAGAAGTTGAGGAGAGATTATCTAGCTCTAAATCTTCAGAAGAGGAGGAAGAACCTCCAACTCAGCTTGTTTGTAGGTCTACAAGGCATATACAACCAATTCAAATGTATTCACTTGATGATTGGAGATGTATTTTTACTTTGCATACTAACATAGATGAACCTAGATCAGTAGAAGAGGCATTAGGTATGAATGATGCATAATCATGGAAGATTGCTATGGATGAAGAAATGAAAACTTTGAAAAAGAATAATACATGGGATCTTGTACCATTTCCTAAAGGATGAAAACCTATTGGTTACAAATGGTTGGTCAAGAAAAATATTGGTTCAGATGGAAGTATTGAGAAGTACAAAGCAAGGTTGGTTACAAAAGGTTACACTCAAGTTGAGGGTGTTGATTATGGTGAGATATCTTCTCTCGTTCCAAAAACAACATCCATTAGATTTTTGCTTTGTATTGTTGCTGCTTATGATTTAGAGGTTGAGAAAATGGATGTGAAAATTGATTTCCTTCATGTGATTTGAAGGAGGATATTTATATGACACAGCCAGAGCACTACGTGGTGAAAGGTAAAAGTAAATTTGTTTGCAAATTGAAGAAATATTTGTATGGTTTAAAATAGAGTCCTAGGACGTGGCACCAAAAAATTTGATACACATGTGCCAAGTTTTGGATTTGAGCGTTCTAAATTAGATCATTGTGTTTATTATAAAACTGATGGTGATCATTTCCTATTTATTGCATTATATGTTGATGATATGTTATTCATTGGTAAAGGGAAAGGTATGATTTCAAAACTGAAATCTCAACTTGTTGCTAAGTTTGAAATGAAAGATCTTGGTGCAAAGCTCTAAACAAATTCTTGGGATGGAAATTAGACTTGAGATAGAGTAAATAGAAAGCTATGGATTGGAAAAAGTAAGTATGTTAATTCAATTTTATAGAGGTTTGATATGCAGGATTGTAGGCCATTTTGTGTTCCTATTTCAATTGGAACAAAGTTATCTATTTCAGATTTTCCAACATCTCCATCAAAGATGGAAGACATGACCAGAGTGCCTTACTAGAGTGCAGTTGGAAGTTTCATGTATGCTATGGTTTGTACTAGACCAGACATTTCCCAAGTAATGGGGGTTCTTTCTAGATATATGCAGTTAAAAGAGTCTTCAGATATCTATGCAATACCTTATATTACTCCTTATGTTATCACAGTAATATGACTAAAGATGAGATTTCCCTTGATATTCATGGTTATGTTGATTCATACTAGGAAGGTGATGTTGATAGTAGAAGACCCCCCGGTGCTTATGTGTTTACGTTAATTGGTGGATCAATTAGTTGGATGAGTAAGGAACAAGTTATGGTTGCTTTGTCAACTACTAAAGGGGAGTATATGGTAGCTACTTATGCTAGTAAAGAAGCCATTTGGCTTAAGAGATTGTGTTTAGATATTGGAATAAAACAAGGCGCAGTGAAAAATTATTGTGATAGTTAGAGTGTGATATGTCCATCCAAGAACCCAACATTTCATGCCAAGACCAAGAAAATTGATGTACAATATCATTTTGTTAGAGATATGGTTGGAGATGGCAGGGTGAAGTTGGTTAAGGTGGAGACTTTGATTAATGTTGTTAATTCTTTAACTAATCCTATGAGCACAGAGAAGTTCAGATGGTGTTTGGAGACTATGGGAATTTTGGCCCCTCGCAATTAAGAGATGATGATGACACCCTTTTTTGGTCCTTGCAAGGTGTTTGACAAATGGGAGATTTGTTGAGAAAATGTTTCTCAACCTTGCAATTATATAAGGTACTATTCAACCAATGACGAGGGGGACATGGGGGGGATCCCCCCCACAAGGGATCCAGTGGGAATCATACCCATGGCTGGGATCTAGGGGTAGCATGCCCTGGCAAGGGCTCAGGGGCAGTACCCCCAAAAGGAAAATTTTATTTATATTTTATTATTGTAAATTTGGACCGTTCATCATTATGACTCATATCTGATAGTCGATATTTTAATAGTTTGACTTACCCTAGAAGGAAACCCTATATTATGAGGGAATTGTACTATAGTTGTGTATTGTGATGTATTCTAAGAGTCCGATAGTGGTTGTATTGCCTTTAGATCTCTAAGTGGTGATACTCCTATGAGAAGCTTGCTCTGCAAGTATACTGTAATATTTGTGATTTTTGAGTAATATATTGGGCAGATTTTGGAGTGTAGAGTGTTTCTCCTAAAAGGGTTTTCCCCACGTAAATCATTTTGTTTTGGTATGAATGATATTTATGTATATTTTTGTTTAAGTTTCTATAACTATTAAATATCTATAAAAGTTTTCCATTATTATCCTCTCAAGATTAGTCTAGGAAGTTGTTCCGCTACCTTAGCTTCCTTACAGATACCACATACTAAGATAATTATAAGGATATTTACATGAGTAAAAAACTAAACTTTAATGCTCATAATTAAATGAAGGATATATCAATATATACTTTGTGATCAATTTTCCAAGGGGAAACCATAATTTTTTACATGTGCCTAATAAGATAATAAAAAAATTGACCATATGAACCAAAGCATGTGATGTCACCAAGACCAACTATCACTCATTAACCATACCATCAAAAGGGTTTCACATCCAACTAACATGAGTGAATGGATCCCAAGGTACTACATATTGGGAATTAATTACCAAAAACTAATTTCCAATAACACATACTTCCAAGTGAAGTACCAAATATCACATTTGATGACAAACTGCCAAGAGGGAAATTAAATTACCATATTCAAGAATTACTAGCAAGTGCTAGTCTAGAATCTCCAACACTGGTCAACTAGTAGTGGGTAATACCAACTACCCGATCAAAGAGATCAATAATATATTGCTAGATAAGTGGTGTAGTCATGGATGAAGGGTCCAAAAAGGATAGTCTAAGTGTTTAGCTTAGAATCAAAATAGTGGAAATAAAAGAAGATATTGATAAAAAACATGAAATTTCATTGATTCAATAACTAGAAATATTGCATGCATCATATGTGAAATAATCAAGGCTCACAAGCCTACCATTAAGGGAATTACAACATTACGACTAGCTCAAAGGCCTTATTCAGACAATTGATCCTACTTACTTGTGAACTATCTACCTAACTAATGATGAATACCTTCCTATGAATTAAAAATTATCTTAATATGATTCTTCGACTCCAATAATGGTTTATTTAGGCCTCAAGAGTTTACAAACCCTAATAAATGATCAAGCATGTAGGTTGGCCTTAAAATATGAATGATAATCCTTTGCGAGATGAAATGGATTGCGGATCTCCAAGATAGATCCCATTGGACCAAAAATTATTGTATGATGTCTCATTAAGCTTCACATGATCCAGAATAGGTCTACACTATGACCTCTGGACCAAGTTGGCCCCAAATGCTCAGTCTGTGAATTATAGTGAAACTCTGAGAGCGATAACTTTCTAAAAACACATGCAAATCTACTAAAATCTAGATATGATGTAGATGACCTCATGTAGATTCTATATCATGCTCCACGTGTTGAGAAATAATAATGAAGTGAAATGTAGAATGAAATATTGAAACTACTATAGATTGAAATGCAATAAATAAAAGATTTTAGTTGATATAGGATTGCTTTACAACTAGCAATACTCCTACATCAGACACCCAAGGTTGGAACAAAAGTGAGTCCCTCACTTTACAAGGGCTCGAGTAAACCAAATTGGCTCACCTCAGCCTGAGAAATCCATAATGAATCCTCCACTAGTCCACCTTTCCACTTTACTAGATATTCCTTTTATTACTTGTTCCTAGTGCTCATTCCAATCCTGGTATCCAAAATTTGCTCAATCTCCTTTGGTGATTGATGTGGTAATTTCTCCTTCATATCTACTTCTACATTGTTGTCACTTGACTATCCTCCATGGTAGTCATATATATGTATGCAATATTGAAGATAGGTGAAATACCAAGTGTCTCCAATAACTCAACTTCATATGAATTTCTTGAATCAAACTTCCTTAGAATATTACATGGTCCAAAATTCCTCATCTTCAGCATATTTTATGTTCCTATTGGAAATATTTCCTTTCTGAGATATACCATCACTTCATCTCCAACAAAAAAATTGTTATTTCTCCATTTGTCATTTTCCTTCTCCTTATACTTACTGTTCATTTCCTCCAAATGCTTCCAGACTTGACTATGCAATGTCTCCATGAATCCTATAAACTCTTCTACTTCTACACTCCTCTTGTTCTCCATACTAATGTCTCTTAGCTTTGCAACTCCTCTAGGATGTATTCCTGTTACAATCTCAAATGGTGTCTTCCCTATACTATAGTTTACTGAATTATTGTATGCAAATTCTGGTTGTGGTAGAACTATATCCAAATTTCCTATTTTGTCTCCAACGAAACATATCAATAGGTTATCCAAAAAAAAAATTACTACCTTTGGCTATCCATCTATTTGTGGATGGTATGTTGAATTGAGCTTCAAGTCTATCTTCATCTTCTTCCACAATGTCTTCCAAATGTATCCAATAAGCTTGGTGTCCCTATCTAAAACTATTTTCTTAGGTAATCCATGCAACCTCACAATCTCGTTGAAAAATAAATCAACAACATGCACAACATCATTAGTCTTCTTGCAAGGAATAAAATGTGACATCTTAGAAAATATATCCACAACTACCATTATAAAATCATATCCTCTTTGTGTTCTTGGTAATACCAATTGAAATCTATGCTTATATCTTCCCAAGATCTCTCTATTACAATCAAAGGTTTATACAATATAGTATTCTGACTACTCCCCTTTGCTACTTGACAAATTCTACAACTTTGAACATTCTTCCTGGCATCCTTATATATTTATGGCCAATAATAGTGTCCACTTACCAAAGCTACTATCTTATCAACTCCAAAATGTCCTGAAAGTCCTCCACTATTCTTCTCCTTGGTTAGATTCTCTCTCATTGAAATCTTCAAAATACACAACTAGTTTCCCTTAAACAACATGTCTTCCTGAATAAAATAATCAACCATTGGCTTTGGTCTATTACTACTGGTTCCTTACATGCTCTCCATTCTTCAGCAAAATATGGATCTTCCTTATGTATACATAAGCTTCAATTCATCAAAACGCAATACTTCTATCCTCATCTTTGTCACCAAATTTATTCTCCTACTCAATGTGTATGCAACTTTATTTGTGATGTAGGAGCATTAGGGGTGAAGTGCAATTCTGCACAACCAAAAAGATCTTTGTTTTATTTATTTTTCCTTTTTCAAAATTTGGCTTGTTTTTGTGTTGCAAGAATGATTTTAATCTCCTTTCACCTTTCTTCAACAACCTTAGAAGATACTTTTATTCATATATTTAATGGCCCAAAATTTAAGTGAATTAGCATGGCATTTGGTGTAATTTCACATTACACAGGTAAAAGGAAATCCCATGCCCCAGCTGGGAAATGTAATTTTTATTATTTTTGTAACTCCCAAGAAGAATTAAATGATATGGAATAAAATATTTTCCTTGATTTTGGGCACCTGGGGAATGGAGTTTCCAGATGAGGAATTAGATGGCAATTTTTGGCTAAAGTTTGAATTTTCCTAGAAAAAGCATTGAAGAGGCCAATTGCATGAATTAACATGTCTAGAATAGAGGAGGTTGAGGTTTGATTAGAATTTTCGGGAATAGAGAGATTTTCTAGGTTGTAATTGTGAGACCTAGTCTTCGTAAATGAGGCATAACTTTCTCATTTCAGAATGAAATTGAAAATTTCATAATGTGTCAAAAAGCTGGGAAGCAAGAGCACAAAACCTAGAAACCATTTGAAAAAAATCGTTGTAATGAAATAGAAGTGGTATGAAGAATGTGATGGGTTTATTTTCTTATTACAATATGAATTAAAATTGAACTTGTTGTTTTTTGGCTTTTAAATTCAATAAAAGAGCATGAGTTTGTTTGGTATTTATGTGGTGGATTTTGAGTTTGTTTGTGAGCAAAAGGTATTTGCGTATGCTACCTTGAGCAATTTTTTGTGAGTTGAGGGTTATGGCATTCATTTGGGAGTCCCACTTGCATCAATTTGACTTGCTACTCCTATGCTTCAACACAAATGTATAACTCTACAAGAATTAAACCCATCTCATGTGTCTCTAATTCAACTTACCTTGACTATTCAAATACTACAAAGCTTGATGATAAGTATACAACACAAACTCCTTAGGCAACAAATAATGTCTCCAATTATTCAAGGCTTGAATTACTACATAGAACTCATAATCATAAACTAAATATATTTTTCTTGCATCATTCAACTTCTCACCGAAATAAGCTACAAGTATTCCCTCTTGATTCAACATTGCTCCTATTACATTTCTACTTGCATCAAAATCAACTTGAAATATCTTGTCAAAATCAGGCAATGTTAACATTATCTACTCTGTCACTTTGTGCTTCAAGAATTCAAAACTTATTTGGGCTCTAGATGTCCACTTAAAATATTTCCTATCTCCTCTCATTATTTCTGTCATAGGTGTGAAAATTCTACTAAAGCTTTGAATAAACTTATGATAGAAACTAGCCGATACATGAAATGATCTTACCTCTCCAATGTTCACTGATGTAGGCCACTCAATAATTTCTTTAACCTTCTTAGGGTCCATCTTCAATCCTTTAGTAGAAATAACAAAACCCAAGTACACTAATTTTTTCTTCATAAAGCTACACTTCTTGACATTTATCACCAACTTCTCCTCTCTCAACCTTTGCAATACTTGTTTTATGTGCCACAAATGTTCTTCTCTAGTCTTACTAAAAATTAGAATATCATCCAAGTAAACAATGATAAACTTACCTAAGAATTTCTTTAGTACTTCATTCATCAATCTCATGAAATTTTTAGGTGCATTATTCAATCCAAAAGGCATCACTAACCACTCATATAATACTTCATTAGTCTTAAATACAGTCTTCCATTCAACTCCTTTGATTTTGATGTGATGATATCCACACTTTAGGTCAATATTTGTGAAAAACTTTGCTCCACTCAAACAATCCATAATGTCATCCATTTTTGGAAATGGGAATCTATAATTGACTATGATTCTATTGGTTGCTCTTGAGTTTGTACACATTATCCATTCTCCCTCTTTCTTTGGTGCAAGCATATTAGGTACCATGCATGGGCTTAAGCTTTCTCTAATCAATCCTTTCTTCAATAGCTCTTGTATCTGCCAATTCAATTCTACATTCTCTACGAGTATAATCCTATGTTTTTCCTTGTTAGGAAAACTTGATCTTGGTATGAGATCTATATAATGAATGATGCTCTAGACTAGTGGTAGTCCATTTGGTACATTCTCTAATATGATATCCTCATAGTCTGCTAACAACTCTATTACCTCTTTATTCTCTATAGTAAAATTCTCTATCTTTGGATTGCCACCCTTATTTGGAATCAATGCAAAACATAGATTCACATGCCTCAATCCATCTAGAAATTTCCTTCCACTTACCAAACATAGTCTGGTAGTGCTACAAACTTCACTTTTTTCCTCTTCCTCCAAAGGTATCATCTTAATTCTCTTTTCATTTGAAGTTATAGTATAGGTGTTCCTTCTTCCAACATGAATTGATTTCTTATCATATTGCAATGGTATTCCTAATAGTAAATGACATGCATCCATGGGCATAATATCACACAATACTTCATCCTTATATTATCCTATATGAAATTTCACCAAACATTGCTCATTTGTTAATATATTATGCTCATATTGAATCCATGCTATCCTATAAGGGTTTGGATGCTTCAATCTCTCCAAATTCAACTTGGTTACCATTTATTTGTAAACTAGACTATCGGTGCTACCACTATTAGTGATAACTTTACACACCTTTCCTTCATACTTAAATTTTGTTCTAAACAAACTCTTTCTTTGCGGTGGTTCCTCAAAATTACTACTTCATGCATTAAATCTCTCCTCATTACCAATGACTCGCCTTTCTCAAGTTTCCCAACTGAAGTAGGGGATTCAATAGTTTCTTCATCCACATAAGCTTCTCTTCTAGTATTCTCCATTTTATTACTGGTACTTCCTTGATTAAATTCAAATGCTATATATCAAGATTATTTTAGAGAGAAGATTGGGGGATCAGTGCGAAAGGGTGGTTTTCCCCCATCTCTTTCTACTATTTCTTAGAAGGCTTCCTTGTGAGTGCAACAACAAGCTTTGTTTTCTACCCTTGTAAAAGGGAAGGATAAGCTTACTCTTACCCTTGGGCCTTCCCCTTCTAGTTCTTATTTTGTTCCTTTATCTTCCTCTTCCCATCCCTTGGTGGCATCTTTGGTTCTTGCTACTATGTCTATCAGAAGAAAAGGAAAGGCACACATGGTGTGGAAGTTGAAACCCCAAGTCTTTCAGCTTCTTGTCTTACCCACGGTGCCTCAATTGACCCTATATGGAAAAGGGAAGCATTTCTATAGGGTTGTTCCTATGTTTCAGTCTCCACAACCTCCACCTATTCCACCACTTACTCCTAGAGTAGAGAAAGGGAAGAGGCACATCGCTAAGACATTTTACCTATTTTTTCTTTTGTGCCTACTCCTCCTGCTCCTCCTCAAGAGTCCACCCTTCCACTAGTGATGGTTATGGAACCTATTCTTATGATAGAACAAAAGCCCCCAACCCCTTCTCAAGTTGTACCTTTCGAAGCCCATAAGCAACTTAACTAGCTTATGCACAAGTGTAAGCATTGATGAAAGGCCTTGGATAAGAAGCATGCTACCTTGCAAAAGGTTGTCAAGGAGCTTGGTGAGTCTACTTCTGCTCCTATTGTTTCAATTGTTCTTGCTTGTGCCTCCTTTTTTCCTTAGTTCCCATCACCTTTTTTCTTCTTCCAGCTTCATTGGTGGACCCTGATGAACCTACCCTAAAAGGGTGCAAGTGTTCATCACTCCTTCAATGGAGCCTCCTCTTCTTCTCTCTCTTCCCAATATTCCTCCTTTCTCACAACCCATAGACATGCCTTTTATAAAGGTAGTGTCATCTATGGCTCCATCTCCTTCTTCTTGTACTCTTCATCCACGGGGATTATACATCCTTTGATCGAGTAAAAGTCAAAGGATGACCTTATTTTAGTTGATGGTAGAAAGAAGTCTTCTCCACCTCTTAAGTCTTGTTCTACTTTAGCCTGTGTCATCCTTGTGATGGAGACAGTCCCTGCATCTATGGAGTTTGTCACTATTCCTTTTCTTGAGGATGGCAGTGACTCTCAAGTGTCTTGTCCTCTTACTTAGTTGACACATGTCACTCTTGAAAAGTGCACGTTCAACTCATTGGAGTACATCCCAACTCTGTCCTTGATGTTTGCAAGATCAATGACCTTAGTTTCACAAGATCTCAGTGAAGAAGACCTTCAAGGTCCTTCTTCGTTAGCCCTTGTTGTAGGTGAGTTGGTTGGTGTTGTTTTAAGGACCCCTCCCCTCCAGGATCATCATCCCTCCCCTTACACATTTTATCTAGATTGGGAACAAGATGAACTGTTTGCGGATTTAGATTAGAATAACACCCTCTTCTATATCTTTAGATTAGATTTGTGTTCTTGTTTGTGTTTCCCCGAACTTGTCTATATATGTTTATTCTCTCGCCTAGAGGACCCTTGCTATCCTTGTAAGTGCTTGGATACAAGAGAGAAAATGTATCATACACTTCAGCTATTTGTCTCATCATTCTTCTATGTGTTGTAAATCTTATCTTTTCACATCGAGGATGATGCAAAGCTTGAGGGAATGTAAGCCTCTTCCATGTTGACCCAATTTTTATTTTTTATTTGTCTTCATGTTCTCTTCTTCATGTTCTGATATATTTGGGGGTTGATATGATAGTTCATACATATATTATACTGTATCTATCTATCTATATCTATGAGTAGTTTTGACCTTGAATAATCAGATCCCCCTATGTCTTGATTTATTTGTCTCTACTTCTCTACTTCATGATGTTGTGGTTTCTATGTGTTGTCCCTCATGTGTGTGACAACATTCCATGAATACATCTCACTATACATATCTCGTGCCACAACATTTCTTGTCTTTCTCTTCTCCTTAGAATGACATGTGCTCCCTTGCATAACACACATCATTCTAAGGGGGGGTATCATATTTGCTTAATTTTAGAAAAAAGTGTATTCTTTTGAAAGTATTATTTGATGAAAATCTCTTTCAAAAGGATTCCTTGATGTCTTATGTCTTGACGTCTTGATGTGTAGCTTGGGGGAAACTTGATTGGATTTGTAATATTTTTCTATGATTGTCCTACAACTTAATTTGCAGCAACCACAAACCTATATGCTCCCCTTATGGTCTATAGCCATGTTAGCCATACCTATCAATATTGTGTTATATCTAATTATATTTTCTTATTATGTCTGTTATTTTTCTCTTTTTTTCCTAACATGTTTGTGGTGAGATTGCAGCTAGCTTTGTAGGATCAAAGACCTATATCCTCTTCACATTCTAGTGAAGCTCCTTCCTTGTCTAGTATATTGAATCAAAGGTTTGCTTCCTCTTTGCTTTTGGTATATTCTCTTCAATATCTTTCTAATTTATCTCCCACATGCTTTCAAAAATATGCTCACTAATGTGGGGGAAAATGTGATGGCATAAAATTGTACCCTTATTTACTCTCCCATAACATACCCTTACTTTAGCCTTATAAAATCAATAATGCAAAATCTTGTCGTCTTGGGACTTTTTTCCTATCTATACCTTGTCATTTTCTATCAATGGGGTAATTTTGATTATGATGCTTCTGCACCACACAGGCATCTATGCATCGTGCAAACATCCCTGACAGATTCTCGGGTCAGTCAACATTAGGACATTACATTTCCTATCACTCGCAAAGTGTAATGCTCCCTATGACTACAAACCTGCCCAAAAATGGCTCTTTTGCGTCCAAACCTCCATTCTTAAACTAAATTCTCATTCATGCTTGCTAATTCTTGCAATTCAACCTTATTCTTGCTCATTCTCACTTCTTAGTACTTCACTCTCTTTATTCTTTCTCTCTACACCATTGTTCTTGTAGGTTTCAAGCTCTACATCACTCTTGCATGATTGTCTTGCATCTACAAAGCTCTTTCTCTTCCTCTTAGATTCTCCAAGCTTGTAGTAGGGAGGGTAACTCTTTGTTATTTCATTGCATTATCATCTTTATAGTTAGCATATTGTTGCCTTTGCTTTCTATATGTCTTTTCTATTACTTTCTTTATCAATATTTCTCTATCGTGGTCTATCTAGCTATCTATGGAGGTGGAAACACCAAAGCGGGGGTTTGACTAAGGAAAGCCTCGAAAAGCAACCCCAACATTTTATTATTTTTATGTGTGTAGGATCTCGTTTGTGAAGAGTTTGTGAGAGGCTGGACCTATCGTGGGTTGCATATTTCCGCTTTCTACTTGTCATTTTTCTTCTAGTTAGTTTATCTTTCATTTAAAGTATTCTTCTTGTTGTACTTGTTTATCTTTTTTACGCATATTTAGCATTATGTTATTTCCTTTTAAACTGGCAGATTGCATTATTCGAATTGTCAACAGGTCTGGAGTGTTTTTGGTTATAGATTCTACTCTTTGTTTGTATGAGATGCCAACACACCACATAGACACCAATGTGTTGCACTATCATCCTTGACCCACGTTGTCGCCCTCTAGCCAAGAGCCAATCAGTTTGTTTCCCAAAAGATCCACAGTGTTTTCATCTAACTCCTAAATTCCCCTATCCAAAAAATCTAAAACATAGCTATGCCTTGTCATTGAGGTGACCGAGGGAAATTTTCTCCCTTTAGACCCTATTTGTCTTGGGACTTGGGAATAGTGAATCCCCTCCTTCACAACCACCAATGTGGATGTAAGTGAACCCTAGGAACATGAAATAAAATAACTCCCATATTTTTATCAATGTAGCTATTAGATGTTTTGACTCCAATGTCACCATTTAATTATCTCACAGTTGACATAGTTAATATATCATTTATCCTTTTGAATTTTGTGTTGATTTCCCATAACACTAACTAAGGGTAATAATCATATATTAAAAATTAGTACACTTTTGCACTAATTTTAGCTCGTGAACTACAACTCATCCCTACCTTTTCTACATTCATTTACACTTATTCTATCACTATTTTACACATAGTACCAAATATTCATAATTATTCACCATTATACAAACATTACCAAATATTCACAATCATTCACCATTATTAACTCCTATACCTTGAAATTGCCACTAAAAATTCCTTAGATCTACATGTGCATGGTAAAAGGAGACAATTAAAAAGTAATTTTAAATAGTGAAGTATGTTTAGAAGTTAAAAGTAAACCACAAGAATTTTGTTTGACTTAAACATCACACTTTAAGATTTGACTTGCTTAAATGGCTCAAATGAAGTTGCACCAACTTCTTCAGTAGCATCCACCTAAGCAAGTCAAAACTTGAAGTGTGTTGTCAAAAATTAAAGTGTGTTTTTTAAACCTAAGCAAATTTTGAAATAGGGAGAAAACATGACACGCACCAGAATCACGTTTTGCTATCCAGGTCCGCACGTGGTCCAGATTGATGGAAAAAAAATAAAGGAAAAAAAAATTGATGTGTCGAAGAGTTCCACCGTGTGTACCCACATAAAACTGAAAAGAGAAGGAGTATCAATGTATTTTACTTCTTTAGCTAGATAATGATGAGAAGACAAAAATGAAGTACCTCTTGATTGAGCGTGCTGTTAGCATTTATATCAAGTATGGTAGGATTTGTAATGAGAGCCATGGTTGCATTATCAATCTGTCTTAAGTCACCTCCAAACATAATAGGTGATTTGGCCATAGCCCACAAAGTCATCTGCAATGGTTAAAATGTTCATGATTAATATTGTTCTTAGAGATGTCTGTGGTGGTCAGATTTAAATAACACACTCTAAGCATTGACTTATTTGTGTGATTCATCTAAAATCACACTTGTTTCTTTTATAGAATCCACCTATTAATGTAATTTTCAATGAACCACCTAAACAAATCAATACTTAAAATGTGCTACTCAAACTGAACCGTAACAAAATCTTGTTTTCCACTTCTCACCTGAACTTTTTGTTCATCTGGAAGAAGCCTTGAAAAGCGATGCGGTCCTTCATTTCCATCTAAGGAAAACAAATAAATTTGAGTATTTCATAACTCTGCAAAGTTAGCACATACGTTAGAATGTCTCTATTTTTAACGTGAAATTGGAGAAGTAGTCTACCTTTATCAGTTAGCCAGCCAAATGGAAGAATATCTAAATCTGGCCATGACCTTCCACGTAATCCTTGAGATCCTATCAACCCACTTGCAGCAAAATCTCTGTAGAACATTCACTGAATGTCTGAGCTAATCTTTCAAATTAAATCTGGGAGTTGATAATATTAATGTAATACGTACCTAGACACTTCAAAATGGCTGCGTATATGCTTCCAGGAGTCCCAACCATCACCTGTAATTCTGTACATGTTAACTAACTTGCTGATCTTCCGAGCCATATCTGGTGTTGCGTGCTTTCCTGGCGAAATTGAATACAATATTGGACGATCCATGTCTTTCAGAATCTGAATATACATCAAATATATCTGATTTTTTAGGGTTTCAATATTGTAGTTCAGATTAGATCAAAGAAATATGATTTTGAAGGCTTTTACATTAACAAGCAGTAAATTTCCACTCATACTTTCTTAACAACCAGAAGATTTGACCCATCAAGGAATTTAATCACAGCTCTGCATTATAAAAACCCATGTGATTTAAAAGCAGTACTGTATTATAAAAGCTCCATAATTTACAGTTTGAATTCATACCATTTGACAAAAAACTTAGATTTTTTTTTAATTAGGCTATTTCAGTACAATAAATTTAGAAACTTATCATCTGATTGTATAAGAATTTTAGAAGAATTGCAAGAAATTTGGTTGCTTAAAATTACATTGAAATTTTGAGCAAATTTTTAAAGTTGCATCTTTGAAAGTGCAGCAAATTATCAAATGTTACCCATCTGAATTGTAGAGAAAAACAGACTTTTAAAAAAATAAAAATAAAATTGTATTTGTTGAATTTTTAATATATTTAGAAAATAAATAGAAAGTAAAGATTGTATGTAGTATTTTCACTTAAGAAAATATTTAGATAAAAATTGAAACATAGTAAAATTCTTCACCATTCTCTAGTACAATAATGAATGTCTTATTTTACCTTTAAGCATGTTCATATATTTATAAAGATATTGAAAACAGTTTTATACATTACGTGATTCATGCAAAGATAAACATAATGCTTTAAAACATAGATAAGAAAAGAAAAACATAAAATAACATTGAAAAATAAAAAACACAAAAATGTTATTGAGACTGTCCTTGACTATAAAAACATCCTAAGTAGATAACCTATCCAACAAGAATGTAACAAGAATATGCTAGAAAATGGACAATGAACCAAAACATTTAAATGTAGACAAAAACAAAATCAAAAGCACTTTAAAGGTTTAAGTGGGAGAATCCAATAGTTGTTCTCCCTAAATTTTAATCCTTCAAGTTCTTACAGGGCACATTAAATTTTAGAATGTCTTCATACATGGGTTAAGAGATTTCACTTATTGTTTGGGATTTTGGGCATTAAAGATGTAGTCACATTAGCTATGTCTTCATTGAGTTCTATGAAAATGAAACAAAAAATTAGACAAGAGTATATGCATGGAAGAATGTATTAGCAATCATCTTATTAGTTGTTTTATTGATGCATTATGACAATGAATATTTTTTTCCATTTTTTAAATATAAAGATAATGACTAGTAGCACTTAATTTTAAAAATAATGGGTAAAATTAAATGAAAAGGAGGGCTCTTTCTATGCAACACCATAATGACTATTTGTTTGTGGGCGTGTATTAGATAATCTCCCCTAATCATCATAATTCTTTTAAATTTTTTAACAAGCTTGGTGCTCCCTACACTATCATGTACAATTTCATTACATGTATGAAGTGCCAAAGTGCATTACATGTGATCTAACCATGTAAAAATGATAAGGACACTCTCTAAGGCATATTCCAAAATGGAAAAAGTGTCATATGCACCATTTTGAACATAACTTTTATTTTTGTTATTTTGGCCATAGATTTTATTCTAGGCTTATAGATAAGCATAATTAACCAAGACTATTTTAGTGATAATATTTTGAGGGTATATATTTTATAAAATAATAAATTTTAGAAAGGAAAAATAAATTTAATGAAGAATGATATTTATCATTGTGATCAAAGAATGAATATAATTTGGTTTAGCATTGAAATTTAAAAGTTTTAGGATCAAAGGGATCACATTAATCTATTACTTGCCTCAAGAGTAGACTAGTGTATAAATGTCTTGGAATTGATCTAATAACCTACATAACTATAATCTTTGCTTAATCTAATTCTCCTTTGTTTCTTCTACCAATTTTGATAATTGGAGACTAATTATATTTAAGAGTATCTTTAGAGGATTTTCATTACTCTCACAAAGGGACATGTTCTTCTAGGACCCATATTTTAGTATATGACTGAGCCACTCAAATCTATTATAATTTCCAAGATCATAAAGAAAAAACCATATACTTCCACAAAATACATGCACACAAGTAAGCCTAATTGATATTATTGAAGAACTATACAAGAGATGATTTGAATGTACAAAGTAATCTTATATAGGCAAGGTGGTGAAAGTATACAAGTTGAATACAATGAATGACTACCCCTCAAATGATGGAACATTTGTTAACTCACATGACAAGTGTTATGTGAGTGGCAAGTGTACATGCAAGAGGTGTCTCACAAAGTGAGGACACATGTCTCAACCACATGAGGTAAGAAAAAACTCTATAAGTCCCTGAGTGAAGACTTAAGCAATGTGAAAAGAACTCTCTTAGGTAGGCTAATAGCTAACTAGTTTTATAAAGTCACTATATACATAAAAAATAAAAAAAAACTATTTTTTTATCAATCTACATATGGTATTAAAATTTTACAAAAAAATAGTCAAGAATTTAATAAAAATGTAAACTAATGAGCTATGGCATTCCCTATGTATATTTTTTAATTTATTATTGTTTACAAAATAGTTTCTATCATTTTCAAATATTTTATTTTTTTATTATTATTAATGAGTATTTTCTTACCACAATAGATAAATTTCACTACAAATAAAATATTTTTATAGTTTCTTAGAATTAGATGAGTATGTCCAATATCTAGTGTGGCTATTTTTCTTTTTTTATATATATACATTATTTTTAATTGGTACTAATAAAAAAATTAGACCTACATTTTACTATAACACATTTCTCTTAGTATATATGTGAAAAAGTTCAATAAAATAGGGATATTTATATAGGGTACATTAAAATTTATTTAGATACTTCTAAGGGTATGTGCAGGATCATGATGGTCCAAAAAGTGGCGATATGATGGGTATGTATAGGGTATGCGACTGACAATTTTTTTCTACCCCAAATTGATGAAACAAAAAGGGTTTTTAAAGAAGATTCTCAGCTTTCCACCAATATAAATTATGCTTTATTTTGAATTTAATAAATAATTATTATTCATTTTCTATTTGAATTATGACTAAAGTCTTGAATGATAGGTTGATTGAAAAACATCTATAGCTTTCAAATGGTATCACATTTTTTGAATCCAAAACATGTGTCGCATTCTATGCTTCGCATACTACAGGATTAAAAAAAATGAATTTCATGAACTTTTGACCAAGTTAAAGTGGTCAGACATACGATTTTTTATATTTTTTAAAAGTTGTAATAAAAAATTCATAATTAATTATTTACTTGGAAAAAATTACAAAAAAATATGCATCACATCGGGACATGAGTCCTCTACTTATATCTAAAATATTATAAAAAAATATTATCATTTTATTGTGGTTAGGGTGGTCAGACAAACACCCACTTCTTATTTTTTCCCTGAAATTTAAGTACTACTACATTTAAAATTTCAAATTTTCACCAAATAGATTTGAAAAAAATAAAAATAAACCTAGTAGTTTAGAAACTACATTCAATTTGCTACATAATCTATTGGGTGATCCCACAATAGTGGTTTACAATTTTTGGCCAAACTAGACACTGGAATATTTTTTTTTAACTAAATCTTCACTTTCAGGCAACTATAGCGGCTAAACTGTGAGGAATTTGAAGATGATGTAAACTAGAGTTTTGTGAAATTTTGTCTATAGATTATAAATATATTTTTTTCAAAATTTTTGGAATCAGGTTGCACTTCTTTTTCCATCTCCCTCGAAAACTAGTTTTTTTCAGAAAATAACATTTTTAAAAAGTGACACTCACCGTATAATGCATAACTTTTTTTACACGAAGGGTAAAATTCTAATTCTTTCAAATTTATATTTTTAACTCTAATATCTAGTTCTTCCACTTGGTTATATAGTTTCTTATTGAATATTTTTTCTTTAATCAAGTTTTGAAGTCAAACCAATTATAATTCAGACATAGCGCGACCGTATAACATGTAACTTTTTTTGTATATATCAAAATTCAATTTTATTTCTTTTTTTGGATCAAGGACTTCAATATCTGGTGCACTCATATTTTTTAATTTTTTCTTTTTGATAATTTACTATTTTTCCACATGTGCAAAACAAAGAGTTTGATTTTCGGTGAAAAATGTATATTCAAAAGAAATAAAAAAACAAATATAATAATTAAATTAAATTTATTTAAAATTATACCTTTTGGAAAGCTTATAATAAGGACTGCACACTTACAAAAAATAAATTTTAAACAAATTCATTTGATCCTCCAAAAGGTAAATCAAAAGTGTTTTTTTATCAGCATTTTGATAGGTGTAAAGGAGACTCTGTTATAGGTATGGTTTAAAACTAGCGGGGTTCTATCCAAGGGGGTTTGATATAAGGTAGTTTGATCAAGCCCTCTTCAATTGGAATGATTTAAATGAAACTTTTAAAAGCTTAAATCATTATATTTTCTAAAAATATGTGATTTCAGCAAAAATCAGTTCTTCCCATAAATTGTAAACCACTATTGTGACAACACCCTATTCTTACATATTTTTGAAATAATATAGATAACTTATTCAAATTTTTATGTCAAGTTTCCTAACTCTTATTTTTTTAAATTTTAAATTGTCACTTAAGGGCCTGCTTTTTCCATGATGTCCTACACATACCCCTAACATATTTTTATATTTATCAAATTATCACAGTTTTATATGTGACTAGTTTTATCTTGAACCCCATTTATAAAACCTTAAACAATTGATTTTCCTTATGAATTTGTTCCTTATAGAACCCCTTTATCTCATCAATTGATAAGTATAATGTATTTTGCACACTATGTCAAATTATGATATTGTTATTAGGACTCAACTGTGTATTTTAATGAGTCAAACTCATTGACCCATGTACTTCATGAGTAGTGGTTCACAAGAACCCATCTCTAATGATAACGAATGGCACACTTAACACTCATTTCATCTAGGTGATGCTCAAGTGGAGCATTGGGACTTATTGGGAGGTCACCCATCCCAATACTACTCTAGTTCAAGCATGCTTAACCATGGAGTCTTCCCAAGGTTAAGCTTACTTATCTTGCAACACCATTTATAAAACCTTTAGTAAGTGTTGTGCCTTGTGAACCATTCATTAGAGAGCCCCTTAAGCTCATCAATTCATAAGTAGGATGTATTTTCCACAATTTTTCAAATTATGATATTGCTATTAGGATTCAACTGTGTATTTTATGAGTCAAACTCATTCCCATGATTGACAAGTAGTGGTTCACAAGAACCCATCTCTCATGATAATGTTCAAATGGTCCACTTAGCACTCAGTACATCTAGGCGTTGCTCATAGAGGTGAAGCATTGGGCCTTCCCAAGAGGTCACCCATCCCAGTTCTACTCCAACTCAACTATGTTTAACCATGGAGATTTCCCCATGGTTAAGCCCACCTAGCTTGCAACCCCATATGAAAAACCTTCAACAAGTGTTGTGCCTTATGAACCATTTATTAGAGAGCCCTTTTAACTCATAAATTGATAAGTACGATGTATTTTCCATAGCATGTCAAATGATGATATTTCTATCAAGATTCAACCATGTAGTTTTATGAGTCAAACTCATTGACTCATGCTTCATGAGTAGTGGTTCTTTCTAGAATAGAAAAATATTGCATGTTGGATCATGAAACCCTCTTTTTGGTAAAGAAATTTAATTTTTGTTCCAAGATTCTTGTTGCCACCCACATTTATTATTCTTCATGTTAGGATCCTTTTAAATCCTCTTTAATGAAGCTAGAAAGTATTCTCCATGATTTTCTTTGGGATTTCTTAGAGAACCACATGGGTTTTCATTAGGTCACTTAGGAATTCTATTGTATCCCTTGTGAATCTAGCAATTTGGGGATTTTATCCACACAATTCAAAAAGGTTTGGTACTTTATGGGAAACATATTATTTGTGTAATTAGTACAGAGATGAAGCATATAAAATTCTAGTTCCACTTTATGTCTCCTTTGGACATCTTTTTGGATGACTTTCTTGGAAGGGGAATAGTGTTCAAACCCTTCTCACCATGAAGAATGTAATTCACAATAAAGGAAATTTTTTTATCAAAAGAATTTGAAGAGCCTAGAAAGCCACGAAACCTTAGATTTTCTAGAATAGTCCAGGCTTCCAAGATGGTATTTCCATCAACCAATAGAATGTCTACTTTTCCCACACTATACAAGATTAAGGTCACCCTTTAGCTAAATTTCCTTAGGTGTAGGCCTTGAGATTCCATAGAAAAAAAATAGTTCAATGTATGTAGGATTTATTCTCAAAAACTTATATGAGTCTCGTGACATGGAATAAAATAATAATAATTAAGAGGTATTTTTGATAGTGTGTAAAATTATGATATTGCTATTACGATTCAACTGTGTAGTTTTATGAGTCAAACTCATTAACCCATGTTTCATGAGTAGTGGATTGTAATAACCCATCTCATGATAATAAATGGTATACTTAGCACTCATTGAATTTAGGTGATTCTCATAGAGGTGAAGCATTGGGCCTTCTCAAGGGGTCACTCATCCTATTACTACTCCAACTCAAGTGTGCTCAACCATGGATTCTTCCCTAAGGTTAATCCCACTAAAATTAAAGCCCCATTTTCAAAACCTTCAACTATTGTTGTGACTTACAAACCATCCATTATAGAGACCTTTTATCTCATCAATTGATAAGTGGGAGGTATACTCCACAGTGTGGACGAAATTATGATACTACTATCAGGATTCAACTATGTAGTTTTACAAGTCAAACTCATTGAACCATGTCTCATGAGTAGTGGTTAACAAGAACCCATCACTCATGATAATGAATGGTCCAATTATCACTCATTGCATCTAGGTGAAGCATTGAGCCTTCCTAGGATGTCACCAATCCTAGTTTTACTCCAACTCATGTGCTTAACACCATGGAGTTTTCCCAAAGATTAAGCTCACTTATCTTGCAAACCCATTTGGAAAACCTTCAACAAGTATTTTTCCTTATGAACCATTCATTATAGAGCCCCTTTATCTCATCAATTGATAAGTAGGAGGTATTTTCCATAGCATATCAAATTATGATATTGCTATTAGGATTCAACCATGTAGTTCTACGAGTCAAACTCATTGACGCATGTTTCATGAGTAGTGGAACACAATAACCCATCTCTCATGATAGTGAATGGTCCACTTGGAACTCATTTCATCTAGGTGATTCTCATAGAGGTGAAGCATTAGGCCTTCTCGGGAGGTCACCCATCCCAATACTACTCCAAGTCAAGCACACTTAACTAATGGGGTTGATTATTAGTATCTTTTTATTGCTTTTCATATACTTTCAAGACAATTTACAAATGTTTCTAAAGTACCTTTTATACAATACTTCCATGCTATGTTATCCTTTCATACATACTTTGCAAACTTGAGCCTAGTTTGTGGATTTGAAATATGGTGATAATATCCATAGCAATTTCATGATTTAAGTATAAGAATGTGTGCATATGAATAGAATTTTAAGATTTAATTATGAAGGTTAGTTGTATATGTATGTTGTATGGATTAATATTTTTGTAGCTCAACATGAGGTAACAAGAATAAAGTATTTGTAGCAAGAACCGATGTAGTTAAATAGGGGACCATTCGAGTTCAAACCACCTAAAGTGCAGGAAGCTATGGAGTTGGACGTGAACTATCATGGAGGAATAAATACTGAAGGAGGTGATTTTTTCTAGAACTCTAAATTTTTTCCTATGTGTTTCACATGCAAGTTATTTCATTTAAGTTCTTTGTTGAATAAGTCTTTTCTTCCTTTTCAGTTAGAATGAATAAGCCAATCTTAATTACATATCCTTGTATCTAGGAGTGGGATTAATGGTTGCAGTTAGTTAGTAATTTGAATAAGTCTCTCCCCATTTTTGTATAAATTTAGGGGATGAGTTCCTAGCAAAGTTAGTTGGTTGTTACAAGTTATTAAGTAGTTAGTTGTTTTCCAGTTTTAAGTTATCCAAAAACATGTTGTGAAAATACCATTAATACTAAATACTATTTAAGAAGGATTTTGTTTCAATATCTGGTGATATACAATGAATGGAGCTATATGTTAGATGGATATGTAAGATTCTAAGTTAGATCTAGTTCCTAGTTAAGTGAAACAATCCCTTGAGTTGGCCACTCAAGGTACTGCTTTTAACTTCATTTATCTACTTATTCATGTATGCATTTTTGTTAATAATGTTTTTTATTTTTTTATAAATATATTGCAAGTAAAGTAGAAAATTTCTTATGGTTGATTACATTACTTGTTATTCATGAACATTTGTATAAATAGTGAATCTTAGCACTCTAGAGGTTAGATTTGATTGCTTTGTTATTCTGAATAAGTTTTAGATTGATTCTATATTTATTTTTTATTAGCAGTCACCTACAGCCTATGCTACAGGTACCCATAGCCTTTAGATTTTGTAACTACTTTTACTATTTTTGCAATTCTATAAGGTTCTAGCAGAGTAGAATAGTTTGAATAAGTTGCATAGGGTAATTTAGGTGAACATGAGTCTGTGAAGGCACATATAGTGCAGTACCATCATAAGCTTATGCACCTTGGTTGATGATTTAATATAGTCTTAACAATGTGAAGTGGACTGTTCAGCCAGTTAACCCTCTGAATTGAGTAGTTTGACCAAGTTTCCAAACACATTAGTTAGACTCTACATTTTTGGCGTCAATTTTGGGGATCTTGCTATCTTCACAGACTTATTGTTATAGTTTTCATAGTTAATTTTTCTTTTCAAGCATTAGTACTATTAGATACCACTTTTTCAACACCAAGCTACTAACATTGTATAGGCCCATTGAATCTAAAGTCATATTTTATGTATGGGTGTGTGTAGGATCATGATGGGCCAAAAAGTAGCGATATGATGGGTATGTGCAGGGTATGTGGCTGACAACTTTTTTTTAACCCAAAATTGATGAAACAAAAAGGGTTTTTAAAGGAGATTCTTAGCTTTCCACCAATATAAATTATGTTTTACTTTGAATTTAATAAATAATTATTATTCATTTTCTATTTGAATTACGACTAAAGTCCTAATTGATAGGTTGATTGAAAACATCTATAGCTTTCAAACGGTATCACATTTTTGAATTTGAAACATGCATCACATTCTATGCTCTGCATACTATAGGATTAACAAAAAAAAATGAATTTCATGAAGTTTTGACCAAGTTAAGGTGGTCAGACATATATGAGTTTTTATATTTTTTAAAATTTGTAATAAAAAAATCATAATTACTTATTTACTCGGAAAAAAATTACAAAAAATATGTATCACATCCAGACATGAGTCCTCT
Organism: Sequoia sempervirens; assembly: GCA_007258455.2. Taxonomy (NCBI): domain Eukaryota; kingdom Viridiplantae; phylum Streptophyta; class Pinopsida; order Cupressales; family Cupressaceae; genus Sequoia; species Sequoia sempervirens. The sequence goes on from VDFB02373365.1 coordinate 211,956,843, forward strand.
ACTTATATCTAAAATATTATAAAAAAATATTATCATTTTATTATGGTTTAGGGTGGTAAGACAAACACCTACTTCTTATTTTTTCCTTGAAATTTAAGTACTACTGCATTGAAATTTCAAAATTTCACCAAATAGATTTTTTTTGTTTTTTAAAAACCTAGTAGTTTAGAAACTACATTCAATTTGCTATAGATTATATTCTTACATATTTTTGAAATAATATAGATAACTTATTCAAAATTTTATGTCAAGTTGCCTAACTCTAATTTTTCTAAATTTTTAGCCAGTTAAGGGTCTATTTTTTTCCATGATGATTCTGCACATACCTATATGCAAAGGAAGAGAGATCCCTTGGGTAGGTTACTTCCCTCTACACATCAGGAAGCTATTGCAAAAATTAGTGAACCTAGTACTCAGAGCGAAGGAACCACTGAAGAAGAAATTTCCTTTTCACCAACTTCTAGTGCACATACAGAAGGAACATATCGCACCTTGGGTTCAATGTCATAGATGATGATGATTTCCAACCAACATTTGGGTTTCCTATTACTAATTAGGAAAGAGCCACAATGTTGTAAAACATTTCTCCTTTGGCCTTGTTGATTTTCTATGGGTTAATGATTGAAGACCCAGATACTTTTCTCTTTGAATTTGATGTCTTATGTAGAAGTTATGACTATAGTTCTAATGCACATAGGTTACATATTTTTCCTGCCACTCTCAAAGATGCAGCTTTGAGATGGTTCATGGGATTAGGTAGAGATGTTGTTCCTAATTGGGACAACATGAAGACATTATTTTTGGAGAAGTATCAAGACTGTTGCAGAGGACCTGATAGGAGGAAGGATGATATGTTTTGAATGACACAAAAAGATGATAAGCCTTTAAAGGATTACCGTAAAAAGTTGTCAGAAGATTCTCTCAAGCTAGTCTTCTTGAGAGGGGTTAATGAAGAGTGTATGGATGCCTTGAACCTCATTGGACAAGGAGATATTTCTCATCAATCATTTGTAGACATTTGTAAGGTTTGTAGAAATTATTCTAGGACCTTTACAAGGAGGCCAAGAGATAATAGGACATCGGTTCTTGGTAAGTCATCTACTGGGGTATCAAAAGTTGAGCTAAGCAATTTGGTATCCAACATGAAAGAAGATATAATCAGTCATTTGGCAACATAGCTTGATACTCTCAACATTAAGAAGAAGCAGGAGGAAGTAGAGGCTATGCTTACTAAGTATTGTCCTGTAAGAGATGGGGACCAACCATGTCAAGGTTCTAGGTCACGGAGAGCCAAGAGCGAAGGGCTGCCCTAACTTACCTCACTCTAAAAAGATGTTTTTAGGTGAAGATCGAGAATGAAGAGCAAGTTGTGTAGTAATTTTATCACTCTATGGACCCAAAATCAAATTTGGAGCTAGATGAGCCAGTTTATAGAGTCTGAGTTGTACCTCAGATAACTCTCTATCCGAGGACAACAATGCAAGTTTGGGACAACAACATGGTGCACTGGCATCTCTCTAGCGTGTTGGTGTTCGTACAACTAGAAAACATAAAGTATAGTGAAGAAAAATCTAAAAACCTACTGACAATCTAGCTAGTTTATTTTAATGAAGTAAACAGAATGATGAAGTATGAAAAGTAAAGACAAATGATAAAGCAAGTAGATAAAACCTGGAGAGATGAATATAATCTCACAAAAGTGTCGATTCCCCAGCTAGCTCCATGCACACAATCACCTACACACAAGCAAGAGGGAAAAATTGTTGGGGTTGTATAGGGGAGTACCTCAGTTAGACCCTTGCTTTGGTGTTTCCACCACCACAGACAACTAGAAAGCAATGAAGTAGAATATGTGATAAAGAAGATAAGAATTACTGCAATGAACACTACAAAAGACAAATGCTACTCTATCAAATCATAAAGGAGAGGAATGAAGCGTTACCACCTCCACCCAAAGGATCTCAAGGCCAATGATGTGAGAATGCAAGAAATGAACTTGGAAAAGTCACAACAACCACAATCATGGTGAAGGGAGGTCTCGCAAGACTCCAAGTTCACAACTTCTGTGGTAGCCTCACACATGCAATGTGGAGTTAATGAAGTGTAAAGTTGTTACAATGCTTAAATGGACTACTAGAATGCTAGAGTGAATGAGAATGTGCTTGAGAATGCCAAGAAGTTGTGAAAGAATTCCAAGAAGATTGTGAAAAGGATGAAGTTAAAGTTAGATGAATGGATTTGAAGGTGGGATGAGAAGGAATAAGTCATTTTTAGGTCAGTTGGTCAAAGAGGGACATTAAAATTCATCCACAATGGGTAGTGTAATTCCTCTACCAACTTTAAACATGAGAATCCATTAGGGACGGAAGTGCACCACATAGACATCTATGTGCCACTCTTGCATCCTCGAAAAATATTCTCACCGACACATAAGACAAACACCAAGTGGATGTATTCTAGATGGGTGATGTGGAATTTTTCCTTTGAATTTTATTTTCTAAGGTGAGGGTATGTGAAAGGGGAATTTACATGAGGGGTGCAAATTCACTCCTATACATTTTTCCTCCACTTTAGCGAGTGTGAATATCAATGAGCATTTAGTAAAGCAGATTGAAGAGTTAGAAATGTATACCTAAACCATCGAGCAAGAAGACTGTAATCTACCGAGCTCAAAAGCATAGGGTAGGAAGAGGACTCCAAAGGTACTCTCTCCTAAGGATTTTTGAACAAAAGGACTTCATAGCTCCATAGAACTACGAATTTGCACAAAGTACACTGAAGGACCTTGAACCAATGATAGAAAAATCCTGTAGGATGTAAGTGCCTTATTGGCTTGCAAACCTACAAGAAGGAATTCCCCCAAGTACTCTCTAATAAAGGAAGCCTAGTGTAAGGGGACTCCATAGAATCGGATTGGAAAGTGGCTTCACAGGCGCACTTGCAAAGCAACATATTAATCTGTAGATAAAACATGCCAGAAAAACAAAAAGTAGCCATGCATGAAGACAAGCAGAAAGTCACGTAGAAATTCAATAAATTGAACCCTCAAGAACCCTTCAAAAGAAGAGTGGCCCACTCAAGGGATGCGCTACTTGAAATTATCAGAATGATTTTTCACAAGTCGATCCAACATCAAGGAATCCTTTCAAAATATTTTCACCTCATCAAGGAATTTGAAAGGAAGAAAATTCCCTCTTACAAGGGGAAGGTCGAGGCTTCTCTTGCAAGAAAAGTTGCTCCCACCTCAGAGGAAAGTTATCAAGTTCTCTCTTTGCAAACCAATGATGAAGGAAACACGTTCCGCTAGGGGTCCAAGTTGAGAATGTGATTTTTGATAAAAGTTGCAAGGGTTTTCAAGAAAAGATTCATTGGAAATGAATTCTTTTTCTAAAAATCAAAACATTGTGAAACTGGCATTGTCTCACATATGAGGGACAACTCAAAAAAAGGAGAGAGAAAGAGAAAAGACCAAAAAAGAAATAGCAACATCATGGACATGAGACATAGGGGTGATTTGATATTTCGAGGTCAAAGTTGCTCATAAATATATATAAGTATAGTAATAGTATATAAATAAACCGTCATCAACCTCCTACCATATCTGATCATGTGAAGAATGCACGAGAAGACAAAGTAAAAATAAAAAATTGGGTCAACATGGAAGGGAAGCCTAAATGCCCCCAACACTTTGAATCGTCCCCAACTTTCTAAAAATCAATACACATAATAGAGGAAGAATGATGGAACAAATAGAGGAAGTTTCATGACACATAATACCTCCTGTATCCAAGCACCTAAAAGGGTGACAAGGGTCATCTAGGAACACATAATGCAAGCACGAGGTAAAAATCACAACACACACACACACCTACTCTAAAGATAAAGAAGAGGCCTCCCCCTAACACTTATCAACCAAGAGGTCGCTATCTTCCCAATCTAGATCATTATAAGGGGAAGGTGGACAAGCCTGTAATTATGGAATATTAAGGGGAGGTGCTTCCGACCCTCCCACAACAAGGGCTAAGGAAGAAGGCCCCACAAGGATTTTATGGAGCGATGGTCAATGAATTTGCAAAGATCATTGACAAGGTCAAGACCTCATCCAAAGAGTTAAACATGCACTTTACAAGAGTTCCATGTGTGACCTCAATGGATGGGGTAGGTGGCATCTGGGATTCATTGCTTGGCTCACTGAGTGACTCGGGAGCAATGACGAATTCACAAGATGCTGGAGTTAGCTCTATCACTAGGATGAAACAAGCTATCACAAGACCACCCTTTGAAGAAGGTGGGATCCTCTTATTCCCTCCATTGCTAGAAGGGATAACCTCTACTTTTTGCTTTGTCAAAGGATGTGAACTCCCCACAAACAAGGCTAGAGGTTCAAAGGAAGAGAAGAAAACCGTGGCTGACACCACTGAGGTGTTCGGAATGTCCACAGGCTTAGAGATTGGTGGGACGTCTGGGAGGGACATCAAAAGAGGTGGCTCGACCAAAGGAGTGATAAACACCTGCACCTGTTTAGGGTCAAGCACACTCACACTCATAGTGGGATTCAGTAGTAGAATTGAATTCGATTTGGATGCAAAGGGGAGGAGAGAGGAAGATGCATCAAGAGGCCCTGAAATAGGGGTAGTCAACTCCTCTTCCTTTCTCTACAAAGTGGCGTGCTCAGCCGCCAGTGCCTTTTGTCAATGCTTGCGCTAGCATGCAAGGCGGTTACTATGACTCTTTGAGCAATAGGTCGGGAGCTACAAAGGAACAAGAGGCTCCTACTCGGTCATTGGAGTGTCCATCACAACCATCTTCGATGGAGGGAAATACTCTTGAATGGGAGTAGGAGGAAGAGGTTGAGAGATAGCAGGGGGAGTTGGTTCTAGCGCCTCAACAACCGCCTTCTTCCCATTCATTGCTTTAGGAGTAGGAGTGGTAGGAGGCCATAGAGGTTGAGATATAGAGGATTCCCTATGGGGACCCTTTTTTCTATCAATTCAAACAAGCCTAGGTTCCATGGGTAGAATGGGAAGTTCAAATGGAGGTCGCTTGGGATTTTACCAAGTAGACACCATAGGGTTCTCTCACAAATGTGAAGCAGAATCCAATGATGCCACAACTGGGTGAGAGGAAGCAACATGATGAACAGTGGAAGAAGAGGAATAGGAACCCCAAGAATGCTTCTCTTCTTGCCTTCTACGCACCAAGGAGGCATCACTATCAACTTTTAAACAAGCCCTATGCAAAACAACATAAGGTTATGGAGGGTATCTCACTCTAGGCATTAAGAACCCTTTCTTGTAATTCTCATAGGTCTAGTATAATAGGTCCTTCTTAGGCGGAAGGAGACCAATGGGTGCAAGCCATAAGTGGTCTAAGGAATAGCTACCACACACAACCAGTGGTTTATAACTGGTGTCATGGATCACATGCACTGAACCCTCATGAATAAACTTTAGAAATTTAGGCACAACTGAGGAAACTGCATTCATAGCTACTAGTGAGAGGATACCTAGCTTCACTCTGAAGAGTTCGAACCTCAAGATTATGTTAAAAAGTAGGTTTATAGACTTAGGTCTAACAAGGACCGAAAAAATGATTCTACCAAGGGGAGGTATGGAAGTCTGTTATGCATATAGATGGTGCTTACAGGTTCATCAAACCCATCTTTATTTAGGAAGTTAATTAACATAATCTCCTCCATTATAATATTCACCTAAGACGTTGATTCAACAAGAACACCTGCTACAATGTTTCCATTGATTCACGTAGGGATGTAAAGAGGAGATAGTTCTCTATTAAAACCTATCAACAAGTCTTGCAAGGTGAAAGTTATACTTGGACTACTACTCACATGTTGTACATAGGGGATAGGTAGATGTAAGAAGGAATCCATCAAGTACACTAAACAATACTCTCACAAAGCCCCCAAAAGGTTTGAAATAGGACAATGACCCAGTTAAGGGTTTATTTTGCAAAGATTACGGAACCTTCCAACTATGCCTGCTAGGGGTCACAAGTTGGGTTGTAAGGAAAAAAGACTCACAACACTCACACCTACAATGCTCCTAGAACACAAGGAAATGACCCTTCAACACTGCTAAACGAAACCAAAATGGTTCATGTCGGGTTCACCAAAAATGTAAGAGAGTGGGACCAACCATGCCAAGGCTCCAAGTCATGGATAGCCAAGAGCGGATGGCTTCCCTAACTTACCTCACTCTGAAAGGATATTTTTGGGTGAAGATTGAGAATGAAGAGCACTATGTAGTACTCATGTCACTCTATAGACCCAAAATTCTATTTGGAGCTAGATGAGCCAGTTTCTAGAGTCTAAACTGTACCTCAGATAGTTGTCTATTCGAGGATGACAGCATGGGTCTATGATGACAGTACGGTATGTTGGCGTCTCTCTGGTGTGCTGGTGTTCGTATTACCAAAAAACATAAAGTACAATGAAGAATTTCCCAAAAACCTATTAACAGTCTAGCTAGTTGATTTTAACGAAGTAAATAGAATAATGAACTACAAAAAGTAAAGATGGAGATGATAAAGCATGTAGATAAAAGCTAGAGTGATGAATATAATCTCACAAAAGCATTGATTCACCAGCTAGCTCCATGCACATGTTCACCTACACACAATCAAGAGGGGAAATTGTTGGGGTTGTATAGGGGCCTAGCTCAGTCAGACTCCTACTTTGGTGTTTCCACCTCCATGGATAGCTAGAAAGCAACAAAGTAAAATATGTGATAAAGAAGATAGGAAGTACTAAAATGAACACTATAAAAGACAAATTCTACTCTATGAAATCACAAAGGAGTGGAATGAAGTGTTACCACCTCCACCCAAATGCTCTCAAGGCCAATGAAGGGAGAATGCAAGCAACAAACTTGGGAAATTCACCACAGCCACAACTGTGGTGATGAGAGGTCTCACAAGACTCCAAGATTGTAAATTTTATGGTTGTGTCACACATGCAATGTGGAGTTGATGGAGTTTCAAGATGCTACAATGCTCAAATAGACTACTAGAATGCTAGAGTGAATGAGAATGTGCTTGAGAATTCCAATAAATTGTGAAAGAATGCCAATAAGATTCTGAAAAGGATGAAGTGAAAGTTAGATGAACGGATTTGAAGATGGGATGAAAGGAATAAGTTATTTTCAAGTTGGTTGGTTGAAGAGGGACATTACAATTCATCCCCAAAGGGGAGTGTAATGCCTCTTCCAACTTCAAATGTGGGAATCTGTCAAGGATGGTAGCATGCCACATAGATGTCTGCGCATTGCACTTGCATCCCCAACAAATATTCTCTCACTGACACGCAAGACAAACACCAAGTGGATGTATTCTAGATTGGTGATGTGGAATTTTTCTTTCAGATTTGATTTTCTAAGGTTAGGGTATGTGAAAGGGGAATTTACATGAGGGGTGAAAATTCACTCCTATACATGTCCAAACTGTAGGAAAACAAAATAAAATTATAAATGTAAAAGAGTGGCCAACATCCAGTAGGAAAAAGTTGAGAAACCTGACTTTCAACCCATTGAAGGAGATGATGGACAACTCTTTTATATAGCACAAAGGAGGCCATGGCAGCAGAGACAAGGTATTCCACAAGATCATCTTAGATTTAATTCATCTTTTCCTATTGGTAACCAAACTTTTCTGCTTAGAACTCTCAGCCCTGGCAAGTAAATCAAAACCAGTGGAAAAATCCTCAATGGCCAAACCCTCAACCTAATTTGAATCAACAAAAAAATCCTTGGCCATAGTAGAGCTTTCAAGGTTCTAATTACAATCAACAATGGACAAACCTATAGAATCAATGGCAGCCTTAGTGGTAGAAAGGCCAACAATGGCAACAAAAAAATATGAACTATCAATAGCACATGTTCACTCCTCCACAGTAGCAACAAGCACTAATGCCACCATCAAATCCTACATCCCAACTAGCCAAGCTACAAATACCTACCCAACCTACACCTAACCCTAACACTAATCATGTTCAACAATCTTATACTAATGAAGTTATGCAGTACCCCAGTTACGGGGTAGAGGTGAGTGATGTCAACCTCAAATCAAGAATTTTTTCTTTTGGACTTCCATCCCCCCAAATTACAGAAAGGGAGGATGAGGAACCTGTAGTTGAGGCTTCTGATAAACCACCTTTGGAGCCTGAAAAAAATTAGGTACACCAAACTAATTCAAATCCCAAGCCACCTTTTCTTGAATGCCTAGCTTTGCAAAAGCATCACACAAAGACTGAGATAGAAATTTTAGGGAAATTGAAAGATGTTAACATCAAAATCCCACTTATCCAAGCTATCAAAGATATCCCCATCTATACTAAAATAGTAAGGGATCTTTGTCTTAAGAAACCAAATAGGAAAAGGAAAGATCCACAAATAGTTCATGTTTTGGGAAATCTTGCAAATATCATGTTGGGTAACATTACAGTCCCTAAGTATACTAATCCTAGTAGTCCAGTTGTGGACGTTAAGTTCAATGGGACCCTCATGAAGAACACTTTGATAAACTTGGGGGTAGCCATCAATGTCATGAAAAAATAAACAATGCAGCTGCTTTAGTTGATTAACCTCAGGCCCACACAAAATTTCTTGCAATTAGTTGATAGGTCTACTGTCAAGCCTAAGGGAGTTACTGATGACCTAGTTATTGCATTGGATTCTTGGGAATACCCTGCAGACTTTATAGTATTGCAACCCAAAGTTAATCTTGCATGTTTCCCACTCATCCTAGGCAGGCCTTGGTTGGCAACAATAGATGCATTTATAGGCTGCAGATCTGGTAAAATGATAATATCCAATGGGACAATCACAAAGAACTTGGTTCTTTATCCACCTTCCCAACCATATGCAGACCTTGAGCACACTATTTGGCATAATTTGGGTAAAGAGGAGGAGGATAACTATTCTCTTCAGACATTGGTGACTATAGAGCGCAACCCCTTATTTGATGATTAGGATGAAGATGAGCCCATTGCTCATGTAATCCAATATGACTATGGTAGGATCCCGTAGTAGCAATGTTGTCTCATATGCCTACAAGACCCCTTGCAAATTATTGTACGTATTGATTCTATAAAAGAGATATCACAGCTATTTCATTCAGTACTCCCTCAATAATGTTTACCCATTATACCAAGCCTTGATCTCTCATTAGTTCAAGAGTCATCAAAGGAGTTAGAAATTATACGAGGGAGGATGTTAAATATTAATAATGCCTTGACTGTGGAACAACAAAATTCTCTGCAATCAATGTTGTAGGCACACTCAGCTGCACATGCATGGGATTACCATGATATAAGGGGCATTGATCCTGATCTATGTATGCATAGGATTTATATTAATTATGGCTATAGACCTATAAGACAACCACAAAGATGCATGAATTCAGCTCTAAGAGATATAGTGAAAGTTGAACTGCAAAAGCTTTTAGATGTAGGTTTCATATACCCTATTTCAAATAGTGAATGGGTTTCACCATTGGTAATAGTTCCCAAAAAAGGTGGGAAATGGAGATTTTGTGTTGATTATAGGGAATTAAATGCTGCCACAAGGAAATATCACTTTTCACTACCATTTATTGATCAAGTTCTTGATTCTTTGGCAAGAAAGAAATATTTTTCATTTCTTAATAATTTCAGTGGTTATAACCAAATCAAGATTGCACCAGAAGATCAAGGTAAGACCACATTTACCTGCCCCTGGGGAACCTATGCATATTTTGTCTTACCTTTTGGTTTGTGCAAGGCTCCTACTACATTTCAAAGAGTAGTACTTAGTATATTTTCTGATTTTGCACATAACTGCATGGAGATATACATGGACGATTTCACCACTTATGGTGAAATTTATGAAGAAGCTCTTAGTAACCTGGAGAAAGTGTTAAAAATATGTAAGGAACATAATTTATCACTCAACAATGAGAAGTGTTTCATGATGATGACACAGGGAATTTTGTTAGGACAATTTATATCCAGTGAAGGAACACAGGTTGACCCAAAGAAGATTGAGATTATATCTACCGGTATGTGCAGGATCATCATGGAAAAAGCAGGCCCTTAAGTGGCAAAAAAATAAGAAAAATTAGAGTTAGGCAACTTGACTTAAAAATTTGAATAAGTTATATATATTATTTAAAAAATATGTAAGAATAGAATCTGTAGAAAATTGAATTTAGTTTCTAAACTACTAGGTTTGTTTAAAACAAAAAGAAATCTATTTGGTGAAAATCTAAAATTTTAGTGCAGTAGTACTTAAATTTTAGGGAAAAAATAAGTAGGTGTCTGTCTGACCACCCTAACCACAATAAAATGATAATATTTTTTTATAATATTTTAGATATAAGTAGAGGACTCATGTCCCGATGTGATGCATATTTTTGTAATTTTTTTCCAATTAAATAATTAATTATGAATTTTTATTACAACTTTTAAAAATATAAAAACTCGTATGTTTGACCACCTTAACTTGGTCAAAACTTCATGAAATTCAATTTTTTTTAATCCTATAGTATATGAAGCATAGAATGTGACACATGTTTTGGATTTAACAAATGTGATACCGCTTTGAAAGCTATAGATGTTTTTCAATCAGTCATCGATCAAGACTTTAGTTGTAATTTGAATAGAAAATGAATAATAATTACTTATTAAATTAAAAAGTAAAGCATAATTTATATTGGTGGAAAGTGAGAATATCCTTTAAAACCCTTTTCGTTTCATCAATTTTGGGTAAAAAAAAAGTCATCAGCCATGTACCCATCATATTGCCACTTTTTGGCCCATCATGATCCTACACATACCCCTACCCTACTTGTACCTCAAAAACAAAAAGATGTAAGAAGCTTCCTTGGACATGCAAGTTATTATCTAGTGAATTCATTCAAGATTTTAGCGAAATTTCCACATGTTTATTTATTTTGTTGGCAAAGGATAGTGAGTTTGATTGGACTAAAGGTTGTCAAAGTTTATTTGAGAAATTAAAGGCAGCTCTAACTCATGCACCAGTTCTAAGAGGTCCAAATTGGAAATTTCCATTTCACATACACACTGATGCATCATAATTTTCCATTGGAGTAGTCCTAGGGTAGAAAGAATGGAATAAGGAATATGCAATATATTATATCAGCAAAGACCTCCAAGGAGCAGAGTTGAACTACACTGTGATAGAAAAAGAAATGCTTGCAGTTGTCTATGCCATCAACAAGTTTGGACACTATATAACTGGCTATCAAGTGTTTATACATATAGATCATACATTAATCATATACTTGATGAATAAACTAGTAGTAGGTGGAAGACTTGCAAGGTGGTTATTGTTCCTGCAAGAATTTGATATAAGAATAGTTGACAAGCTAGGAAAGGAAAATTTAGTTGATTTTCTCTCTAGATTGCCTACCCAATCAACAAAAAGGGTGGTTGATGATTCCTTTCCTAACGAGAATCTATTTGCTCTAAATGTACACACTTCATGGTTTGTTGATATAGCTAACTATTTGGTGACAAGGCAGATTCTAGGATAAAGAAAAGACAATTAGTTCACAAATGCTTCCCTTATTCTTGGATTTCTAGATTTTTATTTTACACTAGCCCAGATAACATTATGAGAAGATATATCAGAGAGGATGAAGTGTTTGATATATTGAAATCATGCCATGATGAACCCTGTGGTGGAAATTTTGTAGCCAAGAGGACAACCTTTAAGATCTTGACAACATAATATTATTGGAAAACCCTACATAAATACTTTGTTAAGTACACTAGGAGTTGTGACCGCTTCCAAAGAATGGGAAGACCCACACGAAGTGATAAAATTATTGTACAACCCCAGCTGGTATTAGCTCCTTTTGATAAATGGGGGCTAGATTTTATTGGACCTATCTCTCCCACTTCAAATAACAAGGAATATATATTGGCATGCACTAACTACTTAACCAAATGGGTAGAGGTAAAAGCATTGTATTTTTCTAGATATGGCAATGTAGCAAAATTCTTATATGAGGATATCTTCACTAGGTATGGTGTACCTAAAGAGATAGTGATTGATCAAGGACCACAATTCAGATCAGACCTAATTGCCAAATTGCTAGAAGAGTATCAGATTAGGCGCAATAAATCTACCCCATATCATCCTCAAGCTAATGGTCAAGTAGAGGTCACCAACAAGGAGATTGAAAATATATTGACAAAAATAGTGCAGCTTCATAGGAGAGATTGGGTATCTAGATTACTAGAAGTTGTTTGGGCATACAAAACCACATGGAAGAAAACTATAGGTTTTATCCCTTATGAATTGGTTTATGGAAAGACAATAGTATTTCCTATTGAATTTGAATACAAAACATTAAGGACAACAGTAGAGTTAGCCATGGAATTAATAGAGGCACAAAAGGAAAGTTTGCATTCTTTGAATGGGTTAGATGAGATACTCATGGAAGTAGTCCATCATATAGAGGTTATGCAACAACAATGAATGAGATGGAATGATCAGTACATAAAGGCAAAAAAAATACTAAAGGAGATTGAGCTCTGCTATATGACTCAAGATATAAAGATTTCAAGGGAAAATTCCAGTCTAGGTGGTTGGGCCCTTATGAAATTAGAAAATTTTACCCAAATGGAGTAGTACAATTGCATATCATTGATGCAGCTTGGTTCTCACTTCTTGTTAATGGACACAGACTGAAGTTATATAAGAAACCAATGCAACATGATGACTTCATATTTTCACTAATCCTATAATATGGTGCTCATAGTGAATCTGAAATAGAAACTGATTCAGAAAGTCCTACATCAGTACTGAGGGACATACCAAGCATGTCTGGTGATCTAGAGGTTGACTTACATAACTCATCCCCTAAAATCACCCAAGCATAATTTCCCATGCTTTAAAACACATGCACACACAACACATTCTCCATGATGTACATACTCTACTCTAGAGGGACCTATTATCCATTTATTGGGACCTATTTCTGAAGGGACATGACAAGTTCATTTGTCAAATACAGATGGGCCCTGTGCTTGAAGTACCCACAAAAACTCTTGTTGTCACTAAACCTACATTACATTGGAGAAATTGAATTGTTTTCTCATGCATTATGCTCATATCACATGCCTCAATCATTTCCCAATAAAGCACCCATAGTTAATCCTAGTCAAATCACTGCCACCAACTTTTAATCCACTCTCATGCATTTAATGCCAATGAAATCAATTAAACACAAGAGTACATGTTTATTCGATTCCATCTTGTTCCAAGTGATAATTATCATTACACATGTACGACAGGTAACTTCTCATAATTAAACTAGATTTCTTTTTTGTATTCATTATTATTCTTGATTTAAGTTATGCATGCGAAAAATATTTCACCAATACTTTTCATTATTCTCCCATCACCCCTATTCCATCATGCATGAAGTGTGGTCACTTCAATTAAAGTTGGGGGAAGGGGTATTATAGTCATGATTATTCTTATTTTTGCCTCCTAATTTTGTCAGATGTCATATTATGCCATCCTTCTAAAACTCCTAAACATAAAAATACCACTTTGTTAATTCCAATAATGTGATTTCTGCCCTAAAATAAGCTAATTTTGCACTTGATTGAGTTAAAGGAAAAGGGGATTGTGAGTTGCAGTATTGAGTATAAGGGAAGGTATTTTAAGGAGGAGTTCAATTGAAGGGTTTTTAAAGATGGTGGAGTCAAGTTTTGAGTAGAAATTGAATTCGACAAGGTTGTAGAACAATAGAACAATGGGAGGAGATGTTATACACAGGGAACCATCTACTAATAAAGAGATATTAGAGGATACAATGGTTTTACCTCTCTTCACCAGAGTAGGATGGATAGACTATTTCTTGAAGCTCACAGAGTATGATAATGAAATGGTAAGAGATTTTGCAGCTACATTGAAATATGATGAAGCAACAGTAAAAGGGTTAGTGGTAGATGGCTTAGAAATGGAAATTGCTCAAGTCATAGGATTACCTTGTACAAGCTTTGAATACCTAGCTCATGTGGATGCACTCAAAAGAAGGGAAGAATTCTATGAGCAGGAAAAATATTTGGATTCAACATCACAATGTACTAAGGCTTTCCCTTCCATTCTTTTGGGGAAAATGTCTTGCTTATAATATTAAATACCTTACTTGTGATGGTCACCAAAATCTTTTATATATTGTGCATTTTAAGCTATTGAATCATTTACGTCATTACAAATTAGTCAATGTACCCAATTTCCTATATAATATGTTGAAGAGAATGGCCTTTGAATATCAGAGGAAAAAAATAGACACCACATTGTCCCATCATTACTTGATAACCCTACTAGTTAAGAGAAGTTTGAGAATTTAACATCCACAGGTTAATTGGGATGATTTTAAAGATTGAAAAGAAATCATTGAGTTTCTTGAGGCACCTGAAGCAGAAGATGAACCTCAACCTAAGCCTAAGCCAGAAGTTGACCATGAGAAAGATGAACCTAAGAGAGAAAAATCCCCTATTACACCATCTGCTTCACCTACTCGCAATCAAAGCAAGACTGGAAAACATGACATGTCAGTTACAGTAATAGAGAAACCCTCATCCTTTAAAAACCCTAGAGCTAGGAAAAGTACTACATCAACGTCCTCAAAAAGGAAAAATAAGAGAAAAGGAGTTGACAAGTAGGAAAATGTTATAAGGGGAGGGGATGCAAGAAGGAAAAAGGAGAGTACAAGAGGAAAGGAGAGTAAAGTTACATAGGAAATTGTTACTCCTCGATGCTTAGGTAGGTTGAGAAAACAAAGTGTTGAGAAGAGAGGCATGGAGGAACAAATATAGGAAGAGAAGGTTGAGGAACAATAACACCATGATCAAATGATGGTGGACACAGACACAAATAGGGAAAGAGATGTCACTAACAATGTGTATGCTAAAAATGTTGATGTGCATGTGATAAAAAGAAGATATGTATCTTCCTCCTCTGATTCTAACTTAGAGGATGTTTCTATTGCCAAGAAAACAAGAAAACAGTCCCCAATAGTCCCAATAAAGAAATTTTTGATATTACAAGGGATGATAATGATTTGAATTTTGAAGAAAAGGAAGAATTGTTGGAAGACAAAAACATAAGAAAAGAGCTTCAAGAAGCTCTTGGCAGAATAAAGAAATTGGAGGAACAAGTGAAAGTATATATGAACAGAAAGACAAAGAAAAGGAAATGAAAATCTAGGAGCTAGAAGAGAAAATACAGACCTACGACCATGGAGCTAAATTAGACCTACTGGCACAAATGGCCGAAGGTAAAATGGGAACTGAGGAGAATGTAGCATTAGATCTACAACCCCATGATGTAAAAACACCAGCCTACCATACTACTTTTCCTTTAGGCTTTGAATTGTTGAAAATTACCACCCAATTTAGGCAAGAAAAAGAAAATATGGAAAAAGAAAAACAAATCTTGAATGTATCATTAGAAACAAAAAAATTGGAATTGAGAATATTGGATGAGAAATTGACAAAAGTGGTCAATAGAGATATTCAAATTGTTGAATGTAAACCTCCACCTAGAGTATATGCATTTTTATTAAAGGAAAAGTTTCACAATTTTTTGTTTAACAATTTTTTAATGACCGACCCTTTGCTTTGAATAAGAGACACAATTTTCTCAGTTTCTTCAACACAGTCAGTTTAGAGAAGCAAGATCAGTTATGTGAGTATTATCTACATAATTATGTGATGGTCGAGGACACTAAATAGAATCCCTTGATCTATGTTGGGAATTTACAAGTAAGATCCCTCACATCTTATTTTAGAAATGAACAACTCAGAGGAGAATTAATGGAGAAATATGAAGAACAAGAGAAAACAATGGCACTACAACTTAGAAGCGATGAATCCCAAAAGAGTCATTGCTCAATGGCTAAAACTCATTTCTCATAAGGGACCAGGAAAGATAATTATAGACTTGAGACTCGGGGATTACAAAAGGATTGAACATGTAGCAGTGACCATTTTTCAAAAATGCCCAAGACATGTGGAAAAGAGGTGGAAAAGTCTGACTCTAGAATTGTAAAGGAGCCTCACTCCTTCCACAATTTCATGAATATGTTTGAGAGGTTATGCAAGTATATCAAAGTCTCAGGAATAAGAGGAGTGGAATGACTTCCACTTACTTATCATCCTCCTATCTTACTTCATACAGTACCACATTAGACAGGGGAAAGGGATGATCAGTATAGGAATACAAAATCGGTTAAAATGAATAGGCTTGCATGCTATAATGGTTTCTATATCAAACAGGGGTAGGGAGTCGGTGTGCAGTCATAGATCTTAGGTAGATTACCTTGTATTACAATCTTCGAGCCCCTAGGCAGTTTAGTTAGGTATTTTGTTTAAGGACAAGCAAAATGATAAGCTGGGGGGAATGATGGGGTTGGTTATTAATATCTTTTTATTTCTTTTCATATACCTTCAAGACACTTTACATATGTTTCTAATGTACCTTTTAGAAAATACTTCCATGTTATGTTATCCTTCCATACATACTTTGCAACCTTGAACCTAGCTTTTGGATATGAAATATGTTGATAATATTCATAGCAATTGCATGATTTAAATATGAGAATGTATGCACATGAATAGAATTTTTTGATTTAATTATGAAGGTTAGGTGTATATGTATGTTGTATGGATTAATCTTTCTGCAGCTCAGCATGAGGTAACAAGAATAAAGTATTTGTAGCAAGAATCGAAGCACTGAAATAGGGGACCATTGACGTTCAAACTACCTAAAGTGCAGGAAGTTGTAGAGCTAGATGTGAACCATTATGGAGGGATAAATTCTGAAGGAGGATACTTGTTATGGAACTCTGAAAGTTTTCCTATGTGTTTCACATGCAAGCTATTTCATTTATGTTCTTTGTTGAATAAGCATTTTCTTCCATTTTAGTTAGAATGAATAAGCCAATCTTAATTTCATATCCTCATATCTAGGAGTGGGATTAATGGTTGCAGTTAGTTAATACTTTGAATAAGTCTCTACCCATTTTTGCATAAAGTTAGGGGATGAGTTCGTAGCAAAGTTAGTTGGTTGTTACAAGTTATTAAGTAGTTAATCATTTTCCTATTTTAAGTTATCCAAAAACATGTTGTGAAAATTCCATTATTGAATACAATTTAAGAAGGATTATGTTTGAACATATGGTGATATGCAATGAATGGAGCTGTATGTTACATGGATGTGTAAGATTTAAGTTAGATCGAGTTCTTAGGTAAGTGATTTAGTCCCTTGAGCTAGCCACTGGAGGTATTGCCTTTCACTTCATTTATTTACTTATTTATTTATGCATTCCTTTTAATAAATTTTTTATTGTTTTATAAATATATTGCAAGTGACGTAGAAAAGTTCTTATGGTTGATTACATTACTTGTTCATGAATAGTTGTATAAATAGTGAATCTTAGCACTCTAGAGGTTAGATTTGATTGTTTTGTTATTTTGAATAAGTTTTAGAATGATTTTGTATTTATTTGTTATTAGTAGTCACATATAGCCTATGTTGTCATCCGTAACCATGAGATTTTGTAACTTCTTTTACTATTTTTGTAATTTTGTAAGGTTCTAGTAGAGTAGAATAGTCTAAATAAGTTGCATAGGGTGATTTAGGTGAACATGACTCCATGAAGGAACATATAGTGCATTACCATAATAAGCTTATGCACCTTGGTTGATGATTTAATGTAGTCTTAACAATGTGAAGTGGACTATTTAGCCAATTAACCCTTTGAATTGAGTAGATTAAATTACCAAGTTTACAATCACAATAGTTAGACTCTACATTAACCAAAGAGCTTTCCCCAAGGTTAATTCCACTTCGATTACAACCCCATTTTCAAAGCCTTAAACTAGTGTTATTCCTTATGAACCATTCATTAGAGAGACCATTTATCTCATCAATTGATAAGTAGGAGGTATTTTCCACCTTGTGTCAAATTATTATATTACTATTAGTATTCAACTGTGTAGTTTTATGAGTCAAACTTATTGACCCATATTTCATGAGTAGTGGTTAACAATAACCCATCTCTCATGATAATGAATGGTTCACTTATAACTCATTGCATCTAGGTGATGCTCACAAAGGTGAAGCATTGGGATTTCCCAAGAGGTCACCCATCCTAGTACTACTTCAACTCAAGTGTGCTTAACCATGGAGTTTTCCCCAAGATTAAGCTAACTTATCTTGCAAACCTACTTGAAAAACTTTCAACAAGTATTGTGGCTTATGAACCACTAATTATAGAGCCCCTTTATCTCACCAATTGATAAGTAGGATGTATTTTCCATATTGTCTCAAATTATGATATTTCTATTAGGATTCAACCATGTAGTTTTACGACTCAAACTCATTAACTTGTGTTTCATGAGTAATGGTTCACAAGGACCCATCTCTCATGATAATGAATCATCCAATCAACACTAATTACATATAGGTGATTCTCATAGAGGTGATGCATTGGGCCTTCCTAGGAGGTCATCCATCCTAGTTTTACTCCAACTCAAGCATTCTTAACCATGGAGTTTTCCCCAAGATTAAGCTCACTTACATTACAAACCCATTTGCAAAACCTTCAAAAAGTGTTGTGCCTTATAAATAATTCATTATAGAGCCATTTTATCTCATCAATTGACAATATGAGGTATTTTCCATTGCATGTTAAATTATGATATTGCTATTAGGATTCAACAATATATTTTTATGAGTCAAACTCATTGACCCATGTTTCATGAGTAATGGTTCAGAAGGACCAATCTCTCATGATAATGAATGGTTCACTTAACACTCATTGCATCTAGGTGATGCTCATAGAGGTGAAGCATTAGGCATTCTCAAGAGATCACCCATCCTAATTTTACTCCAACCCAAGTATGCTTAACCATGGACTTTTCCCCTAGTATAATCCAACTTATCTTGAAATCCCATTTGTAAAACCTTAAACAAGTGATTTTAATTATTAACCATTCATTATAGAGCCCCTTTAGCTCATTAATTGATAAGTATGTTGTATTTTCCACATTGTGTCAAATTATGATATTGCTATCAAGATTCAACTATGTAGTTTCATGAGTCAAACTCATTGACCCATGTTTAATGAGTAGTGGTTCACAAGAACCCATCTCAAATGATAATGAATGACACACTTAGCACTCATTTAATCTAAGTGATGTTCAAAGAGGTGGAGTGTTGGGACTTCTTGGGAGGTTACCCATCCCAATACTACTCCAACTCAAGTGCGCTTAACCATGGATTTTTTCCAAGGTTAAACTCACTTATCTTGCAACACCATTTGTAAAAAAATTATTAATTTTGTGCCTTATGAACCATTCATTAGAGAGCCCCTTTATCTCATCAATTGATAAGTAGGATGCATTTGAACCATAATGTGTCAAATTATAATATTGCTATTAGGATTCAGTTTTGTACTTTTATGAGTGAAACTCATTCCCATGTTTTACGAGTAGTGGTTCACAAAAATCCATCTCTCATGATCTAAAATTTTCCACTTAGCACTCATTGCATCTAGGTTATGCTTATAGAGGTGAAGCATTGGGCCTTCCCAGGAGGTCACCCATCCCAGTACTACTCCAACTTAAGTGTGTTTAACCATGGAGATTTTCCCAATGTTAAGCCCACCTAGCTTGCAACCCCATATACAAAACCTTCAACAAACATTGTGCCTTATGAACCATTCATTAGAGAGACCCTTTACCTCATCAATTGATAAGTGGGAGGTATTTTCCATAGTGGATCAAATGATGATATTGCTACCAAGATTCAACCATGTAGTTTTACAAGTCAAACTCATTGACCCGTGTTTCATGAGTAGTGGTTCACAAGAATCCATCTCTCATGATAATGAGTAGTCCACTTAGCACTCATTACTTCTAGGTGATGCTCACAAAGGTGAAACATTGGGCCTTCCCAAGAGGTCACCCATCTGAGTAGTATTGCAAATCAGTGTGCTTAACCATAGATTTTCTCCTAGGTTAAGCCCACTTAACTTGCAACCCCATTTGGAAAACCTTCAACAAGCTTTATGCCTTATGAACCATTCATTATCATGAGAGATGGGTCATAAGAATTTTATGTTGATTAATTAAGTTATAGGTTTAATTAATTAGTGCATGGGAGAGGCTAAGATAATTAAATTAATATAATTTATTTAATTAACTAGTGAGAAAAAATAGTTTTAATTTGTTAAATAATAAAAAAATATTTAATTAACTATTGACAAGAAATTAGCTTGGTTAATTAAATAAAAAAAATTTATTGAACTGATTAGTGATGAGTAATTAGCTTCATTAATTAATTAATTATAGTTTATTTTATTAATTAGTGATTAAAAAACTCTTAATAAATTAAAAAAAAAATTAATTAAGTTCTATTGACAAGTTGACGTGATGAAATGAAGAGCATATAGGGAGTATCAACACATATTATACATTTGTAAAGGCCAATACATATTATATATCTTTTATATAATCATGGAAATAAGATACTATATAAGAGAGATCATATACAACATAACAGATTTTTTTGGGTCATGATGCTCTAATATCTAATATATGTAGAAATAGAATAAATCTTTAAGGTAGGGGAATAATGTGCAATAGTTTTTAAGGAAGAATTCACTCCATATGATGTCTCCAAGAGACCACAAATAGATAAAATATTCCACATATTCCTACAATGATATTTGTATTATATATGAACCTTCTAATAATAATGAAGGATCAAACCTCTAAATCCAATATTGGCCTAATCATTAACTAATATAATTATTAATTTTTCCACAAAACCCAATATAACTAATTTAAAACATGTGTGGCATATGTTGGCATCTTTGTCAACCTATATATATTATAATATCTTAGCTCTAGATATATAATGTATCACACCTTCTTGACACATTTAATCCTCAAAACATGCAAATAAACAAAATAGTAAGACTAATGTAAGTAATTGCAAATATAATTTTAGTGAATTTTGTAGTGGTTCTAGGCTGATGATACCTAAATACAATCCTTGATTGATATTTTTATGTGCACATGTCTAATTGCATCCTTCACCATAAGAAGCCCTTTTTTTCCCCCTCAAATGACCATTACTTATGTGATGTCATTGATTATTGCTGTCTCTCTATATTCCATGTCAACCCATAGAGATTTCCTATCAATTCCATGTACTATCATGAATCCTTGATGGTTGCCTCCATGATTCTTTCCTCTCACAATGATGTGGATATCTATCTATTGCACGCTTTTTATTTTTAAAAACTTCTTTGATTCTCCACATTTTTTTCCACTTGTTTTGTTGGCTCATGAAGAGAAATAGATATTTCTTATATTATATTTACATCTTGATCATCTTGTTTATCTTGTAGTTCTATTGTGCCTTCTTTAGTATATTTACAAACTTTCTCTACCTTGAATTTCAATATGTCTATAAAAATAATTCTAATTTAAAAATGTTTCCTTAAAAATTATATTCTTTTAAATATATAATATTTTCTTTACTTTTTAAAAAACAAAACAAAACTTTTGTCAAAGTAAAAAATAACTTTTCAAAAAATAAAATAAACACTGCCACTAAAACTTAATTTTTTTTATGTCATGTAACTCTAAAATAAAATTAGTATATATATCTTAAATTATTTTAAAACTATTTGATTTTTCTACAATACTTTAAATTATTTATTATAAGAGATCTGTATTGCTTCTTCGATTGTGTTAAAAGTTTTTAGCATTGACATTTGGAATCACACTTGTGATCTTCTCCTCCTTCTCTCTTTCATCCTGATGATCACATAGTGTGATTCAAAACGTTTATGCTAAAAAAATTTAACAAAATCAAATCCAGAAACAATACAGATCTATAATATAGATTGTGGAAACTTATTATTATTATTTATTATAATTATAATTTTATTTATTTTAAAATTATTTCATTTACTTCATTTTTTTCCCTATAAACTAGAACCATAAAGATTACTCCCTCAGATTAAAATATTATAAAATAAACATATATTTTTGAGGCTTCATGTACAAGCTCACCGACCAAAAGAGAAGAAAACCTTATATTCATTTTCAACTTTAGAGCATGCTTGTCACCTGTTCTTACTCTGGCCCCGATTGCCATAAAAAGATGGCCACATTGACCCTTCCCAGAATCATAAGCAACAAAACAGACTTTATCTATTACCATTTTTTCCTTCCACAGTCTAAAACCTCTTGGGCCACTTCACCCCTATATCCTCAACCAAGCCTAGTGCTTTTTAAGAAAATCTACCCCACAGGCTACGAGATGCCAAGACAGGAAGAAAAACTGAATGGTAGCTACGACATCAAATCACCATTCGAGTAAAATCCAAAGGCAAGGGAATCCCAAAAGGGTCTTCTTAATGAGTGACGTTGTCATAGCTTTAATCGTATCCTTAGCCTCATCCACGTCCAATAAGATAGGACACAATCTCAAAATTGACCTCATATTTAAACTATATTCCACCGCCCGCTTTCCATACCATTGTTTGATGCCCACAAGAAATGATTTTATGAAGTACAACTTAGGACTAAAAATACAGTTAAATCAAATTCCTGACCTGGATTGCACCGAATTAAAATATATTATAGTACAACTTCTAAGGCTGAAAAATGTCCACATACAATCAAATCAAATTCCTGGTCTGGATCCCACCGACTTAAAATTATTTTAGGATTAAAAGCTGTCCTGAGCTATTTGCAAGGTAGAACAATTGGGAGATTTAACTTATCCAATTTTTTTTTATTAAAGGCTAGTGATTTAATCCTGTTTCAGGCAAATTCATTTTCAACAATTCACATTAATAAATTCACTTTCAACAATACACCGTCATGATAAATTCATCTCTGTCAGCAATATGATATGAATTGTTGGTGGTGAATTTTCCACAAGATGAATTTATCATGGCGATGAATTGTTGGCTGTGAATTTTCGTAGAGCCCAAATTCACCGTCAACAAATTCACCTCCAACACGCCAACAATTCATCGTCATGACAAGTTCATCTTGTGGAAAATTTACTGCAAGCAATATGATCTATGAATAGTTGGTGGTGAATTTTTCACAAAATGAATTTGTCATGGCGATGAATTGTTGGCAATGAATTTGTTGGCAGTGAATTGTTGGTGATGAATTTGTTAGCAATGAATTGTTGGTGATGAATTTTCCTAGAGCCCAAATTCACTGTCAACAAATTCACCTCCAACAATTCATTGCTATGACAAATTCATCTCGTGGAAAATTCACTCAAGCAATATGATATGAATTGCTGGTGGTGAATTTTCCACGAGATGAATTTGTCATGACGATGAATAGTTGACAATGAATTTGTTGACAGGTGAATTTTCCTAGAACCATTTAACCCATATTAAAAAAACTAATTTAAAAAGATTAATTTATGAAAACAGCTAAATTGATGGGACTTAAAAACAATAATCTAATTAAATTTAATCAGAACTTTTAAAATAACAATAAAATTTGTATGTTTCAAAAACAAAAATAAGAAACGAGTAAAAGTTGAAGTACCTGAGATACAAGGGATATTTCATCTATATTCAAGTCTTGCCCGAATACACAGTCATGCTTCACTGCAACCACAATTCTTTTTTCCTTAGCTTTTTAAACTTTAAAACACTCCTCACGCCTTAAAATATTAAATGTAGAGTTTACCTAAATCTACGTCCCAGTCTGCGTATTGGTGATAAAGGGAAGCAATAAAAGCCCGTCCTGCTCCCAGACTCGTATCAACGCTCATGAAGCATTTATCCATCCATGCGCACATCTTCCCACTCGACGCTATGTCTTTCGCCCTCCAAATCTTTCCATTCTCTTCATACGCCACTCCCTGTACACGATTATTGTTTTCTATGTAAAACACCCATATATTCATGTACAAGAGGATAAACTGGTCAATAATGTCTATCCGTATTTGACCGTATTTTATTAATTAATGAAAAATTAGAATATGATAACCTGAGGACCCAGAATAGGAGTATTAATTTTGACGGCCTGTGCACTGATACCACGCATAACATGAATACCAAATTTGAGACCCATTTGATGCACTCTGTCTGCAACTTGTTTGAATCCTTTCCCCCCAGCAGAAGAAGGCCATCGCGCAGGATCAGGAATGGGCCGCCCCCATTCATCTATAGTATCATATCCCAGAGAATGCACTGATGCACCACTTTCATGCTTTCTGTACCACAAAAAATCTACTACTGCATACTGAAGAAAAACATCTCCTTCACAATAGTGAACAAAGCATATTATTTTTTCCAAGCTTTACAAAATGATAGCAAATTCATTTCCTTCAAAATACCATCTAAGTCAAATAGTGATCTTCTAATGTTGTGATAGCTTTTCAAGAGAATCACTGTGCAAATATTCATTAACAAAATATTGCCATCAATATGTGAAACATTTCTGTAGGAAGCCAAATTGTTAGTAAAGAGGATCGCTCAAGGAGAGGAAATTAAGGTAAATTAAGCTTTGAGAAACTCATCATTATTCATCAGCTTAAAAGATTAAATGGAAGCTATTGATCTTTAATAGATAGTAACTATACAAGGTAGAATATTAGTTGCATCTTATTGATGAAAACCCTATTTTTACGCACCTGTGCTTGTAAGAGAGAGGACCCAATCACTATGCAGGTCCAATAATGGTCATGTTTTTCTTTAGCAAGAACTTTTTTTTTTAAGGTTTTTTTAATATTTATAATATAAAAAATTATTTGTAAAGGTGACAATTTTTTTATTAGATCATCTATCATGGTTTATATTCGATATAAGGAACAAGGTCAGATGATTTTGACAGAATGGATATCTTCCAATCTTCAGCTCTCATCAGGAGATAACAGCATAGGTTCTAGCTCCCATACCAGATACCAAAAACAATCTCATAGGTGATATAAAATCCTCCACTAAAATAAAAATAATCAGCATAAATTTATGCTTCCATACTAGATACCAATAACAATTTCATGGGTACCTAGTATAAAATCCTCCATAAAAATAAAAATGATCAGCATAAGTTTGTGCTCCTATACCAGATACCAAAAACAATCTCATAGGTGATATAAAATCTTCCATTAAAATAAAAAATAATCAGCATAGATTTGTGCTCCCACAGTAGATACCAAAAACAATTTCATGGGTTATATAAAATCCTCCATTAAAATAAAAATGATCAGCATAAACTTGCGCTCCCATATCAAATACCAAAAACAATCTTATAAATAATATAAAATCTTCCATGAAAATAAAAATAATTCAATCGAATGTAAATCAGACAATTAAGCTGTCAAAAAGACATAGATAATGATCATACATTTAAATCCCTGGCTTCAACCACTGTATGAATAAGGACATCTAATGTGACCGAAGGTTATGAAGATTGCGTTATTAAGACTTTGCAAATAGAATCCTGACTAATAGCAATCTTCGTATTGAAAAAAGCAAAAAAAAATTGAAAGCTCGAGGGGATGCAAAGTTAGCTTCTGGAGCCGTTTGGCCCTCTTTACTAAATGCTTTTTCCACCTGTTTTAAAAGTTCTTTTGTTAAAGCAAAATTTTCATAACAAAAACATCAGAACAGGGTAGCTGACGTTTTATTCTTTACCTGATATCCAAAAGAGAGGAGTTTATCCGAAAGGATTTGGGCGTTGGCAAGAAATTGTTTCTCTGAAATAATCCAAGAAAAAGAATCGTATGAATTCCAGCCTCTTGGTGGGGAGGCCGCTCGTAAGCCCACAACTCTTCCATCATACACCGTTTCTACTTTTGGCTCCACTGATTTGGAGATGCTGAAAACATACAACACAAATAGTGTTGAAAGCATTACAATCAACGTAAAAGTGAAGAACGAAAATGGTCTGCAAAACGCTCGCCTGCACAATCCCATCTCGTTTTTCTTGTTCAGTTGCTGCAATTGCACATCTGCTGTTGGCGTTGAAATATTCTTGGAAATACTTTCACAGATGCAAACATTTATCTAAACTGAAATATCGAGGGGAATATATCTGCCGAATGGTTGATCCACACCCCGAGTTACGAGTTCTAATATGATATTCCCAATGGCTATCACGCTGAATTGACCGTATTAATAAATAATTAAAATTAAAAAATATAACTGTTTGAATTATTAGTCAAATGTACGTTTTACATTCTCTTTCCACCAATTTAGTATGACTAGAAATTATTGGTCATAGCGTGTACGTTGAATAATGAAGATAACGTTTTGGCCGTTTCCCTTTACGTGTCAAAGATGATGTGGTCGTCAATCCATCCAAATGGTTACAACGAACATCTTATAAACGTGGGTTGGGTTTAATGAACACACTCTAAATGTTGATGCTGGCTGATTCAGTAGGTCCCAGTTTCCTTAATCAGAATACTTTCTCTCGTTAATTCAAAATATGTATCAATGAGGGAAACATCTTATAAATATGGATTGGGCTTAATCAACACACTCTAAATGTTAATTGTTTAGTTAGCTGATCCAGTGGATCTCACTTTCCTTAATCAGAGCACTTTCCCAGTTTCCATTCTCATCCATTCTTTCACTCGTCAATTCAAAATACACATAAACTTTGTTCCTTCGTTGTTGGTGTTGACACAGACTTGCGGGTGTTCAAGCAATTTGTGTTGCAGCTAGTGAGGCTACTACGACACCAGAAATGAACATGATTAACTAAGTTGCATTAGATAGATATGTATCTCTCTCCTATTGGATGTGAATTGGAAGCTTATGATACTGTGGTCAGCTCTCATACCCAAAGTTCTTGCTATAGTTTGGTGGCGAAGCTTACTTGTGTTTAAGTATTTGCAAAATTAATTATTATAAGTCATTTTATTAGTGTATAGCTAAAAATATTCCTACCAAATAATACTCAATTAACTCAAATTATATGAGTTAGGATTCTTATTTAAAATATATGAAATTAAATGTTAAATTAAATAATTTAATTATCTAAGTACTTAATTTTATTTTTTTTCATTAGTTTTTATAGTCAAAAATATATTTATCAAGGTTTTAGAATTTTGTATTTGGTTGTTTATTTGATAATTTAATCTTAATTCAAATTTATGTGTGGATTTAAATTACATGTGTTGTATAAACCTATAACTTGTAAAGATGATCTACTAAATCTTTATAGTCTATATACTAATTAATGAAATTAAGAATAATTTATCTTCTATCCACCAAAAACACAAAGGCGAATGACATGAGTATGTAATTTTCATCATGAAAATTTGCCTCCACTTTGAATTGAATGTGAATTACATGAAAATGCACATTAAAGATTTTAGGATTTCTAACAAGATCATAACAACAAAACCCTAAGACTTTCACAAAAACACTTGCACAAAATGAGCCTAACTTATGTTATCAAATAGATTGATAAAAGAGTTAATTAAAATGCACAATATGACCTTTGCTTAAATAGGCAAGGTAGTGAAGGTAGTCATATCAAACACAATGAATGACTAACCCTTTAAAGATGGAACACTTGTTAACTCACATGACAAGTGTTCTAGTAAGTGGCAAGAGACCATGCAAGAGGTGCCTCACAAAGTGAGAACACTTGTCTCAACCACATGAGGTGAGAAAAACTCTATAAGTCCTCTAAGTAAGCTTAAGTGTAGTGTAAATAGGAATATATTAAGTAGGCTAAAAGCTAACCAATTTAATAATACCTCTTTTCACACTAACACCCCCCTTAAGGGGTACTTAGGGAGTAAACTAAACACTGAAAGGATGAATCTCAACAACAAGTCTTGATAAGGTACTCATGTACAATATTGATCTCTTACAAATGGAGAAAAGGGAGAAAACCCATTGGGAAGAAAAATCCTCTCCAAAAAAGGAAAAGAGAAGGATAAGACCTCCTAAGAAGATGCCACATAAAGATAGGAACATGATGATAAAGAAATCTTGAAGCATGTCAAAGTTGTAAACTCTATTGAAGATGAACTGGTGTTTTTTGGAATCAACAAAACTCCAAGAAATATAGATCAAGATAAGATATACAAAACACTGCATGAGTGAACATATGGAATACTACTTAACCATGAATACACATATGACATAAAGGTAATCAAACTTTGTGAAGTTGAAAATATAGATAGTACTATGATTCTAGAGTACGATCAATAAATGCATGAGTGACATGTAGTACACTACCAAAATGTGCATCACAGTGCTCTACATAAGTACTAGAATCTCACAAAATATGATATGCTAAAATAATTCCCCATATGAGAGATAAAGCTAGAAGGTCTATGAGACCCCTTAAAATAGAAGGTTCCTCCACTGCTCCATTGAAACCAAGGAAGCATTGTGCATAAAAATTAAAACCCAGAATTAGGTCCAAAAGATGTACAAGAAATTGAAAAAGAGTGTGCATCATGGCACACACATATGAGGTGAGAATCATGAGGATTCATTTTTTTGATGGAAAATCAGTGCAACACATGGATAAGGTGAGAATAATAAAGATCCATTAGTATGATAACAAATCAAGGTTTTATACAACACGCCATTACACTTTATTAGTCAGTGAGTACAAAATTCCTTCCCTAAGGAACACACGTTTAGTTGTGGCACTTTATATGAGGGAATTTACAAACTTTTTGGTCATTTTGAGTCTTTACAAATTTATGTCATGAGTTAGATAATAAAGACATATATCAAGTATTTAAAACGTGAGAAAATGAGAAAAATAGAAAAAAAAATCCCCCATTATTCAAAAAAAGGACCCCCCTTACAACACTTTGTCAACTATAAAAAATTATCCTCCCTCTTACAAATTTTAATGTTACTTTATGATCAACTGGCAGTTACTAAACTGTTTGAGCAAATATAACATTAAATTAAACTAATATCTAACTACTAGTGGTTAGTGATTATTGAATGTTCATTTACAACTAATAGTTAGACTAATTACACCAATTAACTATAATGTTACATGTAGTTTATGATACAACATATAACATTTTAATGTAACAAAGTAAATGAAATAGCCAATTTGGTTGTGTGGAGGTAGGTAGAGATATCTAAGCTGAGGTATATGGGATAGGGGCATGCTAGGTTGGAACTGCAAGTAACAAAAAATAAATCCTCAAACCAAAGCACGCACACAAAGATAATATAAATCAAATCGTTGGTAAATGATTTTTACCACACTGATGCATATGCCACAAATTATGTAGAGGAAAAGTATATCTGCATGCAACTTTCTTAGCTCCATGCCATACCCAAAATAGATAAATTAATGGGGGTGTGGGAGTTTGAAGACAACTGCAAATGTGTTGCACAAGAATGAAAGATCAAGGAGGAGGTGAGTGCAGATGTAGTCACACCTCTCACAGTTATAGCCTCACCACAAGTATTGAATGTATGACACAGATTGAATAGCCTCTATGTATTTGTAGATTTGAAGAGCCTCTACACAGTTGCAGATTTGAAGGAGTTATCAGGTGAAAAAACTCATAGGAATGAATGAGTCGACTAGGCATGGATTTTGAAGATGATGCACCTACAAACAGGTCTCAAATGACTTATAATGCAAATGGGAAGCTCACGACCTACAATGAAAAACACCAAATTTGCGTGGGAGTTTGGAGATGCGAGCAAGTGAGAAGGCATCGACTATAAGGGTCATTTGAAGACTTATTTTATCCCTTATGTGCAATTCAATGGAGATACCAAGCCACATGGGCCCATGGAGGGTGATATCTCCATGCCAAAACCTGAAAAATGTGTTAAAATTTTAATTTCTCTTGAGCCTGCTCTCACATCAACCCCCTGTTTCACCTACCCATCAGGAGCTCCATCTTCAACAACAATTTTTTTGGGATCTTCATCCATGTAGCTCCTGACAACCCCAAAAGTTAATGTGGTAGGAATTTTTGAATTCCAAATTAATGTTGGTAGGTAAATTCAAATTTTTGAGAGAGAATGTTAAAGAGACAAAAATAATTGAAGGTAGTTAGTTCTGCTAGCTGGAAGACTTAGAAGTTGAAGAAGAGTTCTTGAGCAACAGCAGTTTGAAGGGGAATGTTTTTTGTTCTCTGCGTGATTCAGAGAAGTTTCTAAATAGCAGAAGCTATATGTTTGATTTGTATGTGAGTAGTGATTTCTCATGAAGAGCTCTACATAGCTCCTACCAGTGAGCTCCTAGCAGCTCCTGAAGTTGTCTGTTTTGGTTGAGCAGCTCATGAAGCTCCCAGTAGCATGTAGTTTGTAGCTTAGAGTTTATTTTCTAAAGTTTCTGTTTAGTCTTTTATGTATTTCCATTTCTAGCTTATTGAATACAATAGAAAGTTGCATGTCTCCTTTTGCTTCTGCATTTTGATTTGGGTATTTCCAGTTTGGCTGGAAAATAGAGCAATAGCTCTGTGCTTTTCTTTTATTTTAAAATTCTAACATGGTATCAGAGCCATAGGTCCCATTTCTTCATGAGTTAGGGAATTTTTTTTTCTGGGTATTAATTTTTATTATGTAGGAGACATGGCTGGAGATGAAGGGAAGAGTTGGCAACAACCACCGTCCTTTAATGGAAAAAACTATGATCTTTGGGAAAAGAAAATGAAGACCATAATGGTTGCAAATGATTTGTGGGAGTTTGTGATCAGTGGTTTCAATGATGTAACTAATCCTGCAACATATGCAGTTCTCACAAATAACCAGAAGACCGAGTTGAAGGATTTGAGGAGGAAAGATGCTAAGGCATTGAGTTTAATAGAAGAAGCCTTGACAGAGGCCATTTTTCCTAGAATAGCAATAGCTAACTATGCAAAGGAAGCTTGGAAAATCCTCCAGACTAACTATAAAGGGACTGACAAGGTCAGATTGGTGAAGCTCCAAATGCTTCGAAGAGAGTTTGAGACTCTTGAAATGAAGGACAATGAGTCCATCTCAGTTTTTCACACAAGACTCTCATGTTTGATAAACCAGTTGAGAGTGAATTCTAAAGTCATGTATGATTAGAGGATTGTGGAGAAAATCCTCAGGAGCTTACCCAAAAAGTTTGATCCAGTGGTGATTGCCATTGAAGAGGCAAAGGATCTCACAACGTTGTTCATTGATGAGCTGATGGGTTCTCTGTAAACCCATGATCATCACCTAAATAGGTCTACTACTTCTTCCCAAGAACAAGCATTTAAAGCTCAGTCAAATGTAAGAGGAAGGGGGAGAAGAAACAATGGTGGAAGGAGCTCAAGAGATAGAGGTTGTAGCAACTTCGAACAAGGAGATGTTGGAGGAGATAGCTTGGGATGAGCAAACAACCAAGAGGGAGTGAGCAGCTCTCAGACTAGCTCTCGACAAGGAAAGAAGAACAACAGTTCGAATCAGAAGAATGACAAGAGCAATGTTGAATGCTACTACTGTCATAAATTTGGCCATTATGTAAGTGAATGCTAGACAAAGTAGTGTGATCAGTCAAAAAAATGTGAATGTGGCTGAAGGAAATCAGTCTACAGCCTTTATTATGTGCAACATTGGTGAAGAAGGCAGCCCCAAATTCTGGTATTTGGACAACTGTTGTAGCAACCACAAGAGTGGTAACGAAAGTTTTTTTCCTTTCATTGATAAAAATATTAAGTTTGAGATTAGAATGGGGAACAATGGATTAGTTCCATTTGTGGGTAGAGGATCTATTATGATCCGCACCAAGCAAGGTGAGAAGGAGATACAAAATGTATTTCTTGCTCTTGGGTTAAAGCATAACCTCATGAGTGTTCAACAACTGATCCAAAATGGATATAAAGTGTTGGTGGAGAAGGGTCAATGCATTATTTATGACAAGAATGAGAGGACAAAAGTGTTTGCAATAATTCAAATGATAAAGAATCAGATGTTTCCTTTGAAGATTGAGACGTGTTTCTCATCTCAGTCCGTTGTTGCACCTCTCATGAATGGAAATGTACAACAGTACAACAAGTAGCCCTCAAGAGCACCATTCAAGACCCCTCCAAGCTATGGCATCTCAGGTATGGACATTTAGGCTATGTTGGTTTAAGTCTTTTGTCCAAGAACAAAATGATTGATGGTTTTCCAAGAATAGCAAAGCCTAATGTTAAGTGTGAAGCTTGCATTTTGGGCAAGCAACATAGGCAGCCCTTTCAATCAAGCAACTCTACAAGGGAAAGAGCACCATTGGAGTTGGTGCACATGGATTTGGTAGGCCCTATGAAAATCATTTCTATTGTTAAAAGTAGATTTTTTATGACCTTCATTGATGATTACAACCATAAGACATGGGTCTATTTTTTGCAACATAAATCTGAAGCATTTGATAAGTTTTTTTTGTTTAAGGCCCAAGATGAAAAGGAGAGTGGAAATTTTATTAAGGTCCTAAGGTTAGATAGAGGAGGAGAGTATACCTCCAATCAATTTGTAAATTTTTGCAAGAAAAATGGCATCAAGAAGGAGCTAACAACCAGTTATACTCCATAAAAAAATGGAGTGGTTGAGAGAAAGAATAGGACCATCATGGAGATGGCAAGGATCATGATGAAAGAAAAGGGACTCCTGATTGAATATTGGGGAGAGGTTGTATCAACAACTGTATAATTGATAAATAGAAGTCCAACAAAGGTGGTCCATGAAAAAATCCATCTACATGCATGGACAAAACCCAAGTGGACAGTTGAGCACTTGAGAGTGTCCAGGTGTGTAGCATATGCTCACGTGCCTAAAGAAAAGAGGAAAAATTTGGATGACAAGAGTGAAAAGTGTATTTTCACAAGCTACAGTGAAGAGTCCAAAGCCCACAGGCTGTATAATCCAGTCACCAAGAAAATTGTCATCAGCAAAGACGTGGAGTTCTTAGAAGAAGATTCATGGGACGGTCTAATAGTTCCTGATAGCTCCTAAAGAAGCAGAAATAGAATAGGAAGTTTAGCAAGATGATCCTGCAGTTGCTCCTGAAAGCATCAGATGAGCTCCTGAAAGCTCTGGAAGAGCTCCTAAAAGCTCTCGATGGCTCCTGACAGCTCCTGAAGCCGGTAGACAGTTAGGAAGATAGTCACAAATAGCTCAAATATTAGCTCCTGAAAGCACCGGTTGAGCTCCTAAAAGCTCTCGATAGCTCCTAAAAGCTCCCGAAGTGAGTAGACAGAAAGGGAAGTAGCTAGAGACAGTCAAAAGATTAGCTCCTAAAAGCTTCGGAAGAGCTTTTGAGAGCTCCCGATAGCTCCTGAACTAGCATGTTCAGTAGAGTAGCAGTAGTAGTGAAAGTTCAAACCCAACTCTCGCCTCCCTAATGCCAAAGAAGACCAAGAGCCTAAGGGAGATCTACCAAAATGAAAGGTATGATGAAGAATTTTAGTGAATTTTGCATTATTTTCTCATAGTGATCCAATTTATTTTGAGGATCCTATGAAAGAGGAGAAATGGTGTGAGGCTGTGTATGAGATAGATGTAATAGAGAGGAACAACACATGGGAGCTAACTGATTTTCCTCCCAACAAGCAAGTTATTGGGGTGAAATGGGTCTACAAGACCAAGTGCAATGCTGAAGGAAGAATAGAGAGCTTGCATAAGGCAAGATTAGTTGTCAAGGGGTACACACAACAGTTTGGGAGAGATTGCAATGAGACACTTTCCACTATTGCAAGAATGGAGGCCGTGCGGGCAATCATAGCAATTGCAGCCCAACACAAATGGAAGGTGTTTCAAATGGATGTGAAGTTTGCCTTCCTAAATGGAGTGTTGAAAGAGGAAGTATATGTGGAGCAACCATTTGGATATAAATTTTCAGGTCAAGAACACAAGGTGTATAGGATGAAGAAAGCTCTTTATGGGCTAAAGCAACCTCCACAACATGGTACAACAAGATTGACTCATATTTGATGAGCAATGGCTTTAGCAAAAGTGATGGTGAGCCCACTCTTTACATCAAGGCAACAAATGGTAAGGTTTTGATTGTTGTCTTGTATGTTGATGATTTAGTTTTCACTGGGGATGATGATTTCCTCATTGCTGATTTTAAAAAGGCCATGAAAAGAGAGTTTGAAATGACAAATTTAGGTCTCTTAAGATATTTTCTAGGCATAGAAGTAAAACAAATGCATGATGGTATATTTATCTCTCAAGAAAAATATGCAAATGAAATCTTGAAGAGATTTAGAATGCTTGAAAGAAAGCCTGCCCCAACACCAATAGCCATAGGTCTGAAGTTGAGCAAGGAAGATTGCAACATCAATGTGGATCTGACCAAGTTTAAGAGTTTGGTAGGAAGTTTGATGTATTTAACTACAAATAGACCTAATATAATGCATAGTGTGAGTCTTATTTCCAGATTTATAGAGACTCCAAGGGACACCCATTGGCAAGTGAGTAAAAAAATCCTAAGGTATGTGAATGGCACTAAAGGATATGGCATTTTGTACACAATAGCAAATGATTTTGGGCTGGTTGGATGCACGAATATTGATTGGGTAGGAAGTTTGGACGCTAGAAAGAGCACATCAGGCTATGTGTTTCATTTGGGTTTGGGAGTCATTTCATGGGCTTCCAAGAAGCAACCCATAGTTTCCCTATCTACAACAGAGGTTGAGTATATAGCAGTAAACACAACAGTGTGTCAAGCTATTTGGCTAAGAAGAATCTTGGCAGATTTGAAGGAAGAATAAGAGGATGGAACAACAATATTTTGTGATAATTTTTCATCAATAGCTTTGACAAAAAATATTTTGTTTCATGGAAGAAGCAAGCACATTGAGATCAATTATAATTTTATCAAAGAGTTAGTTGAAAATGGTGAAATTAAAATGGCATTTTGCAGATTTGAGCAATAGCTAGTAGACATATTCACCAAGTCCTTGAGCAGGGATAGTTTTGAGTGCCTAAGGAGCAGATTGGGCATTGTTGTTTTGGATTAGGATTGATCATGTTTCGTCAGCTCAAGACAAAGGGAGAGTGTTGGAAAATTAATTTCTCCTAAGCCTACTCTCACGTCAGCCCCCTGTTTCACCTACCCATCAAGAGCTCCATCTTCAATTGCAGTGTTTTTGGGATCTTCATCCCTGCAGCTCCTAACAGCCCTAGAAGTTAATGTGGTAGGAATTTTTGAATTCCAAACTAATGTTGGTAGGTAAATTCACATTTTTGAGAGGGAATGTTAAAGAGACAAAAGGAATTGAAGGCAGTTAGCTCTACCAATTGGAAGACTCAGAAGTTGAAGAAGAGTTCCTAAGTAGTAGCTGTCTGAAGAGGAATGTTTTTTGTTCTCTGTGTGATTCAAAGAAATTTCTGAACATCAACACCTGTATGTTTCATTTGTATGTGAGTAGTGATTGCTCCTTAAGAGCTCTATGTAGCTCCTGCCAGTGAGCTCCTAGTAGCTCCTGAAGTTGTCTATTTTGGTTGAGTAGCTCATGAAGCTCCCAATAGCTTGTAGTTTGTAGCTTAGAGTTTATTTTCTAAATTTTATATTTAGTCTTTTATGTATTTCCATTTCTAGCTTATTGAATACAAAAGAACATTACATGTCTCCTTGTGCTTCCGTATTTTGATTTGGGTATTTCTAGTTTGAATGGAAAACAGAGCAATAGCTCTGTGCTTTCATTTTATTTTAAAATTATGACAAAATGAACATTATTGCAAAAGAG
Source organism: Sequoia sempervirens (assembly GCA_007258455.2). Taxonomy (NCBI): domain Eukaryota; kingdom Viridiplantae; phylum Streptophyta; class Pinopsida; order Cupressales; family Cupressaceae; genus Sequoia; species Sequoia sempervirens. The sequence goes on from VDFB02373365.1 coordinate 211,992,575, forward strand.
TACAATAGAATAGAAAACTCCACAATGATCATACAAATCAGATACAATATTCCAATCTTGGAAATATGGCAACTTTGTAATGCTTCAGCTTGCACAATGAATCCCTCTAATCAATCTCCTCTACAATCAAAACACATGCACGATTGATCCAAAATATTAACTTGTTTTTTACATGCAAATCAAATTGTATGGAACTCTAAACTAGTCTTCATGCAAGCTTTTGGAAAGAGTTTTGCGTGCATGGATCTAATACCATGTTAAGATTTCTAACAAGATCATAATAGTAAAAATCTGAAACTTCCACAAAAACACTTGCATAAAATGAACCTAATTTACAGGTATGTCCAAGATCATGATGGGCCAAAAAGTGGCAATATGATGGGTATGTGGCTGATGACTTTTTTCTTACCCAAAATTGATGAAACAAAAAGGGTTTTTAAAGGAGATTCTCAGATTTCCACCAATATAAATTATGCTTTACTTTGAATTTAATAAGTAATTATTATTCATTTTCTATTCAAATTATGACTAAAGTCTTGATTGATAGACTAATTGAAAAACATCTATAGCTTTCAAATGGTCTCACATTTTTTAAATCCAAATTATGTGTCACATTCGATGCTTCGTATACTATAGGATTAAAAAAGAAAAATTGAATTTTGGGAAGTTTTGACCAAGTTAAGGTGGTCAAACATACAAGTTTTTATATTTTTTAAAATTTGTAATAAAAAATTCATAATTAATTATTTACTTAGAAAAAAATTACAAAAAAATATGCATCACATCACACATGAGTCCTCTACCTATATATAAAATCTTATAAAAAAATATTATCATTTTATTGTGGTTAGGGTGGTCAAACAGACACCTACTTATTTTTTCCTTGAAATTTAAGTACTACTGCATTGAAATTTCAAATTTTCACCAAATAGATTTTTTTTTTTAACAAATTTAGTAGTTTAGAAACTACATTCAATTTTCTACAGATTATATTCTTGCATATTTTTGAAATAATATAGATAGCTTATTCAAATTTTTATTTCAAGTTTCCTAACTCTGATTTTTCTGATTTTTTTGTCACTTAAGGGCCTATTTTTCCCATGATGATCCTGTACATACCCTTACATTATCAAAGAGATTGATAAAAGAGTTAATTAAAATGTACAATATGACCTTGTTTAAATAGGCAAGGAAGTGAAGGTAGTCATATCAAACATAATGACTGACTAACCCTTCAAAGATGGAACACTTGTTAACTCACATGACAAGTGTTCTAGTGAGTGGCAAGTGACCATGCAAGTGGTGTCTCACACAGTGAGAACACTTGTCTCAACCACATGAGGTGATACAAAACTCTAGAAGTCCTCTAAGTGAGCTTAAGTGTAGTGCGAATAGGAATCTACTAAGTAGGCTAAAAGCTAACTAGTTTAATAATGCCTCTTTTCACGCTAACAAAAGAAAAAAAAGTAATTTTATTTTATTCAAACACTCAAAGGATACCAACATGTATAAAATAATAGATTATATGTTTTCTCCATATCTAATGAGTGCTACATTTTTGGACCGACAAAAAAATTATTTTTTAAATGAATAGCGTGTTTTAATAATTTATACAAGCATACATCATAACTTATCAATTTTTCTCTAAAACATAAAAAAGTAGGGTTAAGATTCTATCTATTGTGAAAAGTAAAAAAAAGTTTGAATGTGTAGATAATTATTAAGCTTTACAAATAGTTCAATGGAAAAGAGTCTAGTTATGTAGATGGATATACAAGAATAATTTCATTTTTATACAAATGAGGTGTCAAAGGGGTATATCTAGATATTAAATATAATCTAATTCTAAAAATAGCCTTATAAAATGTATTTTCGTATGCAAAAATGTGCTCCATATAGATACACCAATAAAGCTTAGTTTGGTACTAGAAAATGATCATAATTGCCATTTAGCTACAATAGTGTAATCAAAATCACTAAGATCACAAGTGATAATGCATGCACACTCTAATAGGTTATATTCTAGGATGAAAGGAATTGGAGGTGAGGATAAAATATAAATAAACATAACAAAAAATCTAATATAACAAAAATATATATCGTCATATGGTAATGATATAAGCATGTATGCTAGAGATATTACTAAGGCATGTGTAATAAGTTAAATCCAATAAGGGAAAATTAGAAAAAAAGGGTAGCTAGATAATAATCATATAAGCATATTATTTAATATATTAATCATTATCAAGTAACATCATGTAAGTTGCATAAAGTCTATAGTGAGAGATAATATAATAGAAGTTGTAGTATCTACATGTAATAATCATCAATGATAACCTCATTAAAATATCACTAAATGATATGTATTAGAGAAGCATTTAGGTGTGTATGATCCTAGGGTTATCCAAGGTGATAAGGAAATGAAAAGAAATAAAAATTAAAAAATATATTAAGTGCAATAAAGTGTGTCTTATAGGTTGTAAGAAATGTAATTAAATAGATATTATATAAGCATGAGAAAATAATTATACAATGTGAAGTGATCATGTGATGAAATCACCTAGAGTGATAGATATACAAATTAATATGATTGAAACAAAGAAAAATAGAACCCTAGGTCTTATGTGTAAAACTTAGGATTCAAATTTTGGGTATTTTGTGGGTGTGGTGTGAGTGCCTTTTTTCTAATGCTTCATTAAGATGGAGACCAAAAAAGTGTTTAGATTGAATTTGAACCATGAAGGTGAGCCAAACATACCTAGATCTACATCTTTTAGGGTCTTGGAATGAATTGGAATTAATTTAAATTGATTATGTTGCAAAGTCAGTGGTCATTGCACCAAAAGATCAACCTGTTAATGCTTGATACAATTACTAGAGTTAATGAATCCACGGGAGGTGGTTAAGCCATGTCACGAACCCAAGCACTGTGCTACAAAATACAAGGAGACCAAGGGCGCACGCCTTGCAACAATCCCCCCCGGGGGTGCAAGTGAGGGGTTCGAACCCGTGACCTAGGCTATGATACAAATTGTTGTAAAGACGATTGTTGTACCAAAAGATTGTCATGTTAATGACCAATACAACCACCTGAGTTAATGAATCCATGGGTTGCGGTTAAGCCATCTCACGAACTCAAGCGTTGCACTACACAACACAAGGAGACCAAGGGCACACACCTTGAAATAGATTAACCTAATTAGACTATCTACCCTAATATGAAAAATGTAAGCTGCCAACAATTGAAAGACTAAAATAGAGAATTACAAGAAGATCTGGGAAGGGTAGAGTGCTTTATACCTATCTTGAAAGTTTGTTGCTAGTTTGTATAGGAGGACAGACTCACCCAAGGGCAGCTAAGTCCTTGTAGGGTGACTTGGTTTTTTTTTTCTAGTCCTTTGATACTAGATTTGAGATCCTTGTTTCTGCTTGCAAACTTGTCAAAACATTGCCAAATGATTCTATAGGTGAATTTTTATGAGTTGACGAGGTGTAGGTTTTTGAATGCAATAATGGATAAATGATTGCAAACTCTTTTCAATCCTCTCCAAACCTGAAATCTACACATTCACAAAGAGAAGAAATGTTGTGTCATTTAGGGGCTTGCCTTAGTCAAACCCCATGGTACTATTTCCACTTCCACAATGGCAATGCCAATGATAAATGGATAAGTGATAGGAGGGAATGATGAAATAAAAAAAAATTGCAACTCACCCCCATTCAATGGCTTCCTTGAAGGACTAAAGTCATGCACATCACCTCAAGGTTTCCATATCGTCTATGTTAATTGTTTTGTGCAATTCATGTAGTTTTTAGTACAAGGCACACAATCAATGATGTCGAGGAGTAAAAGAAAGAAAATTTTGGAGCTGGTGAATCAAAAATGGTGAACTATGAATGTGAAAAATGATAGAAAAAAATGGTGAGAAGGAACGATCGTGATCATTTATATCATCTTGCACATCATGTTTAAAAATATATGTTGTTGATCAATAAAATGAGCTTGATGAAGTTCAAATAGAGAAAACCTTCCGCATAATTAACTATTTAACCATTCAAATAAATCTGATATATTTTTTTATAACCCAAGGACCTAGAATAGGAGCATTTATTTTGATGGATTGTGCACTGATACCATGCATAACGTGAATACCGAATTTGAGAGCCATTTTTTGCACACTCTCTGCAACTTGTTTGGATCATTTTCCCCCAATAGAGGAAGGCCATCATGTAGGATCAAGAATGGGGTTCCCCCATTCATCTATAATACCATATCCCAGAGAATCATCTGATGCACCACTTTCATGCTTCTTGTACCACAAGAAATCTACTACTACATACTAAAGAAAAACATCTCTTTCACATTAGTGAACTATACATATTATTATTTTCCAAGTTTTACAAAATGATAATAATTTCATTTCCTTGATGAAAAATTATGAAAACACCATCTAAAGTCAAATTATGATATCTCTATGATCTTATGTGTAAAGAGAATCGCTCAAGGAGAGGAAAATAAGGTAAAGAAAGCTATGAGATTCTTGAGAGATTAAATGAAATCTATTAATATTTAGTAGATCTTAACTATACAACATATCTTATTGATGAAATCCTTAATTCTATGCACTTGTGTTTGTGAGTGAGAGGACCCAAACACTATGCAGGTCTAGTATTACTAGGTCATGTTTTTCTTTGGTAAGGATTTTTGTTTGGTAAGATTTATATATTATTTATAAAATTAAAAGTTAGTTTGTGAGAGTGATGGTATGTTCTTTGATTATGTCATCCATGAAGATTCATATTTTCAAAGATATGATGTAAGAGACAAAGTTAGGTGAATTTTGATGGAATTGATATCATTCTGTCCTTGGCTCTCAACAAGTATTTGTGTAAGTTTGTGCTCATATACCAAATATCAAAATGATCTCATGGATGATATAAAATATTTAATTAATAAAAAATTAGTTTGGTCTATATATTGTAAATTAGACATTAAACCATTGAAAGACATAGATAATGATTGAACATATTTGAATATCTAATTTCAACACTTTATGAATAAGAGCATCTAATATGATTAAGACCTTGCAAATAAAATATTGACTAGTACCAATTTCTCTTATTGGAAAAGATTGAGAGCTTGAGGGAATCCAAAGTTAGCTTATGGAGCCATTGACCTTCCTCTCTCCTAAATGCTTTTTCCACCTCATATAATAGTCATTTTGCTAAAGAATTTTTTTCTTAACAAAAACATCAGAATAGTGTAGGTGATGTTTTTTCTTGCCTAGTATCCAAAATAGAGAAGCTTATCCAAGAGGATCTATGCATTGGCATGAAATTGTTTCTCTAAAATAATCCAAGAAAAATAATTGTATGAATTCCAACCTCCTAGTGGGGAGGCCACTCATGAGCCCTCACCCTCACCTCTTCCATCATACACAACTTTTGTTGGTTAAGAAAAGAAAGAGAAAACAAAGAACTACAAACTGCTACAACAGAACTAAAATAATTTTTTTATTTTTTTATAATAAAAACAAGTTACAACAGCCTTTTTCAATAGAGGTCTTCAAGAAATTGATGACAAGAAAACACTAAAAAAAATCTTTAAAATAGCTTTAAAAACAAAGAAAAATCCCACATAATTTCTAATCTAACAGTTACAAAAAAATGTTTTTTTTTAATCTCCTTATGTAGATAATTTTTTTCTTTATTCTAACACCCCCCTAATTTCTACCATTGATAGTTTCACCATTTACAATTCCCAAAAAAAATCTTAAATTTCAAAATATATCTTTTTCTAATGGCTTAGTAAATATATCAACTAACTGATCTTCAAATCTGCAAAATTTCAATTAAATTTCACCATCATTCACCAACTGTCTGATAAAGTGAAATATTGTATTAATATGCTTAATCCTCTTGTAAAATACATGATTCTTTGACAATGTGATTATTGATTTGTTGTCACAAAATATTGGAGTTGGATCCTCCTGTGCTTGATTTAAATCTATCAAAACTTTCGTCATCCAAACTGCTTGGCATGTTGAGGTGGCTGCTACATATTCTGCTTCAGCTAATGAAAGTGTCACTATGGGTTGCTTCTTTTATGCCCATGAGATTGTACCTATCCCACAACGAAATACATATAAAAAATTACTCTTCCTATCATCAACGCTCCCTACAAAATCACTGTCAGTATAACCAACCAAACCAAAATCATTAGTTGTGGAATACAAGATTCCATATCCTATTGTTCCTGCCACATATCTCAATATCCTCTTCCCAACAGGACAATGTGAGTCTTTTGGTAACTCCATGAATCTTGAGATCAAACTAACCCCATACATTATATTTGGTCTTATAGTTGTAAGATACATCAAACTTCCAATTAATCTTTTGAAAATTGTAGAATCAACATTTGACCCTTTGTCTTCTTTACTAATTTTAGTGATTGTTCCAACTGGTATAGATGCTAGATTACAAATCAACAATCTAAACCTTTTCAACACATCTTTTGCATATTTATATTGACTAATAAAAATTCCTTTATCTGATTGAACAACTTTAATGCCAAAAAAATACTTTATCAAACCCAAATCTATCATCTCAAATTCTTTCTTCATTGTTGATTTAAATGTGTCTATAGAAAAATTTCCTATGAAAATTAAATCATCAAAATATAAACACACAACTAAAATATGGCCTTCTTTATTAATCTTTGTGTACAATGTGGGCTCACTACTACTTTTGTTGAATCCATTATTTTGCATATATGAATCAATTCTGCTATACCATGATCTTAGTGCTTGTTTGAGACCATAGAGAACATTCTTCAATCTATAAACCCTGTCTTCATTTCCATGAACTTTATAACTTGGTGGTTGTTTCACATATACTTCTTCTTCTAGAAAACCATTTAGAAAAGTTGATTTGACATCCATTTGAAATACTTTCCAATTATTTTATGCAGCTATTTCTAAGACCATTCTAATAGTATCTAGTCTAGTAACTGGAGCAAATGTCTCATTATAATCAATTCCATAATGTCGTGAAAAACCTTTTTCTACTAACCTTTCCTTTTGTTTTTCAATTTCACCTTCTGCATTAAATTTGGTTTTATAACCCATTTCACTCCTATACAATATTTACCTTCAAGTAGATCAACAATCTCCCATGTGTGATTTATCTCAATGGAATTCATCTCTTCATCCATAGCTTTAATCCAATGTTCCTCCTTAATTACTTCTTCAAAATACATAGGATCATGAGATAATAATGCAAAATTTTAGCACAAATCCAAATTGTCTTCTCTTTGATCACATATCTCTTTCAAACTTCTCATTTTCTTACCTTTATATTTTGATCTTAATGAGGCAAGAGTAAGATATAATTTATCACTTACTTGTGAATTGGGAGTAGGATGATTTGCATGATTAGATGATTCACCTTGTACAATATCTCTTGGAGTTCTTGTTGGAGTATATGTTCCTGCTTGAGTATTTGATTGATTACCTTGCACAATTTTCTCTTTAGGTTCTTCATCATTCTCTAGTATTGGTGCTCCAATTGTGATTGATCTATCAATGCTACTATCCCATGCTTCTTCTTCCTTAAATTCGACATCTCTACTAACAATGACTTTCTTTGAAATGGGGTTATACAATTTATAAGCCTTTGATTTCTCACTATAACCAATGAAAATACATTTCTCACTTTTATCATCCAATTTTCTTCTCAATTTAGATGGCACTAATGAATATGCAACACATCCAAAAATTCTCAAATGAAGTACACTATGCTTCTTACCATTCCATACTTCCTATGGAATTTTTTCTTTAACACTCTTTGTAGGACTTATGTTCAAAATTTATATAGCGCAAGCTATTGCTTCTTCCCAAAAATCATTAGACAAGTTTTTAGCCTTCAACATGCTCCTAGCCATTTCCAATATGGTTCTATTCTTTCTCTATGCTACACCATTTTTTTGTGGTGTGTACCTTATTGTTAATTTTTTCTTGATCCCATGATATCTACAAAAATCTAGAAATTCATTATAATTAAATTCACCACCTCTATCAGATTTGAGTACTTTGATATATTGTCCACTTTTTTTTCCACCATTGACTTGAACTCCTTGAATTTTCTAAAAGATTCAGACTTGTTCTTGAGAAAATATACCGATTTCTTCATGCTAAAATCATCAATGAAGGTTAGGAAATAAATAATACCACCAAATGATGGAGTTTGCATTGGTCGACATAAATCACTATGAACCATCTCCGATAATTCCCTTTCTATATAGGAGATTTCTATAGGAAAACTCTCTCTATGCTATTTTTCCAAAATGTAACTCACATGAATTCATAGGTTGCTCTATAGATGGAAATCCTTTTACAATTTGTTTCTTTTGTAACAAACTTAAACCTTCAAAATGTAAATGCCCATACCTCAAATTCCATTGCCATGATTGGGCTAACTGCATAGTTTTAAAATTGGCTTCTTCTTCTCCTTGGGTGCACTTAATTTGAAGGGGGAACATCTAATTCTTGGTCATGTCTCCACTCTTGCAATCAACCTATCATTTGGAAATCTATCCAATATTGTGCAAACATTATTCATAAAAGATACCTTATAACTCTTTTGCACTAGCTATCCAACACCCATAAGGTTATACCTTAGTCCAAGTACAAAATAAACATTAGGAATAAAATTTCTTTCACCATTTCTTGTCAAAATATTTATTACTCCTTTACCCATTATAGCCAATTTATTATCATTTCCCAATTTCACTTTAGACTTTATAGAATCATCAAGACTAACAAATAAATTTTTATTCCCTGTCATATGATTATTGCATCCACTATCCAAAAAAAAATATTTCTAGTGCTCTCTTGAGAAACATGACATGTGATGAACATACTTTAGATTTAGATGTATATTCATTTGTGTAATTTGCATTCTGCTTATGCATATCTCCTTGTTTCTTTCTACATTCATAAGCATAATGACCATATTTTTTGGAATAATAACACTAAATGTTAGATTTATCAAACCTCTATGAATTTTGATTAGAATGATTGTTTCCACGTCCTCTATTGTTGTAGTTCCGATTATTCCTTTCACCTTGATCTAAATCACTTCTACCATCTCTTCCTCAACCTCAGCCTCTACCTCTTCCTTTGAAGCTTGACCTTCCTCTTCCTTTGCCAAATGATACCTGAGACTTGAAAGCATTCTCAATAGAAGTATTGTTATTTCTATTCTTTATGGACTCATGTTAACAAAGATCCAATTAACTCACCTACTAATAATTGTTCCAAATTCTTCGATTCCTTAATTGCTACTTGCTATAGTGTCAAATTTACTAGGGAAACTCTTGAAAACTTTTTCTATAATCTTCTGATCTATTAAATCTTCTCAATTAGATCTAATTTGATTTACAATATTCATGACCTTACTCATAAATTGGTCTATGGACTTATATTCATTTATTTGATTCAAATTTTCAAAAATTCTTCTAAGAGACTATAGTTTAGCTACTTTCACCTTTGTAGTACCTTGATAGGGTGTCTTTGTTGGAAATATGAACAATAACCCACTTGAAGCTACACACACTTCAAAGGATCAACCACAAAGAATACCATTTGCATGAATAAGAAAGTGCTACAACATGAGCAAGAAGACAAATTGATCAAATGATGATCTTAGAATGTATTGGGATTGAACTCATGAGATGATTTACAAATGTAAAAGAGCCTTCCTTATATAGGAAAGGAGAGAGGTAGTTGGATAACCACCTTAGTTACAAACATTAAATTCCTAATGCATATTTATAAATGCATGAGATAAATATTAAATGCCTAGATAACTACATGCCTAATAATGAGATATGGTTCCATTAAACACTAGTTTCTAGAATTCCACCTAGGAAAATAACTCCTAAGTAAACTTGTTAATGATGTGAATAGGTCCTCACTAATATCTAGTTAGGATATAACCCCATTCACACAAACACCCCCTCATAAGTGCAACCTGGCAGTGTAGTTATGATGCAAATGATGCAATGATGGGTCCCAACTACAAGGACATGTTAGGTTCCCATGTAAAAATGAAAATGCAATCTCTTACAAATAGAGAAAAGGAGGAAACCTCATGGGACAAAACTCCTTCCCAAAAAAGAGATATAATATAAAATCTAATGATAATCACATGTACAAGTAATGGAAGTGATGTATAGAGGTCTCAACATCAATACCCCCCAAGAGCTACATCCATCAAAAGAGTATAATAATCAATATCCCCCCATAAGAGGGAAATATAGAGACTATGTAGCCCCCCCCACAATGTGTAATAACTTGAAAAAATTGTTAGTTCCTGAAGACAAAACATGATCCAATGTTGAAAAACAACTTTTCTCCCTTTTGGAAGAAACAAAACCAAATACAAATGTGGAGATGCTTCCCATTCTAGATAGGAATTCAAGGAAGGAAGAATGAATGTGTATGATGATGATGTCTCTGAAAATTGCTCATGCATCTCCTTGCCCAAGGAAGATGAAGATGCCACAATCAAATTAGGTAAACGCCCATTCAATGAACAAGGTGACAAACCATGACTATATGGAAATTGATGTTGAAAAAGATCCAAAGACAATGAAATGAACCATCCATTGAAGGAATAGATGGAGACTATATTTCCCCCCCTAAATGAAGTGTCCTCAAAACCACTGAAAGAAGACTAAAGCTAGAAGAGTGTCTAGTGATGAAAAACTACATGTCTCCCTCTAGAAAGAAGCAAATCCAATGGTAGATGTCAAAGAAACTCCAACTCCATGAAGGAATGAGAGGGAAGAAGCCTCATATATGAAATATCTATAAAGGAATCAAGTGCCTCCAAGGTTGTCTCACTATGATTAGGATCCCCAATCAAGGTCGAAACAATGGAATGTGGAGACTCAAGACAACCCTCCAAAGTAGAATCTACATAGAGGAGAGATATCCCCTCAATAATTTCCTCCAAACCTATAGAAGTAAACAAGTATGCAATACCTAAAACAAATCCATCCTATGATCCCAAGTCTAGAAAACTGAATATGTCTTGTTGAATGGGAGTGATGGAAGCCTCAATCAATGACTCTGCACAAGGAATAACTAAGGGGAGGTATATCAATTGTCTCTGATGGAGAAGAAGCATCTATATAACCCTTGACATCCTCATCTAAAGATTCAAAGAATTCCAAATATATAAGCTCCTGCATATCATTATCATCATAGGGTATCCTCTCTGAAGAATGAAGAGGCACATGACATTCTAAATCATGATCATCGGGGAATGGTGGAGTATCAGGATCCCCAAATAGCTTGCAAATCTTAGTCCAAAGAGTATGAAGACAATCACAATGATCAATACATTTCAAAACATCATCATCAACATGCATTGTAATGACCTTTAAGAAATCATACCTTATGTATCTCCAAGAATTTTTTTTGGATATCCTTATCTAGATGGGGAACAAAACCATACAAATGTGGCAACAACTAATGTGATTGGAGATGGTATATGATGAAATCTCTCCAAATTGTTTATTGTTTCCCCTTCCTAGCATAGTCAGAGAGGGATGAAATGAAAACCCCATAATGACATACGATTGATCTCCACAATTACAAAGAAATTAACCTTCAACAATAATTAAAAACTCCCAAATATGATGTGCAGCTATAAATGAAGCCTCCTAATGCATATAAACCTTCTCCAAATTACAATATGTCCAAGTTATCAAGAAAATGCCTCAAATTGAAAAAAATCAATAGAATGCAACTGAGTCTGAATCTAAAAAAAGTAGATGGACAAAATGATAGAGCTCTGATCACCTTTGTAATGCTACTAGAATCTCAAAAATCTAACAAACTGGTGAAAAGATACGAGCTCAAGAGTCCAAATGGGAGATCTGACTTCAAACAATAATAAAATATCACAAGAATAAAATATGATAATAATTCTTGCACCACAGGAAAGCTCTCGAAACCATCTTTCCAATGATATCTTGTTTGTGAAAATTTGATACCTGAGTCAAAAGTTATAGCGATTTTAAGAAAACTGCCTAATTAAGACATGATGGGGCTTCTGTGATGGTCATTTGGCCGTCAAATTTAAGATAGCTGCCCATTTTTTTTGAAAAAATCACCAAAAAATAAATATACCTCAGAATATGAAGTATTTTATATGATGTCGACTAGAGAGATTTTTTCTTTCAACAAGATGGGAGATTTTTTTCTCCAACACTTGCACAATTCATACTTTTCCCATTGATATAGTTGTAAAAAAGGCTTTGATGGCATCTGGATGACAAAGTCAAATCTTCACAAATCGGTAGGTGATCCTTAGGTTTTCAGACCTTCTGAATGTAATGGTGGGGTCAAATCTAGCCCAAAGTGCCTCAAAAACTAGTTGCCTCCTGGATGAGAACAACTGGCCCTTCATGAAAACCCTTCAACCAACAATAGTCTCCTCAGCTCAACCTCCCAATATGAGATGGATCTCCTAAGGTCAATGCTTTGATACCATGTTAGAAATATGAACAATAACCCACTTGAAGTTGTGCACACTTCAAAGGATCAACCATGAAGAATACCATCCACGTGAATAAGGAAGTGTTGCAACATGAGCAAGAAGACAAATTGATCAAATGATGATCTTAAAATGCATTGAGATTGAACTCATGAGATGATTTACAAATGTACAAGAGCCTTCCTTATATAGGAAAGGAGAGAGGTAGTTGGATAACCACCTTAGTTACAAACATTAAATGCCTAATGCTTAATTATAAATGTATGAGAGAAATATTAAATGCCTAGATAACTACATGCCTATTAATGAGATATGGTCCCATTAAATACTAGTTTCTAGAATACTACCTAGGAAACTAACTCCTAAGTAAACTTGTTAATGATGTGAATAGGTCCTCACTAATATCTAGTTAGGAAATAACCCCATTCACACTAACAGTCTCCAAAATCTCCCTTGATCTCTTGTATCTCATTGCTGCTGCAACTCTAGGAAAGATGGACTCATCCATTGCTTGTTGGATTAAAAATAAAGCTTTTGCATCCTTTTTCTTTTTGTCTCTAAGTTGATATTTTTCTCCCTATGTTAATGCCTGAAAGGCTACCTAATCCTATGGCTCTACAAGACCATTTTCTACCAAATCCAAAACATCTTGTGAATAGAATAATGTCCTCATCTTAATTTCCCAAAAATCATAATTCTTACCAGTGAAAATAGGATTTGGGGCTGAGAAATACTATTGCTTGTTGCCATGATCTGCAAGATGATCTTCACCAACAATCTTTAATTTGTCTGATTCGATCCGCTACTACAATCTATTTCTTTAAACTATGACATCTACAACAACATTTCCCTTCATAGTAAATTGCTCAATTTTTTGCATACAAATCTACCCAAACTAGCTCTGATACCACTTTGCTAGTTAGGCAAAGACAAAGAAAAAAATAACTACAAACTACTACAACAAAACCAAAACAGAGTTTTATTTTTAATTTTTTTTATAATAAATGCAAGTTACAGTAGCCTCTTTTAATAGAGGTCTTCAAGAAATCGATGATAAGAAAACACCAAAAAAATAGCTTTAAAACAACTTAAAAATAAAGAAAAATCCTACGTAATTTCTAATCTAACAGTTACAAAAAGCATGTTTTTTAATCTCTTTATGCGGAGAAATTATTGTTTTATTCTAACAGTTTCTACTTTTGGCTCCACTAATTCAGAGGTGGGAAAACCATACAACTCAACTATTGTTGAAAGCATTATAATGAAAATAAAATTGAAGAATGAAAATGGTCTGCAAACCACTCATTTAGACAATCCCACCTTGTCTTTCTTGTTTAGTTGTTGCAATTGCACATATGTTGTTGGCATTCAAATATTCTTGCAAATTCTTTTCAAAGATGTAAACATTTATCTAAATTCAAATATCAAGGGGGGAAATTATCTACAAAATGGTTAGTCCAGATTTAGAGTTATGAGTTCTAATATGATACTCCAAACGGCTATTACACTGAATTGACCATATTAATAAATAATTAAAATTCAAAATCATCTTGTTTAAATTTTAAGAATTGTTGATTATTTTAGTCTATATATTGGGTGCACATGATTAAAATTGAAAAATATAATTGTTTAAATTTTTAATCAAATGAACATTTTGCATTGTTTTTCCATCTAATTTAATTTGAATAGAAACTATTGGTCATAGTGTGTAAATTGAATAATGAAGATGACATTTTGGCTATTTCCCTTTACTTGTCAAAGATGATCTAATCGTCAATCCATCCAAATGTTTGCAACCTAGAACGTCTTATAAACATGTGTATAAGAGAGTTGGAACTTGGAATTGGAGGGGAGAGGTAAGGTAAAAAAAAACCCAAAACAGAGTGTAGAAATAAAACACAGATGTATCCAAAAATATTTGAGTTTATATAATTCATTCAAAAGATATACAATTTCTTTAGTCAAAAAATAGTATATGGAGAGCCCCTATTCGGTGGCTTCATTTTCAACCTACTGCTACAACAGAGCACTCATATATATTCATACAAAAGGTTATCTTTATGAAGAGTTGTTCCTACAACAATATATTGATTGTTCCATCTTTCTCAATACATACATATCAAAACAAAAGACTGCTTAAGCGATATATATTCATCTCATGAGCTCAAAAAAAGGAGGCAAAATAAAATATTAAATTATAATTAATGTTGTAGCATGGGAAAATATTAGAAATGAGATTATGTAGTATCTTCATATTTAAAATTGTCCTGATGCAGAGAATGAGAAAGAAAGTTGAATTAAGTTTGAGTTGGTGATTGATATCCTGCACGTGTGAGCTTAAAGGATAGAGAAATGATGAGAGAGAGTGAATGAAGAAATACAAAGTTGGATTAAAGACAGGTAGTTGGAATTATTTCCAGCATTCCCCCTTAATCATAACTACTACGATCTATGATGCCCAATCAATCTATTTGATAGACAAAACCTTTTTTCACTAAGGCCTTGGTAAAAATGTTTGCATATTGATCTTGAGACCTACAAAAATCCAAAAATATTTCTCCTTTGTTGATTAGTTCTCTAATGAAATGATATCTTGTGTCAATATGTTTGCTTCTCTTGTGAAAAACTAGATTTCTTAACAATGCTATAGTTGAGTTCTTGTCACAATATATATTTGTTGTCTCTTCTTGTTTTTGCTTAAGATCTTTCAAAACTCTTCTCATCAAAATTGATTGGCATGATACACCTATGACTACTACATACTCTACTTCAACAGATGCAAGCATGATAATTGGTTGTTTTTGTTGGTTCCCAAAATTGTAGATTGGAAACCCTAAGAGTATGCAAAGCTCTACGGTCATGTTTAACAATGCTTTGGACAATGAACAGACTCAACCGATATGGTTGGAATTCCCTGCACTTTAGGCTATGCTTAGCCTAGGTGGTTTTACCTTGTGTTCACCATGAATTGTTAAATCCTCAAGACTAATTGGTGAATGTTTAGCAAATTGTGAATTTTATGCAATTATTTCAATTAAATCATCATGTTCAATCTACTTCAAAGTGGCATATGATTTTGAATTAGATTTTCCAACTACAAATACCTCCACTCCTATAGTAGAAAATCTAAATTGGATTTTAAAATATGATACAAGAGATGGTCTTGGAAAATGAATTGATTGGTGCCTTTTCTAGGTAACAAAGTCAAAATTCAAATTGAAATGTGTCTTCCTTCTAAGTATAACTCAAATTACTTGGAACGATACTGTTTATGACTTGCATAAACACGCAAAATTATCTTTTACCAAGTTTTTCTTATTTATCTAATTGAATCATCTAGATTATTGTGACCTATTCAAAGGAATTTAACTCTTTCTTAAAGAAACACTATTAAAAAAATCACACAAAACATAAATTGTGTTTTGAAAAGCTAGACATATGCTTGATATGCTAATTTGAATAACAAGAAAACAAAATGCAAACAACCAGGCAATGATATTCAACAAGTAATTGACAACCAAAATTTAGACACTAGAGAAAGGGTATGTGAAGGATCATGATGGGCCAAAAATTGGCAATATGATGGGTATGTGTAGGGTATGTGGCTAACGACTTTTTTAAACCCAAAATTGATGAAACGAAAAGGGTTTTTAAAGGAGATTCACAACTTTCCACCAATATAAATTATTCTTTACTTTGAATTTAATAAATAATTATTATTCATTTTCTATTTGAATTACGACTAAAGTCTTGATTGATAGGTTGATTGAAAAACATCTATAGCTTTCAAACAACATCACATTTTTTGAATCTGAAACATGTGTCACATTCTATGCTTTACATACTATAGGATTAAAAAATGAATTTCATGAAGCTTTGACCAAGTTAAGGTGGTCAAACATATGAGTTTTATATTTTTTAAAATTTGTAATAAAAAATTCATAATTAATTATTTACTTGGAAAAAATTACAAAAACTATGCATCACATCAGGACATGAGTCCTCTACTTATATCTAAAATCTTATAAAAAAATATTATCATTTTATTTTGGTTAAGGTGGTCAGACAGACACCTACTTCTTATTTTTCCCTCAAATTTAAGTACTATTCCATTGAAATTTTAAATTTTCACCAAATAGATATATATTTTTAAATAAACCTAGTACTTTAGAAACTACATTCAATTTTCTACAGATTCTATTCTTACATATTTTTGAAATAATATAGATAACTTATTAAAAAAAATTACATTAAGTTGCCCAACTCTGATTTTTCTGAATTTTTTGTCACTTAAGGGCCTGTCTTTTCTATGATGATCCTGCACATACCCGAAAGCAACATTCAATTGATATGCTTCAGAAAATAGGCCTTTACAATATCCTTTCACAAATTCCAATTTCCCCCAAAAGAAGAGAGTTCCCCACGATCTTGGTTTCCTTCTTATAGGAATGAAGGAAGCAACAAGCTTCAGACCATTCACATTCTAGAAACTAACTTTTCATATGCCCACCCTTTGGTATAATGTTCTACAATATTTTGCTCTCAAAAAGTCTATATAAGGCTGCCACATATACAAGAAAGAGACAAAAGAGGAATATTTGAGGTGACTTGATGACTGTTGACACTGGCTTGATGTTCCTTTGCTATGTTGCATCTTCACTGAATGATCAAGTCTAACCTCCTAATGAATTTATCAAGTTAATCGCATGCCCTTTCTTCCATCGGAGGGACCAACATTTTGTCTTACCGATATCTATATATGTCTCCCCAATAGCCTCCTCAATACTATGTTTTCTTTATCCTTCAAGGTTTTGAAGGGATCAATTTTATGTTCCTACTGATATTCACACCTCCCTTCAATATGCTTATTGGTTATCAAGACATCGAAAGGACTTGGAAAATTCTCACTTCGATATCTTGAAGTCCCCCTGAACCTTTTCTTGGATTACTGTTACACAGTATCTTCGATATTTCTTTGTCACTACAATTTATCTATGCATTTCAACTTTGGCTAATGGGATTATAATATTAATCTCAGGGTGGTTCACCTTCAATAAATTTCATTTCTCCAACATATATTGCTCTTTCGAAGGGACCCTTAATTATCTCTCGTTGATATATAACTTTTCCCCTGGTATATGCATTTTTTGTTTGTCAAGTTTTTGAAGGGACTCTGAAGACTATCTCTTCAAAATTCCATTGTCACTTTGACATATTTACTTGAGCCCACCATATCAATACTTTCAAATCTAGGGTTGTGAATATTATTGTTTTAATGCACATCACTTCATTAAAGGAACTCAAAACTGTCTCCTCCCAACAAGTCATTGTGTCTTCGATGATGCTTCATTCGGAGTGTTCATGCCTTACTAACTTCCTATTGTAACACTGCAATACTCAAACAAGACATGAGTTAGGGTAACAATATACATGTATGATGGAGGATGTCTTGGTGAAAGATATAACATGAATTTTGGACCTAGAAAATGAATAGTGCAAGGGTTAGAACTCTTTTAGTGTACTTTTGGAACTAGGGTTTGATAAGCATTGAATGTAGACTAGGTGAAAATTTTCCAGTCCTAACAGCAGCTCTAGCTGGAGATATGGCTAACTAGATATTGCAAGAATCTATAGCATTTCTCCAGGGTGCAGACCAAAAACACAAAACTATACAAAACAAGGGAAACCAAAATTCAGAAAAAAAAACCTAAACTACTATGCATGGAATTTATCTTCTTTAAGAAAAGAAGTGTTTCAGAAACTGTTTATGCACTGGAAATTCCTAATTCTCACCCACCATGTTTTTCAAGTAATATGAATCTTCACCGCATTTTCCAAAAAATTGAAGGTTCCAATAGTGGCTCCGACTGGGGATGTATGCCCCTTATAGGCATACCAAGAATTTAGATATTTGGTGGAAGAAGATCAAGTGTCTTGTCCATTGGGTAGCAGAGTCACTCTTTCTCTACCTTGAACTAGTATGATTTGAAAAATCACACCACATTTGATGGCACTAGGTCACCAATAAATAAAAGCCTATATTTTCCTCTGTCATACACTTTATTTTCATTTGATTACATCAAGTCAAATCTGAAAGCACTATCACTGTAACCCTAAAGACAAACATTACCACTGGAATTTTGAAACATACCACTATACTTTTCCATACCAACATTAGTTCCATTAGAATATATCTCACAATCAAGCACAAATTGAAAACTACCATCACCATGTGACAAACATCCATCATATTCATCTAATGAAACATGTTCATACATAATGCAACAATTAACATTATCTATTTCATCATCATATTTCACTGAAGCTTTTCCCAAATAGATTGAGAGATCGAAACACTCATATTCTACCTCATAGCTAGCATCACAGTGCTGGAAACCATGAGAATTATGAAAACAAGCCTCCAACCTATGGAAAGAAAAACATTCATATATTGGCTCATTTTGTAACTACAATTCAACATTTTGGTGAGAAGATCCATCAAGAAACCCTTCATGAACATTGTTATCCTACAAATTATCTTGTCTATTTGTGGAAGGAAAAGAAAATGGACATTTTTCATACTAGTACCCAAAGGAACATCATCACTATCAAAATTTATCTGAGCAGGGCATAGAAGCTCATGACCATTTTCATGTACATGGTATACCTCTAATATTCCATGGTTAATAAATCTGAAATTTTCTCACTTCTGAGTGAATATATGCTTCTTCTTTCACATCTTCCACTGGTTCTTCTTCTTGATCTCTGTAAGAGCTACAAGCACCACTTAGTTGCAAATAAAAATCCATAGAGTTGTCATTTTTATCATTAGAACCTGGATATTCAATTTATTCATCATAACATACATTGCTCATATCATATAGGATTGAATTTCCAACAACCTTGCCAAAAACATAATCATAATCTAATAGGCCTTCTATATTTTAATCCTTATTAACATTCAGACTATCATAACAATTATTTTTACTTGCATACCCATCCTCTATAGACTAATTACAATCATTACCCTTTTAATTGATGTAGGGCACACTGTCCCTTTTTGTTTTAGCTTCTAATTCATTATTATCAATGCTATCACAATACTCAAATGGCTGCACCTCTATTGTTTGATCATGAAATGCACTGAAATTATTATGTATACTATTTTTAGGTGCACCCACCATATCATTAAACTAACCACAAGCATTATCATGAAATCTCACCCTGAATGTATGTCCATACCTATTCTTTTCAACAAATTCAATCAACTCAACTACTTGACTTGGGAAAATGGGCTTCCCATTTTCTAACCAAAAATTTGGACCCAATTCATATGCATTCAAAACAAGTCAATCAAAATAGACTCATGAGGTCTGAAGCTATTATGTATGTTTATATAAGCATTTAGAATCCTTTTCAACAAGGACTAACCTATTTCACCTTCTACTTTCCTTATGGTAAATATTTCCTAAATACGGACAGTAGGGTTAATAATGTGTGCACTTTGTTGATAATGAATTTGGGGCTAACTATGATGTGCAAGGTATTGATGTGGGTAAGTTGGAATAACAAGGGTATTTGCACCTTGAAGACTTCTCTCAAACTCTGATATATATTGCACATTTTCATATGTCATTTCATTGCTTGCTGAAATAGATTGAGGCCTAAAATTTTGTGTATAATTTTTATTATCGTCATCAAATTGACTCAGGAATAGCCTTTTGAAATCTTCCCATGAAGATATACTTTGCATAAGTAAGCCAATATACCATTCTCTTGGATTATCCTTCAAAGACCTTACAAATAATTTCATAATGACATCTTCTGCACAAATTTGAAAGTCTTCAATAAACACACAAAATAGTTGCACATGCCTATAAGCTAATTCATATTCCTCTCCATGAAACATAGGAACATGATCTATAAGTTCAAAGGGATAAGGATTTGGGTAGTTTTGGATATTATTGAATTTCAATGGTTTATATCTATCTGAGACAAACACTTCTCTTTGTGGATGTGGTTGACATTGTTGTCTATTCATTGTGCTTGGAACCAAACAAGGATAACTATATGGATGAAACATCTTGTTTATCACTTTACAAATCTTCCACATAAAATAGTAGTCACACATCTTTTAGCTCTTTTCTCTTACAGTAGCTCTCAAGCAAGGATAATACACAAAACAACTTAATGTCAAGCTTAATATCTTTTCAAATGAGCTTATTACTGCATACTTCTCACATAATACCATAACTGAAAATTGCAACATAGAAGTATGTAAAATCAATATCAATATTCCCCTCTTTACTAGTGCTTCAACACTTGATAAAGGACTTCATTAAAATTCATACACCATGGTTTTCACATAAGCTCCTTTTTTGAAAACTAGAACAGAAAGACCTAGAACAACTGTGATAGCTTCTTACCCTTCTTCTTGACTGAAAATTATGTAGATCTAAAGCTCCTTTGTATCCTTTACCAGGATATTGAAATAGAGTCGCCACCTCTTCTATAGAGGAATGAATTTTATTTTCTAGGTCTTCTCCAATAGCATATTCATTTGCATCTCTCTTCACCACTACTGCAACAAAACTCTATCCAAGTCTAAAACTTCAATTTCTGATTTTCACTCTTTGATTCTTGACTCTTCCCAATGATAATCACTTATTCCCTAGTGGATTTTCCAATCTATTGATTCCCAAAATTGCAAATTGCAAACCCTAAGAGTATGCCAAGCTCTATGGTTAGGTTTAGCAATTTTTTGGCCAACAAATGGATTCAACCAATATGGTTGGAATTCCCTACACTTTAGGCTCTTCTATGCCTAGGTGGGTATTACCTTATGTTCACCAGTGATTGTTAAATCCTCAAGACTAATTGGTGAATGTTTAGCAAATTGTTAATTTTATGCAATTTTTTCAATCAAATCATCATGTTCAATCTAATTCAAAGTGGCATATGATTTTGAATTAGATTTTCCAACTACAAATACCTCCACTCCAACAACAAAAAATCTAAATTGGATTTTAAAATATGATACAAGGGATAGTTTTGTAAAATGAATTGATCGGTGCCTTTTTTGGGTAACAGAGTCAGAATTCAAATTGATATTTTTCTTCCTTCTGGGTATAACTCAAATAACTTGGCATGATACTATTTATGACTTGCATAAATGTGCAAAATTATCTTTTACCAAGCTCTTCTTATTTATCTAATTGGATCCTCTAGATTATTGTGACCTATTCAAAGGAATTTAATTCTTTCTTGAAGAAATCCTATTAAAAAAACATGCAAAAGATGAATTATGTTTTGACAAACCAGACATATGCTTGATATGCTAATTTAAATAACAAGGAGAAAACAAAATGGAGAAAACCAGGTAAAATTTTATCAATGATATTAATTGACAACCAGAATTCAAACACTGAAGAAAGGAAAATTTGATTGATATGCTTTAGAAAATAGGCCTTTACAATATCCTTTTCCAAAATCCAATTCCCCCCAAAGAAGATAGTTCCCCACAGTCTTGGTTTCCTTCTTATAGGAATGAAGGAATGAACAAGCTTCAGACCATTCACATTCTAGAAACTAACTATTCATATGCCCACCCTTTGTTATAATGTTCTACAATATTTTTCTCTCAGCAAGTCTATATTTAAGACTACCACGAATACAAGAAGGAGACAAAATAGGAATATCCAAGGTGACTTGATGACTATTGATGTTGACTTGATGTTTCTTTACTATGTTGCATCTTTTTTGAATGCTAAAGTCTAACCTCTTGATGAATTTATCAAGTTAATTGTGTTCCCAAGTTCTTCCATTAGAGGGCCCAAAATTTTATCTTATCGATATTTGTATGTCTCCTCGATAGCCTCCTCAATACTTTGTTTTATTTATCCTTCAGGGTTTTGAAGGGATTTATTTTATGTTCCTGCTGATATTCACACCTCCCTTTGATATTCTTATTGGTTATTGAGACATCAAAAGGACTTGGAAGATTCTTACTTCAATATCTTGAAGTTCCCCCAAACCTTTTCTTGGATTACTATTACATTGTCTCTTCAATATTTCTTTGTCACTTTGATATATCAACGCATTTCAACTTTGGCCAATGGGATTATAATATTAATCTCAGGGAGGTTCACCTTCAATAAATTTCATGTCTCCAACATATATTGCTCTGTCGAGGGGACCCTTAATTATCTCTTGTCGATATATAACTATCCCCCTGATATATGCATTTTCTGTTTGTCGGGTTTTCAAAGGAACTCTGGAAACTAACTCTTCAACATTTCATTGCCACTTCAACATATTTAAAAAACCACCATATTGATACTTTCAAACATGGGGCCATGAATATTATTTTTTTAATGCACATTGCTTCATCAAAGGGACTCAAAATTGTCTCCTCCCAACAATTCATTGTGTCTTCGATGATGCTTCATTCGAAGTGTCGAAGGAACATTGAAACAAGTCCCACCGATATGGCTTGGTCTCTTTGACAGTGTTTATGCTTTTTTCATGTGAACTGTGTTATCGAAGGGACTCCAAGGTAACTCCTGCCAATAAATTGTAGTCTCCTTGATGGTGTTCATGCCTTACTAACTTCCTTAGATACAACATGACAATACTTGAAAACAAGACACGAGTTAGGGTAACAACATACATGTATGATGGAAGATGTCTTGGGAAAAGATATAACATGAATTTTGGACTTGGAAAATGAATAGTGCAAGGGTTAGAACTCTTTTAGTGGACTTTTGGAATTAGGGTTTGACAAGCATTGAATGTAGACTAGGAAAAAACTTTCCAGTCCTAACAATGACTCTAGTTGGGGATGAATGGCTAACTAGAAAATGCAAGAATCTAGAACATTTCTCCAAGGTGCAGACCAAAAACACAAAACTATACAAAACAAGGGAAACCAAATTGGGAAAAAACCCTAAACTAAGTTGTGCATGGAATTTATCTTCTTTAAGAAAAGAAGTTTTTCAGAAATTGTCCATGCAATGGCAATTCTCAATTCTCACCCACCATGTTTTGCAAGTAATATGAATCTTCACCATATTTTCCAAAAATTTGAAGGTTCCAAAACTTTCTTTGAAGCCAATGATACTACATCTATTCTAAAATGAAAAACCATAACTAAAAGTGCTCTTCCTATCATCAATACTCCCTACACAATCATGATTTGTATACCCTATGAGTTTGAACTTGTTTGACCTTGAATAATGAATGCCATAGTTTCTTGTTCTAGTCACATATTTGAGAATTATTTTCCCCGATTGCCAATGAGAATCCTTGGGAGACTCCATAAACCTTGAAATAAGAATTTCTACATACATAATATCCAACCTTGTGGTTGTTAAATAGATGAGGCTACCAACAAGTATTTTATAAAAAGTTGGATTGATGTTGGTTCCTTTATCATCCTTGCTTAGTTTTAGTCCTGTGATAATTGGTGTTGGAGTTCATTTACAATTTTTCATTCTAAACCTCTTCAAAATGTCATTAGCATACTTAGATTAGGAGATGAATATACCATTACCACTTTGATTCACCTCAATGCCAAAAAATACTTTATGAGACCTAAATAAGTCATTTTAAATTCATGTTTATGTCTCCTTTGAACAAAAAAATTGCTTATAAAGTCATCAACATACAAACAAACAATTATTATCCCACATTAACATTACAACACTACATGGAGAAGTGTGGAACGGGTGAGAAGAGGAGCGGGGGAGGATTTTTGAAATCCTTTGAAGATGGAGACAATGGAGATGATGATCTTGATTCATAGTCAGATGTGGTTGAGGTTCCTCAAGTTCTTGTAGTCGAGGGCTCTCTGGTGTCATCATTTTGTATGGTGTTTAAGACTGTTGGGGTCCTTTGTTCTAGTTCTGAAGGCTCGGTTGCTGCATTTTCCTTTGTGGTGTTTGGTGGACAAGTTGGTGTTCTAGTGTGGTTCTCTAAGATTCTTCTATGTTGCTATGAAAGCATCTTTGTTGGAGCCTCCATAGTCATTGGTTGTGATAGGTTTGGTGTTGTCGATCTCAGATCCTTGTCTTAGGATGTTTCCTAGATGGATCTACTCATGGTATTCCTTGAATTTTTTTTTTTATGCTAGGCTTCAATTCTCCTTCTTGGTCTATTTTCTTGTTTCCAAGGGTTCTACTACTTGATTTCATCTCTTTTTGAGAGTGGCTTTGCTCCCTTTTTGGTTGGTGAGGTTTTTTTCTTTTGAAGAGGGTGGTCTTTTATTTTTGGTGTTGGGTGCTCTATAGGAGTGATCATGTTTGTGGTGTTAGAGGTCTTTTATTTGGTTCTTTGGGGGCTTTTGTCCCTCAAAGTGTCATGTTTGTTACAACCCTAATTATTGCAAGTTTAAGGAGAGGAATGTTACCCTTCTCCTTCAGTTTTTACTCCAAGTAGTTTCCCTGGCTGTGTGAGGAGGTCTTGGGTTGTCTCAAGAGGTTTTTGTTGAATGTTTATCTTGATACTGAGACTAAGATGGATTCATGGTCTAACCTCCATTTTGTTTCTTTGGGTAACGACCGGGTTGTTGAGGGTGTCCTTCCTAGACTTCTCTTGTTATTGGTTGGTTTGTTTTCCTTTGTGCTCTTGAAGCTTCTAAAGCCTACTCAACCAAAGGATGGTGTGTATGCCTCTTCTTTTGAAGAATTGGCTTTCTTTTAGGTCCTACATTCAATGTATTTTTATAACATGAAATTTTCTCCTATAGAGGTGGAGTCCCTTCCTCTAGAGGTGGAGGTGGTTAATGTGGATATGGTGGAAAGCCCTTTTTTCTAAGATCCTCTAGTGGTGTTCCTAGTAAGGTGGAAGATGCTCCTATTAAGGTGGAGCTCAAGGGTGTTGGAGATTTGTGGTTGTGGCAGTTAGGATTTGCATATCATCCTCTCTTTTAGAGTGGACCTTGTTCCTATAGAGGTGGAATTTGCATTGGTTTTCCAGGTTGGAAGGAGTTTCAAGGGGTTTCTTGCTTCCTTGTTTTCCTCTAGGTTTCTTTTTCAAGTGATTTGGGTTTTCTACATCACTATTTTTGTTTTGGGTGATGTAGGGATTCTACATCATCATGGGTGTTGCTTTTCTTTGATCCGGAGGATCTTCATCAAAAATTGAAGTTTCTCATTTGTCTCCAGCATCAGCATCATTAGAAAGAGACCAAAATTCTGATCCCAATGCAACTTGAATGGAATCAAATAGAGCTACGAAGCTCAAGTTATGCTCAGTCAAACCTTGGTCAACTCAGGGCTCTAGTAAGAGAAAAAGGAAAAAAATTGAAAGTCACCAAAAGAGGTCAAGATTGGTCTCAATGCAAAGATCTCGTCAAGAGATTTCTAATGGTGTTTGTTTCACGCAAAACGAAGGTCATATGCCCGAGTTACGAGCAGTCAAAGATTGGGTGAAAAGTTGGCAATGTTGATGTCAGCATGACATCAGCACAATACAGTCAACACCATCGGCAAACCATATGTTGACATGTGTCAAGTTGTGAATGAGTAAAAAAATCCACGTGGCACATCATTGGGTGCCACGTGGCACCTTGAAACATGTCACTAGTCGTCATCACATCATTAGGCGCCACATGGCTGAGGTCCACGTCATCATGGCCACATCAGCAATCATCCCACATTGGTGAAGTTGTTGTCTTTAATATCAAAAGGAGGATGGGGGGGTTGAACTCTTGACCTCACCCAAGTGAACAAGCCACTTGACTGCTGCACCACCACACTTGTCAGTACCTATGTAGGAGTGCCCCACACTTTTACCAAATACCTCAGCGGATTTTGAGGGGGCGATGGTTTGAACTGCCAATCCCTCAACCCCTAACATGCCACTTTACCAATGCATCAAATGGTTGGTGCGAGTATTAAGGGGAACATTTACTTGTTAAATTTTCTAAGTTGAAATCTCCCATAATTAACCCCCTAACATAATTTAACAAACTTATAAGCCTTTAATGGTTTGAATATATATTTTAAGGGGTTATTAAAAACTATTGTAAGGGGATAAGATTTTTCTCAAAGATATTTTCCAAGATTATATCTTTTTAAGGAAGATTATCCTAAGAGGTTGATATTTGTAAATGATTTGAAGGATTTTTATGTAAAAATGGGAGATAGGGGAATATTTGAAAATCATTTGGTTGAAGACCAAATTGAGTAAATTTTTTGTATAAAAAGGGGGGTAGCTTAGGATTTTGAGTAGGTGGTGACTTGAGAGAATTATCTTGGTGGAATTTTTCTCTCATCCTATGCTTTCAAGGAGATTTTTCTTGTACACTTTGGAGGAGCTTTTCAAAATTTCTTTGTACCAAGGAGAACCTATGCTGGAATTTTATAACTATTAATCTGGAGAATTAATCGGATTGTTCCACTCATTTGAGAGGAGCCCGAAGACGTAGTTGTTCTTACAAAGAACTCTGTTATCAATTTTGTTTTTGTTCTCTCTCTCTTTTCTCTCATTCTAAATTTCATCACTTTGTTATTTCCATTATTTTAATCATGTTCATGTGTTAATTTCAATTAAGTAAATTGGATTATTAAATTGTAATCATTAAGCATTCTTTAAGCAATTGACATAGATCGGAAAACTAGATCAAATTTGGTATTAGAGCTTTGTTTTGACTAGTATTGCAAAATTGAGTGCTAACGCTCTCCAAACTTCAGTGAGGTGAAGGCAAGCTAGAAGAATATAATCCTGAGATCGGCAAACGAAAGACTTTGCCAACAATGGATGAAACTAAAGCTGGAAAAAGTATTGAGCAAGAGCTTGATGAAAAATCTTTTCAGCAAGCCTTTCTCGACACGAAGTCTATGGTGGAAGAGCTTTATGCAAAAAAGAAGAAGCGCGAAAAGAGAGATTCTTCAAAGTGAGAAAAGAAGGAAGGTCGAAAGGACAAAGAAGGAAAAGATCCAAAAGCTCCATCTCCTCCATCTTCCCCTTCTTCTCCATCTTCCTTTCTTCTTCTTCCTCTTCTACTACTGTTAATCCTTTCAAGAGCAAGTCTAAACCTATTATTAAATTGGATGTAAAATTTGAATTGCCTAAATACTACGGGTGTGTTAAATGCCGAAAAGTTAGATGATTGGATCCAACAGGTAGAAGTGTATTGTAGGATTCAAGGCCTAACATAAGATGCTTCTATGATCCAGTTAGCCACTCTCTAGTTGGGAGGTACAACTCTCACCTGGTGGGAGAGTAGGACTCGGGAGGAAATTTCTCACCATGGTAAGGTTAATATGACTTGGATGGAATTTGTTGCTGCCCTTAAAAAATAGTTTTACCCTTTAGGCTATATGCAACAATTAATAATGAATTGGAAAACCTTTAGGCAAGGTAAGGGTCAGTCTGTCCAAGATTACACCCATGAGTTTAGAAATTGGGCTATTTCTTTAAATGTTCCATTGTATACTCAGGATACATTACTCAAGTACATAGGTGGCTTGAATTCTTACCTTAGACATACTATTCTAATGTTGAGTCCTAGTAATCTGGATGAATTTTCAGTCCAAGCCACTCAGTTAGACTCAAGGGGTAAGAACACTTTCAGTGATAATTTCTCAAATAAACCATTTAAGTCTGAGGGGAAGTCTAAGGGTAAAGAAAAAGAAAAAGATAAACACAAAGGGAAAAAGAAACCTACAGTTAAGAAGGAGGGTGATAAGCCCACATGATCCTATTACAAGAAAGAGGGGCATGATGATTCGAAATGTTGGAAGTTGCATCCTGAATTAAGGCTGAAAAGATACAGAGGCAATAAAGGCAAGCAAAAGACTGTTGCAGTGATTCAACAAGATCTTGGATTTGACTCTGGAGATGAAACTCAGATTTTCATTGTTGGGATCCAAGGTAAAGGGAAAGGTATAATTCTCTCTTCTAATGCAAGTGTTTCTAATCAAATACAAGTACAAGTAAAGTATCTACTCCTCCTAAGGCTGATAAATAACAAAATGAATTTTTTCATATTTGAGTTGTAACTAAGCACACTAAGATTGACACATTGTTTGATACGGGTTCTCAAGTCATCTTAATATCTACAGAGTTGGTAAAGAAGCTTAATTTAACTACAACACCTCATCCAAAACCATATCCGCTTGGATTGGTTTGCAATGATGCTCAACTACAGGTAACAAAACAATGTAAATTGAAATTTGCTACCACTGCAAACTTTGTTGATGAGGTAGAAGTAGATGTTGTCCCTTTGGATATTTTTGGGCTTGTGTTAGGGAATCTGTATCTATATGATAAAAAAACAATCTTTTAGAGGGGGGAGAATAAGTATCATCTCTTTACGGATGGGATAGAATACATTGTATGTGCACACAAATTTAAGACTAATCTTGCACTAGTTAATGTTGGTCAGATGAAAAGGTTGGTCAATTCTAGTAAGAACTTTGTATTAATGATTGTAAAACCCAAAGAGGATGAAAAATATGAAGCATTTAAGGGATGTGATCCAGAGCGCGAGACTGAGATGGTAAAAATAGTTTCTATTTATGATGACTTATTTCAGGAGCCAAAGGGATTTCCACCTAAGAGAGAGATACAACATGAAATCCAGTTACAGCAGGATGTGCCTCTTCCAAATATCGACATGTACTATTTATCAATTTTTTAGAATGAGGAAATCAAAAAGAAAGTTCAGGAGTTGGTGGAAAAATAAGTCATCCATCCTAGTACATCTCCTCGTGGTTCTCCAATTGTGTTGGTTCCAAAGAAGGATGGGTCTTGGAGAATGAGCATCGACTATCGAGCCTTGAACAAGATAACGGTATAGAATAGGTATCCTCTTCGCCAAATTGATGGTTTACTTGATCAATTGAAACATGCAGTTTATTTCTCTAAGTTAGACTTGCATAG
The DNA here is from genome assembly GCA_007258455.2 of Sequoia sempervirens. Classification (NCBI taxonomy): domain Eukaryota; kingdom Viridiplantae; phylum Streptophyta; class Pinopsida; order Cupressales; family Cupressaceae; genus Sequoia; species Sequoia sempervirens. The sequence goes on from VDFB02373365.1 coordinate 212,022,029, forward strand.
CAGATATCATTAGATAAGAATTGTAGAAGATGACATTTGGAAAACTGCATTTAAGACAAAACAAGGACTGTTCGAGTAGTTGGTCATGCCCTTCAAGATTTGCAATGCACCAGCTACATTTATGAGAGTCATGAATGATGTCGTTCACCCTTTTATTGATGATTTTGTCATAGTCTATCTAGATGATATTCTTGTATTTAGTCAAACTTGGGAAGATCATGTAATTAATGTAAAGAAAGTTTTTGATGTATTGAGAGAAGAAAAACTCTTTGTAAAGATGTCTAAATGCAAATTTGCTAAGAAATCCTTAGTGTACTTAGGCTATGTCGTAGGTGGTGGTCAATTGAAAGTAGACCCTACGAAGGTTGAAGTTATTATAAAATGGCCTAAGCCAAGTACAATCATTGAAGTCAAAAGTTTCTTAGGTGTAGTCCAGTACTGGAGGAAGTTCATTGCAAACTTCTCCTACATTGCATCACCATTGCACACATTGACCAGTATGAAGATGACCTTTCAATGGAGAGGTCCACAGAAGAAGGCTTTCAGCACTTTAAAGGAAAAGTTAAGCATAGCACTAGTTCTAGCTTTACCAAATTTACACCAACCGTTTGATATCGAGACAAATGCAAGTGGATTTTCCATGGGAGCAGTGCTAATGCAAGGAGGTAAACCAATCTGCTATCACTCTAAAACCTTTTCAGGTGTAGTTATTAACTATCCTACTTATGATAAGGAACTTTATGCATTAGTTTAGAGTGTTGAAAAATAGAAACACTACTTAATGGGGAAAGAAACTGTAATCCACACTTATCACTAGCCACTTCAGTACTTGCACTCATAGTCTAAACTGCAACAAAGTAGGCACTTTAGGTGGATGGTTTTTCTTCAACAGTTTCATTTGGTAATTAAGTACAAGAAAGGTGCCCATAACAAAGTAGGAGATATGTTTTCTAGGCTTCCTATTATGAATGCTTTGACTATCCTTAAAGGTACCTAGTTCCATGGTACATGAAAGTTTTCAGGAATAGTATGCTAATGATGAATACTTTAAGGAAATCTATTCAGCTTTGATTGTAGGCAAACTTGTAGAAGAGAAATATTACTATGTGCAGGATAAACTATAGTATTGCTTGAGAAAATTATGCATTCCAGAAGATGAACAAGCACAGGTAATTAGAGAAGCATACACCTCATTGATTGCATGATATTTTGGGGTAAGCAAGACAATCACTCAGCTACAAAAATATTGTTACTGGCCTCGTATACAAGAAACTGTAACTAAGTATATTAGAGGTTGTGTCATGTGTGCAACAAGTAAGCCTAGTAATAGGAAATTGGGGTTGTATACACCTCTACCTGTACCATCCTGTCCATGGGAAAGTGTTTCAATGGATTTTGTTAGGGGGTTACCTATGTCTAGGAAGGGACATGATTAGTTGTTTGTAGTAGTTGATTGGTTCAGAAAAATGTGTATCTTAATGCCTTGTAAAATGCAAGTCACTGTTGAACTAATAGCTCATATGTACTCTCCATTTGTATGGGTTCATTTTGGGTTACCTACTTCTATTGTATTGGATCTAGATTCTCAATTCCTAGGGGAATTTTGGTCAGCTTTGTGGGGACTCATGGACACCAAACTGAAGAAGAGTACAACCTTCCATCCGTAGACCAACAGACAGATAGAGGTACTGAATAGGATAGTTGTGCATCTACTCAGAAGTTACTATAGCAAACATCCCAAGTTGTGGGATGAGAGTCTTCGTTATGTGTAGGATGCTTGCAACCATGCAACACACTCTTCTATAAAGAGGTCTCCTTCTGAAACTTTCTTTGGTTATGTGCCTAAAACATCGATGGATTTTTCTTTTGGAAAGGACGATGTTGAAGATGGACACCATGATGTAGAGAAGGCTTTAAAGTTCATCTAGAAAGTCCAAGCAATTCATCAGGTAGTGGAAGCACAGTTGGAAAAGAACCAAGCCAAATACAAGGCTCGGCATGATAAACATTGCACCGATCATCATTTTCAAGTCGGTGACCGCATTTGGTTACATATCAACAAGGAAAGAATTCAAGGTGAAGGAAGGAAGATCAAGCCAATCAGATATGGTCGTTTCAAGATTATGGAAAAGATCGGTACCAATGCCTTCCACCTTAATCTTCCTGCATACATGCAAATCTATTCAGTTGTCAATGTTGAGAACTTGAAGTTGTATGAACCTCTGATGATATTGGACAAGGAGACTGATATTCAAGTTCCATCAGTTGATTACCTTTCACCAGAGTACATGTAAGAGTTGCCTAAAGATGTCATCCTCGATGGGAATGTCAGAACTTCATGAAGAGGAGCAGTTGAATACCTTAGAGTGGGATTGAAGGGGATGAATCCAAGCAAGGAAAAAAGGATGGAAATTGGTAAAGTGAAGGAACTTTACCCTCACTTACTTTCTGAGTAACTAGCTTTCAGAGGTCCAAAAGCTCTCTAGTGGGGAGGACTGATTCAAAGGATCTTCGTAAAAAATTGAAGTTTCTCAATCGTCTCCAAAATTGGCATCATCAAAAAGAGACTAAAATTCTAACCCCAATGCAACTTGAACAGAGTCAAACAGAGCTACGGAGCTCAAGTTATGCTTGGTCAAACCTTGGTCAACTCAAGGCTCTAGTCAGAGAAAAAGGAAAAAAATCAAAGTCACCAAAAGAGGTCAAGACTGGTCTCAACATGAAGAGCTCATCAAGAACTTTCCAATGGTGTTCATTTCACGCAAAATAGAAGTTATATGCCTTAGTTACGAGCAGTCAAAGATCGGGTCAAAAGTTGACCATGCTGACATCAACATAGTACAGTCAACACCATCATCCAACCATATGTTGACACATGTCAAGTTGTGAACAAGTAAAAAAAAACCATGTGGCACATCGTTGTGTGCCAAGTGGCACCCTGAGACACGTCACCAGTCGTCATCACATCATCAGGCGCCACATGGCTGAGGTCCACGTCATCATGACCATGTCAGCAATCATCCCACATTGGCAGAGTTGTTTTCTTCAACATCAAAAGGAGGATGGGGAGGTCAAACTCTTGACCTACCCTCAGCGAACAAGCTACTCGACCACTGCACCACCACACTTGTCGGCACCTATGTAGGAGTGCCCTACTCTTTTACCAAATATGTCACCAGATTTTGAGAGGGCAACAGTTTGAACCACTGACCCCTCAACCCCTAACATGTCACTTTACCAATGCATCAAACAGTTGGTATGAGTATTAAGGGGAATATTTACTTCCTTGTTAAATTTGCTAAGCCAAAATCTCCCATAGTTAACCCCCTAGCATAATTTAACAAACTTATAAGCCTTTAATGGTCTGAATATACATTTTAAGGGGTTATTAAAAACTATTGTAAGGGGATAAGATTTTTGTCAAAGATATTTTCCAAGATTATATCTTTTTAAGGTAGATTATCTCGGGAGGTTGATATTTGTAAATGATTTGAAGGATTTTATGTAAAAATGGGAGATAGGGGAATATTTGAAAATCATTTGGTTGAAGACCAAATTGAGTAAACTTTTTGTATAAAAAGGGGGGTAGCTTAGGAGATTGGGTAGGTGGTGACTTGAGAGAATTATCTTGGTGGAATTTTTCTCTCATCTCGTGCTTTCAAGGAGATTGTTCTTGCGCACTTTGGAGGAGCTTTTCCAAATTTATTCGTACCATGTAGAACCTATGCCAGAATTTTATAACCGTTAATCTGGAGAATTAATCGGATCAGTCCACTCATTTGAGAGGGGCCCAAAGACATAGTCGTTCTTACGATGAAATTTGTTATCAATTATGTTTGTGTTCTCTCTCTATTCTCTCATTTTGAATTTCATCACTTTGTTATTTCCATTATTTTAATCATGTTCGTGCGTTAATTTCAATTAAGTAAATTGGATTTTTAAATTTTAATCGTTAAACATTCTTTAAGCAATTGTCATAGATCTGAAAAATAGATCATTCTTATCTTGTTTCTAGCTATTATGAGTAGATGGTTTGATGTATCATGGTTGTTGTAGGTTGTGTTGTTACCTGATTGATTCATGTGGTCTTTGTGTTGTTTGGGTTCAAGGTCCCTGTTAAAATCTTGTTATTAAGGGCTTAAGGTTCCCTTCAAAACCTGTTTAGGGAAGCATGGATGGTTTGGAATTCATTTTGATGGTTGTTGTTGTTTGGCTGCTAGTTGTTTGAGTTGTATCTATTTACAACAAGGTTTTAGGTCCCTTCAAAACGTATCTATTAAAGGGATTTGGGTCCCTTAAAAACCTACTTGTAAGGGTTTTGGGTCCCCCCAAAACATGCTTTTCCCATTAATCAAAACAATAATGATATCACCTTTCTCATTCATCTTGGCGTATAAAGTAGGCTTGTTGCTACACCTATTGAAGCCACTTTGTAAAAGGTGAGAGTCAAATTTTCTATACCAAGCTCTTAGGCTTGTTCAAATCCATAGAGTGCTTTCTTGAGCTTATAGACTTTCTCTTCTTGACCCAAAATCTCATACCCATTGGCTGTTCCACTTAAACTTCTTCAATATAGCCATTCAAAAAAAATGATTTTACATCCATTTGATACTACCCACTTTTTTGAACTGTTATTTCAAGTATTATTCTCACAATGTCTAGATGTGCTATTGGAGCAAATTTCTCATTGTAATCAAAACCATGATATTGTGAATATCCCTTAGCCACTAGTCTTGCTTTAGGTTTTCACACATCATCATTTGTATTTAATTTGGTTTTGTAAATCCTCCACTCCTATGACATCCTTGTCTTTTGGAAGGCTCACTAACTCCCATGTGTGTTTCTTTTCAATTGTATTAATTTCTTCATCCATTAAATTTACTCATTTTTCATGTTTAATTGCATCTTCAAAATGAATTGGACCAAAATTATTCTCACCTTCATTTTTCTCATAAATGTCTCTTATACTTCCATTTTTTGTCTCTTCAAGCTTGCCAATGTAGGATTTGACATATCACTTGAACTAGAACTTGTGGAAAATGGACTTGATTTTCCTGCACCTTGAATTCCACTCGTAGTTGGGCTTTATTGTCTATTTGAAGGAGTAGATGCTAGAATGTGTGGGGTTATCCTTACACTTGATGATGGTATAATTTGTTGACCTCTTTTTGGACCTTGAATGGGTGTGGAAGGAGTCACTTTTGATGGAGTACTTGTTGGTATACTTTTTTTTTTATCTTCTTGTGGTAAGCTAGCTACTATATTGATTGTTTTTCTCCAAACTTCCATCCCATGCTTCATCTTCTAAGAATTGCACATCTCTGCTGATTATAACTTTCTTGGTTATTAGATTGTATAGTTTGTATGCCTTGGATTCATCACTATATCCAACAAATATATATTTTTCTCCTTTTTTGTCTAATTTTCTTCTTAACTCACTCAACACGTGCATATTGGACACACATCTAAATACTCTCATGTGAGAAAAATTATGTTTTCTTCCAGTCCATGCTTCTTCTGAAATAATATTCTTGAAACTCTTGGTTGGACATCAATTCGTAATATATATTGCACAAGTCATAGCTTCAACCCAATATTTACTTGACAAATGTTTTTATTTCAACATGCTTCTTTCCATTTCCATGATTGTTCTATTTTTTCTTAAATAGCTACCCCATTTTGTTGAGGTGTGTATCTAGTTTTGAATTTCTTATTAATTCCATTTTATTTGTAAAATAATTTACATTCATTTGAGATGTATTCACCACCCCTATCTATTCTCAATTATTTGACATAGTTCCCACTTTTCTTTCCAACAAGAGCCTTGAATTGATAGAGGAAATAAAAAAATTAATTATTTTTCTTTAGAAAGTAGACCCAGTTTTCCTTGAATAATCATCAATAAAAGTCAACAAGTAGAAGCTTCCACCAATTGAAGGTGTTTGCATAGGTCTACACAAATTTGAATGCACAATAGCCAAGGTGCTTTTTCTCTAATTGACTTGCCAATTGGAAATGTTTCTCTATGTTGTTTTCCCAATATGCATCCTTCATAAACTCTTTACAATTTCTCTATTAATGGAAAACCCTTTACCATACTCCTCCTATTTAGTAGGTTTAGACCTTGAAAGTTGAAATGCCCAAATCTTAGGTTCCATAACCAATTTTCATCTTTTATTCTACTTGAAGGATTATTTGTGTGACTACTACAACTTCTTCTTCTTCCACTTTTGAGTTCATTGTAGGGTGTGCTTGAGCATATTCCACATTCAAATCTACCTTAATCTTTAGGGGAATCATTCAATTACTTGTCATTTTGACTTTGGCAATGAGATAGTTATTTGGAAATTTATCCAAAACAATGCATTCTTTATTTTTTTTAAAGACTTTATACCCCTTTTGAACAAGTTGTCCAATGCTCATTAGATTGTGCTCCAAAATAGGCACAAAATACACATCTAAAATATACTTATTTCCCCCTTGTTTAGTTAGAATGTTGATGTTTCCTTTACCCATAATTGACACTTTGTTGTCATTACCCAATGATATCAAATTTTATATTCTCATTTAAACTTGAGAAAATTTATAGGTTCCCGATCATGTGATTACTGTAACCTAAGTCTAATCTAACCATACGTCCTTTTTAATTTTCTTATGATATATTGCATTCTATGAACATATTTCTTTCATTTTAATGTTTTGTGATATTTGCACTTGGTTTGCTAAAATCATATTATTTCTTCCTACACTCATTTTCATAATGTCCATGCATTTTACAATAATGACATTGAATTTAAGACTTGTCATACCTTTGACCTTCTGATTGATTTTGAGATGGGGTTTGGATTGAGTTTTGGCTACTACCTCTTCCACTTGAGCTTGATGGACTGCTTCTTCCACCTTTATAAGGATTTCTTCCTCTACCATGGCTGATTGAAACTTGTGACTTGAATTCATGCTCTAATGATGTGTTTGTTGAACTTATTAGCCTATGTTCATGTAAAATAAGAGATGCATGGAGCTCATCAATTGAAAAATGTTAGAGGATATTTGTTTCCTCCATGGATACAATAATTTTGACTCAAATTTTATGAGTAAACTCCTTAGAATTTTTTCAACCACTCTCCTATCTTCAAAGTGTTTCACCATGTGATTTGATTTGATTTACTAGTCCAACAATTTGGGTGAAGAATGAATCTATTGATTCAGTGTCCTTCACATATATTATTTCAAAATCCCTTCTCAACATTTGTAATTTAGTTATTTTAACTTTTTCCATGCCTTGATAGGATGTTTTAAGAATATCCCATGCTTTTTTGAGTTTTTTTTATGCTAAAATCCCTGGGAAAAGGATCACATGTAATTCTTGAAATATATAAAAGAGATATTTTGAGTCCTTCCTTTTATTATCTCTCAACAAATCTTTCTGTTCTTGAGTCAATGCATTGTATGCTACTGCATTAGCTGGCTCTAGAAATCCATTTTCAACAAGATCCCAAATATCTTGAGATAACAATAAGATTTCATGGTGATTGCCTAATAGTCATAGTTATTCCCATTAAACTATGGAATTTGTGGGTTTTTTAAGCTTGTGCTTGCTGCCATTGTAGACTGTGATAAATTACCTCATTGTAAAAACCTTTACTTGATAACTGCTTGAAAAACCTTAGTTGAAAATCTTAGCTTTGAAAATATTGTGATTGAAATACCCTTGCATGATGACTATGGATTTGATACTAGGTGAAGGGGAGAGGTAGAGGATAAAATAAACCCAAAATAGAGTGTAAAAATAAAACATAGATGTATCCAAAAAAAATGAGCTTATATATTTTATTCAAAACATGTATATAATTTAATACCATAGATTAGATTTGTTGCTCTTTCTTCACTCAAAAAATTGTATATGGAGAGACCCTTGTTTGGTGTTTAATTTTTCAAGGTACTAATACAACAAAGCACTCATATATCTTCATACAAAATATTACCTTTTGAAGAGTTGTTGCTACAAAATATATTGATTGTTCTCTCTTTCTCAATACACACATATCAAAACAAAAGACTACTTAAAGTCTATGTATGAGCCTAGCAAAAAGGAGGAAAAATAAAAAAATTAATTACAATTAATGTTGTAGTGTGCAAAAATATTAGAAATGATATATTATGTAATGTATTTATATTTAAAACTATCATGATGCAAAGAATAAGTGAGGGAGTTGAATTTATTGTTGTAATTAAATATTTAATTACACTTTATTAAGTTTACTTAGGTCCTAATTAGGTTTTACTTTTAGGGTTTTCATCTTGCTTTATAGAAGAAATTTATCTCAAGTAATTCATTATACTCAATAATATTATTTGCACATCTTTATGAAAATTTCTCTTGCATGTTTGATTTTTCTCCCTGTAGAAGGCTAATCTAGGTTTTACAAGTGATCTTGGTTTTATGGAGTTTATTGGAAACTCTAACATAGTATCAGATGTATGATCTGCAAGCCCCTTCTTAGATTTGGGAGAAATTCAATCAAAGAGTTTTTTGAGGATCCTCACGGGATTTGACCTTGAGCATATTCTTGGTGCATTTTGGATCAAAACAAACCTCTCCATTGAATCCAAGTCATTAGAGAAAGTGAGATTTGGCTTTCATTTCATCAAATTTAATCATATTTTGTTAGATCTACAAGGGTTCAAAGGAAGTGTTTTAGTTGCCAAATTTGGGGTATAGCTGATTTTTCAAAGCACTTTGGGTGAAAATCGACCTTGCCATTGCATCTAGGAGGCCCAAAGACCTTAGAATCAACTATCTTTTTACTCAAATCTGCAACAAAGGAAAATACTTTTTAGGGGCATGTAGATTTGTGCCTAATTTTCCTTGAATGCATGCACAACAAATACAAGTTTTTATTTTGGTTTTTAAATTTTATCCATCAATCAAAAAATTATTTCAAGTTTTTTCCAAAAATTTTCCTTGCAAAATAAAAAAATATTCATTTTTGAAAAAAAATTAACTGAAAAATCAAAAAGCTCTTTTAAAAAAAAGGTCAATTTTTAATTGGCCATATGGCATAGGTCATACCCTACAACTTGCAAGGTACATGTCATACCCTACAACCTGCAAGGTACAGGTCATACCCTACGATCTATAGGGTACAAGTCATACCCTCCAACCTGTAGGAGGCAGCTCCACTAATAATCCTCCGTGGCCCTCAAAAAGGTTAGCAGCGAATTCATTAAAAAAAATTGCCACCTAGGAAGAAATATGACATCTACGAAGATTCTATAGAATATTCTACATCAAGTGATGAAATTTGGTTGTCCATCTTAGTTAATTCACCTAGGTAATATTCCCTTAGACAAAGCATATTCCAACATATGACGACATATTCCAATTGTCAATTTTTTTTGGAAAATCGAAGTTATTTTACCAGCGAGGGGAATATTCCTTGAATATTTGCAGACATCATGTTGATGTCAGACACTAGTTGTACAACATGTCTCTTAGCCCCTTACTAGCCTCCATTTTTCCTAGAGGAGCATCTTTTTTCCTTTTTGCATAACTTGGGAAACGACATCGAAATTGGGCAAGCAAGATATCTTCAGAAAGATGGTTTCAAGAACTATCCAATGGTGCTAGTGATTTTTCATACTTTCATTTTTTTATTTCCTTTATTGTTGGTTGAAGACAAATCTCCATTTATGGCTCCTAAGCTCATGAATTTTTGCTACAATCTCTATTTTTTGTGATTTTTGCGGCTAGGAAAGGTATTTAGGAACTCTACATTGCCATCTATGCACCTTTTTGTATCTATCTGAGGTTGATTTTTATTTCAATTCTTGGCCCATTAGGTGTTCTAGAGATTACTTGGACATTTTGATAGTTGGGAGGGTGCAATTTTGATCTTTTCACTTCATTTTAGTTCTACATTATGGGTGATCCCACCATACTGGTTTACAATTTTTAGTGAAACTAGACATTGAACTGAATTTTTTTAACTAAATCTTCACTTTCGGGCACCTATAGTTGCTAAACCATGAGGAATTTGAAGATGATGCAAACTAGTGATTTGTGACATTTTGTCTTTAGATTCTAAATATATTTAAAAAAAAAAAATTGAATTATATTGCATTTCTTTTTCCATCTCCTAAAACTAGTTTTTAGCAGTAAATATCATTTTTAAAGAGTGATGCTCACCATAAACAACATAACTTTTTTTCCAAGAAAGATAAAATTCTATTTTTTTTTACTTTAGCTTTGTAACTATGATATCTAGCACATTCATTTGGTTTAATAGTGCTTTATTGAATATTTTTTTCTTAATCAAGTTTTGAAGTCAAACCAATTACAATTTAGACATAGGCGGACTATAAACAACATAACTTTTTTGTATGTATTGAAATTTTATTTTATTTATTTTGCTAGGTCAAGGACATCATTACCTAGCCAAAACTTATTTTTCATAATTTTTTTTGATAATATACTATTTTTCCACATGTGCAAAACATAGAGCTTGATTTTCGGTGAAAAACCTACATTCACAAGAAATAAAAAATAAATATAATAATCAAATTAAATATATTTAAAATTATACTTTTTGGGAAGTTTATAATAAGGACTACATTCTTACAAATAATACATTTTAAATGAATTAATTTGATCAACCAAAAGGTAAATCAAAAATTGTTTTTTATCAACATTTTGATAGGTGTAAAGGAGACTCTATTATAGATAAGGTTTAAAACTAGTGGGGTTCTATCAAAGGGGATTTGATCTAAGGTGGTTTGATCAAACCCTCTTCAATTAAAATCCTTTAAATGGAACTTTTCAAGGATTAAATCATTATATTTTCTAAAATATGTGATTTCAAAAAAAATCAAGATGTCCCAAAAAGTGTAAACCATTATTGTGGGATCACCCTTATTTCTTCATCCACTGTTTTTCATAGATTCTAGGGTTGTTCCAGTTTGTGAGTTTTCTAGTGTTCCTTGGCATCAAGTTTGTTGCACTTTATCATGATTCTGCCCTGAGTCATTTAGTGACTCTCATATGGTTTCTAATGAGCAAAATTATATTTCCTTGCTTTTTAGATTAAGGATTCTTGTGTTACTCCATAAGTGTGCAAGTGTGTTTACAATACTTCTTTGTAGCAGTTTATCTCATTATAGGGGGGGTGGGGCGGGAGAGGGAGGGCTATATGGTCTCTCTTGTGATCATTATTGTATCTTTTTGGGAGGAGTTTCATCCCAATGGGTTTTCTCCTTTTTCCCCTTTTTGCATATGCACATGGGTACCTAACATGGCCTTGTAGCCAAGACCCATTCATGCTTTCATGCATCAATCCTCACATTATTTACATGTTTCTTATTCTCCCTAAGTTTCACTTAAGGGGGTTATTAGTGTAATTAAATATTTAATTACACTTAATTAAGTTTACGTAGGTCCTAATTAGCTTTTCCTTTTAGGGTTTCCATCTTGATTTATAAAAGCAAGTTATCTCATGTAATTCATTATTCTCAATAATATTATTTACACATCTTTATGCAAATTTCTCTTGCATGTTTGATTTTTCTCCTTGCAGAAGGCTAATCCAGGTTTTGCAGGTGATCTTGGTTTATGGATTTTATTGGAAACTCTAATAGAATCAAGTCTAAGCTAGTGATTGTTATCTTGCACATGTGAGCTGAGAACTTGTTTTATGGTTAAGCAAAAAGAAAGAATCAATTAATCTTCTACAACTGAAGCACAGTATGTGGTAGTAGTGGCTTGTTGTAGTCAAGTCTTATGGATGAAGCAAACAATTAAGGAAATCAAGGTAGATTACCATGAATGTATCAAAAAATCTAGTGATGCGCTCTAGGACCAAGCATATATCTATCAAGTATCACTTTTTAAGAGAAAAGGTAGTAGATCAAGAAGTCAATATGGAATATGTGCCAACCAAGGGGGTGAGTGCAAGATCATGGCAGTCCAAAAAGTGGCGATATGACAAAAATGTGGCTGATGATATTTTTTATCCAAATTTGATGAAATGAAAAGGGTTTATTGAGAAAATTTTCAACTTTCCAAAACTATAAGATATGCCTTATTTTGAACTACATAGATAATTATTATTAAAATTTTATACATACATTCTAACTACAGTCCTGATTGGTAGACTGACTAGAAAGAATCTATAACTCTTAAACGTTTTCACATTTTTTGAATCCAAAAGATGTGTCACATTCTATGTTTCCCATGCTATAGGATGAAAAAGAAAAGAAAAATTGAATTTGATAAATTTTTTACCAAGTTATGGTGGTGAGACAAACAAGTTTTAATATTTTGAATTTTTTTTAATAAAAACTTCATAACTAATTATCTACTTGAAAAAAAATACAAATAAATGTGGCACATCCATGCATGTGTCCTCTAATTATATTTAAAGTTTCAAAAATATATATTATTTTTTGCTTGTACTTAGGATGGTCAGATATACACCTACTTTTTATTTTTTCCTAAAAATTTAGTACTATTGTATTGAAATTTCAAATTTTCACCATATATATTTACCTTTTTCTAGAAAAGGAATAGTATATTAGAAACTAAATTTAATTTTCTACAAATTCTATTCTTACATATTTTTTAAATTATGTTAATAACTTATTCATTTTTTTATGTCAGGTTGCCTAACTCTAATTTTTTGAATTTTTATTGCCACTTAAGGGCCTAGTTTGGACCCCCATGATCCTACATTGACCCAAGGATCAAGTTGTAGACATATTCACTAAGCCTCTTCCGAAAGAGAAATTTGAGTATCTAAGATAGAAATTGGGAATAATTTCTCCCACATCATATCACTAAATCTTAGTGATAGGGTATGATTCCATGAGGAGATTCACAAAAACTTTATTCATCTCTGAAAGAAAGGAGAGATCACACCAGGTATGGTTGGTTTTAAAAATTTATAATGACTTGATGGATGCATATATCATGGACATACTCCTTTATTTTGATAGAGGGGGATAAAATTTTGGTCAAAGGGGGAGAGAAAAAATTGGTTTAAGTAGAAACATGGTGTCTTGAAGAGTCCCTTTGCCATTCATGTCAAAGGGGGAGAAATTGAAAAAAAATCTATGAGCCTACAAGGTTTTGGGAGAGAAGTTGCAAATGGTCTTTGTTTATCAAAGAGAGAGAGATGTCAAAGGTTGAGCTATAACTATAAATAATTGTGTGTCTAAGGGGTATAATGGTTGTGTAGATTAGCCAATGTTGATATTGGTGTAGAGCATTTCATTTTTCCATCATTGACAAACGGGGAGATTGTTGGTAGTTTTATTTTCATTGGTGTCAAAGGGGGCATCTCATTGATGTCAAAGGATATCTGTGAAATATTAGATGGGGGAGATTGTTGATTGATGTCGAAAGGGCATTATTGAATCAAGCCTTAAAGAATTACAGAAGTTTATGCTTACCGTATACTACTTGATAAGTAAAGGAGTTAGTCATTTTAAGCTAAGTTAATTGGGCCTCAAACTTCGAGATTGTGAATTACTCCCTATTGTAGGTGATCAGACATTAAGCTTCAGTCATACACTATATCGCATGCCTCAAATAAATGGTGAAAACAATGTGCTAAGTCAGAAAGGCTTCAAAATTTGGGCTTAAGAGGTAAAGTTTACACCTTAAGAGAAAGTGATGAAAGGGGTATGAAGGAACCCCAAAGCCCGACACTTGAAATGACTTCAGTCTTCATGGTTTAACATTGAGGCTTATGCCTTATCAATTTGTGAAGTATGCAGAATGAGGGAAGCCCAATGGCCTACACCTGGAAGGGTTATGATAGTAAATGTCTATGAAGGAAATGTTCAGGCATTGCAGGTCAGTAATATGGCTTGTGACTTGTTGAAAGGAAGGTAAGGGGTATGATAAAAGGGAAAACCCCGAAATCTAACAAACTCATGCATTTTTTTTTATTTCATGATTCGGTGTCTAGATATTAGTGTGATGGTTTGCAAATGGAATGGAGATGGAAAATCGTAAAGGGTAAGGTTAATGGATAAACCATGATAGGTTTGGAGAAGAATTAGGCATCACAATTCAGTCTTGGTTCTTAAGCTCTGCTAAGCACTTCATGTATGAGGTAAGAGGGATGAGAAAATTGTCAATGGAAAGAGAGAATAAGACTACTAAAAATGAAGGAGTTATTTCTCCATTTTGTAGAATGCTTGATTTGACTTGTGTTGACTAGTGTGAGTATGTGTATTAGCGACATGGGGAAAGAAATGATTGATCGAATGTTTGATTCACATCATTGTTGTAAATCACTAGAGATCTATAGCCACATTTAAAGTAGGTCAAATCGAATGGTTGTGTTTTAAAGAAAGATGGGTAAATGAGTATGCTAGATCATGACATGTATTTCAAGATCGATGACTGGAATTAAAATATTGGGCTATGTCAATGGTTAGAAAAATGGAATTATGGAGTGAAAAATGAGTTAATCACTCTAGCTACACTCTTGTGAAGGATTTGAAGAAAAGAGGGACAACATTAATACATAGGTGGCTACAAATCTAAAATAAGATTGAGTAATTGGGAATATGTCATAAAATGTAAATCAAGTCCTACAATTGTGATACGTAAAAAATAGCAAATGCATTGAATGAGGTTGGTGGTGTTTGGCTTGAGGAGAGATGGCTTGTTGGTGAAGCTATATGATTAAATTTGAAATACTAAGTGTAGTGTGGTCAAGATAATGACAACAGAGTGTGAGTGTGTAAAAGTATTGAGTATGCATATGTTGTGTGTGGTAGATCTAGACTGTTGGATGTTGTGTATGTGTTGCTAATATGTGGTTGTCATTGATGTCAACACTATTAGCATTTAGTGTATTAGAGGTTGTATATGTCGAGGATATTGAGAAAATTGTAAAAGAAAACGTTCCAGGTTCCCAATGGAATTGTGCAGGTCATGAAGGCATCTTGTTCTTTACATTGAAGTTCAACTATTGTGGACTAAAGATTTTTCTGTTGAGTGTATCTACATCATCTACTGAAAGTTGTGGAGGTCTGCATATAGATTTGATCATGTTGTGGTCTGACAGTGTTTCTATGGTCTATGTCAGTGTTCCTGAGTGAAGTTTATGTGATTATGGAAATATCAGTTGCTATGGATGTTTCTCTGTTGTTTCTTGGTGCTCTTGGATGTTTCTAGATCATGCTCTATCTTTGTGGTATGTCCACATTGATCGGTGTGCTCATGGTCAGAAATTTTTCTTGTATACATTCTGTGATCCTAAAATTTTTATCTTACTCTAATGTGCAAAATAACTTAAAAATGAAAATGATAAAAGACTAAGAACACTTCAAGATTAGCCTAAAGAGTGACAAAACATGAAGGAAAATGGATAAAACAAGATGCAAATGATTTCACCTTCCTTGCTGTTGAAGACTCCTTGATTGGCCCTTGCTTGGGATGATTTTGTGTGCTCCTTAGTCTTTTATCATTTGCATTTTTAAGTTATTTTGCACATTAGAGTAGGATAAAATTCTTAGGATCACATTTCTGGCACGCCCGGTGGGACCCACAAATGGGTTCTTGCATTTAACATTCATCTTCGCTAAGTATTGTGTAGAAAAAGGTCGCAGAAAGGTAGCAGCGCCCTCTATTTTACCACAGAAAGGCGGAAGCACCCCCATTTTTGCTGCAGAAAGGCGGAAGCGCCCCCATTTTTGCTACAGAAAGGTGGAAGCACCCCCATTTTGCTGCAGAAAGGCGGAAGCGCCCCTATTTTTGCTACAAAAAGGTGGAAGCGCCCCTATTTTGCTGCAGAAAGGTGGAAGTGCCCCAAAACATCACAGTTTAGAAGGTAAAACAGTCATTATAGCTTCGTTTTTGCTCTCATTTTTTGCTATTTTCAAGTAGTAACCCTCTAACATTATTTTGGCAAGGATATTGGATATTGGTGTTTTTTGTTAACGTTTTGTAGCATATTATGGCGTAATTGACCAAGGACGAAGAAGAAGACAACTAACATTTGCTTGCAGGACCATCTATTTGATCAGATTTTCAAAAAATTATCTTTGTTGTTTTGGAACATAGTCTAATTAGGGGGAATAAACTTCATTGCTTGCTGTGATTGTTTTATCTTGTGTTACCCAAGGGGGCATTAATTTGTTTTCACTTTCCCCTTGCACTTTGTGTGAGCCTGGGGAGTAGTTGGAAGCGGTTAGTGTCTTCTTTTTAGTGGGACCTGCTTGGGGATTTCATCACCCCAAGGGAAGATTCCAACCATGCATACCGACAGGGTATATAAAGGGGGGAGAATGAAAGTTGTACCCCAATCCAGTCACGTCGTAATTGGTGGAGTGTCGAAGCTAGGGTGATACCCAGATAGACGTGAAGAGTTGGTTCGAGTCTTTCAGTATCTCGCTGGGGTTCCCGACTCACGCTTGTGATGGGCTGGTGTTCACGGTTGTGCCTCACGTACTGAGAGTATATCGAGGACTCCCTAGAAACCTTGTGCATCCTAGATTAAGACCTTGCCTAGCCATACCCTTAATATTAATCATAGGATTGTGCTTGCTTGAAGTGTTTCTCGTGAAAAATCTGTGAAATCTTTGATAATTTGGCCTTACTTTATCATTTTGTGTCATTTCCATAGCCTTTACCATCAAAACCAAGAAAGGCGGAAGCGCCCCTAATTCTGCTGCAGAAAGGAGGCACCCCTGTTTCTGCTATAGAAAGGCGGAAGCCCCCCTGTTTTGCTGCAGAAAGGCGGAAGCGCCCCTAATTCTGCTGCAAAAAGGTGGAGGTACCCTTGTTTTGCTACAGAAAGGCAGAAGTGCCCTTGATTTGCTGCAGAAAGTTGTCAACGCCCCTGATTTTTGCTACAAAGGGGCAGATTTTCCCTCCTGAATACCCAAAATTGCCCCATTTGGATCCGTTTAGCCTCTAAACCATTATTTAATCATTCCCAACCATTATCTCATCATCCTAAGCCTCCATTTTGTCACTCTAAGCTTCCCAAAACCTCCATTTGATCCGTTTAAACCTCCATCTTATCATTCCAAATCTTTTTTTAACCATTCTAAATCCCTACTCATTCTCCACAATCATCTTCAATTCTCCTGTTCATTCTAATTTCCTCATATTCCATTCAAAAGTCCATACCACCACCTAGCGAACATCATAATTTTACCATTTACACCACCAAACACCTCTCATAACCAAACCGCCTTAAACTTGTATTACAAAGTGGTTACCCAAATTGACCATAATACTTGAATTTGATTATTAGTCTTTAACTTCGACCCCAATCAATTCACTCCCATCTTGAGGTGAATTCGGTGTCGTAAGCTATTATCCTCAACCCAATCAATCCATTCTTACCTTAAGGTGGATTTGGTGCCATAATCATCCTCTTAATCAATCAAAGCTCTAGGCCACTAAGGGTAACTTCCTTTGATCAAACTTAAGGTCTCTCTCACATCTTCCCTCATCCAATCATACCCATCCAATAATCCAAATCTATCAAAACCAATCATTCGATCAAATTGTCCAATCAATCAAATCAAATCCGTTCAACCAATGCTATCCTACTGATCTTAATAATCCAATCCAATTCAATCAAAATCCAATCTTGCCAAATCCAAATCCGATCCCATCAAAATCAAAATCAATCCCATCCAATCATCCCAATCTGAACTTTAATCCAATCCTGATCTGAGCTTGACCAAAATCCTGATTTGAGCTTTAATCCGTTCCCATCCAAAATATTTAATCCATTCTATTTATCCTTTCATCATCATGAATCCTCATCCTCCATCAATAGTAGTTAAGGGAAACCCTAATTACGTTGACGACAATAACGAAAATCTTGTTGATCAAGAGGTATATGACATAGATCCTCTTGACACTATCATATCTAGTAAGCTTTCTCCACCCACTTTCCAAAATCCAATTACTCCTATGAGCTATCTCATTATGTCTTCATCCATGCCTAATCATGCTCCTTATGCCACCTTTGACAATGGATATCCAGTATCTTCTTCATCCCCATATTTGTCATGTCCTTCATCTACATCATCCTCTTATACAACATCTACATCCTCTTATCCTCATCTTCCATCACAATATTCCTATTACAATTCCCCATCCATGACCCCCTATCCTAATCCTCTTTCCCAGTCTGTCCATACTAATCTTACATCCACACCCTTTTACCTTAATCCTACATCCACATATCCTCATCATAATCCACCATCCCAATACCCTTATTATAATCCATCCCCCACATCCTCTTGTCCCACTACACCACCTATATCCTCTTGTCCTAATCCACAACTATGTCCCCCTATCTTAATTCACCACTCCAATATCCTTACCTTTAACCCTCCATCCAATCCTAGTCCTCCATCTACTCTAGTCCTCCATCCAATCCTAGTCCCTCCATCTACTCCTAGTCCTCCATCCAATCCCATTCATCCCATCTACCCTAGTCCCTCCACCCAATCCTAATCCCCCATCTACTCATAGTCCTACATTCGATCCCCATTCCTCCATCTAACCCTAGTCCACCTCAATCCATAATCCCTCATCCATTTCCCTACCACCCCACCCAAGCCAACCATATGCAGTCTCTATTCCGTAGTCTCCAAGGACTCCACTACAGCTAGCCATCCCCTAACCTTACATCTTGAAGTCATGGAACCATGCCATCTAGATCCATCATCCACGGGTCACTAGTGATGAGACCCTTCTCCATACCACACCTAATTATTGATGTTACCACCCCTAGTATCACCCAAACCATTGGAACCATTGAACCCACTAAATCCATTGAACCCCCATCTCCTACTCCAAGAACCACCAAATCCATCGAAGACACCCAATTCCAATCCACTCCCTCTACTCCTAGATCCACCTAAATCCAATCCACTCCTCCCACTCCTAGTAGCACCAAAACCCATTCCAATGAACCTCATGAATCTTCCATCCCTCCATCTTCCCCACTTGAAGAGTCCCAACAAGACTCCGTTACCATGCCTCCCGCACACGATGAGTCACACCAAGAGTCTAATCCAAAGCATGCCAACATATCTCCTTCTCTAGATCAAGATCCTACCATCCCATCTAGTCCACCTCAAAATCAAAGTCCCCCATCCATTCCATCCCATGATCCCCTTGTCATTCAAGCTTCCACTGCTCCATCTCCATCTCCATCTCCATCGCATGAGCCTACTACCACAAATCCATATCCTATCATGGCCCCTACCCCCTCTCTTGATGTTGCTATCCCATCATCTCCTTCTCATGATTCCCCATCATCGCCTAAAAATGCTATCCCCACACCGCTTGCATATCCCCTTGGTCCTCTCACATTCCTCCATGGTGGTCTCCTCGCAGAAGAAAAACAAAGCATATACACCAACCCTCCTCTTCCACCTCATAATGAACTCGCATCATTCTTCCATAATAACAAAAATCTTGTCCTAGATCGAATACTCAAGAGAATGAACTATCAAGGAAAAAAGGTTTTAGGCCTTCATGAGCAAGGTATTATAGGTTCATCCAAGCTAAAAGAAATTGATTTATATCTCATAAGGTCTTGGATGTGCTACTCACGACTCGCAATCCAAAAATGTTGGTACAACCTCTAGACATCCTCAACGAGCCTTTTCCAAAAGAAATATTGGCTCTTCCCATCGCCCCACTAGATCATATGTGGCCATCCCTCCTCCTCTATCATATCACCTCAAAACAACTGTCCATCTTCCTCCTTCATCTGCTCCATCCATATTGGGTCCTTATGTCCCCTCATCCCCCATCCCATATCCTCCATCTACCATGCCAGTTCTTTAGAAACTCTCCAGTTCACGCCTATTTTGGGCCCCCTATATATCCCAAAATCACCTCCTTTCCATCTCATTCCTATCCATCCTTTCATCCATTCATCACCTATCCATCTCATCCATCATAAACATCCCTCTCACATACCCCATAGTCAGGATCAACAAAGGCACTTACCTAAACATCCTCCATCTACACATAATCCCCATACTCCTTCCCCCATCACTCCACATCATCCATCTCCTCACACCCATCCCATTGCTACTAAAAGCACTTTGGTTGTTAAAAAAAAATGCATCAATCTAAACATCCACATGAATCAAAAGCTTCCCATGTCCCCTCTAAAAGACATGTTAAAGCAAAGAAAAATCAAATCCATAGGCCACAAAGGCCCACCAAAGCAAAGATCAAAACCATGTGGATCCCAAAGAAAAAAGATGCAATGCCATCACATGGAAAATCTGTAAGAACATCCAATGTCGCTAATACAAAAGCTAATCATACACCCCTTTCATCTCCTAAGTCCTGCTTTTGGGTCCCTATGTCCCACCACCATTCCATCTCCTCCATTATCCCCACATTCTCCATCCCTTAATCCTATTATCTTTTCACATCCACCACCACATGTGCCAATGTTGGTCCTGAACACATCTCCCCATCACATATCCACCTCATCATTCCATCCATACCATTTTAAACATCCCACCCATTACCCCACATATCTCCCCCATCAAATCCCTCTAATTCATCCTCTTGCATAATCCACTTATCTTAATAATGTTGTACCAACATCCAACAGTCGGTTCGAACATGGGCTCTTAATACCTCGTATGGAACTTGATGCTTGAGTCCTTCATCCATATCCTTATCATGTATCTTCTAAATTCCCTTACCCACATCCCTATCCTTATCCATTTTCATCCCCCTACTATCCAAAAAATCCAAAAAAAAAATAGTAAAGAGAAATAATTCATCCAATGGTGAAAACTTGGCAAACAAGCGCATTGGATAAGTACCATGATGAAAAACCTCAAACAAAGCCATGCGTAATCCCCATCTACACTTTGGGGCAACTTCCCTGATATGCATTCTCCCATCCCCTATGCTTCCAGCTATGCACCCGCCTTTCCTCAAGTATCCGGCCCCTCTTCATAAATCCCCCATCCCACCTATCTTCTGCATCCTACCATCATATCCCATTTATCTCTCATTCCCTCCATCCTTTTTGTGATCTTGATCAAAATAGGGGCACCTATCTATGCATGCTTTGGACACCTATTGGTATACATTCCCTTCATCCATGCTCTATCATATTCCTTAGCCACCCATCCTATCCTCATCTAGTTATCTCCTTTATCTTCCCATCCACTTGTCTTTTATCCCTCATGCCTCCTCATATATGACATATCTAGAGTGGGGGCATCTGCTTCCTTTGTGACATAATCCTTGGAGACATCATCTATCCTAGCATCCCTTTCATCTCCCAATCCTTCTATCCCTATCCATCTATCACAGCATCCCTTCCATCTCCCCATCCTTATCTTCATATCCATCTATCGTAGCATCCCTTTCATCTCCCAATCCTTATATTCCCATCCATCCAAACAATCCCTCCCATCCCCCATCCCTATATCTCTATCCATTCTTTCATCTTTATCCTCATACCATCTCACAATCCCTTGTCATTGGTATCTGGCTATAGGCCTCCCCCCCATGCAACCCAATTCTATTTATCTCATCGTCATCACCCCTACTTCTCTTGCACATCTTTCCAATCTCCTATCACTTTTCATCACTCATCTATCTATCATATCATCCTCCCAAGTCATTTTAATGATTTGGATAACTATACCATTCCTGAGCTTTATGTGATTGTCATCATCCTATCCAATCCAACAGGTCTATCCTATCTTGTCATATCGGTCCCATCCTTTTATCCACTTATCCTATCATCTTATCATCCTTTATCCATTGTTTGCCTTTGGTCTTGTCGAACTACGTTGCCCCTATGCTTTCACGTAGGCAAAGTTGATCATTTGATCCGCCCCTGGAGTTCCATCATCGATCTTTATTGTCCACTTTGCTCTTCTATCATCTACCATCGGTCTTTCTCCTTTTGTCAATCCTATCTTTACCATCTA